>BTHU01000008.1:112406777-113046777 GCA_036184795.1 Tokudaia tokunoshimensis
GCCAGGCTCTATCTCAAAGAATAAGACAGAGAGTGGAGATACGCAACCGTGACTTCAGTCTCCACATACACACTCTGTACATACACACATAAGCATGTGCGAATGTGTGTGCGCGCGGGCATACACACACACACACACACACACACACACACACACACACACACACACATGCATACCACCTAAGAGCATATATTGACCTATTGCATGTTGTCACACGGGTTCAATGTTCCCTTGAGTGTCTCACTGCCAATACTCAATTCAATATCAAGGAAGAATGCTGTAGTTGGAATCCATCTAGGTGACACACAGGAAGATGGTCCCCGATCCCCACTCTCCTTGTAAAGCCTTAAGGATTTCACAAGAGGATCTACCTGGAGGATAAATAAAAGTCCTTGCTGCCACCAAGGACTTCAATCAGTTCAGAATTCTCTCCATCTAAGACCTAATCTTGAGTTCTGTTGTTCCAGAGGCAGGGACATTCATCTCAGGGGCTCACAGGCACACAGGACTCCTTGCTTCACTCACATTTCTATGAAAGGTTGGGTTGCCTATCATGGCTTGAATAGGTGACTAATTCTTGTAGGAAGGGATAGGCGAAAGAGGTGAGAAGAAATCAAACTCCCCAATTCCAAATCTCAGGGAACATTGAGGAACAGAATGTAGAGGGATTGTAAGAGCCAGGGATTGGAGAGGAGAAAAAGCGTCTTCTGGACACCAAAAGACTATTGCACTAATTAACTAACAGCTTTTGTGGTTTCCTGTATGAATAGGGCTGGGCAAATAGCAAGGTTTGTTTTGTTTTTGTTTGTTTGTTTGTCTTTTAAGAACATAAAGTTGGTAGGGAGAATTGGAGATCTGGAAAAAGTTAGAGAGGGGAAAAGGGGCTAAGTATGATTAAAATATATTGTATTCATGCATAAAAATTTCAAAGAATAAATTAAAATATTATACTAAACTACTAAAAAAAAATCTCCAGAACTCCCCCCTCACCACCCCAATAGGCAAGCCCTAGAGACATGATTTGACTGGCTGGAGGGCGGGGCTTCGATCTGTTTAACCCATAGGGTGTGAGAGCCAGTTCTTCAGTAGGGAAAGCCTAGAGCACCAAGTTGAAGGCAAAGGAACTTGAATGATTTAGCGATGAGCCTATCTTTCCTGGTCAGTGAACTCATGGTGGACATATGACATTTACAACTTTAAGGATAGGCATCAACCAGCTGTGAGTATACTTTTGTTTCAGAATCCTGGGTGGTAGTGATGATGGTGGTGGTGGTGGTGATGGTAGTGGTGATGGTGGAGGTGGTGGTAGTGGTGGTGATGGTGGTGGTTGTGGTGGTGGTGGTGGTGGTGGTGGTGGTGGTAGTGGTGGTGATGGTGGTGGTTGTGGTGGTGGTGGTGGTGATGGTGGAGGTGGTGGTGGTGGTGGTGATGGTGGAGGTGGTGGTGGTGGTGGTTGTGGTAGTGGTGGAGGTGGTGGTGATGGTGGAGGTGGTGGTGGTGGTGGTTGTGGTAGTGGTGGAGGTGGTGGTGATGGTGATTGTGGTGGTGGTGGTGATGGTGATGGTGATTGTGGTGGTGGTGGTGATGGTGGAGGTGGTAGTGGTGGTGGTGGTGATAGTGATGGTGATGGTGGTGGTAATAGTGGAGGTGATGGTGGAGGTGGTCGTGGTGGTGATGGATATCAGCCTCATATTTCCTTCAAAGATGCCTCTTGTATCACTTCTGTTTCATCTTGCATCTTTCCATCCTTTCTGTGCTCTCTTCAAAGAAGACACAGTTTGCTTTGTTAAATCCTCGAAAAGATCAGGTTGACTTGTTGACTATCCTTTTTCCCCCCTTTTTTTTAAAGATAAAAGAGTAGTTAGGCTGGGAGATGGCTCAGACCTGTGGTCTTCAACCTCCCAATGCTGTGACCCTTTAATACAGTTCCTCATGGTGTGGTGACCCCCAAACATAAAATTATTTTCAGTGCTTCTTCATAACTGTAATTTTGCTCCTGTGATGAATTGTGATGTAAGTATCTGTATTTTCCAGTCATCTTTCATGACCTTTGTGAAAGGGTTGCTTGATCCCTCTAGGAAGTCACAACCTACTGGTTGAGAACAACTGGTTAAAGGGGAAAGTGATTGCTTAGCAAGCAAGATGGTTTAAGTTTAATGCCCAAAACCCATATAGAAGCCAGGAACAGGAGCGGAACATATTTAGAACCCCAGTGCTAGAGTCAGGTTGGGATAAGGTAGGCAGGTTCCTGGAGGTCCTGGCTGGCCAGCCTAGCAGAAAGGGTGAGCCCCAGGTTCAATGAGACAAATAAGGGGAACCATAGGGATGACCTTTAACCTCTGGTCTCTATGTGTGCACACACACACACACACATACACACACACACACACACGTACCACCACCCTCAGCATTCATGATGAGCTGTGTTTGATCTCAGTGCCTTATAAAACCAGGTGAGGTGGTACACAAATGTAATTCCAGTTCCCTAATGGAGGAAAGGCAGGATGATTAGAAGTTCAAGATTATCCTAATTAGAGATACTTAGGCCAGCCTGGGATACATGCAAACTCTGTCTTCAAAAAGCTTTTTTTTAAAAAAAAAAAAAAAGGCAGTTACATGGAGCTAGAGAGATGGCTCAGCAGTTAAAAGCACTTGCTGCTCTTTTAGAAGACCTAAGTTCCATTTCCAGGACCAGTTCCATTAGGAGGCTCACAGCTACATGCCATTCTAACTCTGGCCTCTGTGAGCCTATGTACGCATGTGCGCATTACTACCCCCACCCCAAGCACAGACACACACTTTTTAAAAAGGCAGCCACAACATAAATTTAATTCAGATAAAACCACAGCATAACCTTCTTTAGTACTGAGTCTCATAAAGTTGCTGCGCTTGAGGTGTCCCAAGAACCCCACTAAGGTAATGGTTGTGACATTCCTCAGAGGTGAACTCATTTCCATTACTCATTCTGGAAAACACACGCTCCTTGTCTTTTCACAGGCATCACAATGAGACCTAAAATAGAGCCTCATCAGCACCTCTTTCAGGCTTATGAATAGCACTACCTTGAAAAGGGCCAAAAGGGATGCATGCATGGGATTAAGAAAGGAGGCATTCAAGAAAACCAAGCCGGAGGCAGGCAGCCTAAGTACTTTGAGCACTGAGCATGATGGGACCCCCCCTCAGGCTCCCAAACTGGCAGCCAGGTGCCACACGAAAATGGAGATGGAGTGGGTGGGAGCTCCAAGAAGGAGCTGCCTCTACTGGGCAAAATGGTTGAAAAATCCAAAGAGGACCTAAGCATCCAATCAGTTTGTTGGCCCTGTTCTCCACCTCTCTATCCATCCTCCTTTCTAGGTGGCTAGAAAATCTAGAAAATCTTCACCTTCCTGACTGTCACATTCAATGTATCCAACCAAAGGAATTCACAGTGGACGACCTCCAGCTCAAGAAACCAAGGCACTTTGCATTCTGCCTCTTGTCCTTGCTGGGAGAATGATGTGATAAGTCTGGATCTCTGGCTTCAGAAAGAGTGAGGGACAAGGACAAGAAAAGATGTAGCTACTGAGTGGCATCTCAGTCAGGCTGACTCTGTCTGATCTGTATATTCCCAAGTGAGATTTGAAAGATGGCTCGTTTCAGTGTGGTGGTCCTTATGCGGCATTATGATGGAAATCTGACTAATACTGACCTCATTTTCTAAATGTGTTTTGTTTAGAGGAAGAGCAGGCATAGTTGAGAGAAGAAAGGCAAGCCTTATCTGAAAATGTAGACAGGTCTCATAGCTATAGCAGCAAGAGATCTGATGCTGCTTCCCATTTAGAATACCCCACTTGGGAATGGAAGGTCCCAGGACAAAGACTGTACTGATGTACAGCTGTACTTCATAACACTCTCTGAGACTGATTGATTAAAACTTCCCTCATTTCAGAGAGCTAAACTACTGCAGATCCAGAGACACAATTGGTCTTGGGCTGTCCCAAGTCATTAATTTCCCAGTCATTAATTACCCACTGTGTTTGACCTACCAGCCTTGTAAGACATGGAGGTAAAGAGCTTTTGGAATATATGGTAACCTTAAACTTCCACCATCCCAAAGAACTTTCTCTTTTACGTTGACATACATTTTAACTGGAGCTTGACAAGGGTGAGGTAATCAGAGAACATTCTACCCTCCTGGTGTTATAGCCATTACTGAGGTGTCCAGTTTCAGTGATGACAGACACAAACATCCCAGGTCTCCTGTGCCTACCTGGAATAACAGGCTCAGGCAGGTATACATGGACCACATACAAAAAAGGTATAAAGGACACCAGGCTTCTGGTGGAGGATACTAGCTGCTGTCTTGGTTCCAACCATATTCCAAATAAACTCTCCCTCCATGCGGCCCAGCTTCCCTTTGCTTTGCATAAGTCCCTCCCACAAGGCCACCTAACTCTCTGAGGCTCAGAGCTGGTCTGTGCGTCCCTGAACCTGAGCATTCAGCTCTCATTCATTTTCCCAGAGGAATTGCGCCTGTAGGGGTAGGGGTGGGGGTCTTACCCACGATCATGTGGTTGCAGACATCACAGAAGGTGGGCTTCTTAAAGACATGCTCCTGAAAGGCGTGGACCTTGCTGTTGCTGCCGGGGTGCAGGCCAGCCTTGGTGGGCATGGATGCTGGGCTTCCAGGGATAGGTATTGGGCTGGGGCCTGGGCTGGCCTTGGCCAGCAGGTCTGCTTGCGATTTCACATCACTGTTGGTTCTTGGGAAGAAGTTGTCAGCACTTTTGCTCCGCAAGCTCTTGGTCTTGAAAGAAAGTGACCGTTTTAGTTTCTGGAGCTGCAAGGCAATGATAGGACAGCCTCTCTTACGATGGGTCCTGTGACTCCTGTGGGGGATGAAGCCAGCTCTGCCCTGGACCCCACGAATACCATAGCCCGGGAGATTCTGCCAGGCCTTAGTGTGGGCAGTCCAAGGCCAGTGGATACCTGAAATGGGATTCAGTAGTCTACCTTGTGCCCCATAAGCCAGTGAGCAGGAAGAGGCTCCATCTATCCCATTCCACTGTCTTCCTTCCCAGTATTGCTTTCTTAGGCCCCACCAATGTGCTGCCTGAAGTCCCAGGACACAAGTCTCAGGACACTGGACTTTTGACCTTTTGCCTTTTGAGTTTGCATAGTTGGAAGTGAGGTATGAACTCCTGGGTACCAAGGCTGTGTGTGCAATATTGTCTTTTCTCTCTTATGACCAGTCAGTAGCTATTTGTCTCTAAGGACAGCATAGTATACAAATGATGTCTCCCTCTGACTTGACATTAATCTGGCTAAATGGTCTCCAGGACACAAAGCAGAAGCTCGCTAGTCTGCTTGTATATGAAACGTGGAAAGAAACATGTATTGTGTATAAGACATGCCTGTATGCTCATATGGTGTGTGTGTGTAGCTTATGCTTATGCATGTGAAATAGTATATGTGCATGTCTATTTGTACATGTATGTGTGTTATATATATGGCATTTATGTATATGTGTATATATATATGTATACACATAATACACACACACACACACACACACACACACACACACACACACACATATATGCCCTTGTGTATGTGGTATGAGAGACTGTGAGGTACATGTGTGATATATGTTTATGTATGTGGTATGTGTTTAGGACTTAGTATTTCAAAAATCTGTTTAGCTTTTCTGGCCCTTCAGGTGTCCTTGCTCTGGTTTTCAACCTAAGTAAACTAGATCATTTCTTGTTTGCCTATAAGACTTATGGAGAGATACCACATGGATTTGGAAGGGTACTCACAGGACTTGAGTCTAGTCTGCATCGCTAATCTGACCATGCTGGAGGAAGTTTCTGGACACAAGAGCGCAAGAGCTTTGTGCTTAAAATCCTCTGAGAACTTCTCTTTTCCTTCGGCATAAAGAACAGCTTCAGCTGAACGTGGTAGTGCAGGCCTAGACCCCCAGCTACTCAGGAGGCTGCAACTTGCGGCTCACAAGGCCTGCAGAGTGAGTTTGGTTCAGCATTGGCAAGTCCACGTCTTGAGGATTAAATACTGAAAAAGCAAGGCTGAAGATGCAGCTCAGTGATAGAGCGCTTGCCTGGCATGGGTAAAATGCCAGGCTCCATCCCTGTCCTAAACAGACAAAGGGTCCAACTCCAGCTGCTCGGACTCCCGGGCCCTCAGCACTAGTCACAGTCTGCATCATCCTTGGCTTTGCTCAGTCCTGCCAGCTAACATGGTTCTTTAAAAATCTCTCATGCATTTCATTATCAACCCTTAGCACCTGTCTTCCCACCACCCAGATAGAAGGAGTAAACAATGAACTCTCTGTAGGCTTTCAGGGGTCACCACACCTTTGAGGTGGGCTCCTTTGATAAGTATTTGTCTGTGGCCATTCTTCCTCTTGCCTGAAATTACATCTGTGCGTCAGCTGAAGCTATGCTTGAAGGTGCCCTGTGCAGACTGGAGTCTCCACACAGTGGGGCCAGGCTCCCTGAGGACATTGGAGAGGAGCTGGTGGGGCAATGTCAAGCCTGTCACCTCTCTCCCCACCTCTATCTTGTCCTCAGAGGACAAGGAATCCACCATGGTCATAGAGCTGGGGCACAGCACAAGAAGGATGTACTTCTCCACCTCTGAATGGTCTTGTCAATTTTCAGTGTGAATTTTGCAATAGACTGAACTCAGGTCATCTGGAACAGCAGCAAGTGCTCTTAACCACTGAATAGAGTCTATTTTCCACTCTGTGAACTTGTTGGCTTAAGGATTTGTCCAATTTTAGGGACAGAGATGAGACAAGATCTCACATCATAGCCTAGGCTGGTTTAGAACTTACTACACAGGCCAGATTGGCCTCAGACTTGCAAGACATCCTCTTTCCTCAACCTGCTGCTAAGAGTTCAGATGTGAGCCACCCTGGCTTTTGAACTTTTATTTCACTTTAATGTCAGGCTGATGAATGGGATTAGCAAATAAAAGACACTTGTTATGAAGCTTGGAGACCTGAGTTCCGTTCCTGGGACCCACCTGATGGGGAGAGAACTGAGTCTCACAAGTTGTACTGTGACCACCATCTATGTACTGTGGTGCCCCTGTACATACACACGTGTAATTATATTTTAAAAAATTAACTACATATTCATTGAACATTGTGCTGTCATACAAGGACGTTTCATAAAAGTATGTTATTGGTTGAGCACATCCGCAAAAGCTAAGTTACTTGTCTATTATCTATCCTAGATGTCTGGCAACAGAGGGACAGATGAAGACTGAGATGGCTTCTTTTTGGTCATAAAAATGAAGAAAGTAATGTTATTTGAAGGAAAATGATGGAATTGGAGATAGTAACTTAACTGAGTTAAGTAAATTAACCCAGTCTCTGAAAGAAAAATAGAATGTTTTCTTTCTTTTGGGCCCTGTACCTTGCCTGGGGAGCACAGTAGAGCTGACTGACATGTGTGTGTGTGTGTGTGTGTGTGTGTGTGTAAAGACCTGTGTGAGGGAGGCCTGAGGGTATGAGCATGGGAGAGCTAGCCTCGACATTTGTCTATCATTCAGTGACATGGATAAGGGAGAGTTGCCATGTACCCCCCTCACTCCTTGCCACCTATGGCAGGCAGGAGAGCTAGCTCCAAGGTCATCAGAGCCAGAGAGCAAACCCTGTACCTCACTTATGTAGCACAGTATGTCTGAAGCTGATTGCTGGGGGCACAGGTGAACCAGCCCAAAGGTGTGGCCATGAGAGAGCTGAACCCTCAGTTTGTCTGCCACGGAGCAGCATGGGCAAGGGAGATGTGCATTCCCTCACCCTTGCCCCTTGCCACCTACAACTGGCCTGGTGGTCTTGAGAGTGGGAGGACTGGCCAAATCCTTCACCTTCTGCTACACTCAAGAAAGTGTGTCCTGCACCTCAAAGGGTAGAGCTGACCAGGGTAAACCCCTGGTTGCAGGGGTTTCTGGTGAGCTGACCCCACAGGTATGAGAGTCAGAGAGCCGATGGGCTGACCAGCTCAGATACCTCTCAGACTCAGATCCAGGGCTTTCAATATCTACCCCATCAATGAACTGCTACAGGAGCTTTGTGATACAGGGCAACAACAGGCTATCTGAGAAGAATCTCAGTGAGATTCCAGTATTTCTTGAGTGGCAGAAGCCAGAGACTTCTACCCAGACCAACAAATCCTTACAACGAGCATTTACAAGCAAAGACATGTGGACAAAAGGGTAGACTATGGTACACACTGTGACACACTACAGTTTCCACAATGAGATTACTTTTTTCTTTGTTTGTGGGGGAGGTTGCAAGGGTGGAGGGCGGGTATGGGGGGGGTTGAGTAAGATTTGGGAGCAATATGTGAAAATCACAAAGAACTAATAAAAAGTTAAAAAAAAAAGGAAAGATATGCCTGCCAATTTAATAGGATCCTAGTTGCAAGTTCAAAAGAGCACTTTCTCTGTACAACCATAAAGGAGCTGAGACCAGAGAGGAAGATACACAATGAGGAAATACAAGCAGAATTTGACAGGCACACAGTTCAAAAATGATTAACTCCTATGCACAACCACCGAGGTAAGTTCTATTTAGAATAATATTCTGTTTAAAATAAAGGAATTAAAAGATATTTTTATGTGATGTATGAGTCTTACACTACACGTGTGCAGGTAATCCTAGAGGACAAAGAAGGTGTAGTATCCCCTTTAGATGGATGGAGTCATATGCAATTATAAGAGGCCTAACAGGGGTGCTGGGAACTGAACTCAGGTCCTCTGGAAGAGCAGCAAGTGCTCTTAACCACCAAACCACACAGTTTGCTTCCACAAATATTTTCGAGCATCTTCTTATGTGCTGGACATGATTCATACCTCAGTGCTTAACATTTCAGTAAACTTTATTCGTGTATGCATTCATTTTGTGATTGTGATCAAATGCTGGGTCTTGTACATAACAGTTTACCACTGAGCTATATCCCCAGTCTCTCAACTTAGAAAACCTTGTAGGGAGGGGATCATTCATCCCCTCACTCATTGAATAACTCTCTAATGAATATCCATTTGGATGCTACTAGGAGTCAGTAATAGTGCTCAGTTTTGGCGACTTAGTGGTGAAAAATGTTCAACAAGAAATTGACCTCCCTAAGGTTTGAAGTCTAGTAGTCAGAGGAATAGAGGGCAACATGCTTGGGTGAGCACACATGTTCCAAAGGGAAATAACAAGAGATATAGGCTTTCGAAGATGACAAACAGGCTTATTTGATAGGTGACATTTGAGCAGAGATGTGAAGAAAGTGGTGGATGAGTGGGCGAGTGATGTTATAGGGGAACACTGTGGCTAGTGGCAATAACTAGTCTTGAGACATTGCTGGGAGCTGGGCAACCAGCAGAAGAGCATTGTGGGTAATGAGAAATCCAGCAGCAATGGTCCCAGAGAGAAAGCAACATCCCTGCAGCAGCCGAAGAGGATGTAGTCAGGGTAGGAATCCCAAGTCATCTCAGGTTGGGGCTTCCTTGCTGGTCATGGTAAGGGCTGTGGGATTTATTCTAAGGGCGATGGTTCAGAGCAAGGAGGTGATGAGGGAAGACTTTTATTGGAAGGGCTGCTCTAGGGAGTGTTTGAGAAACAGATGGTTAGGAGGTAAGATTGAGGTAAGGAGACCTGCTGGGAGTTGCTTGTAAAAAGTAGCCAGCTGAGAGGTGATCCTGACAGGTGTGATAAGACACACTTGGATCCTAGGTGCATTTGGAAAATGGACCCAGGAATTTGTTGAAGGGTAACAGGATGTGAATGAGTTGCTCTAAGATTTCTGATGGGTGCAACTGAGTGAACAGAGACATGGCCTTTTACCAGAAGAGCATCAGAGAAGACACATTGTCATGGAGACCAGGAGGTCTGAGATGCTTATTTAAAAATTCAGGGGGAGTCAAAATGTTGGTAAGTAGATACATGATTTTGACATTCAGGAGGAAGGTCTGAGCTGGATAGTGAGTGGGGAGGCATGAGGTATGGATGGAAAACAGGGCTACGAGACTAAAAGAAATCATTATATATGTCATGAGCAGACCCCTCGAGAGACACTGCCTAAGGACAGAGCCCAGGATAGTGCAAATGTAGATGAGATAGTGCAAATCTATGTGAGAATATTCATGAGGCCAGGCAGTGGTGTTGGAAGAAGCTGCCAAGGAAGGGGACCTAGAGAAAGGGATATTATGGAAGCTAAAGGCAGGGAATAATTGGGAGAAGGATGGAAAGCCAATGGGGTCAAATTTACTCCAACCCCAATTTAAGTCACATGAGGTTTAAGGCTCTGCAAAGGGTGGTCTTTGAGAGATCTTAGCACAACAGCAGATTCTGTGAAGCTCTGATTGTGTGGTAACAAGGTTTCGAGAAAGAATATCCAGAAAGGAAGACATAGATGTGGTGATGGGTGGCCAAAGACAGTTTCTCTGAATTTGCTTTGATGCAGATTAGTAAAGAGACATCATGGCTGGAGGGGGGCTGTAACAGCTTAGCATTTTGTAGAGAATTTTGTTTAAATGGTAGTTACTTTCAAGCTGCCTTTAATCTGATGGTGCCTAACAGGTCTGGTTGTTGAGCTTTATCCTTGAGAAGGGGCGGGTGTAATGTACAAGACTTGGGCAGCTAGCAGAGGGATACAAGCAAGCCAGTCAGCAGGGCTGGTGCTTATTAAATACAGATCTCCATGTGTGTGCTGTCTGTGGGGGTGTGGCTCATGCATGTGCAGGTACATGTGAAGGCCAGAGAACACCATATATGTTGTTCTTCAGGTGCCATCCACCTCATTTTTTGAGACAAAAAGTAGTATAAGATAGTTAGGCAGTATCCTCCGAAATCCAACTGTCTCCCTTCCATAATACCTGGAATTGCCAGGCATCTATGACCATGTCCAGTATTTATTTTTAACATGGTTTCTGGGCACTTGCAAGCATGTTACTGACTGAGCCTCCTCTAGACAAGGGTATAGATCTTTTGATTGTTCTGAACATGAGAGATAGCAGGAAGGAGAAGGAAGAGGTGTCAAGAACTGGAAGAGAAACACTAGCTTACAGATGGAAGAGGCTGATGTACTGTGGAACAATGTACAGTGGTGAGCAGGATGCTAGAAGGCACAGATCATCTCTCATAGGTCGCTACCTATTTTACAGCTGAGAAACAGAGACATGGTGTGTGACTCTTTGAATATGCTTGGCCCAGGGAATGGCACTATTCGGAGGTGTGGCCTTGTTGGAGGAAGTGTGTCACTGTGGAGGTGGGCTTTGAGACCCAACTCCTAGCTGCCTGGAAGTAAGTCTTCTCCTGTTTGTCTTCAGAACAAGATGTAGAACTCTCAGCTCCTTCAGCGCCATGAATGCTGCCATAATCCTGACTGGATGAAAATAGACTAAACCTTAGAACCAGTAAGCCAGCCCTATTTAAATGTTGTCCTTTATTAGAGTTGCCTTGGTCATGGTGTCTCTTCACAGCAATGGAAACCCTAACTAAGACACATGGCAATTTAAATGCCAGTAAGCCACAGAATGAAGCCCCACAAATAAGTCTCTGACTTCAAAGCCCTGCAAAGACAAATGGACTTTGGTGAGAAAGTAACCCCCTTTCAATCTCCCCTTAGAAAAATCTCTTAGCTTTTCATGACTTGTCACCTTGGTACCAACTGGGATTTTAGCAGTGATCTACACAGCTGCCATGCTGATACCACGTAGGTGGCAGCTCATTAGGAAGCACAGCCATTGGGCATCCTGAGAGCACACGGAGAATTTAGCCTGAAGAAGACCATAATGCAGGCATGTTGGTGAATTTGCAGTTGAGTGCAGTGGCTATTCCTGGTTGTCAATTTGACTATATTTGGAATGACAATCCAGAATTGGAAGGCTCACCCGTGATCCTAATCTGGAGACTGAGAGATACAGGTTTCTGACCTGGATCTTGGCATGGAGATCTTGAGGCATAGTGGCTATGAATTCCAGACGATTAAGACAGGGAGATCTCTGAGTTCAAGGTTATCTGGGATTAAAGATGTGGTGGCACATGCCTTTAATCTGGGCCACACCTTCTGCTGGAGACCTACATAAGGACGTTGGAAGATGGAAGATTTACTCTCTTCTTTGCCTGCTTGCCTTGTGGGATTGAGAAACTGCTAGCTCCTTGGACTTCTATCCACAATTGCTGCTGACCATTGTTGGGGAGTTGGACTAAAGACTGTAAGTCATCAACAAATTCCCTTACTATATAGAGACCACCCATATGTTCTGTGACTCTAGAGAATCCTGACTAATATAGAAAGTTAAGAAACCAGCATGTGCTTGATCTTCCAAGCAGAACCTCAAGTCTGAAGTATGTAGGAAAGTGTGCTTCAAACCAGTCTGCCCACACAGGCACAGCTAGGGAGGTGCACAGTCCTTGTGGGCACTCAGAGCTTGTTTTCCTGCTTGTTGATGCTAAACCATCAGTTATCTTTGCAAACATCCTCTCAACTATCTAAAACAGCATCAGTACCAGACTGGCTTTGGTATCAGAATTCAGATGAGGTCACCAGAGCACTGTTGACAAGCAAATATCTCATTCTGAATTTTCCTCCGTGAGCTACATCTTTGATTTTGAAAGCGAACATGTTTTTCCTCTTGACATTTTATGTCCTCTAAAACAGTTTACATCTTCTTGTTGAAATAGTTGTTGGCTTTTTTTTTTTTGCTTGTAAAGATATGATTAAATTAATTGATGATCTAAGCATGAAGGGAATGAATTACTTGGCAAGCAGAGGCAGGTGATCAACCCTTGCCCACGTGCATTCCCTCTGAGACACACTCCCCTTCACCCTCCATCAACCATGTGGACAACTAACTGAATCTATTTCTAGTTTAGTTGAGGCTGTGGTTTGCCGAAGTATTTCCCAGACACACCCAAGGATAGTGGGCAGACAGTGTGCTCTGGCTTTCGGAAAGTACAGAGACTATGATGAGCTTCCCAGTTTTCATGCTGAGTTATTAATTCTTGCATTGGATTTCTTGTGTGTGTGTGTGTGTGTGTGTGCATGCATGTGCGTGCACACATGTGTGCACATGAAAGCCAGGCCTTGGGTGTTTTCCTCAATTATTTTCCATTTTAGTTTTTGAGCCAGGTTCTTTGACTGGATGCAAAGCTCACTGATTGGCTGACTGCCTGATTAGTTCTTGAGATTCTCCTTCCTCTGCCTCCTCCATGCTGGAATTATGAACATACAGCACTATGCCTGCCTTTTTAGGTAGGTGCTGAGGACTAGAACTCAGGCCCTCATGCTTATATCACAAACACTTTATTGACTGAGCCATCTTTCCTGTCTATGTCTGATTTCTTTCAATGCAAGCACTATACATTCTGGGTTAAATTCACTAAAGTTTAGAC
Source organism: Tokudaia tokunoshimensis (assembly GCA_036184795.1). Taxonomy (NCBI): domain Eukaryota; kingdom Metazoa; phylum Chordata; class Mammalia; order Rodentia; family Muridae; genus Tokudaia; species Tokudaia tokunoshimensis. Next base: position 112,420,171 of record BTHU01000008.1, read on the forward strand.
AGTGATTTAAAGGTCAGAAAATCTTTCCCAGTTGTATTGATAAATAGCCTATATGACTTGAGTCCCAATAGGAATGGGGAAGATTAACTTAGTGCTTCCAAATTCTCTCACAGCTCTGATACTACAGGACACTGTGAAACAAAAGACCAGAGTCCATTCTTCAGATGTGTAGGGTGTGTTTCTACAGGCAAACAGCAACACTGGGAATGCTTGGAGGTGACAGAAGACCACACATTGATGTCACAAAGTAGTAAGCATTTGTCAGAAATATTCTTTCCAACCCCCCAAAATGAATTAAGTTTTAGTTTTTGAGACAGAATCTCATATTAAAGCCTAGGTTGGTCTTAAACTTACTATGAAGCTAAGGATAACCTTGAACTTCTGTTCAAAAATGTGTTAGCTTTGGCTTTTTTCTGAAATGACTCCTGGGTATGATATCAGCATAGTAATACATTGTCCTGAGTATGACATCAGCAGTCATATATTGTCTCCTAAGTATGATGTCATCAGGGTCATACATGATACATTTAGAGACTCCTCCTTGGAAAGAGAGTCTGTGTGTTGAGAAAAAATGAGGTGAGAAGCCACTAGAGGTGAGGGAGGATATAAGTTCAGGGACTAATCTTAATATAAGGAAATAGTCTGAGGTTCCACTGGGTCCTGAGAGGGGAGGGATTTATAGTATTATATGGCAGCAGTTTAGTGCTTAAGTGAATAGAACTGCTGACCATGATGGAGCTGGGCTGAGAAGGGTAGCAGGAGGCAAAGTTAGTAGTGATAGGAGCAAAGAATTTGGGTGTAAACTACTTCCAGATGGAATGTGTACTGTAAACTTACCTTTTTTTTTAAAAAAAAAAAACTCAGAAAATCATTAGCAATGTTCACATTGGTCTTTGAAGTATACACATGAGAGTTCATTATTAGCCTGAGGGAAAGCTTGTCTGAAGTCATCTGATGTAGAATGAATGCTTCCATGACTCTTATCATCCTCGGAGTCTTACCAGAGGAAGCCCTGTCTAAAAGGCACAGAAGATGAATGGCAGTTCTGGCTGTTGATCCTCATGGTCTATCAAGGCTAGTGAAGCCAAGCTGTAAGATGCTATGGCCACTAAGCCCCACTACATTTGGCTATACTTGGTCTCTTCTGCTTCACATGCTGCTGCCGCTGTTGCTAAGGGAAGCTGAGGAGGGGGTCAATATTGGAACCTATCATTTTTCTTCTCAAGAGCCAAGAAAAGAACTTGACTCTTGATAGATGTTGGCTGCGTGCATCATGGAAAAAGCCATCTCAAAAACATACAAGGAGTTTAGACCATGAGCTAGTCAAGAATTTGGTTCACAGAACCCACTGATTAAATAACCAGAGGACTACAGAATAAACATGGGCACTATGTACAATGTTGAGCTTTGTTTAGTAAGCACTGCTTTGTAAATAGTAGGGACTGATCACAGTCTGAATTGTCTTCCCTAAGTCTTACACTGAAGGCTTAACACTCCACCCTGTACCTCCGAATGTGACTATGTTTGGAGATCTGGCTTTTACAGAGGTAATTAAAGTCAAAACAAGACCATTACAATGTGCTGCAATCCAATCTGACTGGTGCTCTCACTAGAAGAATATATTTGGGGGATGGGGAGATGGCAAGTGGGGAAATTTTTGCTGCACAAGCACTGGCGTCCAAGTTCCCATCTCCATGTAAGAGCTGGATTCAGAATCATGCATTTGTAATGCCAGCACTTGGTGAACAGAGATAGTCAGGTCAGTGGAGCTCAATGGCTAACCTTCTGCTGAATTGGTGAGTCCTAGGTTTAGTGAGAGACCCTGTCTCCAAATATAAGGGAGTGAGTGACAGAGGAACAGAGGAAGGTATCCAACATTGACCTCTGACCTCTATGCACATGAATGGACTCATACCCACCCTCATGCAAACACACTCACACACACATACATGCACGCACACACATGCACTCATCCACATATGCACACACTAAAACTAATGCATGTAGATATATGAAGAAATGACCAGGTCAGGACACAGAGAAGGAGCCCTTTGCAAAGCCAGGAGAGGGAAGCCTCAGAAGAACTTAATATGTGGATTTGAATCCCTAACCCCTAGAATGAAATAAAAAATTATTTATGTCATCCAGTCAGTGGCATTTTTATTACAGCATCTGTAACAAACAATCCTCAATAAAAGCTTGCCGAGGAACAGCACCGTGTTCCTAGAGTGATGCCCATCTATCAGAGAGAGCTGCACCAAGGTGGCTCCTGTTTGCTCTTGGTGCTGTCAACCACACATCCACCCAGAGTATAGCATACTAGGAAACAAGAATGGAGAACAGGGAGAGTGTCTTAGCCATGCCTATTACCATGGCCCCTGGAGATTTCTATAATTTCACCATAAGTTTCAGTATCCCATGTCACCAGGCAGCCATATCCTGAGCACCACACCACCCACCAGGGCAAATTCTGTCCACTCTCACCTTATACTAAGTGGTGAGGACTCTGCTTTATCCCTTTATCCTTACCTATAGAAGAGATTTTTGGCATGGGACAGGTACTTTGTTTTTTAACTGAGTAACTGAGCAGATGGACCTTCTGTATTATAAGCTTAGATTTCCCAGATTTATTGAGAGGGAGATCACGGAGTTATCTAAACAGTGTCCTTGCTTACAAGACCCCAAGTCTTCCTTTCTGCCAACTTTAACTCCAGTCTTTGCCAGGAACTTTGGCCAACCTCCTGTCTCCTCTCCAAACCACATAATTCTGTACCTGTGGTGTTGCCTGCCCTGCCCTGTCTCTGTTCCACATATAGCACCACTGCCCTGTGGAATAGAAGGAAACAGAGAAAATGATTTCACTTGACCATGAGGCCCAAAACCCAAAGGTTTCATCAGCCCAAGTCTAATAGGGTGGTGAATGTGAGGCACATACTCAGGCATACTCAGACTGTGGAACCTCAGGGGTGGACAGGCAGGACCCAAGCAGAGGCTCCATCCAGGAGATAGCTGGCAGGTGGTTCAAGGACTCAGAAGGGACATTTTTCACAGTACATATGTCAGCCGTGATAAATAGAGTGCTGCTCTGAGCAGCTTCCCACAGTCTCACTGTGCTCAGATTACATTCTCCTGGCACAGAAACCAGCCTAGAGGAACATGTGACTCACTCTGGTCTACCTTATGTGTCTTCTGGGGTGGCCCTGAGACCTGAGCAAGGCCTGTAATGGGAGCTTGGCAGTCTATGGTTAGTTTCTTACAGAAAAAGGTCCCTGAACTGCTGACCTGTGTGTCCTTGAAAGCAATGTCCTTCCTCAAGTTCTCACCATTCAGACTGTAAGTAGCCAGCCCAGCATTTCACTCAGTTCATCAGGCTTCAGGTTCTGAAGTTACCAGTGATTACTTATTCTGTTCTGTGCTTCATATCCTGTCCAGAGGCCAACACATCTGTCTGGACTTCTTTAAAAATCTATGCAGAATCCATCTACTTGGCAGACTTCCGATGCCATCACGTGGGTCCCATCTGACACCGACCTCACCTGAACCACTTCCCTTCTCCAGAGTTCTCTGCCCATGTCCAGGAATTACATTCTGTTTTCACTCTACTTCTTGCAAAGAGGCCTCCAGTGATTTTCTAAGATGGAGACCTGATAACAGTTCCTCACCCTAGGTACTGTCCCACCAGACATCTCTCCAGTGCCCACCAAGGCCTGGCTGGAACCGAGGACTGGCCATCCCAATCACTCTTGTCCTTTGTTCTTCTCATGCCTTTGACTCTGGTCAGCCAATCCAATAGTGTTGCTGCCCAGGCCTCTGCTGCCCCATGTAGGCTTTCCCATTTCTCAGTCTCCTCGGATCTATGCCCTCTGGCTCTGTTCCACTTGACTTTTTACTATATATGTATGTATATATATATATATATATACATATATATATGTATATATATATATATATGTATATTCCCAATATTTGCTTTTCTTATCCTTTCTTCTGGCCCACCGATAAGGATTATGGTAATGATTGTCATTGCTATTGTTTGTATGGGTTAGACATTACACATTCTAGCCTTCAACATTTCAGAATTTTTTGGTATATATTTCTGGAGAAGAAAAGTATTTCATTATAAAAATACCATACACATGAATGCACATTGGTTTCTTATGCTCAGATTTCGAAAACTGGACCAGAGATATCTCAAGAACGTTAAAAAAAAAGAACCTTCCTTAGTATCTCATCTAAGATTACATATTTCTCATAGTTTTCATGTTCTTGGTCTCATTTGGCCTGAAATAGCATGTCAGTTTTTCTTTGACACTGGCGACATTTCCATCTTTAAAGAGCACAGAACTGACGTCTTGTAAAAGGTGCTGTCACCCAAACTTATCTGGGGTCTCTTCACAATCCAGCGAAGAGATGTCACAGACATGGCCCTGTGCCTTCAGTGTATGATATAAGAGGCACATGAAGCCTGGATCTGTGTTGTGTATTTATTGAATTGTTAGTTCTTTGGTCCTAAACTGGAAGGCAGTCTATGAAAGGGAAAGCCATTTCCACTGTTTTCTGACTTTTTATGTCTCAGAACCCAAGACGTTACTGATGCTCAATAAATCTTGCCCAAAGGAATGAATCCAAGCGTGACCGACTCTAAAGCCCAGTGCAATTAACTACCAGGTAAAGGGCTTGCTAAGCACTCTCAGTGATAAAAGTCCCCATACATTTGGAAGTGAAGGGCTTGGGGATAGGACAAGGGACAGGGAGGAAGAGAGGAAAAGCCAGGCAGGGGCTGCCTGCAGGGGTGAGCCACAGTTCATTCTCCCTCAGAAGTTCTCAACCTAGGGTTAGGCCTTGGAGGGGTGTCCATGGATGAGGGAGAAAGAGGTTGGTGGCAGAAAGAATGGAGAGAACAGGAAGTCAGATTTGCATTTTGTTTTGGATGGAGTAGATTTTGTAGTAAAAGAAATGAGACCTAAATGATCAACTAAGAGGCGAGAGCTGTCCCACATTCTTAAAAGTTGATGAACAGAAAGATCCCATCTCTTTCTTTTAGCAGGGCAAGGTAAGAGAAACAAGGCTTTGGCTGAGATCCTGGCATGGGGCTCAGGCCAGCATAAATGCTTGCCCCTATCTGTATTTGGGAACATCTCCTTACTGATATTGCTCACTGGGTCTAAAATTACTAGCAGGGAGAGGAGTTGAACCCAAGCTTCTGAGTCCTCGGCTGTCCTCAATTGTAGGAACTCAAGAGAAAAGAAGTCAGGTTATATGCTGACGATTTTGTGTATCTCAAGCAATGAGTGCGAGCCTTGATGTCCCGTTTTCAATTCACAGTGGAGCATCTCCATGGCTACCACTGAGCTCACAGAACTTAGCAAATGACTTTCCATTAAACAGCTCACAGCTTTCATGGCTGCCTGGAGAAGCTGAGCTGCAGCTCCAATCGCAAATCTGTACAGAGCCTTAGTCGATACTTCATCCAACTGAACAGCCCCAACGACGACGAAGACAGTCACTGGAGTGTCCTTGGCCAAAGGAACAGCAGAGTCCTTTTGGTTTTGGTTTTGAGATGGGGGGTCTTACTATGTAGACAAGTCTGGTCTGAAACTCTCAGAGACTCTCCTGTCTCTGTCTCCTGTGTGCTGGGATTAAAAGGCATGTGCCACCATGAGTGGAGAGGTAGAACATATTTTTAATGAACATACCAGAAGGTAAATAGGGTCAAAATGCATGATCTGCTTGGACAAAAATGAAACTCAATACTACACATAATGAATATATGCCAATAATAATTTTAAAAGAAATATCCTAGAGTTAGATTTTATCAAATGAAAGGGGGAATACCTACTCATTACATATTATTTTTTTGTTTTAAAGTTACACTCTTTATTTACTTATTATTACTGTATGCATGCATGCATGTGGACATGTATGTGTGTCGGTGGCTACATGCCTTCTTGTGTGTGTATAGGTACTTAGACAACTCGCAGGAATCAATTCTTGCCTTGTATTATAAGGGTCTTAGGGATCAAACTCAGGTCGTTAGGCACCAAAAGTCTGACCCCGCCCCAGAGCTGTTTCATCTGTCCAAACTACTAACTTTGAACATTGAAAAACACACTTGATGTGTTGAAGGATTGTTCTGAATCTTTCAGTTCAGTGGGTTCCAGGGTTCCATTACCCATGAGAGCACAGCACAGTGATGCAGTACTTGACGTTTCTCTTTCTCAACATTTAATGTGGAAATGATTTTAGTCATATGGGCAGGTGGCAAAATAAAAGCATCCCCGTATGCCTGCCTTTCATTGAGCTTCCCCTCCACCTCTGCTCATGTTTGACAGAACCACAGTACACCCATCACAGTCAACACATGAGCGCTGCCTTAAGACTACCCAGAACCACAGTACACCCATCACAGTCAACACATGAGCGCTGACGTAAGACTACCCAGAACCGCAGTACACCCATCACAGTCAACACATGAGCGCTGACGTAAGACTACCCAGAACCACAGTACACCCATCACAGTCAACACATGAGCGCTGACGTAAGACTACCCAGAACCGCAGTACACCCATCACAGTCAACACATGAGCGCTGACGTAAGACTACCCAGAACCACAGTACACCCATCACAGTCAACACATGAGCGCTGACGTAAGACTACCCAGAACCACAGTACACCCATCACAGTCAACACATGAGCGCTGACGTAAGACTACCCAGAACCGCAGTACACCCATCACAGTCAACACATGAGCGCTGACGTAAGACTACCGAGAACCACAGTACACCCATCACAGTCAACACATGAGCGCTGACGTAAGACTACCCAGAACCGCAGTACACCCATCACAGTCAACACATGAGCGCTGACGTAAGACTACCCAGAACCACAGTACACCCATCACAGTCAACACATGAGCGCTGACGTAAGACTACCCAGAACCACAGTACACCCATCACAGTCAACACATGAGCGCTGACGTAAGACTACCCAGAACCGCAGTACACCCATCACAGTCAACACATGAGTGCTGACGTAAGACTACCGAGAACCACAGTACACCCATCACAGTCAACACATGAGCGCTGACGTAAGACTACCCAGAACCGCTGTACACCCATCACAGTCAACACATGAGCGCTGCTGTAAGACTACCCAGAACCGCTGTACACCCATCACAGTCAACACATGAGCGCTGCCGTAAGACTACCCAGAACCGCAGTACACCCATCACAGTCAAGACATGAGCGCTGCTGTAAGACTACCCAGAACTGCAGTACACCCATCACAGTCAACACATGAGCGCTGACGTAAGACTACCCTGCCACTACAGACATATTGGAATGTTGCCTTGTGAAAAGTAGCCGGCCAGTATCCTTTCTTCCTCTGGACAGAAACCAGTCTTGTATTCCGCAAGGTGCTTAGTTATATTCTATCTTCGGCATCCTCCAATCCATGGCAGGTCCCAAGTTTTTCTGTGCTCCTGAGCTCTTTCCAAGACTTTTGACTAAAACTTTCATGGAATGTCCATTGGTTCGTTTTTATTCGATGTTTTCTCATTATTCGACATTAGTCTGGGACCTCCTAATCATGTACGATAGTACATGAGCCAGTGTAAATGTTGCCTACTGGGCTGAGGCTGGAGTTGCTAGGTCTCTCCATGATGTAAACAGGTCTGCTCCCTTTGTAATGAATGAGTGTCCTGTGACCATGAGAAGGTACACAGTTTATTGTACTGTTGCCTCTAATCAGAACCTCTTTTGAGGGGTCGGTGAATCTTGCCTGCTATTTTCCAATGGTGATGTTCTCTTTCCTTTAGTCCTACTGATTTATTGAGTGGAACTATTAGATTAAGGAGTCCTCTTTCACCAGAAATCTTTACTGTTTCTAATACTTTCTTGAGACAGAGATCTATAGTGGCTCACCAAAATCAATTTTCAAGTTTTTTTTTTCTTGTGCGTAGGTGGTAAGAATATATTTTGCAAAGTGACTTGCAGATACACTCAGAAATGGCCCTGAGTTCCTTCTATGGATATACTTAAGTGCTGCACATCCTTCTGAAACCAGGGGGTGGGGCTGTGCCTGCCTGCACTCCCTCCTCTCTTTCCACACTGACCTCAATACAGATGTTCTGGAGAGCCTCTTCCACCATGGAGAGTAAGGCAATGAACAAGGAGAGATGTCTTGGAAGAAAATGGGCACTCAAAACACTGCACGGGGCAGAGCTGTTCTGCTAAACATACCCAGGAAGGATGGGAGAGAAAAGAATCAGCATCTAGTGTATTTATTATTTACATCTACTGGGATTCTTTGTTTAGCAACCTACCCTTACCCTGTAGTATACGTCCCGTACAAATAACAATGGAAAGAACATTGCACCATCGTAGTTCCCTACACCCCTAAAAATATCTAAAAGTTATAACACTGGAAGGAGATTTGCTTGGCCACATCAATGTGACAAGGACTTGCTATGTGATAAGGTGGCTTCGGGGCATGGGATATTTGCAAAGCTGTGAGGAAGAGTACAATATAGACATAAGAAACTGGAAATCACTAAAGACTGTATTATTGGAGGAGATACAAAAAACAAAAGAAAAAAGAAAAAGAAAGAAAGAAAAAGAACCTTGAAGGGGATTTTAGAATGGCTGGGGTAGAAGAGTCATTCAACGGTAAGGTGAGAGGCTTCCTGGGATAAGTAAGAAAAAGAGGACCCAGGTCTAGCAGCAGAGATCACCATGTGTCAGGTCAATCTAGTGAAGAGACATCTTTTGTCATGCTATGATGTGAGCGTCTCATGAGAATGTTCTAGTAGCAAAGGAGAATGAGGTGCCTGCTCACAGGAAACAGTACAGTACACACACCCAGAGGAACACTTATTGCACACTCTTCTTCATTAGAAAGCCACCCACGGCTGAAGTCTAACACAAGCATTCTGAATACCGGCAAAGGACCACTGATAAGCAGAAAAAGCCAAAGCATTAGGAAAATACGGGAAACTGAGGCACAAAACACTTGTACCTGGGACATTGTCAATAAAGGAGAAGTTAAGTGCTGTGAATAGAGGTCACCAAGAAAATCCCTGTGTTACAAATTCTGTCTTTTAAGATGTATTTTATTTTAAATTCTCTCTCCCGATCTCTCTCTCTCTCTCTCTCCCGATCTCTCTCTCTCTCCCGATCTCTCTCTCTCTCTCTCTCTCTCTCTCTCTCTCTCTGTGTGTGTGTGTGTGTGTGTGTGTGTGTGTGTGTGTGCGTGTGTGTGTGCAGAGAGGGATTTGGATCCCCTGAAACTAGAATTAGAGGTGACTGTGAACTACCTGATGTGGGTGCTGGGAACCCAATGTTGCCTGTGCAGTGACCACTGAACATGCCGTCTCTTCAGCAGCAGTGACTGTAGCACAATTCTATCATTGCTACTGCTGGCATCTGAGTGGCTGTGTGTCACATTGTGTTCATGAGACTTTATGTGTTACCCCCTTTAGCCTATAGTCAATACAAGGGGTTGTCATTAATATCCTCCTGTAGGACAGAAAGGAAATAACTGTGCTATTCCAGCCCAGAGTACGTAATTAGTTGGCACAGTTGTAATGGGGAGAAGCCTTTATGGGGTGCTGGCATGAACATTTATACTAGTCTTTATACAAGAGGGTAGTGCCAGGGAAACACCTCTGTGGGTAAAGGCGTTTGCTGCCAAACCCAACAACCTGAGTTAGATCCCTGGGACCCACATGGTGAAAAGAGAGAACTGATTCTAGTCATGTCATGTCATGTTATGTAAGCTGTCCCCTAGTCATGTGCACCATCTATCATAACTGTGCGCACACACGTACACCCCACAGGCACATGTGCACACACGCATGCTCACATGTAAAGACACAGACACAGATACACACCACATGCACACAGGCACACACAGACACTCATACTAAATGAGTGAATGTTAAGATTTTTTTTTAAAAGTGCCTTTTTAGAGCTTTGCCTCAGGTAAGATGGGTCTGGTGGAGCATGCCTGTAAAAGCATCTGTAAGTCTAGGACCTAGGAGGGCGGGTCATGGAGATCGGAAGGTTCATTGGGAGTTTCAAGGCAACCTGTGCTGCAGAGTAAAACTATGCTTCAAAACAAAACAACAAAAAATGAAAATGTATTACAAGTACCCATTAGTACGTTTAATACAATTAATTGCCAGGAGTTTATTAGAAGCCAAACCTGTTGGCTCATGAGTTAGGTACTCAGGAGACTGAAGCAGGAGGATCATGAGTTTGGGGCCAGCCTGGATTACACAGCGAGTTAGTTCCAGGCCAGCTTGAGCTACATATCAAAATTCTGTTTCAAACACCAAACAAACTAATATGCGATTTTAAAAAATTGTCAGAAAAAGTTCATATAGTCAACATAGAATAAATTAAAATGAAAGGAACATGTAAAATTCCAGACACAAGCAGCAGGCAGCTGAGGATGAAATAAATACAGTGAATGCTAATGAGTCATATTTCCACAAAGTGAATTTCTAACAATTTAAAAGAGCCACCCCAATACAGAAGAAACCCTAAAGACTAGACAAGCGTAGGAAGGAAGAAAATTCCAAATACTAACAAAAGAGAATACTTTGATAATCACACTAGTACCAAATCTAGCAAAAAAGATCGATACATTGTAAACTTACAAGCTGTGTGTGCAGGGGCAAAACCTTCATTCCAGAACTCAGAATGCAGAGGCAGGAGGATGGCAAGTTCAAGGCCAAGCCTGGGCTGAAGATTGGCTCAAAAGAAAATGACAAGGAGGCCCATATAGGCAAGACTGTGTATCAGTTTTATAAATGGTGGCCCTAGCATTTTTATGCAGGGAGCTCTACAAATAACTGCAAAATTTAGATGCAATCCCAATATTCTATAGATTCACATCTGAATAGAATATTTTTTTAAAAAAAAATAATAAATGCCCAAAACATTAAGGGCAATATTTTCAGCTCCATTTTAGAAACACAAAGAAATCCACAGCCACCAAATAAGGTTTGCTGCATTGAACCACAAAGTAAGTCATTTTAAAAACTGTTTTGGTGGAGGGACTTGTAACCTGAATATTTTACATTTTTGTCTGTTTAAAATCATATAAAATTATTCTACTATGGTGTTATTTAGTATGTAAACTGTATCACTGTATATAAAGTATAGTTTATTTTTTTAAATATAGGAACAAAATGCACATGGGCACATGTGTAGGTGTGGGTGTGTGTGTGTGTGTGTGTGTGTGTGTGTGTGTGTGTGTATGAAATTAAATGAAAAACAGAACCACAAACAGGAGTGTGAGTCTGTGTGGAACTGTGAAGGCATAAGAAGTATTCGAAACTGACAAAGTGTATTCTCTCCTGAGCAATTCCCAGTTCAATTGAAAGTTTAATGCGAGAAAGGAAAACTAGTAAATTAAAAGGGCAGAAATGACAACTGGTGCACACATAAAAAAGTCATAGACGGGCTGGAGAGATGGCTCAGTGGTTAAGAGCACTGACTGCTCTTCCAGAGGTCCTGAGTTCAAATCCCAGCAACCACATGGTGACTCACAACCATCTGTAATGGAATCCAATGTCCTCTTCTGGTGTGTCTAAATAAATAAATAAATAAATAAATAAATAAATAAATAAACTTAAAAAAAAAGTCATAGACTTAGCCATTACCAATTCCAAGGGAAAACATTGGTGGGTTTTGGAATAAAATACAAATCTTGCAATTGCTTGACTCTGAGATCTGCAGTATGATAAATAACTGTGGTGAGAAGCAGCTGGGATCTGTGACCGTTGGTCCCACCAGCTAACCATGCTGGTTCATACAGCCAGAAAATCAAAATGGAGGCGAGTGTCAAGGATTGTATCTGGAGTTTATTTACTGGGCTGCTAGGGAGCTGGGGCTTCTGTTTGTGCAAGAGATTCACTGATGTCTGACAGTGAAACGTTGGGTTGGTGTATAGGATTTTAATTAAAAGGGAATAGAAACGAAGAACCAATGAGCATGTCATGTCCTGTTGGCAGGTACAGGGAAAGCCAGGTGCCGATTGATTCCTCACCCCATAATTAAAAAGCCCCCAGAGACCAGTTAGGTTACTTGCACTAGAACACAAGGCCCTTGAGAGTGGAGTCCTGGGTGTTTTCTTCACACTGATTCCCCAGGAGTACAGAGCTACTTGAAGTGGCTTCGCTTAGCACATGGAGATGCCTGGCACTCAGCACATGGCTGGCCTGAGCTGTTATGGGCTATAGAGTCCCGGATGTGGGAGAGTCAATGCAAAATATCTAGTAGCATTTTTTTATTGATTGTTGAGTTTTCTCTTTTTTTAGACTGCATCCCATGCACATTAAATTATCCTCAAATTGGCTATGTAGCCAAGGGTGACCCTTGCCTCCTTTCTACCTCTGTTGCCTGAGTGTTGAGTCTCCAGATGTGTGTCATCATGTCCAGTTAATGCAGTGTTGGGGGTTGAGCTCAAGGCTTTGTGCATGGTATGCAAGATTGTTAGCTTACTGTTAATACAGTGCCCAGAAGATGTTAAGTTACCTGTGTGGCCTGTGTTACATTTTTATTGGACATCAGGTGCTTGCCCAGGGCCATGACTGACACATTACAGACCCTAAAAGATGCTGACTGGAGGAAGGAATACATGACATAGTTTAAGTAATAAGTTCTCTGTGTTTTTACATTGATTCTGTCTTATATCTTACATAATTCAAAGTTCTATCAACTGAGGAAAGAGTGTCTTACTGGAAAGGACTAATTTAAGCTTACAAAGCAAGACAGACCACAGAACAACATTATTTACCTGGACAGATTTCATTGGTAGAACAAAGCTACTGAGTGCTAGCACTTTACATGTGCTCTCTCCGTGGATTTCCTGACCCCTCTAAGGAGGACCAGAATACCAACTTACAGATGATGCCACTGACAGTCAGAATGACAAGGTCTTCTCTGAGAAACTGACAAAGCCAGGAGTCAGTGCTAGATCTGCCTCTCAAGTCTCTAGAGTCAACCTCATCCTGTGTTTCAGCCATGACTAGCCAGTGGGGTCCCCAGTCTGACTTCCACCCTCTGTGCCCACTGCTGTTCTGTCTGAGGATGCCATCTCTCTTTCAGAATGCCACCTGCTCTGCTAAGCTTCTGTAACAGTTAGAGCTTGTTTGTGTCTTCTCTAGGCTCCTCTTGACTGCAGACTTCCTGAGGGTCAGGAAGGTTCTTACAGTTCTAGTGATCCATCCTGACTTGTCTGGTACACAGGTAGTGCTTAACAGACAACTGCTGCCCTGGTCATTGAAGATGCTAAGACATCACCATCATTCTGGCCAGAAGTTGGTGCTCCTTGTCTGCCATACAATGCTCTCACACCAAGTAAGCCTCTTATCTCAGCTCCTGTCGCGTTATCATCAGTTTTCACCTGTCTCACCACCTCAATGCTGGTTTATAGTTATTGTCATCTTGATAGCGTTTAATGTTGCCACAGAAACCCACCTGTGCATGTGCCTACGAAGGATTTTCTAGGCGGAGTCAATTGAGAATTGAGGTGGGAAGAGCCCACTGTGGGTGGCACCATGCCCTGTGCTGAGGTCTCCGATTGCAGATGAAGGAGAGTGAGTTGAGTACCAGCATCCAACTCTCTTTGCTTTCTGACTGGATACGTGTCCCATTGCCATGCATCCAGTCTCCCAATGTTCCTACTGCCATGCCTCCATGTTATGACAGACCATAGCCCTAAACTTAGATATTCTCTTCACCCCTTAACTAGCTTGCTTTCTTTCTTTCTTTCTTTCTTTCTTTCTTTCTTTCTTTCTTTCTTTCTTTCTTTCTTTCTTTCTTTCTTTCCTTCTCTCTCTCTCTCTCTCTCTCTCTCTCTCTCTCTCTCTCTCTCTCTTTCTTTCTTTCTTTTTCTCTTTTTCTCTTTCTCTCTTTCAGGTATTTAATCACAGAAGTGAGAAAAGTGACCAATACCATTCTACATTATAACCACCTTGTAAGATTGGATTGGGTTTTGATTATCTTTGTATCATCCTTAATGTCATTTTCAATTTCTTTCCCTTGTAAGACTTTTGGGTTTTCCCCAACTGCAAGACTCCATGAATTCTTTATCCACTTTCTAGTTCCTATGTCTGTTTTCTTTACAAAATCCTTGTCTTGCTTGGAACAGTAATGCATCCAGATTTTTTCAGAGCAATGGGTGACCAGTGACATGTGCACCCAATGCACATATCTGCATAGGTTTTGCTTTTCTGATCCAAGAGAAATGGCTACAAGGCTAGAGGGAGGGTTCAGCAGATATGAGTACATGCTGTTCTTGCAAAGGATCTGAGTTTGGTTCCCAGTATCCATACAAGGCAGCTCACAACCACCTGTAACTCTAGCTCCAGGGGATTGGATACCCTCTTCTGCCTCCTCTTGGCACCTACATACATGTGGATACACACACACACACACACACACACACACACACACACACAATTAAAGTGAGAAAGGAATGGTTGCACACCTTCGATATACTAAGAGACTGGGATGCTTAAGTGATTACCAGGGTGGAACGAAGAGACAAATCTAGATCTTCCAACTCCAAAATCCATGTCATGACATACCTCCTAGGTTACTTCATGATAGGATGTGTTCTGAATCTGCATCCCTAGTCATCATGGATGTTGGAGGGACCTCTCATCATCGTAACCTTATGACCTGATTCTGGTGCAACAGTTCCCTAGCTTGAGCTGCTATGGTTTTATTGGCTAGAGCAGAAATGCACATTGCTGGCAAGAGTCCCTGCACCCATTATGAGTATACCCTTTAACATTTGGTAGTGGTGTTCTTGGATCCTGGTCATTCTTCCAACTTGGATAGGAATATGTTCTGTGTATTTGATGGACATCAAGGAGTTTGTCTTTTATTAGGAGGAGGGGGCTGAAAGGGAAGAGAAAGCAGAGGAAAGGTGGCTGAATGGTTGGTATCACATGGAACCTCAGAGGAGACAACAGGGAGTTTGGGTTTGTTCTCAGAATGATGGAAAGTCACTGTTGACTTTGAGTAAGCAGGATATTAAAAAGGCTGCTAAGCTATATATGAAAGAAGCCAAGCAGTTTTATAGACAAATGACTGTGTGTGTGTGCCAGTTCGAGCCAACTTTTTGACATTGCGGCATGACGTCATTCACAAAGTTCTCACTTGAAAACCATGTAAGAGAGATATAAGAATAGTGTGCGTGTGTGTGTGTGTGTGTGTGTGTGTGTGTGTGTGTGAATGAATGCTTTAAGTAAGTATGTGACTTGTGTTTGGCCATAAGCTTAGAGCAGTGACCATGGATTGTGGGTTGGACATGACCAAAGTTGTGGCAGGGGAAATGATATGTAGTGACAAGATCTTGACACATTTTGACCTTATAACCCTCTGTGGTCCTGATGGTTGGAGATGGACTCTGACGAAGGGACAAAGGCAATGATGAGTCCGGGCTTTTGGTTGGTGTTATCTTCTTTAGGGAGAGGACTGTCAGCATGAAGAGGAATATCTGGCAGGGGGAAAGATGGACAGTAGGCAAGTGGTCTTCATAGACTATCTTTTGAGATTGAGGTCGTGAGTTCCCAGGATGGGAGAAGGGGGTAACATAATAACCATAGCTTGACTTTTTCTAGAAATAGGCACAGAGTACCCATCCTTTTGTGGCTTTTTGTCCCCAGCAGTGAGCTTGTATTTCCTTAAAATGAAGGTCATTTGTCCCCACATGTGGTGAGTATCTCTGTATCTGTCATACCACTGATAAAAGAGGAGGTTTGAACATCCACGCTTAACCCTGGCAATCAACAAATCAGTTATCTCCTTGCCTGAAGACAGAGACAGAGGCTCAATTCTGGCTATTGAAGGGGCACACAGACACCCTGAAACCAACAGAAAAAGGCAGAAAGAGGAGTCACTAGGAAAGACACCTAAATACAAACAAAACTCCAATACTCTCAGGATCAGTGGTCTCTCCAGCTTAGGGGATGGGGAGGTATGACTTCTCTATCAAAGAGGTCTGTCACAGCTGCCATTAAACTTGCACACTGTGTGGGGTTGACCTGATTTTTTAATCATTTAACTTATGGAGAAAAAAAAATCCACGTGCTATCTGGTGTCAGGCTGGCTATTAGACATCTCTACGGAACAGAAAGAGGTTCCATATTCACTAAACATCTGGTCCCTAACAGTATACTGAACAGTTCTGAGGAGTGAGATGGCAAGTTATCAGAGAGAGCTGTGCATGACAACATGCATTTGAAGGAAAAGACAAATATCAATAGTGAATTCCATATACTAACTCTAATAAGACTTGGGTTTTCCATCTTCATTTGCTACTGAGCAAATCAATGGACTCCCAAGAACACAAATATGCTTGATTAATTGCGTTGACATAAGCAATACATCAGTTCATTCAGGAAGTAAAGTCATCACCTGTAAGTGTTCCCCAAACCAGAAATACACAAATACGTACATAAATGAAGACATCATGGAATGCAGGAACATGATAAGTGGCAGAAGCCTCCAGGGAGCTGGCTTTCTCTAACAGTCCAGCTGCTTGGGTCTCAATCCTGGCTTTAATTCTGAACGGCTCTATTAATTTCATTTGGAATGGAAAAATGTAGGTTGCTGAGCTAATTCAAAGCAATAATCCCATAAAGCCCTTAGCACAGAACCTGGGACAGAGTGTCAGTACAATAGGCAGCAGTTAGCTTCATTTCCTTATGTGCACAGATGTGTGCAGTGGCAACATGTGCTCCTCGCTGAATCTGTCTTCACATCTACACTTTGATGAGCTCATGCCCAACATGGATACCAGCACACCTGCACAGATCAGTGAGGAGCACACAGGCGTGTGCACACACACACATAGAAAATGCATTCAGATTTCTCATTTCCCCACCGCCCATCTTGCCTGCCTCTGTACTTGATAACACTCCATCTTAATGTTCTTCAAGGATGGAAAGATTGTTCTGTCTTCTAAGAGCTGGCTGTCTCTGCTATGCGGTCCACGGCTCAGAGCCTGCTGCCCTCTTGAATGAGTGGTGAATATCCCCAGCAAGTCATTTTCTCTAAAAATAGACCACCCCAACAAATCTGTACTGTGCTTCTCATCTCCATAAGCCTTCAAAGAAAAGAGCAGAGTCCATTCTTGAAGGGATTTCATGCTAAGCTGGCAGAAGTAACATGCCTCGGTGACACAAATAAACCTCTGCTCAGAATCTGCACACTGCTTCACTTTCAGCTCTCCTATTACTGGATTCATATAAAATAGAAGTGTAAGGCAGGTGGATGTCTCCAGACACCGCCAGTTGAATGTTCATTCCATCTGGCTTTATGGGGCCATTTAGCTAAAGTCTTTCACCTTGGCAATTTAATGCATGACTTGCTTTGGTGATTTCTTCCTGAAGATGTGTGTGGGTGGATTTAGGGAAGGTAACAGTCAAGCCATAGTCTCTTTATAGGATCTGATGACTTTTTCTTACCCCTACAAGCCTGTTAGGCTTATTTTTTATTTGTTTTTTTGATGGGCATGGCCCCTTGGCTTTCAGGAAGCAAGGATCATTTATTCAGTTCACAGCAACCACACTGCTGAAGTGCATACTTTTGCAAAACCAAACCAATACAGACAATGCATTTTATGTCTGGAAGCTCAGCTGTTAGTCCAGTGCTAATGGGGATGAAACATGAATTCCACATGTCCTGATGACCTTGGCATGCATAAATCAACTCAATTCTTATTTGGATTGGTCTTCTTTATGGATCTGGGGTTGGGGCATCCAGTCAAGATCTGATATAAAACCGTGACTATCTCTTAGTCGTGTGCACTATTAATGTGAACTTTCAAAATAGAGGACACAGAATTTGGACATTTATAGCGAGACAAGAAACCAGTATTTTCATAGCTTTAGAAAGCTGTTAATTCAAAGCAGGAGCAATGGATTTAGTATGCTGTTGACATTGACATTGTTTGGTGGGTGGAGAAGTTCCTCTCAATACTGTGGCTTTTGTTGTCATTGTCGTCAGCAGCAGCAGCATGATCTTGAATCTCAGAACCTCTAAATCAGTGAGGCAAGGGAACCACAGTATTTTGTGAGGCTTCATTGTGCACCATGATAGGCACAATTAAAGATTAATATGCACATACAGAAATCATTTAGGTACCCATAGTTGCAAATACTGAACACACAGATTCTACTTGGCTCAATAATAGCTATTATCTCCTGTATACAGGGTCCTAATGCAGGGGATTCTAGGAATGGCTCCTTTAGCAGTTGAGTGGTCTCACTGAGGACTTGGCTTCTTTCTATCATCATCTTTGACTTCTTCACCCCAGTCTGGTTCAGAAAGATGTGACTGTCTATTGGCAAATACTCAGTAATAACAGCCTCTTCACTGAATCTGTGCTTATTAAACTCAGAAAAAACTTTTCCATTGTAATTCTCTCAGGTTTCATTGGTCAGAATTGTAATGAATGTCCCTCTTCAACCAATCTCTTACAAGGAAAATGAAATCATCAGGCTTGGCTTAGTTAGAGCAATCAAGATTTGCCTCTTTGATGCTCAGGTTGAGAGGATTTCATATGCAGAAAGGTTGGATGTGGGAAGAGAGAAAAAGGATCTCATCAGAAAAGGAAGAGGAATGCACAGATATAGGGTATGCAGGCCCCAGGTCTCAAAGCACAAAGAGACTCCTGGTGAAGAATGAAAACTGATAGTGAGCAGAGGTAGATGGATAGAAGAAAACAATAAGATCTCACTGGGGCAAGAATATATAATCCTTCATCTACAGTGTGGAAAGACCTGAGGATACCATGGATTGATATCGCTATTGATTATGTTACAGCACCTAAGAGAGGCAAGGGATAACCCTCTGAGTAGAACTCCGTTAGGTTGTATAAGAGGAGAGCAGGACCTTCTTGTTGGTCTTGACAAAACAAGCTTGCACGTGTGGGAAGAAGGAATGGCATGTGACAGGAATACAGGGTCCCCTCTAGCTACTCAGAGCATCCTGGGCTGGCTCGGATGATATTGGGGGCTTTAGCCATATGACTGCAAGGATACAAACCCTTTCCAAAACCAGGGAGCTGGGAAAAGAAGCCCAAGCCTCAGAGGAGGCTGACATCTTGGCTGTCATGTCAAAATATGTCAATAAGAAGCTAAGCACAGAGCCACCTCAGCCTCACTTCTTGACCAAAAGTGTGTCCTAGGAAATCTCTGTGGCTTAAGTTTCTAAATCTTTGATTCTAAAAATGTCCTCTCTTTTCCTTGGCTTAAAGTCTCTCTCTCTCAGAAACAGGTTCTGTCTCAGTCACTCTTCTATTGCTGTGAAGTGACACCATGACCAAGGCAACTCCTATTTTAAAAAAAGCATTTAATTGGGGCTTGCTTACAGAGTTAGTCCAGTTACATCATGGCTGGAAGCATAGCAGGACTTATGGCACTGGAACAGTAGCTGAGACCTACATCCAGATCCATAGACAGAGAGAGAGAGAGAGAGAGAGAGAGAGAGAGAGAGAGAGAGAGAGAGAGAGAGAGAAAGAACCAGACAGAGATAGACAGACAGATATTGGGCTAGATGTGGATTTTTGCAAAGCTCAAAGCCCACCCCTAGTGACACATTTCCTCCAACAAGGCCACACCCCTTAATCTTTCTAATCCTATCAAAGAGTTCCATTTTCTGGTGACTAAGCATTCAAATAGATGAGCCTCTGGAGGCCATTCTTATGGAAACCACCACAAGGCCTCATTATGCAGCTCTGTTCAGTTTGGAGCTCAGTATATAGACCAAGCTGATTTCAAACTCACAAAGATCCACCTGCCCCTGCCTCACCTGTCCTGGGATGAGTGTGTGTCACCACATCCAGATTCTTAGAGATTCTTCATTGTCTTTCCATGTGTTTTCTTGTTCCTTCCCATTGGACCTGCAGATTTGTTGCTGAAGCTATTAGTAGGTGTGTCATCCCTGGTGTGGGGGCAACTGATGAAATTTGGGTTTTAAAATTTGATCACATAGTATGGAATTGTCCTATTAGTCATGGGAGGTTCAAATGACCATTTTAGATAGACTTTCAGACATGTTACTAATAATGGCAGTCTTTTCCGTTTCCAAGATAGACACTAGCTTCTCTTTCTCAAACTTGGACTTCCAGAAAAATGCTAAGTGACACTAGGAAAGCACGATTCCTGTCTCATTACCTACAGTGCAGGGTTCTATGATTAACCACCACAGGAGGCAGCTGCCAAGGTGGTCTGGGGGCAAAAAGTGAATGACTGTTAGTTTACCAGGAATCTTTTGATGATAAGAAATTCCAATTAATTCAGCATCAGTGGAGCCATGGTGTACTGGCTGGTTTTGTGTGTCCACTTAATACAAACCTTAGTTATCACAGAGAAAGGAGCCTCCCTTGAGGAAACACTTACATGAGATCCAGCTGTAGGGCATTTTCTCAATTAGTGATCAAGGGTAGGAGGGCCCAGCCCATTGTGGGTGGTGCCATCCCTGGGCTGGTAGTCCTGGATTCTCTAAGAAAGCAAGCTGAGCAAGTCAGGGGAAGCAAGCCAGTAAGCTGTGCTCCTCCATGACCTCTGCAACAGTTCCTGCCTCCAAGTTCCTGCTCTGTGTGAGTTCCTGTCCTGACTTCCTTTGGTGATGAACAGTGATGTGGAAGTGTAAGCTGAACCCTTTCCTCTCCAACTTGCTTCTTGGGCATCATGTTTTGTGTGGGAATTCAAATCCTGACTAAGGCACACAGTAATGTCCTTCTGCTTTTAAAATGAAAATAGGGGTTGAATACTTTTTCTTTCTGCATATCTTGAGACACGCCTTTTAAATTTTTTTCTACTTTTATTAAGATTCATTCTCTTTGAATCTGAGACCAAGGAGATACTTTAGAATCAGGCTGGTGATTTTGAATGCGTGTTGCAGGCTTTGGCTTTGGTTTGAACCTGTGTCCTTTGGTGACTGTCTTTTTCAGAGTTACCCCAGTGACATGACCCTGGACTGCAGCTTGAGTACACCCTCACTCAGATTCATAAGTCATGATACCCTTGACTGACTCTGTCTCCTGCCTTGCTGCTTCTCATTAGGAGAAGGTCATTGGCTTTTACATTTCTGGAGACATTTCAGGATTTTCTCAACTTTGTAGTTGGCAAATGTTGCTATGATTTCTCTATTCACATTTTCTTTTAGTGTTATTGTTCATTTTTACTGTTAGGCATTTATTTGGTTCCTTAACAATGAAAACATACATATAATTTTCTTTTCCCTGGTCTTAATCTTAATTTTTTCTTAGATTAATTCTTCTTCTTCTTCTTCTTCTTCTTCTTCTTCTTCTTCTTCTTCTTCTTCTTCTTCTTCTTCTTCTTCTTCTTCTTCTTTTTCCTCCTCCTCCTCCTCCTCCTCCTCCTCCTCCTCCTCCTCTTCTTCTTCTTCTTCTTCTTCTTCTTCTTCTTCTTCCTTTTCTTCTTCTTGCCCCTCCTCCTCCTGTCCCTTCTCTTCTCTTCCCCATCTCTTCCTCCTGCCCCTCCTCTTCCTCCATCTCTTCCTCCTGCCCCTCCTCTTCCTCCATCTCTTTCTCCTCCTCTTTCTTTTTCTATTGTCTGCTCACTCTACTTTGACTCTGACTTTCCCAGTGGGGGGAAATGGAAACCTGTGTCTACCTTTATTATTTAGATTTTATTCTATGACAATTTCACAGCCTTATCTTCCATTTTACTGACTCCATCTTTAGGTTTGTCTATTCTGCTTTTCAGAACTTGCATGGATTTTTTTTTAAAACAAAATGATTAGTTTATTTCACATTTAATAATGTGTAGTTTAGTCTTTCTGAAAATTCATTCTTAGCCACTGATTGTCCTTTTTCTTAAAAGAAAAGTAGACATCCCTTCTTTGGTTTTGTGCTCTAGTCATCTGTAGTCGCACACTAGCTGTTCATTCATACTTAAAGGTGAAGGACTGACTTGTTCATGTCAACAGCCTGGTGAGTTTTCTGTGCAGATAAGGTTCTGACTAGAGTGATCAGAGTTCGGGAGGTCAACAGACAGACTTTGCTGCTCCAGGGAATGTGGGTGGGTCGCACATGGGGCTATGTGGACGGCTCACTGTGGCATTTGGACACTCATTATCCTTGAGTTGAGCTATTGTCTATGCATTACTTGTTACAGTTGAGGAATGTACTTGGGCTTGTTCCCTCCACCTGGTCCTCGCGTTCTGTCTGGATGGCCTCCCAGGCTAACATTGTTCATTCTTTAAATAGACATACTGAGCATGCATCCTTGGGCATGTTGTGAACTGCTGTTAGCTTGCCTGCATCTGTAAAGTGAGCATAAAACAGGTGCTGTTTGGGAGAAGTGCTTAAGGATGAGATGAACCAAGGCAGGGACAGTGGTGTGACCTGACTGGCAGGATGGACTAGCTTTCCCTCTGCCTCCTGCCCACCCCTTTCTGCTTCTTGCTCAACCGTCTCTTCCTTCTCCCTCTTCCTTATCTCTTTCCACGATACTACATTTGTACGTTATCATTACTACTTTTAATAATCATTATTATGCCATTATCTGTACTATTTGTTAATTCTTTTATTCATTAATATAGTTCTATTGAGTTTATATTCCTGCTTTGGCCTTAGAGGGAATTAAATTTGGATGCAGAGGTCAATACCTTCCTTATAAGCTTTAAATCACTACAGGAACACAGACACAGAAAAATTAAGCAAAGGAACAAGTCAACAGGGCCCCAGAGACAGAAATGAATTTTAGCGTAGACTCCAATCAGCCATGTGATGTGGGCAAGCTGCTTCAGTCTACTCAAACTCTATGCCTCTGAACTTCCCTCATCTGTAAAAGGGATCAAATAAAGTGGTATATGTAAGCCAGCATGCATACTCCATCCAAGGGAAATGAGCACCCACGGCCTATCTCATTCTCTTATTCTGCCTGACTCTGCAGTATGAAACGACTCTAGGCTGCTCCAGACACAGGGTTTTGCACTTACGTAAACCCCAGGTTTCTTGTAATGCTCACTGTTGTTGCTATGGTGGGGTTCATAAAGATATTTGAACAAGGAGCTTCTATTTCCTTGTACAACATTCCCCACAATTCACATAGGCCACTGTGCATGCTGTTGCGCAGTTCCCAGCATCACTCCATCTTCCCAAGGCACAGAGAGGAAACATGTTTCAAGATGCTGAGAGCAGCAACTGGGGAACTCTAAGACTACTCAGGGCTCTTGTTCTCTCTCTCTCTCTCTCTCTCTCTCTCTCTCTCTCTCTCTCTCTCTGGATCATCCTTACCCATACCCCTAAAGTGCTTGGCTTAGATCGCCCTAGATGTGCCCAGACTTTTTGCAGCACCTTTAGCTGTATCTCCAACCCGACACAATTGCTGTCCTCTATCAGGGTCTTTAGGTAGATTTCTGCACAGTTTTGAAAGTGAAGCAATGTAGAGCCATTTTGTTAATGATTTAAAAGGCAGGAGTTTTTTTTTCTGAGAATAAGAAAACTCTAGGAATATGCTGGGGAAGGCACTTTATGCTGTGGCTGGACTATAAAGTATCATTGAATGTGAGCTCCCTGCCAAGGAGATGCATGGCTGGAAGCTCCCTTTTTCCTATGGCCCAGCAATGAACAGTTTTGTCCTTTATTTCCAGAGGGTCAGGATGGACACTGCTGCTACAAGCTAGGGTAAGTTAAGTCCAGTTCATTTTAGACAGAGGCCTTAACTCCCAAATGGATACAACTTCTTGCGTAGCTTTGAGGGGGTCAGTCTGCTGTAGCAAGCCAGATTTCTTTAATCAAGTCTATAGCTCGGTGAGAAGCATGGGAGATTAGGAGATGGAAGGCTGGGCCAATCTAGCATGGCCACTGCAATTATCTATCTCCATGCCAGCTGAATAAATGCTGGCCATCTGTGGGCGACAGAGCTGAAGCCAGACCCCTTATGTATTGAGGAGATGGTTTCAGCCACGCTTGGATCTGGAGAACACCCGCATGTGTACATCAGGCCTGCAGCATTTATGTTCAGCCCAGGGCATTGATGCTCATGGTGGCATCTGTACCAACAGCATCTCTGTCATGATTTCTGCTATGCCGTTTGGTTGCCTATTTAGGAGGAAGCAGACATCTCTGTGGTTAAAAGCCCTCAAGTCCATCTGTCCTGTTTTTGGAAGCAAGTGTTTGTAATGGTTTTATAAACTGTAGGTCATGGAGAAGGGGAGATCCTGCCCTGGATGATGGACTGCAGGCAGGAGTCTTCATGGAGGGGAGGAGCTATGGATTTCACACAATCCTCAGCCAGAGCCTTATTCTTGGTCTTCAGCAGCTCTGCCACACTGATCCCTGTCCCATTAGAATTATCCTTAACTTATGTGACCTTTCCCTCTATGAGACTGCATGCAAGCACACACACACACACACATTTGCATACATGCATACACATACAATAAGATTGCATGCATCCATCCATACATACAATGAGACTGCATGCATGTATACATACATTTATACACAATGAGATTGTATACATATATACATACATATATACATACATACACACACAATGTGAATGTATACATACATTCATTCATACATACACAATGAGATTGTATGCATATATACACACATACACACACAATGAGATTATATGTGCATACATACAAACATTCATACACACACAATGAGATTGCATACATGCATATATATATATATACATACAATGAGATTGCATGCATACAATACAATGTATTGGATACATACATATACATACATACAATGAGACTGTATATATACATGTATACAAATACACATACACAATGAAATTATATACATACATACATATACACACAAAAGCTGTATATATTGTTTTAAGACAGAGATGGCTATGGGGTAGGCTTTTTGCTCCAGAGCCTGTGGGTGGGATTAGGCAAAGGGGAGACTAAGTGGATATGAGCCCATGGTTATGTTCTACCTGCTTTCCTTCCTGCCCTGCAATCATCTCCAGACACCTCTGAGAAAACATATGTTGCTTCCATGTGGTTGATGCTCTGCTTTTAGAGACCTTCTCTTAAAACAAGGGATGAGGTACTAAGAAATTTAATGGCCATACCGAACACAGCTCTAGCAACTGGAGGAAGGTACCTTCCAGGTCAGACCTGTATGGTTTGACTAATGTGGTTGCTTACTTCTCTCTCTTCATCCTTTCTTCATTAATAAATACTTATTTTATTTACATGCATGTGTGCACCCTCTTATCTGAGTGCTCACTCTGTGGGTGCAGTCCCTATGGAGTCAAGAAGAGGGGTCGGACTCCCTAGAACTGAGTTATAGGTGGTTGTCAACTGCCTAATATGGGTGCTGGGAATCAAACCCAGGTCCTCTGCACGAGCATCACATGCTCTTAAGCCTCGATCCATCTCTCTAGTCCCTTCCCTTTTTTGAATTTTAACTTTTGTTCATATGTCACTGGGACAGTCAGCCTTATTACAAAACTCATAGGTTGACAGATGACATTTTAGCCTGACCACTGTCAGACAAAGTCAAAGCAGTTGCTCTTCTTATGAGTACCCCCTGTCCTACAGATGCCACTGAAAGTCTGGAAAGCAGATACACGGGCTCAGGAAGCTCAACAAGGCTCTGTACAGTTGTCCTAGTAGGCTCTGCACACTTACAAGGGAAGGTGAAATTAAGAGCCAGGAAGGATCCTGATAGAAAGCTAGATGGCTTAGCATTTTGCTTTTGGCTCCTGATATACATGTTTAATGCGACTGACAGCATCAACATTTGAAATTGATTATCAGTTGTATACAGAAGTTCTTAATCAGACAGGCTATGGAAGAAGCCACAGTAATTCAAGCCACGAGAAGAGAATAATAAATACCATGTGAACCTATATAGTTTCTCAGACAATTTCATGCAATTCATGCACCGAGGTGATCTAGACAGAAGGCTTCACATAGTGACTGGAATTGGCTTGTCTAAGGGGCTGGGGAGATGTTTTCCAGGGTAACAGTGCTTCTGTACAAGCATGAGGACCCAAGTTCAGATCCCGAGCTCCCATGCACAAATCAGAGCTCTGGACAGCTATAGCCCTAGAATTGGTGTGTGTGTGTGTGTGTGTGTGTGTGTGTGTGTGTGTGTGTGTGTATGTGTGTGTGTGTAGTCAGGAGGATCACTGGGGCTTGTTGGCTGCCATCCCAGATCCAGGTTCAATGAGAGACACTGTATCAGTGGAATAAAGTAGAGAAACTGATCGAACAGGATCCCTGACAGCCCTCTCTGGCCTTCCAGGTATGCACAGGCATGTGTGCCCACATGTATATGTGTGCATATACCAAACACATATACCCCACTCCAACACTTGAGAAGATGCAGTAGGGAGAGCTGTGGTCTGACATGAGTTCTCCTGGTTGTACTTTGTGGGTTTTTTTTCTTGTATTCATGGTCAGATATTATGAAGAATACTTCAGTTTCCAAGTTGGATTTTCAGTGGTGGTGGTGGGTTTTGTTTGTTTGCTTGTTTGTTTCTTTTCTTTCTTTTTGTTTCTCTATTTTTACTCAGGCAACTTTTTGGGAAACAGTATTTTGGTCGCTTTATCTTATTGAATATGTGCCTGAGTAGAAGAGACAGAGGCTGGACTAGCACCTCACATCTGCACAGGAAGAGGATGGTGAAACTACCTATCAGGAGACTGATCACGCCACAGCTAATTAGAAGGTTCACCAAGGATGGTTCGTAGCAAGCTGATCAATACATTAATTATCCAGCAAAGATGGACCAATTAAACAAATGGGTACCAGAAAATTCTGCCAAGTCAACTCGTGTTTTAAAGAAATATTAAACGTATCAGGTACACAGGATCTGATAAGTCATGTATGGGAAATTCAACAATGAAAAGAAAATATAACAAGTGAAGAACTAATCCCTAATCTCAAAGCAGAAACACCCTGAGATGATGCAGGGGGAGATGGCTCAGTGGATAAAACAAAGGAGCTGAATTTGGGTCCTCACAATCTAAGTAAAGCCTGCATAATAGAGCATCTCTGTAATCGTAGCTCTACAATGGCTAAGTGGGAGTTAAGTATAGAAGAATCCCCAAAAACTTCCCTCCAGATGGTCTCCCTTCCCTTCTGACCCTCAACCTTCACGTGATTAATGCTTTCCCTATTCATATTGGTCTCTGGTTCAAACATTGCTTTGCCATAGAATCCTCTCCCAGTCTCTGCTCTAGTCAGTTCGTGTTGCCTATAGTAAGAATACCACCAGTTGGCAGCCTTAGCAGCAGGCAATCCCCTCCCAGAATTCTGGACACTGAACCTCCAGTCAGAGTGTGCATCTCGTCAGGTGTCTAAGGAGGGCTTGCCTCCTGATTCACAGAAGGCCGTTTTACTCTTTACTCACCAAGGAGAGAGCTGAGAAAGGAAGCAAGGTCTCTCCCACTGTGAGAGTATCACCATCTCAGGATCAGGGTTTACAATATGGGTCTGGAGGGTGACACATGTGTTTAGTTCAGGACACCATGGATTCTATGCAACAGAGCTCCCCAGGCCTCTCTGCCCACGTGTGCTCACCTGTGTGCACCGTCCCTGCCTGAAAGACCTTTTGCTCATCTGTCTTCTCTATTTTCCCCAGAAGGAAAATATGTCCCCAGAAGGACAGGAACAGAGTCAGCTAGAAATTGGCTTTTCTTAATGATGCTGAACAGAGGGGCATAGGATCTTAGGGGCTGAGAATATTTGCAAAAGACTCATGACCATGACTGAAAGTGGAGTCTGGCGGGACCAGAATGGCCAAGGGTGGGCAGAGGGGCATTGATAGTTCAATTAGTTCTGTGCTCAGATGGGGTGCAGCACCCTCAGATCAGAAAGCATCAAAGGGGAAGAAACACCAAGGTTCAGGGAAATGGAGGCTGCCACCAAAGGGGAGAAGACCAGACTGTAGAAAAGGGGGACATTAAAGGAATCAAAAAATAGTGAGGATGTTTGACAAGGCTAAGGCAAGAGGTCTGCTGTAAACTCAAACTTCTCAAAGCCTAGCTCTCCATAGTGGGAAGAGAGCCTATGTGGGGTTGGCAAATGACTGTGGTGATGACATCGGGTGGAAGAGCTTGAGAGAGTAGATTTTTACAGGAAAGGACAATAACATGGAAGCAGAAGCGAGTCTGTGTCCCTCAGAATCAGGTCTCAAGAAGGAGAGCCACCCTTGGAGAGTCCTACAGGGGAGGACTGGAAACCCAAGGAAAGAGTGAAGGCCATGCCGGCGGGAAACTGAGGAGTCTCTGAAGCTGCTGAGAGGGGAGAGGAGATGCTCATCCCTGGAGCTGAGTGCCCAACAGGTCACTAGCAGATGTGAGACCCAAGTTGAGATGGAACCAGGAGAGGAAAGGGTCCCCAAAGCCACTAGCAACTACATCCCCGGGTAAAGGTTATGACTGGCTTTGTTTCCATGGTCCCAAAGTCATCTTGTTTGGTTGAAATGCACAGTTTGGTGGGGGAGGAAAGGATGTGGGTGATGACAGAGGTCACATACACCTCAGTGGCTCCTTTCACTTTCTTGAAGTCACTTTGGAAGGCAAGAACGCAATGGCATTCCTGGACCCTCTGAGTACCTCGGACCCTTCTCTAGTCTGTCTTGCATCTCACTTCATTCCTTTGTTCTATGACCATAGCTCTCCCAATCTGAAGAGAATACTCTGATCAAAATGTTTGCCATGAGGGACACTATGACCAGGGTCACATGCATACTCTTCATTTTCAGTTCTATAAAGCAATTACTGAGAATCTGAAGAACTCTTGTTTTCCAACACTTGTTGTCAAATAGACTGCCCTTGCTTTGGCTTCCTCAGGACCATCTAGGATGGCCTCTGGCTTTCCATCTTATTTGATTATATAGAAGAAGAATTTTTATGGATGACAATACAGAAACTGAGGTAAGGTGACATTTGAGTCAGGGAGGGGGGCAGATAATGACTTTAGTTAAGTATGGGCTGAATTTAAGATTCAAGCTTCAAGAAGTTGTACAAAGAGCAGTGGAAATATGGTCTATGACTCTAAGGAAAGTTGGACAGATTGGATATGTAGAGTTAGGGATGCTCATGGTTGAACATGCAGGGATGGGTAGAGCTATCTCAGTAAATCTAGAAGGACTTGGAGGATGAGAGGGGTGTGGGCTGAACATGGTGTCTGAGAACCGGGCAGCGGTAGAGGGTGGGCAGGATACAAAGGGTGGGAAGGAGAAGAAGGAGAAAGCATTAAGATCAGACATTGTATAGTGACAGGATGGAACCAGGAGGGTAGGGATCTGTGGAGAGAGCTGTCCATTCTCTTAATAACATAGTGATCTAAGTAGTGGTGGTGACTGCTTCCAGTTCTAGACCCAGACCTGATGGACCAATTCTACAAAAACAGAGAGCTGAACGAAGGGTGTGCTCAGGGCAAATGCCCACCGGGCTCTTTCTTGAGCCAAGGTGGCATGGACTTTGGGGAGGGTCCTGTAGGTGTCTATAAACCCACTCTGAGATGTTACAAAGATTCAAATGAAACGGTTGATCTGGAAAAATAAAAATTAGCAAATTCGACTGAAGCCAATTTGGATTTAAGAAGAACAGGATAAGAAATGTTTTCAACTTTTATTTTGAGATGGTACTAGGTTTAGACATCACTGGCAGCTGTTTTCCTCCAAACATTCATTAGGAGAGAGGGATAATTCTAGGCTCTATCAACAGTTCCATAGAAAGAACCCAAAGCATCCATGAACATCTTCCAAATCATTTTTTTTTAAGTTTGGCATATTTTAAAAAATGAAACGTGACCAAGAGCACCAGGCAACAGATAGGAAATAATCTCTCATATGTATGTAGATTCAAAAATAATAATGCACTGGCAATCATACCACAGAAATTTATTAAAAGAAAATCCCCTTGGCCAAGTAGAGGTTGTGCCAAGAATGTAAAAAAGATTTAGTATTTAAGGATATCTATTAATATAAGACATCAGATAAAGGGGACAAAGGGCCCAAAGCAATCCCTTGATGACTTAAAAACCTGACATAATTCCATGCCTGGTCCTGATGAGTACACATCTGTGGGCTGGTACACATGGCACATATGGCCAGGCATATGATCTATCTCTAACACAAAGCCTATCATGGCTTAAATGTTAACATGACCCTGGAGTGTGAGGTTTGCATAAGAGGGATCCTGCGGAATAAGAGTTGAACTTGCATAGTTACCAATACTTTTTTTTTTCTCCCTCAAATGAAATTATTGATCTGCAGAAGTTTCCAGAGTGGTGAGGGATATTAGGAGAATTAAGGTCATCCCTCAGTACCAGCTACATGACACTGAAAACTCCAGTGACTTTGTTAGTAGGTCAGCTATGAGCCTGATGCCTCCAGTAATAGCCATGTTATTTGGGGGAGTTGTAATTTCCCTAATGACTGCTCTTATTTGGCCCTTTAAAAAGAGGGCTGTAGCTGCAGGTAAAATTATGATCATAGCTGCTATAACTACTCCATGCTAATATCCACCAGTGAGCAGATCCAGGCACCCCACATCCACTAATTGCCTCTACTCTGATGGCAGTGCTGTGGAACGGGTCACAAGCTTACTTTAAGGAAAACCCAGTGTAGTTCTGGAAAGAGAGAGAGTGTTAGCTGGCAACCCAGAGCCATAGTGGGATTTGAACACAGTGTCTGACTCTGGAGCCCAGTGCTCTGGATCAGTCAGAAACAGCATTCTATTATTTTTGCTTTCTCTCTCTCTCTCTCTCTCTCTCTCTCTCTCTCTCTCTCTCTCTGTAAGTGTGTATGTGTGTTTTGTACATTTTTGCACATATGTGGGCACAACTTTGTGTGCAGGTACATCTGTATACTTGTGGGTGGAGGTCGAAGATTCATGTCCCCTGTCTTCTTTGATTGCTCTCTACCTTATCAATTGAGGCAGGGTCTCCTAGTTGGACCCTGAGAGAGCTCACAGATATGCTCACAGTGCTGCTAGCCAGCTGGTTCTGTTGATCCCTTGTCTGTGCACTAGACCTACGGGGGGTTTCTATGGCTGCCAGGTTTTCCTGTGGGTTCCAGGGATCTGAAGTGCCATTCTCACATATCCTCAGTAAGAGCATTAATCACAGAGGCATCTAAACAACCCTTCTTCATTTTCTCACGTAAACTTCCTTGTGGATATTAGAGTTTGCAACTCTGGCATCATAGTGCCATATGACATGACCGTCAAGTCTCTCCTCTAGTGAAGCCAATTTCACACGTGCTTCTGTGTGACAAGGAAAATCTACTTACTTCAAGAGATTTCCCTAAGACAGAATCACTTCCTCCACTCTTCCTCACATCTCGTCTGCTACACAACACTGTCTGACCTGCATTTCCCTATTTCTTCTCCCCACAACCACATGATGATGCACTCATTGTTCTGTCTCCTCCTCTCTCTTCTCCTTCCCTTTCCTTTTTCTTCCCTTCTTTATTAAAATAACATGAGATCATGCAGTATTTTTTCTTTCACTGGATGCAATGTCCTCCAGAATCACTCACGCTATGACAACTGATCTCCTTCTTGAAGACTGAGTAATAATTTGTCACACACACATACAAAGTGCGTGTGTGTATGTGTGTGTGTGTGCACATACACATGCATGCATGCCTGTGTGCAAACACATTTCACAGTCTCACTATCCACCTACCAACTTTTGAGACCATATCTGGTTATGAACACAGGAGCACAGGCACCTTTCCAAGGTGGTGACTTTGTTATCTTTGGGTCACATGTTCTTTCCAGAGTTACTTGTTAAAGCCTAGATATCATGGGATGGTAGGAACAGGAAAGGCTTTGGAAGTGAACTCTCAAGAAAGGATTGGTATTCTCATAAAAGTGGTCCCAAGAAGTGACCTTCCCCTCCCTCCAACAGGGGCATTTAGAAGGCACCATGCCTAAACCAGGAAACAGCCTCACCAACCCTGCCTCTGATTTTCCCTGGACACCTGCTCCATAGCCTTAGAAAGTACCTTTCTCATGTTTGTGAAGTCACCGCTCAGTTTCTGGTGTTGTGTTCTAGAACCCCAACACATGCCAGGAAATATCTGAGAATCATTAGAATATATATGTATTTTTAAATTTCCAAGAATTTCTGAAAGTAATAAAATGATTTCAAAACCAAATAAATGTATTATATCCTGGATCAAAAGCTCCTTACTGTGAATAATTCACTACGATACTAATAGACATATCACTCAGTTACTTTCAAAACATTAGGATCCTTTAAATTTTTTGTTTTTTTTTCAATTTAAAACAAAGTGTAACTGATACATGAAGCATCTTAATTTTACACACTCATGAGTTAGCATATGATATGCAATGTCAATAAATGTATACATTACATATTTAAATGGGAGCACACATATCTGCCTCCTTATGTCTTTATTACTTTTTTAATATACAAAAATGTCATTGGGCAAGATAAGAGGTCCTGTTCAGCTCTTACACAAGAGGGTGCCTATAAATAGTGATTGCACATAGTTCATTCTTAAAAAAGGATTTTAAATATTTTCCCATAAAGAATATTTTGGCTAAAGCATTATTTTTGGAATGAGAATATAGCTCAATGATAGAACATTCACCTACTATGTGTAGGCCCCAAAACTTCACAGAAAAAGAAGTTGTTATTTTGTGTAACTTGGTGGAGAACCAAAAAGGTATGTGCAGGTAAATTATGGAAATCCTTCCCCCAGAGGGGGGAGCACTTTCTCTCATCAGCTACCAATGGCTACTTAGGCTTTTCAATTTTTACTGTCATGCATGTGCCTGTGTGAGTGTGTACATGTGAGTACAGGTGCCTCTGGAGGGCAGAAGAGGGTGTCAGATGCCCTGGAGCTGGAGATACAATTGGTTGTGAGCTGCCAAGCATGGGTGCTGGAACCTGATCTCAGATCCTGTGGAAGAACAGCAAGTGCTCTTAACCACTGAGCTACCTCCTCAGAGCCCATCAAAGCCTATTTTAAAGTACAGTGCAACGCTGAATGAGAGAACACATTTTAAAGTCATCAGAATAGAACAGATGATTCCGAAAGAGAACCCAGTACACATTACCATTTATTACATAATGGATGTACCATTTCACATCATTGAGAAAAGAATAAATTATTCAGCAAATGGGTTTTAAAATACTGACTAATCATTTGGGATATTTAGAATTCTTTCATCCCTTACAATGATACAAACCCAAGATAGTTAATAAAGTATTAAGATATGGTAATGACATAGAGAGATACAGAAATATAGATTAATATTTTTCCATTCTCAGGATGAGAGAGGCTTTCCTAAAGATAAACGAGCAGAAGAGAGCATAGTTAAATTTGAGACAATCTAGGTAAGAAAAACAAATCCATGTTGAAATGTAGTAAACAAGATGGAAAAAATAAATGGCACTGGGACACAATGTCTGCAGGGCGTGGATAGAAAATTTTAAATAGGAGGTGGATATGCAGGATCAGAAATGGACAAGGGTGTGAACTGATCAGTTACGGGGGGGAGGCAGAAAGACAAGTAACAGAATGGTTCGCAAATCATCTTTCCTGGAGTCTAAATGTAATTAGAACAATAATAAAACTCAATGCTCTCTTCCCCATTTGCCTCGCTTTTCCCTTTCTTTCCTTGTTTCCTTGTTCCGTTCCTTTTCTTTCTCAGCTTAGGCTGGTGATGAATGTCGTCAACTTCCTGCCTCTGCTCTTGAATTTCAGCCATGCACCACGATGCCTAATTACGTTTGCTGATTTCAAAGGCTGTTGTGCCACAACTCCAGCACAAAACTCAGGAATTCACCTAAAAACAAGTGAAGGCATTTAACAGACCTTTTCCCAAAGAGTATATGCAAATGGCTTGTAAAACAGGAAAGGATGAAGTTTCTATTAGCTTTAGCAATTCCACTTCTGGTTGTATAGAGATGTATGAAAGGGTCGGAGCAGATTCTGTTTGTATCTTCGCATAGCAGCATTGCACACAATAGTCAAAAGGCCAACGTTACACAAGTCTTATTAATACAAGAATAAATAAACAAAATGTATAGATGTGCATGTGTATGTATGTTAAAAATAGAATATTAACTAGCCCTCAAGAGAAGTGAATTCTCATAACATGACACAACACAGAATTTTTATGGTATCTTGTAGATGAAATGTGCTAGTTACAAAAGGATCAATGCTACATGAGATACTTAGAAGCCACAATGACTGATTTTATTTGTAAAGGTGAGTAGAATTATAGTATTCATTGGGAACGCAGGGGGAGGCAAATGCTGGGTAACCATTGTTGACCAAAGATAGTTTAACTGAGGATAGAAAGTCTAAGAGACAGATGGGCAAGGACACTTGTTCAACCTCGTGAACACACATGATTGCACCAACTATATGTTCCAAATGGTAAATCCTATGTTCTGTGTATTTTACCATACATTCAGGTTTTGACTTACATTTTCACACCACAAATCATTGTGAAAAGAAACTAAGGCAGGAACTCAAGGCAAGATGCTGGAGGCTTGAACTGAAGCAGAGGCCATGGAGGGATGCTGTTTACTGGCTTGCTTCTAGTAACGTGTTCAGCCAGCTCTCTTCTATAACCTAGGACTACTTGCCCAGGGGTGGCACCATGCACAGTGGGCTGGGCTCTCCCATACCAATTATTAAGAAGACACCCCAGAGATTTTCCCATAAGCCAATTTGATGGAGGCAGTTCATCAGCCGAGGTTCCCTCTTCCCCAGTTACTCTAATTTGTGCCTTGATTTCAAAAGTGAGTCAGTCCATCCAGAAATAATGGATCTAGAATGTTAAGTTTTAATGAATGATCTATGGATGGCAATCTAGAAAAGAAAGAGAAGACGAACTCTGGACAAACCTCTCAACTCAGGATGGCAGGGAAGAAAGCTTAGCTTTTGAGGTAGGCAAAGATTGATGACTGAAAAATATTTCCCATGGAGGTCATTATTACAGATTTGCCTTCATGTAGACTTGAGGCTCAAATTTATGTTAAAAAATAAGTTGGGGGCTGGAGAGATGGCTCAGTGGTTAAGAGCACCGACTGCTCTTCCAAAGGTCCTGAGTTCAAATCCCAGCAACCACATGGTGGCTCACAACCATCTGTAATGAGATCTGACGCCCTCTTCTGGTGTGTCTGAAGACAGCTACAGTGTACTTACATATAATAAATAAATAAATCTTTTTTAAAAAAAAATAAATAAGTTGGTTCTAGGAATCTCCAAATTAGAAAATTAATTCATTTATTTCCCAGGCAATGATAGCCTGAGGGGTTGGCGCTTATGGGTAGAAGATGTAACTGGAAAACTGCGTAGTCTAAATTCCAGCGTAGTCTATTTGTAAATAGGTTTTTACAAATTTTCTGCAATCTCTATCAAAATCCTACCAGGTAGATTTGTGATTCTAGAATGCATTCTAACATGTGAAGAGCCAAAAGTGTCCAGAAATCAACTTAATAGTGAAGAGTGAAGAGCAAAGCCATAGACTTGGTCCGTCAAAACCAGAGACTTCATAATGAGGCTGCCCCAAAGCTTGAGGCAGTGCCATACTTGGGCAAAGACATGGCCTTTACATGTGCATAGTTGAACTGCTCATGGCAAAGGCTGTCGTACAGACATTACCCAGGTTTGATCTGTATTTTGTACCACCAATAGATTTTAATCTAGCTGCAAAAGTTCTGCAGATAACACTTCTTGGGATAGTCGTAGAAAACACCATCATGATTCTGAGCTAGGCAGAGTTTTGGTAAGCAGGGCACAAAGCACACTCACAAAGAGGAGGATCAACAAATTGGACCATATGAAATTCAGACTTTCTGTTTGGAGGAGCTGGGACGAGGACTTGGTCAGTAAAGTATGAGGATCTGAGTTCCATGCCCAGAAGCCATTCAAAACAAATAAAAACAAAAACAAATCCCTAAACACAGTGTTACCCATCCATGGGAAAGCAGAGACAGGCAGATCCGAGGCTCGCTGGCCAGCCAAGCCTAGCACATGAGAGTCAGGCCAGCGAGAGAGCCTCTCTTTAAAAAGTGTGCTCATCCCTGTGCGGAGACTATTTCTCCTGCTTTCAGCACTCCTTAGTGGAATGCAGTTCTTTCTGTAGGGTTGAGGTCCCTTGTGTTCTCTCTGTCCACAGCAGCATGTCTATTAGTGTTGTTCTTGTTCAGCTCATGTTTGGGTAGTTGTGTTGGCGCAGTCTCTGACATTGCTAGGAGACACAACTCCACAGAAAAATCTCCCAGGTCCTCGGGCTCTTACAGTCTTTCTGTTCCCTCTTCTGCAATGTTCTGTGAGCCTTCGG
Source organism: Tokudaia tokunoshimensis (assembly GCA_036184795.1). Lineage (NCBI taxonomy): Eukaryota > Metazoa > Chordata > Mammalia > Rodentia > Muridae > Tokudaia > Tokudaia tokunoshimensis. The sequence goes on from BTHU01000008.1 coordinate 112,456,501, forward strand.
TACAGGAGTTATGTTGTAGATGTATCAACTAGGGCTGGGCTCTACAACGTATGCACATAAATGCATGAAACAATAATTAATGTAAGAAGAGACCATGAATTGGAAAGTTAGCAAGGAGGGCTTGGAGGGAGGGAAGGGAAGGGGGAAATGATGAAATCATATTTTAATCTCAAAAGAAGTTTTAAAGAAGGTGGATAGTGCCTGCGAAATGACTCTAGAGGTTCTCTGGCCTCCACATCCAAATATTCACCGACAGACAGATGAACGAACAGTCGAACAGGTGTGTGTGTGTGTGTGTGTGTGTGTGCGCGCTAGGTTTTAATGAACACACACACACACACACACACACACACACACACACACACACACACACACGAATTTCTGCCAAGTCACAGAGGCTTCTATTCAGAGTATGAGAAAAATGTATGCATTACACCCATCTCTTTCTCAAACTCAGAATATGTAAAGAACTCCAACAAAAAGGAAGACAATCTAACTAAAAAGTAAACAAGAGGTGTGAACAACTACTTCACAAAACATACATGCCAATAATCTTGTGAAAACCCACTGACTTCACTGGCCAATGAGAACATTACAAGTTAAGATATTTCGTGATGCTAATAATCACCTCTGACAGATAAAAAAAAAAAAAGATTGGACAGATGATACCGAGTGTTGGGAGTGCTGAGTAACTGAACTCTTGTGTGTTCCTGCTTGGGACATGTGGGGATGATATCTACATATGCACACACTATAGTCAACGAGGCTACTCACAGGTATATGCCTAACGGACTAGCTTGAATGCATCCCAGAGGGTATGTGCGAGAAGGATAAGAGCCATGGTGCTTAGGGCGCCCCTCAAAAGCAGTCACCCCAGTATCTGTCATCATTGAAGTGGGTAAAGAGCCTCCACAGTGGATGATACACAATGTTGCAAATGAAAACATGGCTGCCAAAGCGGCCCAGCATCGTGGAGAGTGGAAGAGCTGTGGAATTAACTGGTCCACATTGATGGATGCAGTGATCAAAGTTTCCAAACAAACAGAAATAGCTTACTCGTTATGAGAGAGGAAACGGGTCATCTTTTGGAGGTGGCAACTAGAAAGAGCAATTGGAGACAGTTATCCAATTTTTTTAATTCACTGAGCAATCATCTTTTTTACACCTTTAATTGGGATGTTAAATTTGAATGGGAAAATTTGTTACAAAAGAAAGGCTGACAAAGGAGTTCTCCAGGTCCCTTTAATAAGGAGAATAAAGTGCATGGGCCCAGGAGTTTCTTGTCAAATGAATTGAATCAAATATATGCAATGCTTAGGCATCAGAGTGCAGGTCTTAATATTTTTCAAATGTGCGAAAGCTGGGAAAGAACTAGATGTGGAAAGCAAATGGAGCCTATAGAGTCGAGGTAGCTGTGCACGGAAATGGCTCAATGGAATATTAGATGTCTGATGATTTCGGAGGAAGGAGAAGTGTGTCCAGCAACGGTCGGTGGAAAATGCAAACTGCACACATAGGAAGAGATGCTTTCAATTTTATTTTCAGTTTGTATCAATACAAGAAGTGAAATGTGCTTGAAAGAAACAGCCAAAACATTGAATAATTCTTATCTCTGGGTGGACGTGTGATGTGCATTATTTCCCTTCTTTAAATTATTTTGGCTTTCCAGATGTCTGCATAGAATGCCTTTTATTTTTCTATGCATGGGCGTAACATAAATAGGATCGAATCAGCTCATAAATCTAGCTGCTTCTGAGTAATGCTTTAAATTACTTAATAACATGAAGAATGATAAGCAGGCTGCCTTTTCCAAAGCCAGTTCTTTGGTTCAGTAGGAGATGAGAAGAAGAAGAAGAAGAGGAAGAAGAAGAAGAAGAAGAAGAAGAAGAAGAAGAAGAAGAAGAAGAAGAAGAAGAAGAAGAAGAAGAAGAAGGAGGAGAAGAAGGAGAAGAAGAAGAAGAAGAAGAAGGAGAAGAAGGAGACAATAGCTCCAAATGCTTTGCCTTGGCTGTAGTGGGAAGAAGGGGACAGAAGGGCATGGATATTGCTCTTTTGGACATTCTATAATCCTTAGAATCTACACATGTACAATGATTGAAGAAGGTGGCTCACGCCTTTAATCACAGCACTTGTAAGGCAGAGGCAAGCCGATCTCTTGTGAGTTTGAGGCCAGCATGGCCTCAAAAACAAAGCAAGTTCCAGAACACCCAGGACTTTATCACACACAGAAAACCTGTCTTGAAAAAAAACAAAGCTGATAGAAAGAAAGAAAGAAAGAAAGAAAGAAAGAAAGAAAGAAAGAAACAAAGAAAGGAAAAAACAAAGACAGACAGACAGACGGATGGATGGATGGACGGACGGGTGGATAGATAGATAGATAGATAGATAGATAGATAGATAGATAGATAGATAGATAGATAGATAGATAGATTCCTATGATTCGACCTAGGAGGTTAGGTCTGGCCTGGGTTCCCTGGTGATTTGAATCCATTTTGCTTCATCGTCTTCCTTTAAAAAGAAATTTAATTTCTTGCCTATCATCACTTTATGCCTGTGCTGGGGAAATGCTGGACATAAACTAAACATTAAGTGGCTGTTCTCTGAACACAGAACCTTTCTCAGAATGCAGGTCATGTCCTTATGAATAGAGGCATTTCCTTGAGATTGGGTGGTTCACTAGGTTCCGAGTGGATCGCTCAGAAACAGTCTGTGGCTTCCCTGGGGAGGCGGATGGATTATACCATGCCTTCAAATATTAATTGAGGGTGGGTGGTGATGATGCATACTCAGTGACTAACCTAGCTGAGGCAGAACCGCACCCTAGTTGACAGTGTAACTAAAAGTCTGAGAGAATCAGCCAGTAGAACCGTTGGAAAGTCAGCTGTGTTAGTGCTAGCTGAAATAGGTTCAGGGATGTTGACTACTGGGTTTGGCTAGCGGAGGGATCCTCCATTTCAGAAGGAGGAGATCAGCAGTACTTTATGCATACGTGTGTCGATTGTACATGAGCGCTTCATCTTTTCTTTTAGTTCTCACAACATTAAAAACGCCAACCAGAAAGCTGAGCATGATGTCCCATGCCCTTAATCCCAGCATTCTGAAATTCAAGCCAGGCATATCTGTGAATGCAAGGGCATCCTGAACTAAGCCAGCCTGGATCTACATCATTTGACCCATCTTGAGCAACAACAATAAAACCCTAAACAGTAACAACAAACAAAACAACAACAAAAAATAAAAGGACAGACTTGCCAAATAGAGATTCTGTCCTTTAGAAATGGAAAGCCCAGCGCCTTGGTTCGCTTCTCAGTTGCTTTGATAAAACACTGAGCAAAAACAACATGGGGGCAGGTTTACAGCTCACAGTCTATCATCAAAGGAAGCCAAGAAAGAAACTTTTTCTACTGTCTGACTCAGACAGCTTTATTGTATAGCTCAGAGCAGCCTGCCTACGGATAGCACCATTCACAAATGGGCTGGGCCAATTAGTAATTAAGAAAATGCCTCGCAAACGTGGCCACAGGCCACTCAGATTTGAGCAATTATTTAGCTAGGGTTCCCTCTTCTCAGCTGACTCTAGTTTTGTGTTGACAACTGAAGCTAACGGTGATACCCAGGGTTGGAGATAGTAGCCAACGTGCTTATAGTTAGACCAGTGGTAGGGGCCTGGGAAGCTTGTCTATCTGATCTCAAAGCCCGGGACCTCCTTGAATCATCTAGATAGGACCTTAGGTCATATCCCTGATGGCCAAAAACTCACATTCAACTCTCGCAAGCTTCTGTGCAGTCACCAAATCACATGAGAAAGAATTCAGCTACTGGGGCAAGGGGGAGTTTTCTTTGGTCTACTGATCTCTGTCCAGTGCTTTGCAATTAAACTAGGCCATGGTCTTTCTAGAACAGTCAGTGGAAAGATGGAGGAGGAGACACACATCAGCGGCTTTCAGATTTTTCAGCTCAACTAATGGAAAAGAAAAATCTTACAATTACATTAAATGTCGTGACTGCACATGCTTACGGGAATTGGCTCTGAGGAAATCACCCTAGGATCCAAAGCTGAAGACTAGGTTCTCAGCTAGGAGCATAGCCAACAAACCAATAACTATTTAACTATCTGTGATGCAACCGTTCTTCTTTAGAGCTGAGAGAGAGGAGGAACTATATGCTCTTGTGGATCTTATATAAGGTATACATGCTTTTCCCAGATAACACATGCACCTGTATAGTTCTAAATTTTGGTTCTCTTGCTTCACAAATTTCCCAGTTTTTGTGCTTTTGAAAGACTCTGTTGACCCTCGATGATAAAAATCTGTAGTATGTGCCAATGGGATCCTAGATTTACCCAAATAGTTCTTATTTTTTAGATATGAAACTTGAAAGATTTTCTGGTAAAAGGATCTGATGAGCCAAAATTTGATTTAAGATGATCCTCTCAGAGAGAGAGAGAGAGAGAGAGAGAGAGGTTGGTGATGGATTAGTATGTTGAAAATTATTATCTATAAATTAATAAGCAGGGAAGGTTAGCTGGTTAGACCTATGATGGTTCTTCATACCGTCTGTCTTCCTTGGTGTATGTTGAAAAATTCTATACAATAGTTTCATACAATATAAGGTTTTAAAAACACCTGGTATAAATGCTCTCTAGTGTAACTAATTTCAAACCTCTATAATTTAACATTCAGAGGAAATTGCAAAGAAAATGGATTTTTAGAGACTTTGTGTGTCCTTGTTTTATGTTTGGTGGTGTTTTGTGTATTTTATATACTCAGAAACCATATGCTTGCCTCTTAGGATGCTTTGTAGACCTCTGGACTAATGGGTCTGCTGTGTTCCAATTTCTAGGTGGTTCTGGGATACAGTGCTTGATATTTCCACACATGCACTTCGGCTTGGGAAGTAGCAAACACAAGGAAGAAGAAGCCAAATGAGAGCTGGTCCTCAACCATTTTACCCAACAACGTGACTTGGTTAATTTACTTGGTTTTGAAGTGCTATGGATTGAATTTAGGACCTCGAGCACGCTAGACAAGCATTCCAACACTGAGCTACATCTCCAACTCTTGACCTCTTTCTTTTCTGTGCATGTATGTTTGTGCATGCACAGGTTGACATGTATGTGCAGGGAAACCTATGTGTGCTTGAATATGGAGGCCAAATTAAACCCCCCGGGTGTTTTCCTCGGGAGTCACCCACCTTGCTTTTTGAGGCAGTCTCTCATTGGACTAGAACATGCCAAGTAGGCATGTAGACTGACTGGTTGCTAAGATTTACAGATCTGTGGTGTTTGTCTCCTCAGCACTGCAATTACAGGTAGGCACAACTCTGCTTAGTTTCTTAAAGGGAGGTTTGAAGGACCAAACTTGGAACTTTATGTTTGCATGGTAAACACTTTACTAATTAAGTCACCTCCCTAGACCCTTTTCTTTTCTTTCTTTCTTTTTACTGTTTTGTTTGGTTTATTTTTGCCTTGTTTTTCAAGGCAGGGTCCCTTCATGTGTCCCTGGCTGTCCTGGAACTCACTCTGTAGATCAGAATGGCCTCTAACTCAGAGATCTTCCTGCCTCTGTCTCTAGAGTGCTGCGATCAAAGGTGTGCACCACCACAGCCTGGCTCTAGCCCTATTTCTTAAGAAGACATGACTGGGTTGGCAAAGATGACTCCATGGATGAAGGCTTTTGCTTCCAAGCCTAACCACCTGAGTTTGATCCCACAAATGCATGTGGTGGTGGGGGGGACAGAACTGACTCCCAAAAGTTGTCCTTAGATCTTCAATCATGTGCACCATGCTATGTACGCTCTTGCGAGAGTGTGTGCATACACATAAATAAATAATAAATAAGGTAATTAAAAAATCTACAGGCAAGTGTAGTGATGTATGGTTACAATCCTAGACAAAACAAAAAGAGGATAAGGGAAAAGGAGGGAAAGAAGAGGAGGAGGAAGAGTGGCAGAAGACATAATGTCACAATGTGTCACCAGTGACCTCTCAGGGAGGTTCTGATCTCTAGACCATCACATCAGGCTGATGTGAGCTCTGCACAAACAAGAGACAGGTAAAGATGGAAAATACCGGATCCAAGGTCACATGGCTCTGTTGCTGTTCTTGCCATGACCTTGGCTAGAGCATCTGCCTTTCCAGAGCTTCTTACTGTGCTATTCACGAAGTGGATGTCAAAGTAGAAGCTTCTAGCATGAAGTTTAGGGTTGTATCTGACTAGAGACAACATTTAGTACATACTCATGATTGTCCTTGGCACTAAGCAAGCATTAAAATAGGCAAAAATAGGTGAGAGAGAGAATAAAGTGCTACCTGAGTTTGCTTCTGGGCTGTCAGTCAATGGGTGTTCCCCTGGCCCCTGGGCTTGTCAAATGTTTAGTATTTATTATTCTTATAGTTAGACATTCTCTCTGTGTATCTGTGTGTCTGTTGGTCTGTTTGTCTGTCTCTTTCTTGAGACAGGGTCTCATGCTGTAGCTCTCTTGCTTCTTCCTCTCAACTACAGCTCCATGGTCTCCTAAAAAGTGTCTCTTACGAGGAATTTTAAAAGTCTTTATGGGCTACTGAGATGGCTCAGTGGATAAAGGGACTCACCACGAGCCTGGTGAGCTGTGTTTGATCCTTGAGTACCCCATGGTAGAAGGAGAGAACTGACCCTGCAAGTTGTCTTCTGACCTCGACATGGCCACTGTAGTAAGCTCTTGCACACATACATATTTAAATTAATCCATGTAATGAGAAATTAAAAACCTAAACGTCCAAAAAAGTCCAGAGAAATTTTAATTCCTGCACCATGCATCTCCCAGATGATAGTTTTTAAAATGATAATGGTTAGCTAATATATCATAATTGTGTTACAATATGGAGTACATGTGCTTTTTTTGATATATGGACTATCATTTAGTTTACTTGACATTTTTGGGATGTATTAAACATCTATCTTCTTGCTTATATTGAAATATACACCTTTTAACCAATACTACCACTTCCTGGGAGAGTCCAATAGACAGCCATCCCTGCTTCGCCGCCGACATCTTCCCAGCAGGCTTGCTCTTCTCTAATGGAACAGAGCCTCTTAAAGCCTGTGCAGTTCACTACACACAACGATGGTCTCACCAGCTCCCATCCCAAGCCATCTACCCATCACCACCTCTCTTCCACAGCAGCAGGCCAGCCTCTTTGGAGGGTATAAACCCCTCGATCCAGTCATAAATACCACTTCAAGAAAAACAAAATCACACCCACGCAGGCTGTTCTATGTCTAGTTTCAGAGGGTCCAGGAGCCCCTCTGTAGATCTCATTCATCTCCATTGGCTAGGATGCCTAAGCCACAGAGGCAAACTGACGGATGCAGAGACACACATCAGGCAGGTAGATGACTGAGAAAAGTGGACATCTACAGATCTGAATGGTAAGCCGGATAAATTGGTGGGTAATTACGGGCATTACATAGAAGATTTTTGCTTTGCCAAATGATTTACATGAGGACATCTATAAATAGCAAACCCATGCTGTGTGTTTCAATCAGGCTGCTGTTTTATCCAAAGGCTAAGACCTTTCCAGAGCATACCTACTGCAGGACGATAGGCCCAATGCAAGGTTTAAAAAACACAAAGGCTTTCACTCCTTTGCTGTTACACCATCTACAGAACTCCAGATCCCCTCTGAAGTGGCAGCTGGCACTTGGACTCTCTGGGAGTGATGGTGGACAGGAGGGATGAGTTGCATCAGGTTCTAGGTAGAAAGCAGGTGTTCCGGGTGTGGGCAGGGAGCCTGCTTTAGAAAGGCCTATGTAGTGTGGTGGATCCCACCTCCCTAGCTTCCACAGCGAAAGGACAAGTCTCTCAAGGCAGCAGGATAAGAGTTAGGCAATCTCCTCTATTCCTCAAATGGTCTTGTCTGCCGTGCCAACTGGATGATAGAGAAGTTGCCGCTAGTGCCCCGATGAGATAGCCAGGAATTAAATTGGAGGGGGCCAAGCTTTTGGTCTTAGACCACTCCCGTCTCTGGTGGTTTACCGTTGGACGCTGAAAGCGTACACTGCCAGCTTCCTGCCCTACGCCTGCGCCTCTAGAGCTGCGATGCCATCGGAGCTTGCACAGCGTAGCCACAGGGTCTCACTTTTCCTTGCGCTGAAGGCCTCCTAAACACGGATCCCTGTGTGGCATTGGGGACACTGACATCCCCGCAATGCCCGGGGTACTCACAAAGACCTCTGCACAGCCAGGAGCCTTGCACTTAAAGGAATCTATGAAACTAACTGCAACTCCATCTTATGAATTTTACTCTCCTGGCTCGGTTGCCATTTGGCTCTGTGCTGTTAAGCAGCCACGCTTTGCTTGGGTCTCTTCCAACTTTTCCAAACATGTGCCTGGCACCCTCGCAAGTTTCAAAGGAAGTATAAATGTGACAGGAGATGTGCTGCGGGGTTGGTTTTGTGTATCTGTGTTAGTGTGACTCTTAAAAAGACAAGTGTTAAGTTCTACAGAGTAGCAACTTCTACAAGGGGAACGCTAACTTTCTTGCAGACCAGTTACTTATCTTTGCTTAATATATTTCTTTAAACTCTTGGTATCTTAAGTTAGGAAGGCACCCTGGTTAAGCGAAGGATCTCTGAGCTCCAGGATGAGGTACACTTTGTGGGCTCGGTGCTAAAGCTATCGAAAAGAACACCCCTAAGCTGTGTAGGTCTTTCTGCCCCCAGAAGCTACCCATACCCACCCTGGCTGTGGACACAAGCAAGTTCAGGGCATGCATTATCCAAACTCCTTCTCCCACTTAAGGAAGCAATCTGGGCACCAGGGTTAGGGTGAAGTGCTTGGGCTCCTAAGGCAGAAGCTCTGCAAAGATTTGGGTCCGCACAGCTGTCTGGGCATGAGAAGCAACGGGTCCAGCAGATCCCAGTTCTCTAGGGGCGAGTCCCATCTCTCCTGGCACCCGGACCCCAGAGGAAAGGTGTCAGAGGGAAAGGGACTCTGCTTCCCCGGTGCAGGCTCTCTGTACCTTGGATTCCAGGCTGCTGGTGGACGCAGGAGAGGGTGGCTGCTCTGTGCCCGTCGCCTCCCCGGTCAGTCCGTCTCCGCTGTCCTCGCGGGCGCCACTTGGAGGGATCATCCTGGCCGCGGGAACTGTGTTGGGCTTCTGGGGGGGGGAACCGCAGGCTGGCTCGACTTCGTGCCTGCTTGCTCAGTGCCGCCGGGTCCCCGGGATGTCCATCGCGCCAGGCGGCGGCGTGTGCCCTGGGGCCTCGCCTGGTCAGGTCCTGCCCACCTCCCGGGCCTCCGCCCCGCCCCGCGCAGCGCCCGCGGCCACCACGCAGGAGATCGCGCGCCTTTAGTCGTGACTGCCGCCCACCGCAGCGGGCGGGTGGGCCCGGGCTGGCCCCTCCGAGGACGGGAGGCGGCGGCTTGGGGCGGGGCTGCGTGGTCGTGCGGGGAACCCAGGGCGGGAGGGGGCCGCGCCCACTCCGACAGTGTGGGAGCTCTGCGCTGAGCGCCTGCCCTGGGTCTGGTGATGTTCTAAGGAAAATGCTCAGCAAACCTCCAAGGAACAGAAAGCTAGTACAAACAAGTGCCAAGGGCCACCTTTAGCGACCCCTTCATCCCTGGCCCTGAGCGTGAAGAGAGATGTGGTGGTACTTAGTTTAATTTATAGTTCAGTGACAGCAGGAACTAGTGTGGGCGTCCTCTGACCCGTGGGCACTGCAATTTCCAATGTTCCGCTTTGATCTAAGTCAGGCAGATAATACACTTAGTGTATGGACACCTGGTCCCCAATTTCTCCTACTGAGCCTCACAGGCTCACTATGGGTTAGGCATGGTCACTTCCATTTATAGACGAGGAAACCTAGGTTTGAACGGGTTGCTTAAAGTCACTCAGCTATAAATGGCAGAGTTTTTCAAGTCCATGCCATTTGGACTGGGGAGCCTCAAAGCTAAGCCAGGCTTAGAAGCTGAAGAGGCTGGGCTTCAGGGCTGTGCTTGCTTTTAAGAACCTGCTTAGACCGGTGACCTGGACTGTGTCACTCAATCTCTTGGCATGGAGATTGGCAGGAGACAGAGGAAAACATCAATGGACCAAGGCATAGAGGATCCGGTTTAGTTTGTAGACACAACAGAGTACGTAGCCAAAGGGAATACTTCTACATTTATAAAAGTCTTTCCTACATCAATATTAGACTCCCTTTTTATTTTTATATCTCTAAAAAAATTAAATTCATTTTGTCATTTGGGGATTAACATATAGTATAATTGGGTTATCTGTGATATTTTCATATGCATATATTAAGGCTTTATTCCTGTTTTACTCTCCTCTGTGACCCTCCTCCAGCTCATCTCCAAAATCACAAACTTTACCCAGAAGGCTCATGTAAGAGTATTATTGAGAATTCTAGATCAGCCCTGGCTAAGTAATGAGTTCTAGATCAGCCTGGGCTACATAGTAACAACCTGTCTCTTTTTTTTTTCTAAGTTTTTTTATTTACATTCCAAATCATTTCCCCTTTCCCAAGCCGGGCAGTCGTGGCGCAGGCCTTTAATCCCAGCACTTGGGAGGCAGAGGCAGGTGAATTTCTGAGTTTGAGGCCAGTCTGGTCTACAGAGTTAGTTCCAGGACAGCCAGGACTACAAGAGAAACCCTGTCTTGAAAAACCAAAACCGAACCAAACCAACCAACCAAACAAACAAACAACCCCCCCCAAAAAAACATCAAAGAAAACACGATAAGAACAAAAACAACCCTAAAATCAAACCAACCCTATAAACACACCTGTGACTCAGGCCAGCCTCACTAGTGTGCTTTGAAGGTCCCAGGTGTTCCTCCATGAAACACAATCCCTACTTGCTGGGTGGGGACAAAATTCTTCACAAACTGAAGTCCTACCAACCGCCATCCTCAGGCAGAGCCTGGAGGGACACAGCACTGCCCAGATGAATCTTCAGCCCAAGCCGAGCCTGCTTCATGGGACATTGTTTTCTGGAAACAACTACAGTGTGAGGTCTGCTCTGTGAAAAGTGAGAGATAGGTAGATAGATAGATAGATAGATAGATAGATAGATAGATAGATAGGTAGATAGATAGATAGATGATAGACAGACTGACATGATCTCTCTCTCTCTCTCTCTCTCTCTCTCTCTCTATATATATATATATATATATATATATATATATATATATATATGGGGGAGGCAGGCAGACAGATAGATATAGGTAGATTAATCAAAGCACCCATGCACACTTACACATAATTAGCCAACCATCATGAGGGACAATACAGGACTCCACAAGTCTGTGCAAATGTGAGGTCGGAACTAACACAGGGCCAGGGAATTTTCCATGGCAGTGAAACTTCCCGAGTCTTCTAGACCTCTGCCTTGGGGAGAAAGCATACCCTGACTTTCAACAAGAAGTCATTCATCTTCAGGTTTTATGTTTTTTTTTCTCTTTTATAATTCAAGATGATACCCCCTCCCTTTTCAATGCTTAGTTTTAGTTTCGATAGGTTTAGCAAATGATAATGCTGTCTTCTAATGGGAATAACATTTGGTGCTGGGATTCGAACCCAGAGTTCCTACGCTTGTTGGTACATAATCCACTGCCTTACCCATTTCCACCTCCTATTCTTTTTCTGTTTCTTTGATTTGTAGTTGTTTCCTTTTAAGATAGAACCCACTGTCTCTCTCTCTACACTGATGCCCCACTGTCGAAGAATAGACGTTAAACAATGAAAGATGAAATGGGAAGGAATTATCTAGAGGAAAACACAAGAACGGAGGTTTGATTTTGTCCTGGGGTTAATTGTCTACCTCAACCTTGAGAAAGATAGGACTACAGGTCTGTGCTACCACACCTGGCATGGGAATATAGGAAAGCTACCTCCTTGGACTTTACCTTTGACCTACTAACAGAAATTGTAGGTATCTGGTGCCTGAGGAGATGAGTCTGTTGGCAAAGTGCTTAACTTATAACCCTGAGTTCCTGAGTTTGACCCCTCCCCCATAACTCATGTTAAAAAGCTGGGAATGGTGACCCACACTTGTAATGCCAGTGATGAGGAGGTGGGAGGCAGAGATGGGCAGATCCCTGGGGCTTACTAATCAGCCAGCCATGCTTACGTGATGAAGTTCCAGGCCAATGAAAGACTGGCCTCAATCAAAATGGGGAAGACACCTGAGGAATGACACCTGCAGCTGCACTTTGACTTGCAGGTACGCGCGCGTGTGCGCACACACACACACACACACACACACACACACACACACACACGAACAGAGAGAGAGGGGGGGAGGGGGAGGGGGAGGGGAGAGGGGAGAGGGAGAGGGAGAGGGAGAGGGAGAGGGAGAGGGAGAGGGAGAGAAAGAGGGAGAGGGAAAGAAGGGGAGAGAGCATGAGCCTATGTCTTACAAGTAAGAGTTGCCCATGACTTCTCAAATAAAATCAAACCTTTGTTCTTATGTTTTACTCTAGCGAGTTCCTTCCTGTCTCATCTTTGCTTATCTATCTAATTTCTAATTCTTCTTCAACATATATCTACCAGGGTTTGCTGTTCTTCACAGTCTCCTCCCTTAGCCCATTTACCTCACTTAGGCTTCTAAACGAGTGTTATGTTGTCATGGCACCCTGTCTTAAGCAATTAATGGCAAAGTGGGCTGTCCTTAGACTTGGGTGAGGATTTACTTGAGGGCAGAAGCAGTGTCCTATTCCTCTTGTTTCTTTAGCTGCTGGATACTCTGTCGGTTATGAGGATGCTGGCCACACAGTCCTGAGCTCTAAAATAGCTTAATTATTGGTAACCTTGTGTCCCTCCCTTGAACAGAAGATCCAGACGACATATGGGAAACAGTGAGATTTAAAGTCAAACAAGTTCAACATGAAGCATCTGCCTTTATTGGTTCAGAAGGGTGACCGATGTCCATGACTGTGGGACTCTGTTCTAGGTTTGTGCCTCTTGTTGCTATACTGCCCCAAAGCAACTAGGGTCAGGAAAGCATTTATTTGGCTTATAGGTATAGTCCATCATTAAGGAAACCAAGGCAGGAACTCAAAGCAGAAACCTGTAGGCAGGAACTGAAACAGACACATGGTTTACTGGCCCGCAGTTCCCTAGCTTGCTCAGCTTTCTTTCAAGCACTGCCTAGGCTCATCTGCCTAGGGATGGCACTGCCCACAGTGGGCTGATCCAACTGACATTGATTGCCAATTAAGAAAATGCCCTACAGACATGGCCACAGGCAAACTTGATCTTGGCAATTCTTTAGCTGGTGTTGTACTTTCCCAGTGACTCCATGTTTGCTGAGTTGACAGCTGAAGTTAAACTTGATACACTTACAGATTTTCAAGGGGGCAAGGGATCTTCCAAAGGGGAGTTGAGTTCATAGCCTCTCTCTGGGAGCAGGCATTAAGTGCCTGAGCCAGGGCCTAGTTTGTTGCTGCAAGACTCCTGGCACACATGGAAGGAGTTCCATCTGAGATGGGATTTGAGAATGTTGCTACTTAGATGGCTGTATTTTATCCCAAGACCAATAGTGACCATGTTTGTCATCGAGGATTCCTTACAGTACTGTGAGGACATTGGTATATTGATGTCAGTGCCTATAGGACAGCGACAACTGATGGGCGTGTGAGTGCACAGTCAACCCCAGAGCAGTTCTTCATGGCTCTGGTTAAGTCTGATGTCCCTGTTATGCATGGCTGTGTATAAGACCTTTCCCTCCTCAGTGATAGATTATTTTTGTCAACTTGACACAAGGTAGAGTCATCTGAGAAGAGGGAACTCAACAGAGGAAGTTCTTCCTACCGATTGGCCTGTAAGCATGTAGGCATATGGGGGTCATTTTCTTGACCAACAATCAGTGTGGAAATTCTCAACCCATTGTGGGTGGTGTCACCCTAGTCATGTGGACCTGCGTTAGACCAGAAAGCAAGCTGAACGAACCAGGAGGAGCAAGGCAGTGAGTAGCACTCCTTCATGGTTTCTGCTTTAGTTTCTGCTCCCAGATTCTTGACATGGGTCTCTACCCTGGCTTCCCTCAGTGATGGACCATTATTAGGACATGTGAGCCAAATAAGTTCTCTCCTTCCCACATTATAGAAACCTCACTAGAACACGTCCCCTTCCTCTATTGGCAACACTAGAGTGTGACCTTGCAGAAGGCTGTAAGACATGCATTATCAGCTGTGATGGCAGTGTGCATGTGCTTGTGCATGGGCACTTGAGCACCACAGCACACATGTGGAGGTCAGAGGACAACTGGTAAGAGCCAGTTCTCTCTTTTCATTGAATGGGTCCCAGGGTGACTCAAGTCATCAGGTTTGGTATCAAGAGCCTTTCCCCACTGAACCATCTTGTTGGTTCCTGTTTCTTTTCATATTTGATATCTTCTAGAACATAAGTCCCATTTTTTTCAAAGGCCTCTCTTTTTCTTTTCATGGATCCTTGATGCTTAAATGTTCATGTGACAGGAAATGTTTATTAAATGAATGAGTAGATGAATGAGAAAATGTCAGCGTTGGAGAGGAACCTAGAGAGTGAATGAAAAACACTGTTCAGAGGAAGAAAAAGCAGGCCCAGAATCCCTGCAAATGGATTTGTATTAAACTGCCTTCAAATGACTTATCGTTATACCTACAGATTAGTGCATTGCTGTGCACTCATCAGAGGTGCTTCTATTTGCAGTAGGTAGTGATTAACATGAAGGTCCGCAACTAGTCATGGTGAATACAAGAACAAGAGACTGTGGAATTCTCAGCCCTCACTAGGACATATGTATCACGTTCCCCTGCCCTCCATTCCAAGGCTCAGAGATCATCCTGGAAGAGAGGGCAGAAAAATTGTAAGATCCAACCTCAGTAGATGACTATCAGGACACAGCAGGGCTTTGCACATATGAACTCATAGTGCTTGTCACAGAATGCACAAGACTGGTGCAAACTCAGGCCAGAGAAAATCCCAGCATGGCAAGGGGAGGTCTAGACAAAGTCCAACCCCCGGCTGAGGATCTATTGGCCATTGGGAGTTTCTGGGAGAGGGAGGGTCTGTTCTGTTTAAAGAGTGTCTCCTCTAGTTGGCCAACTGTACTCCTGTGAAAGACCACACATTCAAGTGTCTATAAACAACACAAATTGGAGTTGATGAGTTAGGAAGAGAGAACAGAAAGCAGGGAGGTAGTGAAGTGGGTGGGCGGGTTGAGAGGAGCTGTGGAAGGAGTAAGTGCGATCAAAACACACCATGTGAGAGGGTCAAACAACTAATAAACACGAGGAAAAGGGGAACACAATCGAGCTCGATAGATGGATTACTTGTCTAAGTCAGTTTCTATGGAGCAATGAGCCACAGTCTGCTCTGTTACCCAGCAGTCACAGTGGTTGTCAACCCAGGGTATGGCAAAATGATCAACTACATGGTCCATTTCTCCCGTTTCAAGTTCACTATGTTGGTATGTAAAACATCTACTAACAGTTTTTCCAAATAATAGTTTTATCATTATTTAATCAAGATTCAAAGGGAATTTATATCAAAATGATCTAAAATTCCACTCTCATTTGATAATAACTATTATTTTGATAAATGTCCTTTTAGAAAACACATGTCCATATGGATATGTTTAAAACTTATATTTGCTTATATTTATGTAAAATAACCTCAGGATATTAAACGTTTTTTAACTTCCTTTTCTTCAATATTATTTCATAGACATAGCTTATGTCAGCATATATACATGAATACATCATCTTTTAAAGCTTGTTTGTGTTCTCTTGTCTAGATGCATCATTATTTATTTATGAAACACCATTCATGCTTTTTGCTAGGAACTATTAGAGAACATCAACAAATTCATGATATCTGTTTTATCTAAGTACTGTGATAAGTACTATTAGACTTAGAACACCAGTTTCACTGTATATGAGGTTGCTGGAAGCAGGCAAGAATTACGACTTCTTCAGTAGGGTTGCTTAAGTGCAGAGGGATGACTCTTGCATCCGTGAACAGTGGGTTGTAAAGACATTGAACAGACTGTGTGAGAATTCTTCATGGAATGGCTTGACCACTTGAGGATGGCAGATCTGCCAAGTAAGAAGACCTGGGGAAGGCTCTGGTGGAATCTGAAGGAGGGACTTGATTTAAAAGGAGAAGGATAAGGAAAGCAGAGGATGTTATGTAGAACACAGTGTTGATAGTCATGTGGAGATAGGTACGGGACTTGTTCAGAGTTGTCTTAAGGTTTTTTATTGCTGTGAAGAGACATCAGGACCAAAGTAAATCTATAAAAGAAAACATTTAATTGGGACTTACAATTCAGAGGTTTGTATTGTCATTATGGTGGGAAGTATGGCAGCACACAGGCAGGCCTGATGCTGGAGAGGTAGCTCAGAGTTCTACATCTGGATCAGCAGGCAGCAGGAAGAAAGAATGACACTGGGCTTGGCTTGAGCATTTAAAATCTCAAAGCCCTGCCTCCATGACACACTTCCTCCAACAAGGCCACATATTGTAGCCATGATCAAACTGGGTACCTGAAAGGGAGGCTGGAAATGAAAAAGGATAGGGTTTGAGAGAAGGATGAAGCCAAGACAAAAGTTTCTGATCAAGGCTCAAAGTTTAATAGTCAGCACTGCATTTATATAGGGGAAACCAAACACCCATCCTTTTTTTTCAGCTGGATTTTATTGCAAAGCAAGCTCAGCAGGCAGTCTTCTCCTGTAGGAAATTGACTTCACCTGGGTTAAGGTCCAACTGTGGCAAACACATAAGGTCTATTTAGCCTGCTCAAGACTGGGGGAAGGGCACATTCTTCCCTCCCTTCCTTCCTTCCTTCCTTCCTTCCTTCCTTCCTTCCTTCCTTCCTTCCTTCCTTCTTCCCTCCCTCCCTCCCCCTCTCTTCTTTCTTTCTTTCTTTCTTTCTTCCTTCCTTTCTTTCTTTCTTTCTTTCTTTCTTTCTTTCTTTCTTTCTTTCTTTCTTTCTTTCTTTCTTTCTTCTTTCTTTCTTGTTCTTTCTTTCTTTCTCTCTTCCTCTTTCTTTCTTTCTTTCTTTCTCTCTTCCTCTGTTTCTTTCTTTCTCTTTCTTTCTTTCTTTCTTTTTTTCTTTCTCTTCCTCTTTCCCTCCCTCCCTTCCTCCCTCCCTCCCTCCCTTCCTTCCTTCCTTCCTTCCTTCCTTCCTTCCTTCCTTCCTTCCTTCCTTCCTTCCTTTCCCTCTGTGTTTCCATGAGTTTGAGTATTTTTATGTGCATGTGTATGGAGGTCACAGATCAACTTTGAGTGTGTTGCTCCTTAGGACTACTCTATTCCTCTTGTTTTTCTTGAGAAGTATCTCTCACTGTCCTGGGGCTCTTAAAGTAGTCTAGGCTGGCTGGTTACCAAGTCTCACAGATCTGCCTCTACATCACTGGGAATACAGGCTTGTGCTACACACCCAGAATTTTACATGGACTCTGGGGATTCAACTCAGCTCCTCATGCTTGCACAGTGAGTACTTTACCCACTGGGATGCCTCCACAGACCCTTTTCTTATGAGCAAATTCAACAAATCAAGTCACATTGGAGAGAGAGAGAGATAGAAACAGAGAGACACACAGAGAGAAACAGAGACAGAGACAGACAGAGAGAGGGGGACAGAGAGACAGAGGAATGGAGACACAGATAAAGGCTGTTTAGAACTAAATGTGTGGTTCGGATAATAGTTTAGAGTGAATTTACAATCTTTAGGAGGAAATTTAGATTCAATTGGTCTAGAGTCTATCTTATAATTAGCAGAAGACTGAGAAAAAGAAGCATGTCAGAAGGATTGCTGGAGGGTTATGTGGGTCACAGGGTGAGAGAGAAGCAGATGTCAGAGAAACAGAGAACCTTCAGTTTGCCAGAAGACCAAGCACTGTGGCCTCCATCAAGGCAGGAACCATTCCATGCACAGAGCTAGGAACTCACCCACACATATAACTGGGTTCATTTACAACCTTTACAGGATTATGAATATTTCATACATCTTAAAGGATGTCCTCAGAAGTGAGTAGGAAGGCTGATCTTCAAAAAAATAAATAAATAAATTAAAGGCACAACAGCAAAATTGATCAAAGTTGTAGTGTTGCTCTTTACCCACAAGGCCCTGAACTCACTCTCAAATATGCTCTAACATCTGTAGAACTATGTTTAGAGCAAATGACCACCAAAAATTCTGCTGTTATGTTTCCTGGATAGGTCTTTGTGACTGCTTTGTCTTTCTGCCTCCTATGACCCTCTACGTTCCTTCAATTGCCCCCACTTGGCAGCCATGAGCCATCCATCAAGCACTTGACAATTGGCCTGGAAAACATGACTCAGGGCTTAAGCCTCAAATGCCAACTCTCTCCTCTCCACAGCAGAAGCAAACTTACCCATAAGAACCGTATTTAAAACATACCTATATTTCATCTGCCTTTTGTCTCACAGAGTTGGCTAAAACAATGGGAAACTTTTATTCTCCTCAAACATTAATAAAAATGGTGTGGTGGTTAGTAGTCATAGCTGGTCAGAAGTAGGTGGAGTGAGAGACTGGACTCCATAGGGCCAAAACTTAGAATAACCTCCAGATGTGCTTGGGACTATTTCTTTTCTTCTCAGAAATGAACCCTGCCTAAAAACCAAAGTCTACCAATCAAATGGCCAAAGCTTTAAAGATAATTGAGCTATTAATTTTTTGAATTGTGAAAATCACCCAAATTTTAAATAAATCTTTGTTCTAAGTCATCATTTCTTCAACACATTTGAAGTTATTAGGTTCTCTTGCTTTTAACTCCTTGGGTGGCCCGAGAGCAAAGAATTAGTATTTAATACCAGATACTAAGAACCAGGAAAAATAAAGAAGAGATATCCAGATGTATGAAACCTGTAAGTCACTGACTGAAAAGTTGCTGATACTTGTTGTCCATCAGAGATGTGTAATAGTTCTAAGAACATTGAGAAGTGTGGGTACAAATAATGTTCATGGGTATTACGATGAGGTTGTGGGAATCGTGTCCTGAGATGCATCAAAGAGATATTCATCAAAGAGAACCATGAAGTAAGGTATGTGGAAATTTCAAGGGGAAGGAGTGGGCCATTCTACACCTTAAGAATGGTGCTCATCCATGCCTAGTCAGTCTTGCAGTGTGTTGTGATAGACATTATTTGCAATTATTACTTAGGGGGATGGCAAAGTGGTGACCCAGTAGAAAGACATTGAGACCATGATGTCACTTCAGCTTTTGCAAAGACCCTCACAATTGAACTTATGTAATTAATTGTCCCAAATTTACCCTAATCCTCACTCAAAATTTCTTCCCTTTCCTGATATTTACCACAATTTTAAAAAATCTTAGATGCGTATGCATATTTGAGAAATACGTAGAGTTAATTAGCGTGTAGACGTGTTTTAAGTTGCATAAAACATATTGTGCTCTGGCACAGCTCCCTTTGTAACTTATTTCAGGAAACGGAGTTTGATTTTTTGACAACAGCATTAGAAGTAAAGTGTATGAAGATAATTTAGAATCCATGAATATCCACATTGCTGAATATAATCTTTCCTGGCTACAGAGCTCTTATTTCTGCTCCTATGAGCAGCCATTCACCCACACTTCTTAAAGTAACCCCAATAAACTCACTCAGTAAGTTAGACTTCTGTGGTTTCTTTCCGTTGTCCATTTCCTATCTGGGGTGAATAGATATTGGTCCTTGTATCTCTAAGAATAGTGTCTTACAGCAACTGGGTAAGAAAATATAAGCATGCTGTGTGTGACCCAGCTGTCAAGTAGCATCCTCCAAGGTTCCTGCTGTGTGTTGACTGCTGTGAAGAGAGCTCAGATGTGACAGTCAGTTGTGTGGAGTAGCAAGTAGAGCTGCTTACAAGTTCCTGCCTTGACTTCCCTTAATGATGGACTGTGATCTGTAACTGTACAATGAAATAAAACCCTTTTCTCCCCCAAAAATTTCTTTTGGGAATAGTCTTTTATCATAGCCCCAGGAAGAAAACCAGAATGACATGTAAGTATGAATTAATAGTATCGCTCTGTTTCTTCAGTACTGGATGACACATATTATTAATTTTGTCATGTCCTTCATTTGCATTTTTGATGACCAATAAAACAAAGTTCCTTCTTATGGGCTTATTGGTTGCTTCAATACTGCTATAGAATGAAAGAAACAGACATAGCTAGGAATGATGGCACATGCTTGTAACCCAGTTCTCTGGATGTGGCGGCAGGAGGATCATGAGCTTACCAAAAACAAATGGAGCCAGGACTTTCACTGAGGACCCTACTCATGATGTTAGTAGAGAGTTTGTGGGAGGGTGGGCTTCCATGTTCATCCTGCAGTGATGAAGACCCCCCTCTGCTGATCTGGATTTCATCTTTCACTTAGAAAAAATAATATGCTACTTGCTACTTACTCTGTCTCCTGACAAAAGTGATGTCCGAGAAGAATTAAGTAAAATTCAGTGTCATAGGAGAATATAAAAATGCTCAGATTTAAAAAAAAAGTTGTTCTTTCTATCAAGAAACTGAAAGATGGTGATGGGTCACAAAGCAGAATTGATAGTTGTGTATTGATGGGGGTGGTAGAGTTGCCTGGTAAGCTTGAAAGAGGCTGATGGAGACCCTACAACACCCCCCACCCCCCACCCATGGTGCACACAACTAAAACACATGAGACAGAAAGCTTAGAACTGGGAGGTCTTGGCTCACACAGGGCAACACAAGGAGAGCCCAATGGAAATCTGAATCAGAGACAGAAAGTTTGAAAGAAGAGTCTCCATCAACATTTCCGTGTCAGGAAGGAGTGACAGATTGAGGGATCTGTGAGCAGGAAATTACAACAATTGAAATTGCGCAGTCTGAGGAGTAGACAGGAAAAATAGGTGAAAAATTGGACCAAGCCTGAGGGGCCTGCAGGAGTATTGCAAAGGTTAATGCTCGCATCACCAGGATCCAGGAAGGAGAGGAATGAAGTGGAACTAAAAATATATGTCCAAGGAGACAATGGCTGAAAACTCGCCAGTTACCCAGAGACATAAACTCACAGGCTTAAAAAGATGAACTACCAAAATTC
Source organism: Tokudaia tokunoshimensis (assembly GCA_036184795.1). Classification (NCBI taxonomy): domain Eukaryota; kingdom Metazoa; phylum Chordata; class Mammalia; order Rodentia; family Muridae; genus Tokudaia; species Tokudaia tokunoshimensis. The sequence goes on from BTHU01000008.1 coordinate 112,477,557, forward strand.
AGTGATAAAACCAAAGTTAAAATATAGTTAAATTTATGAAAAGTAGACAGAAAAAAAATCCTCAAAACAATCCAGAAAGAAAGAAAGAAAGAAAGAAAGAAAGAAAGAAAGAAAGAAAAGAAAGAGAGAAAGGAAGGAAGGAAAGAAAGAAAGAAGGAGAGAAAGAAGAAAGGAAGAAAGGAAAGAATGAAAAGAAAGTAAAGATGCCTCTACTTACAGGAGAAACAAAACCAAGAGATGGTTTCTTGACAGAAACCACAGAATTTGAAAAAAGTAGTGTGGGGTCCCAAGTGATGGAAGGACAGGGATAGCATCCTAGAATTTCATGACAGAAAATGTCTTCAGAAACTACATGGGGAGTCAAGAAATTGCTAGATGCCTTTGAACACAATTAAGTGTGATGGGTAATTTCTTCTGCCAAGTTAACTAGACTTAGAATCTCCATACAAACACACCTATGAATTATGAGAAAGTTTTTCACAAAACTTTAACTGAGCAAGACAGACCTATCTCAATTATGGGCAGTACCACTGGTAGACAGCAGTCCCAGATCAATTCAAAAGGATTAAAGTAAGCTGGGCCCAGGCATTCATCTCTTGAAGCTTCCTGACAGCAAATGCAATGTGATCCGCTGCCTCTCTACCCTGCTGCCTTGCCTTCACCACCGTGACAGACTGAATTTCTTCAAACTTCAAGCCAAAGCAAATCTTCTTTCCTTGTTTCATCAGAGATTTGGTCCTAAGGAGAGAATGGTAGCTGATGTAGAAATTAAGAGAATGTATCACCAGCACAGGATCGTAATAATGGGCAGGAGAAGGCAACATAAAGACCAGGAATAGCAGGAACGTGACAAAGGAGGTAAAAAGATACAGTAAGAATTATGGGCAAATGTACTAAACTCTTATTGACCCTTAAAGTTTTGGGAGGCATCTTATTGTTTGTTTGAGATAGAGATCATGTGTCCCAGGCTTTGCAGCTTCTGATCACCTTGAACTTGCAATCCTCTTGTCCCCACCATGTAAATACTAGGATTATAGGCACAAGCCATCACACCCGTCTGTCTTCTGAAGTTTTCTGAATCATGTTTTTTGGGAAAACGAAGAGCCTAACACCGTGTGATGTGGTTTTAAATGGGTGCTAATGAGATATTGAGGACACATTTCTTACATTTGAGAATGGGTAAAGAAGAAAAAGTTCTCCACATTTATTTTCAAAGTGAAGTCAGTATACTACATATAGGAGACCTGTAGAGTAGAATGCCGGCACTACCAAAAGTGCTATAGGAAGAGATAGATGTAAAACTGCTACAACAAAGTTATGGTGGGACTTTCTAAAGGACCAAACACATGATACAGGGCTGGAGAGATGGCTTAGCAGTAAGGGCACTGGCCGCATTTCCGGAGAACCTGGGTTTCATTACCAACACCCACATCGTGGGGTCACAACCACCTGTTACTGTAGTTCCTAGGGACTTGAGACATTCTGCCCTCTGTAGGCAGAGCATGTGAATGGTGCGAGCACATACAAGCAGGTAAAACACCCCTCTACATAAAATAAAATGCAAAGACCAGGAAATTTAAAAAAAATACCTATGGTCCATAAAAGGAAAACCTAATTAGCTTGAACTAATCCAAGATAGAACTTTTGTTTTGTGAAAGTTACAAAGAAAATAATTGTAATCAACATATCTGACAAATTCAGATTCTTGAAATTTTTTTTTTTAATTTCAAAATTCAACAGTGCAAAACAACAACAAAAAATCCAATTAGAATGAGGGACAGATGACATGAAGCAGTCGTGGACACTGGGGCATGCAGAGCAGAAAAGCACATAAACAGTTTACACCACTACCCGCCATTAGAGCAAGCAGAATCAGGATCTCAGTGAGAGACAGTCTTATAAAAATGATGATGGTAGCCAGTGCTGGTGAGGAAGAGGAGAGACTAGATCAGTCAGATTGCCCTGGTGAGAATATAAAATAGTAGTTACTTTAGATGATAGCAAATTCCTTTAAGAACTCAAGTTGCTACTATAATACAACCCAACAATATTACTATCATGCAGATCCCAGAAGAGTAGACTCATGTTCTCCCCTAGCCTTTACGTGGATGCTGTGATGCTGTTATTGTAATCAGGCTCTGTTGTTAACTTGGTTCACTTGCAAAGAGGGAACACCACCTGTAGAATTGCCTTGTTCATGTTGACCCATGGGTATGTCCATGGGACATTTATTTGATTGCTAATGCGTGAAAAAAGGGCACAACTGTAGGCAGCACCATCCCTGGGCCTGGGCTACATAAAAAGATAACTGGACCTGAGCCTGGGAGCAAGCTGGTGAGCATGATTCCTTCATAGTTTCTGCTTCAGTTCCTGCATGAGATCCTGCCCTGACATCCTCCAGTGATGGGTTTTTTGACTTGAGAACTGTAAGCCAAATGTCTTCACTGCTCTAAGTTGCTGTTACTCATGGTGTTTATCACACCAACAGAAGAAAAAAGAAACCTAGAACAAAGCTTATGACAATTCCAAATTTGAAACAACTTGGATGACCTTCAACAATCATATGCATATATAACAGAAATATATCATATAGTAATTGGTAGCAAAATAAGTTATTGATGGATTTATTGATCAACAAAGGTCAATTCCAAAACAATTACATCCTATGTAATTCTATTTATCTGATGTTTGTGAAATTAATTAAAATTATAGAAATGAAGAAGTGATTAATGGTTGTCGGGGCTCAGGAAGGAATAGGGAGTCAGACAGAATTGGGTATAGGTACACATGGACAGTTTTAATAAGAATTTACCAATGGAAGACATTCATGAGATTCCTGTAGCATACCTTGTAAACTGTATATGTCTATAAATATTTCAAGATAAAAATATATGTAAAACAAAGATCGACAAAATACATAAGATTAGTTAGGAGATAAGAGCATCTAGACACTGTCGAAATTTGCTCCTTGTGTACTTTTTGGTCACTAAAACAAAAATCAAAGCAAATCCTGTGGCCACTTTTATCCATGGGCTCTGTTAAGAAAAGAAAAACATCTTTTATCTCCAGGGAGAGTGAGGAAATCCACACTCTCATGCTAATTGCCCCAGCTTCTTAGAAAATTACATGTTGCAATAGCTACTTAGATAAATAATTCAATTGTAAAATACTACCTCACTTTGGGGCATTAATCACACCCAACTCAGGAAATGAGTCCGGAGTGGGTAAGAAAGAAATTATTGATCCTTTTCTTCATGTTCCTTTTATCTACACAATATTTACATGTAATTTTGGGGTAGTTACATCACCTACAATGGATTCATCCTGACATTGATGTACAAAAACAGTAAGACAGTGGTTACGAAAGTAAGCTTTCGGCTTCAGCATGGATATGTAAAAAAGCTACACAGTGTTGTTCTGCAAAGAAACATATAGACAAAACCATTAAGCAAGGGCAAAGACAACAGACTTTCTTTAGACTTACTGGAGATTTCAATCAAGGGTGTAGGACACAGGGGAGATTTGGAAAGAGTTCTATATGGAGACTCAGATGTTCACATTTAGATGGTGTTCCAGGAAGAAACGTGGACTAAGAAGGAATTTCTATGAATTGCTGAAGATTGAGGGAAACAGGCTTGGGAGTGAGAAACTCCCAGGGTCCTGGCCTGAGGGAGATGCCTAGCACTTTCCTGAGTTTTATTTCTGAGAACACTCCCAGGTACTTAGTTTCAACTGTAGAAAGCTGTCCCTTTGATTTGATTAGGATGAGAGAAAAGAAGAAAAACCACAGGCCAGCAGCATCCCATAGAACACTGGGTTAGAGCAGGCAGAACTGTCAAGCTCAGGCTCAAGGAATTTGTAGAGACACCTGAAGTTTGCAGGAGATACAGGAATCGGAAACGAGGACATCAGAATAATTTGAAATCTGGTATACATATATCAGAATTAAACACAGCACAACTACTAGTCAGAGAGTAATGCTTAAAATTCACAATAAAGGCCTATGTGTTTCAGTTCCTGTAATACAGTATTATATCAGCCTTTCAACAACAACAACAACAACAAAAATAACAAGGAATTCCTCAAATCAGGAAGAAAATTGAATTCAGTATAGAGACAATGTGAGCATTAAAAATAGATTCAGACATGACAGTCAGGTAGGAATGACTAAACAAGAATGCAAAATCGACTGTTGAATGCATCAAGGGCTCAAGTAGACAGAAACACATGTTATCTGAGCATAGTTGGGTGATTCCTTCAAAGAGAAAGAAACATCGAAAAGTGATAAAAAATAGAAACAATCAAAAATACCAACAAAACAAAACAAAAACCAAACTTCAATTGAAATAAAGATATTGATGGTAGATATCTACCATCAAGTAGACTGGAAAGCATAAAAGAAGGAATGTATGCGTTTGAAGATCTATCAATGTGAACTTTTCAAAGACCCCTTCACCATGACAGGCTTGGAGAGACTAGATATATAAAGAACATATCTCACCATAATGAAGGCATCATACAATAAGCTTAGCACCAACATAAATTCTAGATAGAGAAAAAAAAACTCAGAGTATTTCCATTAAAATCAAGAGGATAAGATGATTGTCCATTCTCCACTCTTTTTTCAACATAGATCTTGAAGTCTTAGCTAGATCAATACCACAAGAGTATTAGTAAAGGTAATACAGATAGGAAAGGCAGATGCCAAACTATACTTATTTTCAGGTATAATTCTATATGTAAGAGATCCTAAACACTAAACCAGAAAACTCCTGTAGATGACTAACTTCAGCCATGTGGCAGGATATGAAATTAACACACCAAATCAATAGACTTTCTGGGGACCAAACATACAGAGAAAACAATCTCATTTATACAAACATACAAAGGAAACAATCCCATATACAATAACCTTAAAAAAATCCCTTGCAACAAACCCAACCAAGGAAGTGAGAGACCTGTACAATGTAAACTTTTAAACAACACTGAATAAAGAAATAGAGGAAGACACTATCAAAGTGTCTATAGACTACAGAAGATGGAAAGATCACTTGTGCTCATGGCTGGGCAAAATGAATATTGTAAGACTGGCCATCCAACCAAAAGCAGTCTACAGGTTCAGTGCACTCTCAATCAAAACTGCAGCTCCATTCTTAGGAATAGAAAACAACAATCCAAAGATATGTATGGAAGGACAGAAGATTCCGGATAGCCAGAGCAGTCCTGGGCGATATGGATTCTTGTTGAGGTATTATTTCACCTGGCTTCAAGTCGGATTGGCCCATCGCCTGACTTCTGTTTATGTTTCTAAATCAATTGATCCCCCTTTACTTCTTACCCTCTAATCTCACACCCAAAAGACTGTGCTACTCTTCCTTGTCTTGAACTGTTGTTCATTCATCAAGGTCCAGGTAAAAGAACTCATCTTATGCCCATCATGGTTTATATTCTTCTAACACATATTTGGCAATATATTTACATGGCCAATAATATATTTTACTAGGTTGCTGTTTTATTAATTGATAGGTGAGTGGAATGAACTAATAAATAATGAAAATAGCAGCAAACAAGTAAACCTTTTACTGGCCATGTAAAGATATTGTCGAATATATGTTAGATTTCCAAAGGGTTAATGATAGTGTGGCATTATAAATGTGGGAAGAATCCTCTATAAGGTGACATGGAACATAGTGGCTTAGGGACCTATGGGGCATCATGGCTCTATGGCTAGGAATGAAGAACTGGAGTCATCCAGTGGTTAGTCAAGGAAGAATTGTCCTGATGAAGTGAGGCCTCGGCTGACTCTAGAGAGCAGCTTGGAAGGATGGAAGACTGATGGGGAGAGTGGCTGTGCAGGCACTGTGGACAGGAAGTGATGTGGGTGTGCAGGCACCATGGACAGGAAGTGATTGTTCTACATCCGAGAATGGAGCCATGCTTCTGCTTACCTTCGTTTACTTACATATGCTGTCAAGGTTGCTGCAGATTTTGGATTTCTGTGAATATTGTAAGATGAATAAGTGAGCAAATTCCAAACTCAAGTTTTTTTTTCCTGAGTTAGCAAATATAAGGGCATAACAAGAAGATTAGGCTGTATTATTTGGAATCTCACGGCTATTGCTTTCAGCTGTCCATCACCTATCGTACGTCTATCTATTTATCATCTATCTTGTATTAATCATCCATCTACTTACTAACAATCAACTACTGACATGACGTTGATCTACCTTTACCTATTATCTACCTTCTATCAGTCACCTATTGACTGTCTTATCTAGTATCTATTCATCCTATCATCTATAATCTATCTTTTCTATCATCTGTTTCATCTACAATCTATCTTCTCTATTTCTATCATCTATCTATCATCTATAACCTATCTTCTCTGTCTCTATCATCTGCCTGCCTGTCTGTCTGTCTATCATCTATAATCTGTCTATATTCTCTATCATCTGTCTATCTGCTTATCTGTCTGTCTACCTATCATCTATAATCTATCTATCTATCTATCTATCTATCTATCTATCTATCTATCTATCCATCTTCTGGTCATATATCTTCTATTCTTTATCTTTAACTTTTTAATCTATCTTCTTAAACATCAACCATGTAGGCATACATTTACCTAGTCATCTTTTAATTGGTTCATGTAGGTCAATCTGTCTTCCTGCCAGGTTATTTACACTTACTAAAAGGACAAATACAGTTTTCAGATAGGGACTAGGTACCCTATCCCTTAGGAAATGTATGACACCCATTCAACTTTCTCCTTATACTGAAAGTGATTCTTAGACTCCTGCATCTATCTTTGAGGCTCGAAGACTGGAGTGGGCTCTCCTCTTTTCTTATATTCTTATATTCTTTCCTTTTTCCTTTTTCTCTGGGGGACATGTTACCACCCAATTCCAACTGGACTGGAAAGAACTTTGGGAAGTTAACCTAATGCATTGTCCTGTCTTCATCAATGAGAAGACTGAGTAGATACCTAAACTAATCAAGGCCATCTAATCCAATCCTCTAGCCTTGCCTTTCCTGTAGATGATTTTTTACCTTTATAAAGATGACTCTTGCCTTTATAAAGCATTGCCCTCTCAATCGTTAGGTCCCAGGTCCTTAGCCTTCCAAATCCCTTATTGTAATAAATAAAAGGAAGACACTTCTGAGGCCAATACCCATTAAGAAGATGGGAAGTTAAGACTCTGCTTTGTATCTGCTATTAGAGAAGGACTCTGTAACTTACTTTTCTTCACCACACCTGAGTCTTGCTTCATAAGGTTGGCTGGAGGCAGTGTCGTACTCTCCGTGCATTGAGTACATGCGACCTCCTTGGAAAGTGTCAGGGAGAGTGTCCAGTCACCCATGCAGTAACCCACCTACCTGTCATACTCCAGGTAACACATCTCGGCTAAACTAGTCTCATTCTCCAGGCTACTATAGGCAGACACAGCTGTACTTTGTGAGCAACAGAACTGACTAGACATATGATCCTTAATTCTTATGATACTGGAAATACAAACGTCAAAGTAGGATTAGTATTATTTTAGATTTTATTTATTTTAAAATTTTTATGCAAGTATATTGTGTGTTTATTGAGCATATCCTTCACATTTGATTCATTTAGAATTTTTTTCTTCATAGGGCCTTTTATTAAAAAATACAATCTATTTATTTATTTGGGGAGGTTCATGGGTGCATGAAGCAAGGTGCCATGTAGAGGTCAGGGACATCTTGCAGTAGTTAGTTCCCTCTTTCCACTAGGTGGGCCCCAGAAATCAAACTCAGGTGGACAGGTCTGTTGGCAAGTGCCTTTACTTGGTGACCCATGTCAGGAGCTCAGAAATAGAATCAAAATATAAACCAGGCAAGTTCAAGTCTCAAAGAACTCTCTCTCTCTCTCTTGTGTAAGCACATGTGCATGCGCATGCATGCGCGCACAAACACACACACACACACACACACACACACACACACACACACACACACACACACATTAAAGACAACCTCGGGGGGTTGGTGCTCACCTTCTGCTCTGATGGCTTGACACTGAATGTTCTAGATTAGCTGGCCTTGAACTTCCATGGATCCCCCTGCCTCTGCCTCCCATCTTCTTGAAGAAGCTGCTCTTATAGGTGCTTGCTACCATATCTGGCTTTATCTGGGTTCTAGGTATGCAGACTCAGCTCCTAAAGCTTTTAGTGTGTAACCCACTGCAGAGTCTTTCCAGCCCATATGATTTCAAAACTGAAGCTATTTTTACTGAATGCCGCTTCAGTATTTCTCCGTCTCCCATAACATTAACACTGGGCCCACTAGGGGCAACGCGCAGTGGCACATGTGGAAACTTGGGATGACTTTCACTATGGCACTTCAGAGAAGAAAACTTAGGCCTTCTGCAACTCATAAGTGGGACGAGGGCCCAGCTGGGCATTTCCTCCTTAGGAGATACTTGCCCATAGCCACACATGCCCTTAACTGAAGTGAAGGCAGGCAGCTCAGGCTGAAGGGAAATTGGTAGGCTTCATTTATTACAAATTATAATATGGTAGTATCAAGAGTCACCACGCCTTAAAGACACGACTCGATGTTTAAAAATTTCCATAACTGTTAATAACCATAGCCCGTAGTCATGGAGTTTTCCCAGAGTGCCTCAAGGCAATTCCTTCATGTCTTTCACATTGGACAATAAATTATCTTCCTTGCCAGTGGCTTCTGGTCATTGTTCTTGTCCTTACGGACAGATTGAGCTAATGAGCAGGGACAATCAGTGATGGATGGCCTTTGTCACCAGCTTCTCTGAGCATTACCTGTACTGAGTGCTGAAAATATTCTTGCCAATGCCAATCCAGCGCTTTCATGGCTTTAACAATATCACTTCCTCTTGGCAGATGAGGATCCCAGGGCTCAGAGATTGGCAAAGGTTGCCCAAGACCTCAAAGCTATACTGAGCAGTGCTCTTAGACCTTTTGACCTCGTAACAGAGCCCCTGCTAGGTTGAAAATATAAGTGGAAAATTCAGACCAGTTCTGGGAACTTAAGCTCTTTATCTCCCATTTGCAGGCACACACAGTTACTACTGTGGTATAAAGCAGTTCAAACAAGTCGGAGGGGCTGACGTTGTAAATGTAAACAAGGTTCTCATTGGAAATGTGACACACGCATTGTCTTTGTGGCTGGGAGGTTGGTGTTTGGAGCCTTCACACGGAATTCTCTACTCCTGCTTTAGCTTCCAAAGGGACTCAGCCTGAAGCCCCTATAACACTGCAACATTTTGAGAAATAGCCATTGGACAAGCCCTGAAACTGCTTTTGCTCATGGACTGTGAGGATCAACATGCTACCTTTAGCAAGACTTGGCAGAGAGTAAGGTTTTTACCTTGGGGAGATTAATGAGAGTTGAGAGGAGCCTGATTGTATTAGTGTACAACTCATTAGAAAAGAAGGCACAGACGGGATTGTGGCTCAGTGGGTAACTCCAGTGGGGTGTTTACCATGCATATCAGTTTTGTGTCAGCTTATGACTTCAGCTGCAGCATACACACTCAGCTACTAGCGATAACTTGGAGTTGCTTAATATAAATTAAATCTACATTATTGAAAAGAAAGGTTCATGGGGTTTCTTAATTGTGATCCATTAGCGTTGAATTTAGCTTTCAGAAAAATTAATTCAGTTAAAGTTGATGTTCGAGATAGAGAAGTGGGAAAAATTCTGAACCACTTACCATGTTTATTCCTCCTCCACCCCAGGCCATTACTAACTCCACATATCCTTCCTGTTACCTATTTAAGTATTCCTTTCCTAGGTTTCTTCCAAGAGTGATGGGTAAGGAAGATGACATCATAGAGAACAGGGAAGTCAGCTGCTAAGGTGTTGCTGAGAAGGAACAGTAGGAAAGACGAATGGAGGAGCAAGGACAGGGACTAGCTTCCTGTAAAGTTGTGGTCACCCTTCCAGAACCCAGATCCCACAGTCTAAAGAGAGCAGGCTGTATCTCCCCTCCGATCTCTCTGGTTAGAGAAGCATCCCATACTGTGTCATCCTGTGCTGTGACAGACATCCTGTGCTGTGATGTCCTGTGCTGTGATGTCCTGTGCTGTGATGTCCTGTGCTGTGACAGACATCCTGTGCTGTGATGTCCTGTGCTGTGACAGACATCCTGTGCTGTGATGTCCTGTGCTGTGACAGACATCCTGTGCTGTGATGTCCTGTGCTGTGACAGACATCCTGTGCTGTGATGTCCTGTGCTGTGACAGACATCCTGTGCTGTGATGTCCTGTGCTGTGACAGACATCCTGTGCTGTGACAGACATCCTGTGCTGTGATGTCCTGTGCTGTGATGTCCTGTGCTGTGACAGACATCCTGTGCTGTGACAGACATCCTGTGCTGTGATGTCCTGTGCTGTGACAGACATCCTGTGCTGTGATGTCCTGTGCTGTGACAGACATCCTGTGCTGTGACAGACATCCTGTGCTGTGATGTCCTGTGCTGTGACAGACATCCTGTGCTGTGATGTCCTGTGCTGTGACAGACATCCTGTGCTGTGATGTCCTGTGCTGTGACAGACATCCTGTGCTGTGACAGACATCCTGTGCTGTGATGTCTTGTGCTGTGACAGACATCCTGTGCTGTGATGTCTTGTGCTGTGACAGACATCCTGTGCTGTGATGTCGTGTGCTGTGACAGACATCCTGTGCTGTGATGTCCTGTGCTGTGACAGACATCCTGTGCTGTGACAGACATCCTGTGCTGTGATGTCCTGTGCTGTGACAGACATCCTGTGCTGTGATGTCCTGTGCTGTGACAGACATCCTGTGCTGTGATGTCATGTGCTGTGACAGACATCCTGTGCTGTGATGTCCTGTGCTGTGACAGACATCCTGTGCTGTGATGTCTTGTGCTGTGACAGACATCCTGTGCTGTGATGTCGTGTGCTGTGACAGACATCCTGTGCCGTGATGTCCTGTGCTGTGACAGACATCCTGTGCTGTGACAGACATCCTGTGCTGTGATGTCCTGTGCTGTGACAGACATCCTGTGCTGTGATGTCCTGTGCTGTGACAGACATCCTGTGCTGTGACAGACATCCTGTGCTGTGATGTCTTGTGCTGTGACAGACATCCTGTGCTGTGATGTCTTGTGCTGTGACAGACATCCTGTGCTGTGATGTCGTGTGCTGTGACAGACATCCTGTGCTGTGACAGACATCCTGTGCTGTGATGTCCTGTGCTGTGACAGACATCCTGTGCTGTGATGTCCTGTGCTGTGACAGACATCCTGTGCTGTGATGTCCTGTGCTGTGACAGACATCCTGTGCTGTGATGTCCTGTGCTGTGATGTCCTGTGCTGTGACAGACATCCTGTGCTGTGATGTCCTGTGCTGTGACAGACATCCTGTGCTGTGATGTCATGTGCTGTGACAGACATCCTGTGCTGTGATGTCATGTGCTGTGACAGACATCCTGTGCTGTGATGTCTTGTGCTGTGACAGACATCCTGTGCTGTGATGTCGTGTGCTGTGACAGACATCCTGTGCTGTGATGTCCTGTGCTGTGACAGACATCCTGTGCTGTGACAGACATCCTGTGCTGTGATGTCCTGTGCTGTGACAGACATCCTGTGCTGTGATGTCCTGTGCTGTGACAGACATCCTGTGCTGTGATGTCATGTGCTGTGACAGACATCCTGTGCTGTGATGTCCTGTGCTGTGACAGACATCCTGTGCTGTGATGTCTTGTGCTGTGACAGACATCCTGTGCTGTGATGTCGTGTGCTGTGACAGACATCCTGTGCCGTGATGTCCTGTGCTGTGACAGACATCCTGTGCTGTGACAGACATCCTGTGCTGTGATGTCCTGTGCTGTGACAGACATCCTGTGCTGTGATGTCCTGTGCTGTGACAGACATCCTGTGCTGTGACAGACATCCTGTGCTGTGATGTCTTGTGCTGTGACAGACATCCTGTGCTGTGATGTCTTGTGCTGTGACAGACATCCTGTGCTGTGATGTCGTGTGCTGTGACAGACATCCTGTGCTGTGACAGACATCCTGTGCTGTGATGTCCTGTGCTGTGACAGACATCCTGTGCTGTGATGTCATGTGCTGTGACAGACATCCTGTGCTGTGATGTCCTGTGCTGTGACAGACATCCTGTGCTGTGATGTCCTGTGCTGTGATGTCCTGTGCTGTGACAGACATCCTGTGCTGTGATGTCCTGTGCTGTGACAGACATCCTGTGCTGTGATGTCATGTGCTGTGACAGACATCCTGTGCTGTGATGTCATGTGCTGTGACAGACATCCTGTGCTGTGATGTCCTGTGCTGTGACAGACATCCTGTGCTGTGATGTCCTGTGCTGTGATGTCCTGTGCTGTGACAGACATCCTGTGCTGTGATGTCCTGTGCTGTGACAGACATCCTGTGCTGTGATGTCATGTGCTGTGACAGACATCCTGTGCTGTGATGTCATGTGCTGTGACACACATCCTGTGCTGTGATGTCATGTGCTGTGACAGGCATCATGTGCTGTGACATCCCATGCTGTGACATCCTGTGCTGTGACGACCTGTGTTGTGATGTTCTTTGCTGTGTCAACCCATGCTGTGACATCCTGTGCTGTGACCCAGCAGTTCTTGATCTAGGATAAGCGACTTTTCTTTGTCACTTATCATACGTTGTACTAAATTGGGTGACAGGGAACTTCTCAGTAACTCAAGTTTTAACCGCCTGCCACTCTCTGTGCACTCTGAGGAGGTTCATCTGGGCCCCTTCTGATCTCATGGTTTCTCTCTCATGTCCTCCACCCTCTCTTGCTCTCACTCTAATGAAGCCTCTTTCCGGGATGCCTGCCCTTCCTTTAAATGCTCCATCATGTTTAGGTCTCCATGTATTACATTTTTTCTAATGTTCTTCCTCTCACATTGAGGTCTGACCATGGTATTCTCCCAGTCAGACACATCTTCTAGGGACTCATACTCTCCTTCCTTTCTGACCAACTGCTATTGCTTTTATTATATTAGCAGAAGAGAAGAAAAGAGGGAAGAAAAGGAGAAATGGAAGGAGAAAAGAGAAAACATGGAGAGAGAAAGAACAAAAACACAAGAGAGGAAGAAGGGATTAAGAAAGGTGAATTTTAGGGGAATAAAAATCTCAAAACCACAGTGCATAACCAAATACCATTTATAAACTGGTATATGAAACACCTATATACGTTTAAAAGACAAAGCAGGCTATGGATGTAGCTCAGTTGCCTTTGGGAAACCAAGTGTGATACATGCCTGTAACCCTAGCAACTTGGAGGCCAGCCTGAGCTACATGAGACTGTCCCCAAACAAACACAAATAACAAAAATCAAGCAAACAACAAAAGCCCCACTGGGCTGTAGTACATATGGGGTGCACAGTGCCCTGCGTGTTCAGCACTGACCCCTGGCTTATTAAGTTCTGGGTGTAAGAATATAACTAGACTGAGAAAATATTTCACCCCTGATAGGGTCCCAGTGTGCTCGACATTATACTAAAAGCTTAAAATGCATTATTTGTTTAATATGTCTTTTTTTACAATCTTGTTCAAAGTATTTATTTTCTAGAACTATGAGCTTGTACCATATTCTATGAGAGAAGAAGGAGAGGGAGAGAGAGAGAGAGAGAGAGAGAGAGAGAGAGAGAGAGAGAGAGAGAGAGGAAGGAGGAGGAGGAGGAGGAGGAGGGAGGAGGAGGAGGAGAAGGAGGAGGATGGAGGATGAAGAAGAAGAAGAGGAAGAGGAAGAAGAGGAAGAAGAAGAAGTAGTGAATTAAATGGTGTCTTAGTCAGGGTTTCTATTCCTCCACAAAACATCATGACCAAGAAGCAAGTTAGGAAGGAAAGGGTTTATTCAGCTTATACTTCCCCACTACTGTTCATCACCAAAGGAAGTCAGGACTGGAACTCAAGCTGGTCAGGAAGCAGGAGCTGATGCAGAGGCCATGGAGGGATGTTACTTACTGGCTTGCTTCCCCTGGCTTGCTCAGCTTGCTTTCTTATAGAACCCAAGACTACAAGCCCAGGGATGGCACCACCCACAAGGGGCCCTCCCCACTTGATCACTAATTGAGAAAATGCCTTACAGCTGGATCTCATCACGTGAAGCTCCTTTCTCTGTGATAACTCCAGCTTGTGTCAAGTTGACACACAAAACCAACCAGTAAAAATGGTTTGGCACAAAAATTCATTACCTGTTCAGCATGTAAAATGTTATAGCAAGCTCTTGGATACAAACCAGAACCTTGGAATAGGTTGTTTGGAAATATCAAATTATGAAGTTACTTTTCCCTGCTTATGTTAAAGAGTGTTGTGTCAACTTTTCTTGACTACTACCTAGACTACAGATTTCACTAAGGATTTTGAAATATTTATTTTAAGCATAAATAATGTCTAATTGATTAGTCTTTTCCAGTGTTTTACTCAAATTTGCAATGCATCAGACATTTTCTAAAATGTATTTTAGGTTTTGAGCCATGAGCCTGACTAGCTGGGATGAACCCAGCTCATCAGAAATGAAGATGAAACTCAAGACAGAAACACAAATAACCATGGGAATCAGTTCTCTGTCTTGTGTTGTCACAGCCGAAAATGGAATTCTTGTCACAAATGGTGAGCCCCTCTAAACACGCGAGCCATTGGGCCATGGTTTTAAGCTCCATCTACTTCAGAGGAGGAGGACATTTGACACATAAAAATGGAGTAGGCTTAATAACTGGTGATCAAACGAACATTAACTGTAAAGTAGGAACCAGTAGAAGATGCATCTTGTGCTGGGGAGAACATGAATGTTCAACCAACACTGTTGAACTCAATGTTTTCACACAACTAAGAATGTGAAGGAAAGTAATATCGAGGGGCTTCAGAGGACAGCCTGGCTTTAGGTTATCAGATGACTCTATCACTTAGAAACCTGCTGGGCTACCACATCCAAGTCTATGCAAACAGATGTTTTCCCTGATATGGATTTAGTAGTGGTTGATGGGAAAATTCTTTCCTAAGCTTGTCCAGGAGAGATGGATAAGATATTCCTGTTTACTCTGATAAAAGGGACTGGAGACCCAACAGGATAGTCAGCTGCTGGGAAGGGGCCCAGGAGGGGACCAACGGCCTAAACGTCTGTTATTGTTTTCTTCACTCTGACGAAAGCCCAGTTCAGTAGAGAAGGGTTTGTCGGCTCATGGCCTGAGAGGAGATATCCCGCCATGCACTGAAGCCTTTGGGAGCTGAGGTGCCTGGTTCTATTGCTGTAGCACCCAGGACACAGAGAGATGGCTGCTGGTGCATAGCCAGCTTAATTCCTTTCCCCTCCTTAGTTAGTATGAGAACCCAGAGCAGGGTGCCATTCACATTCAGGGCATATCATCCCCGCTTAGCTAAATCTCTCTAGAAATACCATCCCAGTGATGGATGCTAAATCCATTCAAGCTGACGATCAAGATTAAACATGACAGCCACGTTAGCTAGCCTAGCCAGGCAGCCCTAGTCTTAGGTTCTCCTCCCAGACCTAGAAGATTTCCATGCTACAGATGAGAGGTAGGTACAGTGAGATGAAAAAAAAATTGTCCCAAATCATTAAAGTATTATTATTATTATTTTATAACATAGCATCTCAAAATGTTAGGATTAGGACCCCAATCATTTGCTCTTCTCCGAGGTCTATGCTTATGGTCTAGGTGTAGGTAGGTAACTCTGCCCTTAGTCTCTCTGGATGTGTTCACTTGCGGGAGCTCATCCACCGGATGTCATAGCTTCGCTTCTTCCAGGAGGCTAGCCTGGGCTTACTCCCAAAGTGACCTCAGGTTTCCCAGAATACAATGAAAGGAAAGCCTCCCTCAGTGCTTAAGTGCATGCCACGCTTCTGCTTCTTGTCACAGTACTGATGACCTAGTAAAGAGTAGATCCCAGCAGCAAGAAAACAGACTCTACCTGCTGGCAGACATGCGCAAGAGTAGTGTGTAAAGAAGAGTAAAATCTAGGCTAATTTCATATCTATCTAGAAGCAACGAGGTTATTCTAAAGTTGTTTCTCTTTTATTTTATATATATATATATATATATATATATATATATATATATATTTATTTATTTTTAGGGGTTGGCGTATATGGAGGTCAGAGGACAGTGTGGAAAAGACTGCTCCTTTCTTCTGCTGTGTGGGATCCAGGGATCGAACTCAGGCTGTGAGGCTTGGTGGCAAGTACCTTTAACCACTAAAGAATCTTACTAGCCTCAGAAAAGATGATATTCTAAAGAATACTTTCGTCCTTCTCTTTGGGCATCAGATTATTGAAATAATGGTCACCAATAAAGTAGAATCTCCTCAGAAGTCTCATGCTGAGAGAAGGAAAAGGCCGAAGCCTGGTGTCAGTCAAGGGCTGGGGTGGTCCCAAGAGAAAGGATTTCACACAATTTTGACAATCTCTCTGACCACCTTGCGTGTTCGCTTGGACAGAGCCAAGGGAACCATGGCTACCCATGCCTACCCATGGGCTTGGGGTAGGTGCTCAGTCAACCTCTTTGTTCCTCTTCTCGTTGTGGTCTCATTGAATGCATCTCCTTTCCTCACATTTCATGGCACCTATCTGTTTCGTTGGTGTATTGAGGACTGGGTGCCGAGTTTAGCTTGCCCGGCTCTGACTCGAACTCCAGTCTCCCTTCTGATGATGGGAATCTGTCAGCAAACAACAGAGGCAGGCTTTGAACACCAATTCCCAATTCGTGTCCTTAGTCTGACTTCACAGTGCATCTCACAAACAGGTTTCTTCACAGTTTCGAGAGCCCCATCCCAATTTTGGAGGGGCCCGTCGGCCTTTTTATCCCATGATCCTCTGCTCTTCCTAACTCTCAGCAAAGAGAGCATTCTGCAAAGGAGCATTTATCATAACGTAGTGGATACTCTCCAGAGGAGGACAAGAATTACACACAATTATTATCGATAGTCAGGGTGCCCGGCACAGTCTGCTCTAGGATTTATGCTAGAAACAATGCTTATTGGAGAAAACATATCTTGGCCTTTCAGCCTTGCAGCCAATAATGTCGTGAGCGGGCTGCAGGGCTTACTGCTATTGCTTCCATCAAACATCTTCAACTTCTTTGAATGAAGCCGTCACAAATATTTCCTTTTAGCCTCTGAATTGCAGAAGAGGCTCTTCATTTCTGTCATTTTAATGTCCCCAAAAATGTTCACATTAAAAAGTAATTTTTTTAAATTTTATTTTATTTTCTAAGTTTTTTTATTTACATTCAAAATCATTTCCCCTTTCCTGTTTCCTCCTTCCCCGAAAGTCCCATAAGCCCCCTTCTCTCCCTCTTTTCCCCATTCAACCCCCTCTCGCTTCTCTGTCCTGGTATTCCCCATACATCCAGTCTTTCCAGGACCAGGGGTCTCTCCTTCCATCTTCTTGGAAATCTATTGATATGCGAATTGTGTCTAGGGTATTCCGAGATTCTGGGTTAATATCCCCTTATCAGTGACTGCATACCATGTGTGTTCTTTTGTGATTGGGTTACCTCACTAAGGATGATATTTTCAAGTTCTGACCATTTGCCTAGGAATTTCGTGAATTCATTGTTTTTAATTGCAGAGTAGTATTCCATTGTGTAAATATACCACATCTTCTGAATCCATTCCTCCATTGAGGGACATCTGGGTTCTTTCCAGCTTCTGGCTATTATAAATAAGGCTGCTATGAACATAGTGGAGCATGTGTCCTTATTGCATGCAGGTAAAGCCTCTGGGTATATGCCCAGGAGTGGTATAGCCGGATCCTCCGGGAGTGTCATGCCCAGTTTTCTGAGGAACCGCCAGCCTGCTTTCCAGAGTGGTTGTACCAGCTTGCGATTCCACCAGCAGTGGAGGAGTGTTCCTCTTTCTCCTTTGCCTGCATGCAAAAAGTAATTTTTAAAGAATAATTAAATTAGATGCCCCGAGTAAGGAATACCTTTCGTGTTGACGTGATGGCGTCAGCCGTAGCCTGGCTGTCTGAGTTGTGCTTGAACATGTGTGGCAGGCAGTGCTGCCGGGCCAGCTCTCGCTTGCCTTCCTGCAGTCTTAACTGCTTTGTGGTTTAAAGGGCTTCCACTTGTGTGTTTTTTCAACTGCAGTCATCTTGAAAGACAAGCATAGTAAAATATTAAATATGATCAGTACTGTTTTTAACGATACATTTATCTTTATGTTATGCTATTGGTGTTTTGCCTGTTATGTATGTACATGCAATGCATGTATGCCTGGTGCTTATGAAGACAAAAAGAGGGCATCAGATCTCCTGGAATTAGAGTAACAAATAGGAGCCTCCACTCGGGTGCAGGGAATTAAGTCTGGCTTTTCTGGAAGAGCAGCCAGCGCCCTTCACCACTGAGCCATCTCTCTGGCTCCCTCCATCACAGTTGGAGTGTTTACGGCCATCCTTTTTCTTGTTCTATTCATTTATCTTTGCTTCTTTTTTTTCCAGGTATGTCTGTTTGCCCCTGGCTCCAGCGTGGCACTCCCCTTCCCTGGGGTTGATTTCCCTTTCCCTAAGAGGCATAGCACAGACTTGGGAGGTGGCTCAGGAGATACAGGCTCTCAGGCAAGCACTAGGAACTGAGCTTGGACCCCAGCACCACATAAATGCTGGGCATAGTAGCTCATGTCTATAATCCCAGAAGTCCCTTTTGTTTGCAAGCATTGCCCCATCTTTCCATGTCATTGTGCCCACTTTCCACCAAATCACTGCCACTGCTGGTGGATTCTGGTCCCTCTGTGGTTGCACCTGAGTTGGAAAAGTCACACATCCATTGTAATCTCCGGTTTTCTTTCACCCGGAGATTTTAAAAGCTCATTTTGACATGTTTTGAAAATAGTCTATTCTCTAGGTAGGAAGGACCAATCAATGTTACCTGTTATAGATTTTGTAGCCCTTGATCTCTTTCTCTCTCTCTCTCTCTCTCTCTCTCTCCTCTCTCTCTCCCCTTTTTATCATTTTTCATGTTAGCTTTTGAGTGGAGTTTTTCTCACTGAACCTGGATTTCTCCTCAGCTAGGCGGGCTGACCAGTGAGTTTCAGGAATCTGCCTGTGTCCACGTGTCCCTCTACCCCAGCGCGGGTGTTACAGGCACACACCGCCACACCCTGCTTTTATGTGGATGCTGGGGATCCCGAGTCACTGACACCCTGTTCCCTATATTTTATGGAAGCTTCGCTCTACTGATCACATCAGTCAATGGAGGCCAATAGACAATCAAAGAGGGGTTTCCTGTTTTTCATATAGAGAAGACTGATCCGAGTTTGGAAGCTTTTACATGGGATCTCTGTCTTCATCCTGCTAATACAGTCGACTATCAATACACCAGGCAATCCTCCTTCACATATGGTCACTTTCTCTGGCTTCAGTGGAAAGCCAGAGCTTCGTCATCCATTCTAGACATAGATGTAGAGCAGTTAGAGTTATGACCACAGACCCAAAGGGAATTTGATCATGCAAACCTGACGTGACCCATTCCGCAGTCCCTAGGTCTCTGCATCTCTTTGGCCAAGTCAGTTGCCACAATGGGGTGTTCTTTAGCTTTCCCCTCACAGCCCCCCTTCAATGTGATTCTATTCTGGTTTCCCGCTGTGCTCCTCCCCTCCCCCCCACCTGCTTTGCTAATTGCCTAGCTGGAGGCTTTAGAATTCCATAAGTAACACCGTAAAGGCATTTCCCTGTGAGCATCCTTTGTGCTGTTCTTTACTAATATAATGATATTAAAGTGTTAGTGACGTTCTTTAGACTTTCTGTGGGGGTGACAGAATAATGTTACTCATTCACTGCACAAATAAAGTAAATATTAACCCAGCTAAAATTATAGACATCATGACTAATGCTCCAGGAATGTATGTAAAGACGTGTGAATGCAAAGATTAGACATCACTTCTAAAGTTAAAACAAAATGCTGAGAGTCTGTGACCTTTCATTTTATACTTTATAGACCTTGGAGACTGGAAAATTTAAAATATATCTTTTGTTTGGAAAAGCCATGGACTCAAGAGGGACTTCATTATTAAATTCATCAGGTTTCTAAGCTTATTAATTTGGAAAGATTTGTGTTGAACGATTGCCTATGGTAATAGAACATAATGTATTGAAATGATGCATTGTTCTTTAATAACTCTCCTGATGATGCTGGGAACTTATTTTTTGCTTAGACATATACTAGCTTCTTTATATCCCTCACCTCTAGGCTTAACGGAAACCACAGCGTTTATGTAGTGCAAATCCCATATTAAAGTTTAGGAATATAGAAGGTATTGTTCTTGCTCTCGTGCCTTTCTGTTGCTCTTGCCTTTCCATTACCAAAGGCAACCTGGCTTCCTTCTCTCCTGAGCCTACCCGACACACCACGCAATGTCATCATACGTTAATCTCTTGTGACTTTCCGTTCCAGGAGGCCCATGCCATTGTTCCCTTCCCCACTAGTCATTCTAGCCCCCGTGCAAGAAGATTTCCAGGCTGAAGATCAAGACCCTGCCTCAAAGGAAACAATAAAGAGAAAAAGAAAAGAAAGGGAGAAACTAAGGAAGAAAGGAAGGAGGGAGGGAAGAGACAAAGAGAGAAAGAGACAGCTCAGGAAACTGAGAATGAGTAAACACTGCATTTGGAATTAACAGCCGGAGTTTTTTATTACCAACTAGTATTTTATAAAATCCACTATGTAATTAAATAGCCCTATTTTGTTTATTTTCTTAGTTATAGTCCCTCCCTCCTTTTCTTCCTGTCTGTATACATACAAACAAGCCAGATAACATTTTTAACCTAAGATCTGGAAGCAGTGGAGGAGACTGCCTATTTCCAAGCAGAGTTGGGTTTTGGGTCCTGTGTGTGTGCTATGCAGAGACCACAAAAGACCATAGCCAGAAGTCAGGTGGGACTTTCCCCTGGTGTGGTGGAGGAAGAGGCAATGGTGTGGGCTTCCTGGAAGAGAAGGGTGGAAGAGCGTAAGACATGATGACTTTGTTTGGAGCATTGGGTGGGCACAGGAGAGAAGGAAGCCAGAAGCCTTTTGATATTGGAAAGGGAAGAGCTGGAGAAAGACACAGGGGCAAGAACAATACTTCCTCCACCGTGGGAAGCCAAGGCACAGGGCTTATAGCAGGATAAAGAGTGGAGTCCTTGAGTGTGTAGCAGAAAGAGAAAAGATTAGAATACACAGGAGCACTGGAGTATGAGGGAAAGAATTGGGAGTGAGGTACCAACCAGAGCTTGTGCTGGGGCTGAAGGAGTGGAGAGAGGGGTAAGGTTCTGAGAGGACAGAGGGAAAAGCCACTTCAGTGAGAACTGGAGCTGAAAGGGTCTGGTGGAGGTTGGGTGACTGACCATCAGGATCAGTGTCAGCAGAGAGTTCTCTTGACAGAGTAGGATTTTGCAACAGCATTTGGAATGTGGCACAAGATTGGTGGGAGGGAGGAACCTCTGACCATGTGCCATGGCATTGTATGCATAATTGATATACAAGGAGTAACATGAAATAGAATGCATGCTGTTGTTATGTGTCTAATGCACATAGTAGGTACTTAGTTTGACTGATGGGTCAATATATAGACGACAAAGCGACGACAAAGCTTGTGGTCTGTGGTGACATCATTGTTAGATGGGATGATGTTCTGCCTGACTAGGAGCGGGACCATCCTCGTGGAGACAGGGGTAAGGAGGAATGGGATTAGGAACTGTGGGAGGGGTGACCAGGAGGGTGGTCAATGGCTGGACTGTAAAAAAATAAAATGAGAGAGAGAGAGAGAGAGAGAGAGAGAGAGAGAGAGAGAGAGAGAGAGAGAGCTCACCACAAAAAATCACTGTGCTTATCAGAAAACTCAGAGGAGTGTGATTTTCATGGGTGAATACTTTAAACCTCCACATCGGAGAAAACAGGGCAGAACAGTTTATAATGCTGGGCATTGAGACTGAACTATGCTGGCCCCATTCCACCTCCTGTCCTAATTCCTGGCTTCAGACCTGTTCTTGTAGTATTTTCTTAGAGTTAGTCTACAAAATGCAGTGGTCCCTGGAAAAAAATGGGGCACATCAAATCCAGGAGTGCTCTGAATTTGTCTGGAGGTTCAGTGCTGATGATGTTAAATTGTCTCGGTAGGACCACCTAAGGGGAGCTTTCTTTGGAAAGTCTATTTTTAGCTCAGAGCCTGGGAGAAACAAAGAGCTAGCAGAAAGTGTGTTCTTGCTTGACAAATGACAGAATACAAACACCCCGGAGTGGGCTTCCACCCCTTGCCTTCAAACTCTCATTTAAGGGGATTAAGGTAGAGACTGAACATTAAAGCAGATTTCTGGAGAAGACTGGATAGTCTCAATGTCTGAAGTGCTTGAGAGCCCGGTGCTTCTTAATGCCAGTTCAGATTTCTCAGTTGTAAGGAGTTGGAAGAGAGCAGGGAATTTAGACAAAGCATGATCCCTGAAGCACAGTACATCAATCCAGTGACATTTATCTGAGCAGCAGCTATCCACTTCTGTGCCTTAGCTCTGTCCCTCATCGGCATGCAAGCGACCATTAAACCCCTTAGCCATTCTCATTAAGGCCTCTTTCTGCCCTCTCTTGTCCTAAAAAGAATGATTAACAAAGTTGCAAAGGAAAGAGAACAAAACAAATACAGGATGCCATCTCTTGTCTGGACTATGAAAGCCTACTCCCAGGCTGCCTTTTTTCTTTCTCTTGCCCTGCCTATTCTGAAAATCGCCAAGGGGGTATTTCCAAAACAAACTGATCCTGGATCCCTTGCAAGTCTCCAGACTCCTCAAAGAAGAAAGCAGTTTTGTACCCTTGGCACTGAACCCATGCATGACACATATTTGACTAATTGGGGTAGAACTAAGGACTGTCATTCATTAATGTACATGACATTTCTCCGTAGGCCTTGGTGGAGGCCTGTGTGTGAGTTCCTCCTTTACAAACTCTCTCTGCTGAAGTCTGTAGCCCATTTAACTTCTCATAGTTCATAAAACACTTACTCTTCAACTGTATCCCTGGAAGGTAAGGATTTCAATACTCAAGAAGATTTAAGATGAATAGAAATAACTAAGATTTGTCCATAGGTTCCCCCCACCCCATGATCTACTAGCTAACCTACTTGTCAAAGATGTCCTTATAGGCTGCTCTTTGAAATGACTGATATCCTCCTAGACATGTGACCAAGATAGCCTACTGCTGTGTTCACTGTGAGCCTACTTTTCAGGGGGGATGTGGTGAGAGTTGCCACAGCAATATCTATCTGTCTCTAAGAACTTTGAAAGACATGTATATGAGAGTCACATTGGGTTCCATGGAACAGAAATGTCAGGTTCTCTCAAACATATAATAAAGTGGTGAGGCAGATTTGCTACTTCAAAAATCCAAGCTCTTTTCTTCTTGGAAATTCAGATAGAATTAAGCCTTTCTCATCTCTCTAGCAGTCAGTCACGGCTTTATGATTGATAACTGTCTTACTTACTTTTCTACTTCTGGGAAGAGACACCATGACCAAGGAAAGTCATAAAGGAAAACATTTAATTGGGGACTCACTTACATGTTCAGAGGAATGAGTCCATGACCATCAGGGTGGGAAGTATGGCAGGAAGGCAGTCAGGTATGGTTCTGAAGAAGTAGTTGAGAGCTTACATCTGGATCTGCAAATTGGAGGCAGAGAGAGGGTCAACTAGAAATGACATGGGTTTTTAAACCCCCAGTGACACACCTCCTTCAATAAGACCTTGCCTCCCAATCATTCCTAAACTATTCCACCAACTGAAGATCAGGCATTCAAATATATGAACCTATGAAGGCCATTCTCATCCAAACCATCACAACTTCCAGTCTGTTCATGGGATTCAAGAAGATGTGGTAGATTTTAACGTATTTGGTCCCATAAGTATTTCTCCATGCCCTTAGCCTGATCCAGTTGACAGGGGTGGAGTCTTTTGTGGATATTTCAGAACCAAGTGTTAATGAAGTCTTAGACTACATTAGCTTGCACCCCAGAATTATCCTTCCTTTGTTCCCACATGAGTGAGACACAGACTTTCACCATGTTTAAAACCCTTTAAAAGTCTCTTTGTTATAGTAGCTCTCTGTATTCTAACATAGGAGGATATTTAGTTGGGGATGGTGAGAAGACACGTGGTGGAATGGAGATCCAGGTTAAGACCTACAAAGAGTTAAAGGTCTCTTGATGTTTCCCAGCAGTGTCTAAAGGGAGAGATGTGCAGGGTGGAGGGTCACTTGTACTGAGCCCAAGGATCCATTTCAGGAATGGAAAAGAGCCAAGGAGGTATGGAAACGGGTCACATAACACAAACATGGAAAGGAATAAAGCTGGTTTCTGTAGAATCTTTTCAATGTACTAAGGTTCTGAATCTCTTTCCCTAAGGGCCATCAGAGACTCTTTGAAAGAATTCTAACAGAAAGAAGTAACTGTGTAGAATGCCTAGAGCTGATTTCTCTCCATGGACATAATACAATTCTTTACAATTTGGACACATTTCCTTAAGCCAGAGAATGAGTGTGCTTATGAAAATTAAATACAGTCTAATTTACTGTTCTTCCTGTACCAGCACCTTGAAGCTAGGGATTTGTGAGATTTTGGAGCCAAGACATAAGGCAGATGAGCCTGTTCAGTTGGAGTCATCTCCTTGATGATGAGGAAGAAAGGGAGGGAGGGAGGGAAGGAGGGAGGAATCCCTGTCCTCTTAGCAGACATGCTCTGCTCATCCACTTTCTTCCCTGGAATACCCTTTTCCAGTTCCAGTGGAGAGTATCAAGAATCAGTATTTATTCGTTCTTCATTGATCTCCTCATGCATTTATGGAACAAAATCTGGTGAGATCCTACTTCATGCAATGACATTGTTTTCAGTTCTAAGATTAATATAGTGAATGTGACAGGCAAAGAGAAGATTGTGCTGAGGCTTAAACCCAGGACTTTGGGTGTAAAAGGCAACCATCTTTACTCCAGCCACATCCATAGTCAGTAGATTCTATTTTAATTAAATTATATATAATAGTAGTACTAATTATCAGTAATTCTGTACGGGGGAGAGAAAACAAAGCAAAACTCTCACCTAAGACCTTCATTAAATAGGAAAATAAGTTCTGATTCGACCAGAAGAAGAGTCATCCAGGCAGAGAGAGACACAGGAGGAAGCCCTGAGTAACAAGGACCTGCTGTGTTCCTGATGTGCAGGGGTGATAAGAGAAGACAGTGATTGCTTAAACCACTTATATCCCAGAGGGACTGTGGTCTGAGCTAACACTGTGTCTACTGCCAATCAAGCTAGGAAACTTCATACTGAAAGATGGTACAGAGTGTTCACTAATGGAACCCATCCAGTTACCAAAAAAATGAGCAAATATCAGAGATACCCTGACGAGAGTCCCAGTACACAAGGTTGTCATAATATATATTTTGAAAGACCTAATTTCCAGAATAAAAAGAGATGAAAAGCACAAAGAGATAGGGGTGTGTGCTTTACATATCACAAAGGAAAGCAAGTAGGTAACAAACTGTCTTTGAGGGAGATCAGATTTCAGACATAGTATATTTCCTTCAGAGTGTCAATTGTGTTTAAAAAGTGAATGAGCCACGATAAAAGAATTCAAGGACTATATCATATCAATAATCTTACTAAACAGAATATGTCAAGAGCAATGCAAAAGTTTTATTAAAAGTTAGACATTAAGTCAATTATTAATAATTGACTTTAAAAAGTAGACTAAAGAAAATAGAGATGTATTAAAAGAAGTGAATAAAACAAATAACCATATGGAGGAAACAATAAGTGTGAAAATAGATCAATAAGGTTTATAGAATCCAAAGGGAAAAACCAGTCAAATGAATGAAGAAAAATAAACAGAGGCTAAAAGAAACACAGGACACCAGTGGGTGTCACTGTCCACGTAAGGGGAGTGCCAGTCAGGAGAGAGAGATGAGCAATACTTACTGAGAGATAAGGAGTGAACATTCCCCACATCTGTGGAATACCAAATCTCAAAAGCTGAAACAACTCCAAGTAGGTTAAATCTGCAGAAATACTCATAAATAAAATTCTTTATAGTAAAAGTTGGGAAAAGAAAGAAATCAGCAAGAGAACAAAGATTCATTGACAAGGAAACCTATGACTTTTCTACAAGCTAACTTATGACTTGTCCACAGAGATAACTGAAGTCAGAAGACAATGAGATAATATGCTTCAAGTCCTGACTATGGGGGAAATACTACCAATTAAGAATTCTGTGTATCCACCAGTGATGTCTTACTAAAATACGGATGAAATAGCACAAATACCACAAATGGAATTTCTAGAAAATCTAACTTATAAGAAAAACCAACAGTCTTCTGACTGAAAGCAAATGACACCTGACAGACATTCAAATCTCCCTGGAAAAGCAAGGAGTATCCTTGACTAGGAGGCTTCCTCCTTTTCCAGAGGATGTGAGTTAATTTCCCAGCAACTTGGTTGGGCTACTCATAAGTACTAGTTAACCATAGACCTAGGAGATTGAGTGCCCCCTTTTGTCCTCTGCAGTCATCTGTATTGATATGAACATACTCCTTCCCCCCAACACACACATGGACACACACACACACAGACACACACACACACACAGACACAGACACACACACACAGACACACACAGACACATGCACACACTAAAATAGATCTTACAAAATTATATAAACTGATAATTTTAACAAAGCACTATTAGATTGGCAACATTTTTAAATGTAACTATATAATTCAACAAAAAGGGAAAAGAAAATAGAATTGTTTTTGTTTCTATGTCTAATTGCAATTTGTAAGTCAGAAACTAATTCTGGTAAGTTGAAATGCTATTGTGTGTCCCAGAGTAATCACTAAGGATGACTAATAAAAACAGCTAAAATTATTGAACAAATTAAAATGCTTTGCTAAAAAATATCCATTAATACAAAAAAGAATAAAAAAGTATAGGAACAATAACAACAATAAAATCCCCAAACCACAAGATGCAGATATCAAAACCCAAATTGTCAGACATAAACCTAATTATATCAGGAATAACACTGAGAATGGACAACCCAATAGACAGAGACTATAAAACTGGATAAAATACCTAAATGCAACTATATGTATTTCACAGAAGACACACTTTTTGTTGAAAGATACAAAAGAGCAACTACAAGAAAGCCAAACACACTAAAGTCAGACAAGATATTCTTTAAGGAAATTATTTTATTTGAGACAAAGATGGGCATTTTTCAATAGTGACAGGGTCAATTTGCAAGAAATCTCCATTATAAACACATAGTCACTTAATAACAGGGAACAAAAATACATAAACAAAATTGTCATAAATATCTGGACAAATAGGCAACTGGACCATAGATATTATAATACTCTACTTTCAATGAGAAATAGAACAAACACAAAAAAGGTATGTGAGCTGTATCTTAGTAGGGCTATTTAAAATATGATATGATCTTCCTCTTGCCACATGAGGTTATATTTAAACTTGATGATAGAAACTACTGGAGCTACCCTGTTCAAGATGGCAAGCAGGCCAATGGAAGTCATTGATTTCCTGGGTGGTGGGAAGACCAGTCATTCAGCACTACTTACTTCTGTGGACTCCTGTTTTAAGACAACAAAAGTACTGTTAGTTTAGCCATAGTTTTTGTTATTCCAGATAGCATCTCACTGATTATTCCAGGCCTGCCTGGAACTCATGTATAGTTCAGGGTGACCCTTAAGTGTGTGTCCAACTCCTCAGCTTCTACAGAGCTGGGATTCTAGGCACCACACACAGCCTCTATGCTATCCTATGAGATGCTTTAAGTTCTTTTCTATATTTCAGAAACTTTTCTAACCAGTGCAATGTGGATATATACTATTAAACAAACATTTATTAAAATTTTTATATACCCATGTGTGATGCATATTATTAATAAAGGAAAACTCAAAACAAAACAATAAAAAAAACCTGAAAGCAGAATCAACATGGAGTCAAAAGAATGTGAATCAAGCAAGCTCTCTTTACGATATTAGATATGGAATCTTGAGTAAGGTACTTGACCCCATAATCCTTAGTTTTCCTTTTCTAAAAGTGGAATGAAATGATTCCAACATTTTTAAAGGACTAAATACAGTAATGTAAATTAAATGGAAATTTGAGGAACTACGATGGTTGTTTTCATTAGTCAATGAATTATTCAGTTTATTTGTGAGCCTAGGACAGTTTCACACTTCATTTAGTTGCATACAATTTGGTGTACCCATCTTAGTTGATTATTCTGAACTGAGGTATGGAAAAAGAAATGATTAGCAGATTGTGTTATCGAGAGAGGCATCTTCAAAATTCTGTTTCAATTTCGAAAAAAATATGAAGAAGGCCTTCCTTGGTCAATATTGCATTTCATTGGGTAGTCTCTTTTTCTTTTTAGAAAACACTTTCTGGACTCAATAGCCTGTGGTTGATATTCCTTTTCCTGAGATGCTTAGAAGTCTCATGTCAAATTCTCCTCCCATCCATCTCCAGGCAAAGCTTCATATCTCAGGACCACAACTGTCATTCAGATTTCCTGGGACTAGACTTTATTTTCCATTGCCCTGATTCTTTGATCTATTTAATCTCATTGTTTATATCTCTGTTACTTTTCTCAAAGGAGCAGGAGTCTGGTAAGAAGAGGTTGCATAACACACCATTGAGTTCTTGTTTCATTCTCTCCGTCTTTTCTGGACTGGAGCAACTTTAGCACAGAATAAGTGGAGAAGGAACCAACTCAGTCGCAGACTGTTCCTCCTACTCTGACCTGGTCTCAGTCATCAGGAGGACAGTGACTCATCTCTCTCACTAAGATCCTTCTGCGCTCATTATGCAGACAATAGAGTATTCCTGGAATAACTGTATGGACACAAAGTCTCATCATTTTTCCTGACTTAGACCGAAATCTATGGAGCCCAACTGTACCAGAGGTAATGCCCTGAAGGAAGGACCTAGGGAAACATCTGGAAACATTTTTGTGTGTGCCAACGTTGGATGGAAAGAAACAGGAGGAGTAGGCTAAAGGAGGGAATTTGAATTTAAAGCCAGGTGTCAGGTTAGAACTTGAATGGACTTGAAGGAGGCACTGGGGGTAAGCCTTGTGGACATTTGGGCAAACATTCCTCCTGGTCAAAGAAAAAACTGGAATAAAAAGGGAAGCTGAAGGTGCGCGGGAGTGCTGTTTAGCCACAGTCCCCTTTGTAACGTGACCAGCTGCATCATGGGCAGAAGACTGGACCAGTGCATCAGTTAATCCTCTCATCAGTGACAACATGCCTGATGGGAGGGAGGAAAGGTTTATTTTAGCTGACAGCTTTGAGATGATCAGTATGTCCATTGTGATTAGGAGGACTGTGCAAGCATAATGTTTTTGTGCAGTGTGTAAAGATGATTCTTGTGTTACTTAAATGCTGGTTTCTCTGCCTCCCCATATCTAGTTTCAATCCGGGCAAGGCATTGTAATGCTTAGGTTAAGGATTTTCTGTCTCAAGTTTGTGAAAACAGTTCTTACCATTTATTCTCTGCCTTGACAATAAATGCTGATCACCAAATGGCTGAGCAGAAGAGAGAATAGGGTGGGATTTCTGCCAGCCAGCCAGCCAGCCAGCCAGGGAGAGAGAGAGAGAGAGAGAGAGAGAGAGAGAGAGAGAGAGAGAGAGAGAGAGAGAGAGAGAGAGAGAGAGAGAGAGAGAGAGGAGAAGCAGTATTGGGTTTGAAGGCACAGGAAAGGGTCTGGAAAGCGTCCATGGAAACACACCTGAAACCCAAAGAGCCAAACCAATAATAAATAAATAACATGGATATTTGGCTGACAGGTGGCCAGAATAGCTTAGGATTTAATTAATATAAATCATTAGACTGCCTAGATATTGAGGTGGGGCTTTAAAATAAATCTTGTTCTCTCTGTGTCGTTATTGGGAACTAGCTAGGATATTCAACTGCCAGATTATTTAACTGGCTACATTTATATTAAAATAATTCATTTTACAGTAATGCCTCTCAGCATTGGTGGTAGGACCCTGAGGTTGGCTGCTTGCATCTGGGTGGCTCAAGAAAAGGCTTCACAGTAAAGTTCAAAGTATTCTATCCTGCTGTCCACCTTCTCCACCTAGGCTCTACATTCTTAAGGCTCCCCATGCTACCAACAATAATGTCACACCTGGGGACAAGTTTTCCAATACATGAACCTATAGGGGACATTTTATATTCAAACCATAATCACTATGACCAGAGATGATACCCCTCCTCAGCCCATTGCCTTGGAGATAATGTTCTGATGTGAATCTTGGCAAGAACGCCATCTCCATTATACAGACCATAGCCAGAGTTCACTTTATTCAAGGAAGGGAAAAAATAAGGAGCAAGGAAGAGGCCCATGGAGTAAGCTAGGGAAAACTCAAGATACCTGAGAGGTGTATTGGCCCATGAGAGTTCACTGTGGGCTAGCTCCTGGCCCTTAGATCCTCTCTTTTCAGAGACAGGAGACGAGCCCTGTTCTAACTTGCTGACTGGAACCAGCAACAAGTCATCCTGGTTCCCTGGCTCTGAAGAAGGCAGGTCATGCTTTCCCCAGAGAAGCACCCTGGGATATTTGGAATGATGGGTATGTTTTATTCTGGTGACAGGCCAAACTTGAGACTTCTCGAAGAGAGAGATCAGAGGAGCCTTGCTGTAGGTTGTTGCAGACAGTCTTTACATCCTGGTATCTATTGTCTTCTTCTTTTTTTCTCTGTGTGAGAGAACTGGCCATGCTTATCTGGCATATGCCAGCTCGCCCTCAGACTGCCTTTACTAACAATACCTGGAAGTTTCATCTTTCAAATCTTACTTTTAACGATGGTTCATAAACACTTTAACTTCCCTTTTAGTCCACCACCCACCGGAGGTAGTGGAAAAGAAAGAATGTGGGGGAAGTGGACCTGTTTAGAGATGATTCTTGTGAACTGAACTGCTCATTTCCAGACAACACAGATGGGAATTGCTTCAGCAGTGGAAGCTCAGTCCACTCGCACACACTTCATGGACACACCAGCAGTCCAGTTCAGTAGTGTCGGGAGAGCAAACATGAGTCAGCAGTAGTGGTACTACCTAGCAGATACTACTACCGGCCTCTGCCTCGGCACTTGTCAGTAGGAGGGACCAGGAGGGATGCCAGGAGAAGTTCTCCCCTGTGTCTCAGCATAGAAAAGATGGCAGATCAACAAGCGTTACACAGCTAGCTCTATTAGCAAGCCTAGCCCAGACTTTGTCACTGTCCATTGAGTCTTTTTAATACTCCTTCCAAACATCACGTGCCCTGCAGGGGTCTCACCTCAGCATGTGAGTTGGTCTCAGTTGACATCACACTGCCAATCAGCCTGAGTCTGAGGAAGCAGCAAGAAAGTGCAGCACACCACTAGAAGTTTCTCTCTATGGCGCATCCCGATACACGCATGTCAACAGCAAAGAATCCTTCATTATCTGTCGTTTCATGTGCTTGCTTTAGCAGAACATCCTTTTTTCTGTGTCTTCTTCAACGAAACGTTCCTTCGCCTGATTGTCTCAGCAAAACACTGTCCAATACAACTGACTTTTCAAAGAACACTTAAGTTTCCACTTCAAATACTACTGCTGCTAGCTGTACCACCAACTCCTGTCAACAAGCTATGAGGAATCAGTAGCAATAAGCTTTTCAATCATATTCTCAGGATTGAAGCAACCTGCCTCTTGACCACTGGTGATTAGAATGCAGACTTGACAAATATCTACTCTCTGACCTAGGAAGCAACAGAGTGAAAAATTAGGATTTACAAAAGTTCCAGGATGACCCGAGGAGGCAGAGACATCTATTGGCTAGAGCACTTGCCCTTGGTCCATGTGATAGATTAAGGTATGGGGCTGACAAGTTGGCTCAGTGGGTAACTTTTCTTGCTACTGAGCCCGATGACCTGAGTTTCATTTATAGGACCCATATAGTGGAAGGAGAGAATCTACTCCTGTAAGTTGTCCTTTGGCCTCTACATACACTATGGCACCTGCACACTCAAAAGTGTAGACATGCATTCTCTCTCTCTCTCTCTCTCTCTCTCTCTCTCTCTCTCTCTCTCTCTCTCTCTCTCTCTTTCTCTCTCTCTCTCTCTCGGAAAACATGCTTGGAATACAAGGAATAATTATTGAAGACATACAGAATGCATAATTTAAAAAAATACAACACAAATAAAGACAGTTAATTTTATTTTATGTATTGTAGCTCAGTACATGTGAGGACTATAAACCATCCTAGAAATAGGAAAAACTGGAATTTTAACAACTACACGGAAACACAAACACACAGTTTACAAAGGAGGCTCAGAAAAATATAGCTTGCTACTAAAAAATGAAATATTGGATTATTACCTAAATAAACATTATATCTTTGAATGTTATTTTTAAACCCAATTAATGTCCAATGAGATTATTATTAATTTGTAGTCTCAAGGCCCAAATTTGCTACCTATAAAGAGAAAGACTTAATGTGTAATGCACTGATTAGTTGATTGAAGTCTCAAGTAAACTTACCTTTAACTGACATAATCAGTATATATTCATAGTAAGTTTTTAATAGATTGTAGTTGTATAGTTTATAGACAATAATTAGTGGTATTTCAAGTGCTACAGTAGATACTGTTTAACAAATGTAAGCAACATCTATGAAGAAGATAAAATATTTTTACCTCTTAGAAAGTCTCTCTTGTTCTATCAAGTCTTATTTGAACTCCTTCGAGTTACATGATGTCACAGGTGACACATGTGACACCCAGTGACACACTGCCTCAGTGTCTATAGTAATTCACCCACCCCGTCATCTGTACCTCCATTAGTGATTCAGTGGAACCTTGAACATGCTTCTTCTGTCCCCTTCTTCTACCCACTGCTTAGCATCTCTGTGTGCCTTGTAGGGTTGGTCTGCTGGCCTCTGAAGCCCAGCTTCCTCGACTAGACCAAACTGTCACCTTAGCCTCCCTTCATCTTCTCTGAGTGTCTGCTATGCCATGGCTACTTCTCTGCCATCTGAGCAGGGTCAAGTCAATTTACCAGAATCTAACCTTGACATTTGTCACTGTCTTTTCTGACATCCTGGCAGGATGGGTGATGGCTTGCATGTTGCCTCCATCTCCTACCACCGTGGCCTCTCTGATGTTCCCTCTCTTTTGTACTATTAGACCCCTGCTGGGTTTAACACAGCCCCTCACTAATCAGTGCAACCCCCTTCTCCTTTTCCAGTCAGGAAGTATGACGGTCAGACATGGTGTCTAAGTCTCTATGATCTCTCATTTCTTCCCAGGACTGGTTTTCATTTCCTGTTGTCTTGACTCTCATTCTGGCTAAACCCTGCAAAGGGGCCACATGTTTCCTTATGCCATCATGGCATTGGCATTGTCTGTGGAACTTAACTACAAGAACATAACTCCAGAGGACCATGTGATTTGCATGTTTCCAGGCTCCGTGTTTCTCCCAGGCCCACATGCAAATATGCTCTGTATCCAACTCAAGTGTCACGTTACTGAGAGAAGCATCTTTTTGAGAGACTTCATCCTGGTAGGGTGGTCTCAGAACTAGACATGGGTTCCAGTCTGTCACACACCCTGTGTTTTCATGAAT
Source organism: Tokudaia tokunoshimensis (assembly GCA_036184795.1). Classification (NCBI taxonomy): domain Eukaryota; kingdom Metazoa; phylum Chordata; class Mammalia; order Rodentia; family Muridae; genus Tokudaia; species Tokudaia tokunoshimensis. The sequence goes on from BTHU01000008.1 coordinate 112,511,216, forward strand.
CATTCAGTCTGTCTGGTTTCCCTCAGTAGATGCATTTGTGTGGGGTGGGCTTCCTGCTCCCTGTCTTATCTCTGGAATAGCTGGTGGTGCTGTTTCTTCCATTAGGATGATGGACATCCATGTTTAACTGCCCTAGAAGGAGGTGCATGGCCCTCAGACCCCATTTGGGGAGGTAGCCGGCCCCTCTCAGAACTGACAGTCTGCTGTTCAGCTGTCTTACATCACAGACTTAGAAGCAGAGAACAAGGATATGTGATTTAAGAATAAAACACTTTTCATAAACAAACAAAAACAACAAATTCCTGCAAGAGATGGAAAAAAACTAGGGTGAGAGTCAGGAAAGAGGAAGGTGATGAGCAGGGAAAATGGCAACAGAGAAGTCCAGCCTTGGTCTGGTGAGTTGGGGGCTGGGGGAGGAGGAAGCAGAGTACAAGGCAAGTTGGGTGCTGTCCCATGCAGAAGCAATGTGGCAGCCAGCTTTATGCGGCTGTTTAGTTAGTCACCAGGTCTCTGAGCTCTAGGTGAGAGATAAAGGAGGACTCTGGCCACACATCCTGTCACAGGCAACTCTATTGACCAGAGCCTGGGGCTAGGCACTTCTCACAGAAAATTCTCCCCTAAAGGAATGTCACTTGTAAAAATACAGGCCTGAGACACAGTGCTGATACTAGGACTGAGGGAGTTGAGGGGCCAGGCAAGACAAGTGTTCCCATGTTCATCACTCCTGCAGCAGAAAGACAACGTTCAGTTTATCAGTCAACTTGTTGAAGCATTTGGGGAACAAATTTCAGCTGTGCTCAGCTGTTCAACCCTTCCCTACTGTGAGGATGCTGAACTGGAGTTCCAGGGTTCTATCGGAGCAGAGAAGCAGCTAGAATTGTAATGTTCAAACCTTTCTTTCTCTCTCTTCTCTTCTCTTCTCTTCTCTTCTCTTCTCTTCTCTTCTCTTCTCTTCTCTTCTCTTCTCTTCTCTTCTCTTCTCTTCTCTTCTCTTCTCTTCCCTTCCCTTCCCTTCCCTTCCCTTCCCTTCCCTTCCCTTCCCTTCCCTTCCCTTCCCTTCCCTTCCCTTCCCTTCCCTTCCCTTCCCTTCCCTTCCCTTCCCTTCCCTTCCCTTCCCTTCCCTTCCCTTCCCTTCCCTTCCCTTCCCTTCCCTTCCCTTCCCTTCCCTTCCCTTCCCTTCTCTTCTCTTCTCTTCTCTTCTCTTCTCTTCTCTTCTCTTCTCTTCTCTTCTCTTCTCCTTTCCCCTCCCCTCCCCTCTCCTCTCCCCTTCCCTCCCCTCACCCCTTCCCTCCCTCCTCTCCCCTCCTCTCCCCTCCTCTCCTCTTTCCCCTCCCCCTTCCCTCTCCATCCCTCCCCTCCCCTCCCCTCTCTCTCCTTTCCTCTCCTCTTCTCTCCTCTCCTCTCTTCTCTTCCTTTCATTTTCACTTCTCTTTTTTCTTTCTTTCTTTTCTTTCTCCTCCCTCCCTCCCTTCCTTCCTTCTTTCAACCATGTCAGTCAGAGTAGACTGACTTTGAACTTGTGGAAATCCTCCTGTCTCTACCTCTTAAGTGTTGGGATTACAATACTCTGACTTCAGGCACGTGTGTAATGAGAAGCATGCATATCTAGAGAGCTGTGCAGGAGGACAGATGAAACTTAATGATCTGTGAATCCTGTCATGGTTTCCCCTGAGACAGACCCAGGAAGCCAGTAAGTCAGACACAGGAAGCAGACTTGGGTTGCCTGCTTTATTTTTTTTTTAATTTTATTTTATTTTCTAAGTTTTTTTATTCACATTCAAAATCATTTCCCCTTTCCCGTTTCCTCCCTCCCCGAAAGTCCCATAAGCCCCCTTCCCTCCCTCTTTTCCCTATTCAACCCCCTCTCACTTCTCTGTCTTGGTATTCCCCTATATCCAGTCTTTCCAGGACCAGGGGTCTCTCCTTCCATCTTCTTGGAAATCTATTGATATGCGAATTGTGTCTAGGGTATTCCGAGATTCTGGGTTAATATCCCCTTATCAGTGACTACATACCATGTGTGTTCTTTTGTGATTGGGTTACCTCACTAAGGAAGATATTTTCAAGTTCTGACCATTTGCCTAGGAATTTCGTGAATTCATTGTTTTTTTTTTCCCCTTTCATTCATCCAGAGATAAACATAGTTTTTCAGGTTCCAGATACAGTTCTACAGACATACTTTTTTTTTTTAACTTTTTTAGATTTTATTTATTTTCTGTCCTTGTGTGGGTGTACACTATGTTCATGTACACTGACTGTGGAGGTCAGAAGAGGTCATTGGATCCCATTAGACTACAGTTACTGACAGTCATAAGACACCATGGAATTCATTGTTTTTAATTGCGGAGTAGTATTCCATTGTGTAAATATACCACATCTTCTGAATCCATTCCTCCGTTGAGGGACATCTGGGTTCTTTCCAGCTTCTGGCTATTATAAATAAGGCTGCTATGAACATAGTGGAGCATGTGTCCTTATTGCATGCAGGTAAAGTCTCTGGGTATATGCCCAGGAGTGGTATAGCGGGATCCTCCGGGAATGTCATGCCCAGTTTTCTGAGGAACTGACAGACTGCTTTCCAGAGTGGTTGTACCAGCGTGCAATTCCACCAGCAGTGGAGGAGTGTTCCTCTTTCTCCACATCCTTGCCAACAACTGCTGTCTCCTGTGTTTTTGATCTTAGCCATTCTGACTGGTGTGAGATGGAATCTCAGGGTTGTTTTGATTTGCATTTCCCTAATGACTAAGGATGATGAACATCTCTTTAGGTGCTTCTCAGCCATTAGATATTCTTCAGGTGAGAACTCTTTGTTTAGCTCTGTACCCCATTTTTAATAGGGTTACTTGCCTCTCTGGAGTTTAACTTCTTGAGTTCTTTGTATATATTGGATATTAGCCCTCTGTCGGATGTAGGGTTGGTAAAGATCATTTCCCAGTTAGTTGGTTGCCTCTTTGTCTTTTTGACAGTGTCTTTTGCCTTGCAAAAACTTTGCAATTTAATGAGGTCCCATTTGTCAATTCTTGATCTTAGAGCATAAGCTATTGGAGTTCTATTCAGGAAATTCTCTCCTGTGCTCATATGATCAAGGTTCTTCCCTAGTTTCCTTTCTATTAGTTTCAGTGTGTCTGGTTTTATGTGGAGGTCCTTGATCCACTTGGAATTGAGCTTAGTGCAAGGAGATAAGAATGGGTCAATTTGCATTCTTCTGCATGTTGACCTCCAGTTGAGCTAGCACCATTTGTTGAAAAGGCTATCTTTTTTCCACTGGATGCTTTTAGCTCCTTTGTCAAAGATCAAGTGACCATAGGAGTGTGAATTCATTTCTGGGTCTTCAATTCTGTTCCATTGATCTACATGCCTGTCACTGTACCAATACCATGCAGTTTTTAACACTATTGCTCTGTAGTACAGCTTGAGGTCCGGGATACTGATTCCCTCAGAAGTTCTTTTACTCTTGAGAATAGTTTTAGCTATCCTGGGTTTTCTGTTATTCCAGATGAATTTTTGAATTGCTCTTTCTAACTCTATGAAGAATTGAGTTGGGATTTTGATGGGGATTGCATTGAATCTGTATATTGCTTTTGGTAAGATGGTCATTTTTACTATATTAATCCTGCCAATCCATGAGCATGGCAGATTTATTCATCTTCTGAGGTCTTCTTCAATTTCTTTCTTCAGAGACTTGAAGTTCTTGTCATAAAGATCTTTCACTTGTTTGGTTAGAGTCACACCAAGATACTTTATATGGTTTGTGGTTATCATGAAGGGTATCATTTCTCTTACTTATTTCTCAGCCTGCTTATCCTTTGAGTATAGGAAGGCTACTGATTTGCTTGAGTTGATTTTATATCCAGCCACTTTGCTGAAGTTGTTTATCAGCTGTAGGAGTTCTCTGGTGGAGTTCTTTGGGTCGCTTAAGAATACTATCATATCGTCTGCAAATAGTGATAGTTTGACTTCTTCCTTTCCAATTTGTATCCATTTGACTTCCTTTTGTTGTCTAATTGCTCTAGCTAGAACTTGAAGTACTATATTGAAAAGATATGGAGAGAGAAGGCAGCCTTGTCTAGTCCCTGATTTTAGTGGGATTGCTTCAAGTTTCTCTCCATTTAGATTGATGTTGGCTACCGGTTTGCTGTAAATTGCTTTTACTATGTTTAGATATGGGCCTCGAATTCCTGATCTTTCCAAGACCTTTAGCATGAAAGGATGGTTGCCTGCTTTATTATTTTATTTTTCTTTATCTTGTTTCATTGCATTTCTTTCATTTTTGAGACAGGGTTTTATGCATTCCTATGATCACTCCAGACTTGCTCTCTACCCTAGGATAACCTTAACCTTCTAATCTTCCTGTTTCAACACCCCAAGCACAGGGGGTTATAAACCAGTGTATGGTGTACTTGTCTGATCCTTAGTCTCCATTGCTGGGCAATTGAGACCGCAAGCTGACCTTGTGCCTGTTTGCAGTGCCTCCTCCAGTGTATGGTGCTTGCTGGGGTACAGAAGATTGATGCTTATTACCTGATAGCTTTGTGGAAGGTGCAGGACTAAATCCACACAGGTCTGAGTTGATGAGTAAGTACACTGAGACTGAGGAGGCTCATATGGCTTTATTCAATGGCACTCACTTCATAAAAGTAGCCTACATACATCTCCAGGCCCAAAGCCCCCAGAGTTTTACTAAACCATATGCCTTCTACTGATAAACGTGAAACAGAAAGGCTAAGCAAGGGGTCTGCTCTGTTGAATATTTATGTTTTTATCAGTTAAAACATATTGTCTTAAAGTGTGAGCATATGGAAGAAAGGGTCACCACACGTTCTTTTAAAGAGTCAGACAGGAAATGTTTCAGTTCGGAGGCTGCCAGACTCCAACTCAAGCATTCTGTGATGCTTTTATATCAAGAAAGCGGTCAGAGACATCATGTCAATAAATAAGTGTGGCCAGAGACACTGTGTCAATCAACAGATGTGGCTGTCCTGCAAGAGACTGAGATAGAAATTACATATAATTTTCACGGAAATATTCCTCCTCCTCTCAGAGTCATTAAAAACGTAAAATCTATACTAATTACAGGTGCCGCATGAAATTAGAAAATGGAGAGACTTGAGCTTTGAAGAGAAAGACATATTCATCCATCCATCAATCCATCCATTCATCCATCAATCCATCCATCCATCCATTCACACACACACACACACACACACACGGCATGCCTTGATGATACCTTGAACATTAAATTTCTTGACTCTGTCCATGGTTTCTGCTTCAAGTCCCTGCTCAAGCCTTGACTTCCTCAGAGTTGAACTGTGATTTGAAAGTGTAATCTGAATAAAGCTGTTCCTCTTCTAAGTTGGTTTTAATCACCGAAACAGAAAGAAAACCAGAGTAGTGGTCCCTTGTTTTTGGTGCTTAGATTTTGTTATTATTGTTTTCTGGTTATGAGGGAAATGGTACTGATGCTACTGGTGACTTATGTCCCACATATATTGTTTACCAAAATTTGTTTATTTATTTATCTATCTATTTATTTATTTATTTATTTGCGTGTGACTCTTTGGTAATTCCACTTTGCTGTGATCCATGCCACTAAATTTTCCAGAAAAATAAAGGAACATAGTCTCTCATGTCTATTCTAAACAGATCCTGGCTTCCCAGAGCATTAACGATCAAGTCTTTGTAGCAAAGGATGGGTGTTATAATCTGCCACAGGTGATGCGTCATGAGACTGCGGCATCCATGTCACATGCCTGTCCTGTCAGGGATCCACAGATAAGGAGAATTAGTGGCACTGGGAACATAAGTCCGAGAGCCCAAAAGCCTGAGAAGCAGAGCCTTTGATGACAGACCAAGAATAACATGGATGTCTCAGCATCAGAGGAGAGCATGGACATTCGTTCACCTTCCTACGCCACCCTGGTTTCAGCAGACCAGACAACTCTCGTTCGTACTGGTGAAGGCCATCTCGTTCACCAGTTAGCACACCACTGATACTCCTTTTGGAAACAGCCTGGAGGATACACTCAGAAGTGACACTTTACCCAGCTATCAGGGCATCTCTCAGCCCAGTCAGATTGACAGAGAATATCAGCTGTCACATCAACCTTCTGTTAATGATGTTCATCCGTCTTTCTGTTGATATTAATTATGACTATTATTATGTGACCATGACAGACTTAATTCCTTCCTAAGGAAAAGAAGCCTCCAAACCCTGTAATTTATTGAACACATCTACTGTCCTGATCTTCTAGCCAGACGGAGACATGTTGGCAGGAAGAGTAGGAAAGCCTGGTGTTTTAGTTGCCAACATTTCAATCACTGATGCAGCAACTGTTCATTACTGACCAAGTTTAACTACACCTGCATGGAAGTGATTGGTACTAGAAACTAGAACAAGCTAGGTTGGGTGACAAGTTCAAAAACATAGTCATTAAGATCTTGTGTCTCATGTAGCCCTGGGTGTGAAGTAAGATTGGGTAAAAATAAAAGTACTTGAGACCTTCTAAGTCCTCATGTACTTGTCTGTAAATAAGAATAATCTTGGCATCTTCATTGCTGGGTGGTGTGAAGGTTAAATGGATGCTGTTTTTGGCCCCATATCTACTGCACACAATTGCTGAATTTCATAGACTTGTTCTGAGCTTGCATGCATGTCAAACACACTCCAATCTCCTTTTAAATATGAAGAAATAATTCAGAATTGTGAAATTATTTTTCTACAGGTTGTGTATGCACAAAATTTAGAGGCATGGAGTAAAAAGATAGGAAAAGGTCAGAGAGAGACTTCAAACTTAAATCTTTAACAAGTTTTATTATAAAATACTTGCAAAAAGAAACAACAGCAACAAAAAAGTCCATGCATCAAAATGAACCAGACTCAAAATCTATACATCTCAGTGAACTTCTAAACAATCAGAATAGCCATTCTGAAGCTGTGGATAAGTGCATGGCCATGGATAAATGCATAAAACAAATACTCAGTGGTGAGAATGTAAAATACAATGTGAAGACCTTTTAAGGTTTAGTATGCATTTTATCTGTATGCGTGTTTGCATGCATATATGTACATGCACCACATATGTGCAATGCTGGAGAAGGCAGATCACCTGGAACTGGAGTCACGGTTGTGAACTGTCACACGGGGGTTGAGAACCCAACCCTGGCCCTCTGTCAGAGCAGCAAGTGTTCTGAACAGCTGAGCCATCCCTCCAGCCACACAGATGTGGGTCTTCTAAGTACAAAGGGGTAGGCTCATTTATCTGAAAAAGAATGGCGAAGTTTACTGTCCACGTCAGTATTAAAGTCCGAATGAAAAGCAGAAGACCCCGAACCACACCTGGATTCACATCTGGATTTCAAATACCTTCTGACTATCTGTCACTCCGGCGGGCTTCTGTTCCTAGTCGCCTGCCTGGAGGATGCAGCTTCTTTAAGGAGATTGATCTGTGACTCCCAGCATCAGGAAACCACTCATCTCAATGTAACTGTGTGATTTGGAGAGAGCTCGAGCTGAGACATTTTGCCAGAAAATGATGAAGACAAAGTCCAGGAATGTTTCGAGCTTATCAGGAAAATCGATTCCTCTAACAAGGAAGTGAGTCACTATTGATTTTTTTTCTCTAATTAGACTCTGAGCCCTGATAGTTTTTTTGTGAGTGATGGCAGTTTGCTTTCACCAAATGTGTTTCTCACTTTGCAGCAGAATGCAACATGCTATCAAAAGCCGGCGTCTCCTCTGTGTCCCCTCTCTTGTGTCTTCAAGTTCTTGAAGGTTGTTAGCATGGGAGCTTTCAGACACTTACTGTGATGGTGTCAGGATGCTGTTGGACAATCTCTGGCTGTCCCGTCATGTGCGGGTGCCTGGAGCTGGGAAGAGGGTAGGCAGACAGGATAGATGGTACACAGCAATAGCTACAAACAACTGCTATATGACTATGGGGATCAGTAAAGAAGCAAGCAAGCAACTTTCAACTCAAGTTGTCTGCATGCACGTGACATGGTACATAGTGTGTAGCTATGAGAGAAACCAGTAGATTTCCTAGCAGCTCCTAGCTTCCCAGACCCTAGTAGATGTGGCTTGAGAATGAAATGGCCCCATAGGAACAATGTGATAAATGCCTGGAGCCCAGCTATTGTTATGTTTGAACAGATTATATAGCCTTTAGGAGGTGGGAGCCTGCTGCAGGAAGAACATCATTTGTGGCAGGGATGTGAGGTTGTACAGCTTGGCTTCCTGACTTCCGGCCAGCCTCACGGTTCCTGATGCTGCACCTTTCCCACCATCATGGACGACATCCCCTCTGAAGCTAGAACTCAAAATAAATCCTTTCTGTTCTGCATAGCTCTTCAATCTACCATGTAGACGAGGAATCGTCGACTCACAGGACCAACAGGGCCACGTGCTGCCTATTTACAAGGAAGGCGCGTTGCCCGGGTTGGTCCTCAGCTTCCTTCTGGAAGAAGAGCTCTGACAGTTGGTGTGACTGTCTGGGCAGAGTGGTGCTGGTGCTGTGCTCCAGAGACATGGACACAGCATGACACCAATGTGACTCCTGCTGAGTGTCCGTTCCTGTGCCCGGTGCCTTGGTTCATGTTGAGTCCCTCAGTCAGGTGCTGTCCGTTGCATCTCAGTGAAATTGCAAAAGAAGGCTGGAATTTCATTTCAGATTTGTCCCTTAGCAAATGTTTGTGCTCACAGTGACAGGGCAGCTTGGATGACTGACTGCACACGTCAGGACCATGAAGATGGATTTGGGGGCAGCCAGGTCACAGAAACTCTTTGTTTCTCTTTCTGATGTGGCCACATTGAGTAAATCTCCTTTTCTTGCATTTCTCTGTTACTCTATCTCTTTATTTGGTCTATTAAAGATGGTGACTGAGCTTCGCTTGTTAGCTGCCAGGTCCCAGGATCTGACCCTAACAACTCTGTGGCAACTTGAATGAAGTGTGGCTGACTTCATCACGATACACGGGCGTCATGCGAGTGCCAGATGACATGGTCATACGAAGATCATACCACTTAACAACTTTTCTGTAAATCTTAAATTATTCTAAAGCAAAGCTCACCTGACAATTAAACAAAAGCTGACTAGGTCCAAAAAATGTCCGGGAAGACTCCTGGCAAGCTTGGTGGGATGCCACGGTGCAAAAGAGAGAGCAGAGCTGGTCCACAGGGACATGCCTGTGACTCTCAGTGATGAACTTGCGGGTGTCATCTGCCAGCATTTACTCTCCCCCACTTCCTTCATTGAGGAAATAATGCTTATCATTAATTTGATTGGAAGTTCTCAGTCCTTATTCTTCATTCCACTGAGTGATCTGTCATCATTTCCTGGTATAAGAATATTCGTATTTCACTTTTTAAATTAATGACACATTTTGTTAACTGTCAAATAGTCACTCATTTTTCATGAAAAGAAGTTGCTGTCTTTGTTAATATTTTCATGAACACTTCTGCACCATTATTCAGAAATTTGCTTACATTATTATGCATCACGTACTGCTTTTGACAAATACTGTTTGTATTTTGAAAATATTTCTTTTTTCTTTCATTGTCTTCCTCAATTTTCTAATTATTTATAGCTGGAAAATGTTAGTGGCTTTTAATTTACAATATCTGTTGCAGTAATATTTCTAAGGCTGGTGCTCACCTTTAGTTCCAGCACTCAGGAAGCAGAGGTAGGGGGAATCTCTGTGAGTTCAAGGTCAATCTGGTCTACACAGAGAGTTCCTGGTCAGCCAGAGCTACATGTAAGGTCCTGTCTCAAAAAATACAGATAATGCCATTAAAATGACTACATCTATGTACTCAGAACTCTGAGTTAAGATGGGCACCATTAGAATTTAGAAACTTTGTATATGTCTCTCCCCAATTTTATCTCATTTCTGTCTCTTTTGTCTACAAGTTTTTAAAATTAACCATAATGATTCCTTTTTTTGTTGTGATTTTAACGCATGTGTTTCTAAGTTTAGGTTAAATATTAGTTAGTTTTTTTTCCTGTCTTTGTTTTATATATCTGGAATGATGTTGGATATAATTATTCTGAAATTGTCTTATTATAATTTCACCTGCACTGATGTGGTCATTATTTTTCACATACACCATGACTTGCCCATATTTCTTGCTCTTGAAGGATATGTAGGTGGTTTCTGGTCTTTTTTGTGTAGGTCTATGTGTGTGTTCGCGTCTCTGTGTATACGCACCTATATATACATGGAGGCCAGAAGTCAATGCCATGTGTATTTCTTAGTTACTCTCCACCTAATTTTTTTTGTGACAGTCTCTCACCGAACCTGCAGCTCTCCTATTGAGGAAGACTGGCTGGCCAGCAAGCCCAGGGGTCCCCTTGTCTCTGCCTCCCCAGCACGGGGCTTGTAAGCCTGACCAGCCTTTTACATGAATTCTGGGGGATTGGAGTCATGCTTGTGTGGAAAGCATTATACTAATTGAGCTGATCTTTCAACTCTAAAAGCCCATTTTAAAGAGCTGCATGTATATGTATGTATATGTGTGTATATGTATACATTCACTTAATATCCCATCTTCAAGAGATCTGAGCCATCTCCTACCCCCCCCCAACCTTTTACCCACTGAGCATCTCCCCATCTACCCATCTTACCCACTGTGCCTTCTCCTCCTCAGCTTCATGTTTGTTTGTTTTTTGTTTGCTTTTTGCATGTCCCTAGTTGGCCACAGGGAAAATGTAATTTTGCATTCACAGTGTCTTGCTCACACTCAGGGTGACACACTGGACAGCAGCTGCAATGTGCTGATCTGCCTTGGTAGAACAGATGTGGCATGCTCTCTCTGATCTCCCACGGCTGTGTGGCAGCATGCTCCGGCAGGGCTGATGCAAGAAAACGAATCTCACCCAAAAGATTCAAAAAATAATCATCCAGTGAGAGGTCGTCTAGTTACAAAGACGATGAGGGAGTGTTCTGCTTCTGCAAGAGGGAGTCGCTACTCTCTGTGCCTGAAGGATGCTGTGAAGGAGATAGTCTGTGGTTTTATACAACTTGGTAAAAGACAGCAATGAATTAACATTGGAGACCTGGAACTGTAAAAGAACCTGCAATTCTGTCATTCACAACATACCTATAGGCTGGCCTGAAAACCCGGCAGGTAAAGGTGCTGGCCACCAAGCCTGATGATCCGAGTTTGATCCCTGGAACCCACACGGTGGAAGAAGAGAACAGATCCCACATGTTCTTGTCTGACCTCCGTACACACACTGTGGCATGCACACGCCCACACTCATACATAAACATATGCTTAAGGAAAGTGTGTGTAGTGTAAGCCTAAAGGTTGTCAAAGTTTCAAAAAAAAAATATGAACATGCCCATGCAACAAGACCTGGATGGAGAAGCACAGACCCCCCCCTCTAACCCCTTCTTGGGCTCTTATCCAGATGCTACCCCACATCCTCGACACTCCACCACTCTCCTGACTTTTAAAAGTGCACATTAGTACTGGCTCTTGGCCCTTTCTATAAACTGTACATGCCTTTTGTGTCTGGTTTCTCTCATATTTCTTCAGGGGTACTGTTCATATTGTATTATGTAGTTAATGGCTCTGGTAACATTAACACACACACACACACACACAAGAATTTTGGAGGACCGTTTGTATTGAGATATGCTTCACATTTGGATCTATATAATATTCAAGAAACATCACAAGTTTTTGTGTTATTCTAGATGTATGACTGTTCTAGTTTAATTTCTGTTCTTGTGATAAAACATCCTAATAAAAAGCAATTTAATGGAGAAAGGGTTTAGCTTAGCTTACAATTCCAGGTTATAGTCTATTAGCACAGAGAAATCACAGAGGCAGAAGGTTGAAGCAGTTATATACATCATACCCACAGTCAAGATCTTGAAGAAAGACATGCATGCATTGTGTGCTAGCTTGCTGGGTTGTACTCAGCTGTATTTCTCCAATTTTATACATTTTAAGACACCCTTGCTCAGGGAATAATGCCACTCACAGTGGGCTGAGTTGTTTCACATCACTTCACTTAATCAATCCAATACCTCACAGACATGCCCACAGGCCAGCCCAATGTAGACATTGGATTCGTTGAGACTCTCTTCCCAGATGATTCATAATCAGAGGTTCTCAACCTGTAGGTTTCAATCCCTTTACATACAAGGGGTTGCATATAAGGTTGTATATAAGACATCCTGCATGTCAGATATTTACATTACAATTCATAACAACAGCAAAACTACACTTGTGAAGTAACAATGAAATAATTTTATGGTTTGGGGCCACAACAGCATGAGGAGCGGTATTAAAGGGACACAGTTTTAGCAAGGTTGGAACCACTGTTCTAGATGATGTCAAGTTGACAATCCCTGCTAGTGATCACAATGGCAGTATCTTCTTCCTTGCCCATTCTTCAGTTCTATGTTAAACCATTCCTCAATTTATATAGACTCTTCAATACAGACACCCTTCTCGCTCGACAACCTGCTCTCAGTGAACTTCATTACTGACACAGACTCATGAGACTCCTTATGCTGTCTTTATTTTAATGTGTCCCTTCATTGATTCTAAACTACAAATCTGAAGATATCACTTGTTTGTAATCTTTGATGATTACAAACTTTTACTTTTTCCAAAAGTGTTGTCTTAGTTAGGGTTTTCCTGCTGTGAACAGACACCATGATCAAGGCAACTCTAACATGGACAAAATTTATTTGGGGTTGGCTTTCAGGTTCAGAAGTTCAGTCCATTGTTGTCAAGGCAGGAACATGGCAGTATCTAGGCAGGCATGGGACAGGCAGAGCTGAGAGTTCTGCATCTTCATCTGAAGGTGGCTAGTGGAAGACTGACTTCCAGGCAGCTAGGATGAAGGTCTTAAACTCACACCCACAGTGACACACCTACTCCAAGAGGGCCACACCTCCTAATAGTGCCATTCCCTGGGCCAAGCAAATACAAGCCATCACAAGTGTATAAAGTTAATATTTTTTTAAATCTGCATTTTAGTGTGTTAAACACAAAGACAATGAGAAATTGAAAATCAGGCCATGCATGTGTACAGGTGTGTGCACACATGTGTTTCCATCTCCCCGCTGCTTGGATTACAAACTGGGACCACTTCGCCTGGCTTTTTACATGGGTTCTAGGGATTGAGCTGAGGTCCTCCTGCTTGTGCAGCACAAACTTATCCAGTGAGCCATTCTCTCAGGCCCCTAGTATTACTCTGTAGCAAAACTAAGACATGTTTGAAAGTTTTGTGTGGTTTGCAAAGAAATCTCAATAGGACAGTAGACTAAGGAGATAAGAAAGACAAGCAGTCAGTTCCAAGATCACTCTCTGGAACTGTCTCCCCCCCCCCCCCCGCAGAGGCAGAGCTGGCAACCCCTGCTGGCAGCAGCCTTCACTGGGGCATAGCCAGCAGCAGGAGCATCTCTTGCTCCCAAAGGATACCATAGGAATCAGTTAATGGAGCAGCTATAAAAAGAATCCCACGAGGTGAGCTGGTCACAGGTGCTGATGCTGGTTGACATGGGAATAAATTAAAGGTAAAAATTAGCACTTACAGGACAAGAGCCCTGATTCGCCAGAACTTCGAGAGCTGGCTAAGTGACTTTGGCAATAAAAACTCTGCTTTTAGCTGTTCTGGGAGAAATTTAACCCCTTCACATGCGACCAGCAAATAAAAAGACTCCAAATGGAGTCTTTTTTTTTTTTTTACAAAACTCTACAAGTGAGATAGAGGAATCAGAACAATAGTAGTAGATGATTGAAAAATTGAAAACATTAAAGATAAAAGCAATTTACGACCAGATGTACCCGCAGTTTCTAAAGTACTTTCTGGGAAAGTGTAAAGACTTGAGTTAGATCCTTAGAAAAGCAAGACATGGAGTAAGAAAGTAACTTCTTCCCATTACATGGGAAGGCTAAGGCCATCACAGGTGAGCTGCTAATCACCCTGAGGATCTAGGGAAGGCTCTTGGGTGTGTTTGATTTGTTTATTCCAGTGGCAAAGGGGAGGAGATGCCTTCTGAATTGAGTACTGATAAATCATCACCAAGAGCCTTCATTCTGTCTTTATTGAATCTAAACCCAAGTCTCAGTTCAGGGATGCAAGTGTGTCTGTGCTTTTAATTGCTTACCCTTGCAAGTAAGTCTTGTCTTTACACTTGAGCATGCCCTGGGGATTACAGAATCACACCAAATTATCTTTTTGTAGGAACAGATTGCTCTTTTCTTTTCTTAAACTCAACCATGGATAACTATGGTCACCAAGTATGTAGCCTTTCCCACCCAAGAAGAATCCTGTGTCTATTTATCTCTTGAATCTGTCTGGGCATGGACTTTTTGATTCACAGAAAGTAGAGACAATGGCATTGTGCCAGTCCAGGCCTAGCTGTCCAGGGACCTTGCAAGGTCCACAGGCTTGCTGACATCGGATAGGTGTCATCACAAATGTCTCGAAGCTATGCTCCGAGGGGTGAGCCAAGGACCATGCCTGGGTCACTCCACGTATTCCCCAAGTTTTCTATCATTCTGTTTGGGAATTGGGAAGCCATTTCAAAATTATTTCATATTCTTCAATGTGCCTAGTCACATTCAAGGCAGGAGGCTGATGATGTCTGCCTGGGAGCAATTCTCAATGGGACTAATGCATATAAAGAGGTGAATCAGGGACCTGGTTCCTGCACTGATGGATGGGAAGGCTTGGGGCAACATCTTTGGATTCTGGGGCTTCACTCTCTGACAATCATGAAGAGACAGGGTCTCCAGGGTCCCTTTGAGTAGGATGAGGTCCACTCCCAGCAGCTCCTTTTGAATGCCACTGTCTTGTTCCTCTGCTTACCAAAGCAGCATGCCTTTCTGTTACACTGAGAAGTGATTGCTACCTCCATATCTACATAGTTTCATTTAGCTTTAATTACACTACTCATATACCAGTAATTCACCTTTAGTATACAAAGGAGAGTTCTGATTTTAAAAGTTGCTTATATTACGGTATCTGCAATACAAAAGTTATTAACAGTGTTATCAGTCTGTTTGTATGTGTGTGTGTGTGTGGGAAGGTGTCTTATATATCTCATAAGTACTCACTATGTAGATAAGGATGACCTTAAATGTCTGCTCCTCCTGTCTCCAACTCTTGAGTGCTGGTGTTTACAGGTAAGAGGCACCATGTCAGGTATTATGTGGTGCTGGCAATAAAACCCAGGTCTTCACTCATACCAGGCAATCCCTCCATTCTACCAATGGAACCTCATCCTCAGCTTTCTTCCATATATGGATATCTTCAAAACTAGGCCTGTAATGAGTCTATTGCTCTGCATACACATTCTTTTTATGACAGTGTATCTAGGTCTAAAAGGTAAATTGACCTTGCATAGAATCTATGTATGCCCATGATTTATTGATTTTTCCATCTAGCATGACACATATGGGTTATTACTTTTACTCAGTAATGCTACAACCAGAACCAAATTTCCTCAATTTTAGAAATTAATTTTTTTTGTAAAGTAGTTCACTGGGAGGAATACTGTCTAATGAGGAATATTGTCCAGAAAACAACAACAAAATCAGGCTATACTTTTAGATGCTTCATTTTGAAGCCATTCGTTAGTCACCATTTCTTAAATTCATGGGACGCTGGAAAATTCTAAAGACATGAACAGCCTCTAGACCCCCCACTGAAACTAATTAAAGCCAGGGTCTCCAGGGCAATCTCCAGATGCATTGCTTGGTAGAAGCTTGCAGAGCTAGTTTCTGACTAGTGTATTTGTTTATTGACCCAATTAGAAAAGTACCAGAAATAAAGCACTTTCCAAACCCAACTCCCGTTAGCTACAGACGATGAACAGTCACAACTCCAAAGCAAACTCCAAGAGCAGTAAAAATGGATGTCTGGAGATGTACGCTCCTGTTTTATTTCCAGACTTCCAACAGAATTTTATTTTAGCCTCAAGAGAAAATTCAAGACCCATAATAAACAGAAGCAGGGACTGTGTGTGTATATGGGGGGGGAGAGAGGGAGAGAGAGAGAGAGAGAGAGAGAGAGAGAGAGAGAGAGAGAGAGAGAGAGAGAGAGAGGAGATCTGAGCAGTTACGAGCATGCACTGTCCTTACAGATGACCTGGGTTCAGTCTCCAGCACCCACACTGTAGTTCACAACCACTTGTAATTCCAGTCTTAAAGAATCCAGTGCCCTCTTCTGGCCTCCATTGACACTGCATGTGTATGGTGTACATTATATACATAAATGCAGCAACAAAGAGAGAGAGAAGGAAAGGAGGGAGGGAGGGAGGAAGGAGGGAGGAGGAAGGGAGGGAAGGAAGAAGGAAGGAAGGAAGAAAGAGCAGAAGTATACTGGAGGAGAAAGTAAGCTCAGAACCTGGTCACACACAGGCCAGTGATATGAGCACATGGCAAACTTGCTTCTCCAACTCTTGTAAGCACTCTCCTTCCATACTTTAAACACACTTTCCCTGACCCAAAAGAGATCTGTCTATCTCACACACATTTTGTCAGTCAGTCTTTGGTCAGTTATGGGTTAAAATGTATATACTAGCCCCTCTTCTTGCCTCTCTTTCTCATTGGCCTGAGGGGTCTTTGTGGTCCAGATCTGTGTGACATAGGTTTGACTGCACTGGATACATAAGAAGAGGTGTCAGTGTTGATTGTGCATTGGGTATGGAATCAAACATGTGCGGTTCAGTAGTTAGACTCTTCCTGTTGCCTTTCTCTTCTTGGTTACTGTCAGGGAAAAAGAAATCATGTCTCTCTGTGCAGGGTTGTTTGCAATGTAGGGAATATATGTTAAGCCATCATTTCTTTTCTTCTGGGTGATTACATGAAGACTAAGTATTGGTACTTTAGATGCTGAAGCCGGAAAAGTGTGGAACAGCAGTCACATGTCAGGTTTCTTGAAAATTCAAGTCTTTATGAGTTGAATGACAACAGTCTTGGATTGCGATGTTCTCAGAGGTAGGGAGAAGGTTCATGGAGAGAGTTGAGTTTGGAAGTTGAGGCAGGCAGTGAGAAGGTCTGAGTGCCCCTGGAGGGAAGGTGACTCCAAACTTGCTAAAGATGATCTTGTTCCATGTGCACCCAGAAATAGCAGAGAACTGGACCTGAAGACACAGCTCTATCTGTGACCGTAGTCATCTCAGTAGAAGTATGTGCTGCAGATTAGAGAGTTCCTGATGTCTGGGACTCACCAGCTATTTGTGATCCTTGAAGGCAGATAATGCTTCTGTTCACTATTGCTGTTGAGTCCAGAACCCATTCAAGGATGTGTTCAGTAGTCAGTAGACTGATTTGGGCAGCCAGGGCACATGCTAGTCTGTAAGAAGCCAGACTTCCTTGAAAGCCACTTTGAAAGGACCAGTCATGCCTCTCTAAATGCTCAATAAAGTGCATCAGCTTTATTCTGTCAGATGGAGGGAACATGCCATAAATGAGGCGGTCACTTAAAGGCATTCTTTCCTGAGGAATTACCAGCAGGAGTAGCCTTCCTGCAGGGCGCTCTCTAAACCCGACAGGGTCTAACCGTGCATCAGGGGCACTGTCCCTTCAATAATAAACTACTTTAATCATGTTATATTTATTCAAGGAAAATTTATCAAGACTCACTGACCTGAGTCTTAGACTTTCCCACAGGTCTTAGAACTGGATTCTTGTCTCCCCATTCACACCCAAATTCTCCCTCAAGCCCTAATAAACAATATCTGCATGTTAGTTGGATTGTAAAACAAACAAACAAACAAATAAATAAACAAGCAAGCAAGCAAACATTAACCAGGCTTCACTACGGTGTTCTTACAGGTCTGTCCTGGGCAGAGTGAGTCTGTTGAAACAATGGACTCCAAAAAATTAGAATCCTCCTGGAGTCTCACACTGGGAGAAGGGAAAGGCTAGCTTGAGGCCAGACAGCAGAGACCTTGTCTCCTGAACAACATGTAAGCACAGTCTTCATTACTCATCAGCCCACCTTGAAGGAAAGACTGAGAGACTGGATCTGAGGCAATGATGCTAAGGATGGGGACCAGGATTGCTAATTATCACTGGCCTCCAGTTAAACCTAAGCTTTCTGTTACAGTAGGAAGAGAAGCTCAGTGGAGGAGTGGAGCAGCTCAGGGCCTTCTGCTTCCTCTTCCTCACGTGACCATACTGACTAAATCGCCATTTCTGTTCTTACTGTTACTTGTTGGTTGTCTTACTGAGAACAGGTAGCTGATCCTGGGTTGTTATGTTGCTCAAGGTTCTGATGCAGGCATATGATACTTCAGTGTCCCCTGTATATGATTCCACAGGAAGTCCTGGCTTTTCTTGGGGTGCAAGAGTTGAACTTAGGGGTTTTGACTCTCAGAAAGCAAACATGCTGGTGGGAGGCAGGCAGATCTTGCTCTTTCCTGTTCTAGTTTCCAGATGCAGACCTGCCCTAATCTCTCTCCTAGATAATCTGTTCTTTCAGACCATCTTGCTGGCACAGACTACCCAGCACCAGGGATCCTGGGACACAGAGTTGCTCTCTAGTCACCATGATGCACAGGATCTTCTTTAGAGAAGCTATAGTTTGCAGGGCTCCAGGGTTACCTATGGGCTCCCCTCTTTCAGTCAGGGATCCTCTTCTAGAGCAGCTGTGCTTACTGCCTGGCCTAGCCTTGGCACAGTCTTAGGGCAAACAAAGCCTATGGCAACTACTGAGCCAGTGAATTAGTTGAGTCAGGAGGTCAGTGTTGGTCTATTTGCCAGAAGAACTTGAGTTTTTAGCAGGTATTCCAGGGCTCTTTTGCCTTTGGATTTGCTTCGTCCATCTTTGAAATCAAATTCTGTGGACTTCCATTTATTACTGGAGAAGCTAGAGCCCTGGGGAATTATACTTAGCAAATTCTTGTTTACTCTCTTTCTAGATGGGCCTTTCTCTGGTTTTGGATGGTGTTCCTCTGAAATGAGTACCAAGTCTTCAATGGCTCACCTCTCTCATTGTGTGTGAAAATCTACATCAGACATGTTTCTCCTTCCTCACCTTGAGCTTGCATAAGAATAGGAGTTACTACTCTTAATCCCAAGCTCCAGGATGGTCTGTTGAACTGAGCTGACACCCACTCCTTATTGCTGAGAAAAACGTAAAAAGAAGGAAAAAGTCCCTTCAGAGTTATCAATTTGGGTGTCACTCTGAAAATTTCAAAAGAAAGTCAAAACAAGATTTTATATATATATTATATACATATATATGTGCGTTTATGTGTATATGTACATATATATATATATATCCCTAACCCTAACACATAATATGTATGTATGTGTATGTGTATCTACATATACATATATACAAATATAGATAGACAGATAGACAGACAGACAGACTGATAGATAAAGTGTGTATATAGTATGCATATGTGGGTGTATAGTGTGTGTGTGTATGTTTATGTGTAACAAGCTACATTTCTTGAGGGTATATTGTACTTTGGCCTTGTACTCTAAATGACTTGCACACACAATTTTCCCATTTACTCATATGACAACCTTTGATAGAAGTTTCTATTTTTTTAAAAAGACTTATTTATTGTTATATGTAAGTACACTGTAGCTGTCTTCAGATGCACCAGAAGAGGGCATCATATCTCATTAAGGATGGTTGTGAGCCACCATGTGGTTGTTGGGATTTCAACTTTGGACCTTCAGAAGAGCAGTCTGTGCTCTTAACCACTGAGCCATCTCTCCAGCCCAGAAGTTTCTATTGATGTCCCTACTTTAAAAAGGAAGCTGAAGCCTCTGATTCAGGGTTAGGAGACCAGGGATGGTAGCCCTGGCCACCTGGATCCAGAGTTTGTGTTCTTAGAACTTATTGTTCCACACTGAAGTGGAGACCGCAGTCTAGCGATGATGGGCCAGTGATGGGCAGGATTCACACCTCAACCAAGACTGATTAGCTACCTATGCCCTTTGCCTAAACCCACATCTCATGTCAGCAGCCTTGAACAACAGACTTGGGGGTAGCTGTACTCCTTCATCTGCTCCTCTTCCCAAACTAGCAACATTGAGTAAATCGCCTTTCTCTCCCTTTCAACACTATGTGTATTTTTAATCAACATATTGGGAATGAGTGACCAAGCCTCATTTATTCAGACTATCAGAGCTCAGGTATTGACCCTAATATCTCTGGTAATACAAATGCCAGAAGGGATACATTGGAAATTCTGTATCTTTAGATTATTATACTGTATATGAAGAGGTATTGGTTAGGTAGACAGTGATAGAGAAAGAGGAACCCCACAAACCTAAAGCAAGACCATAAGGAGAAAAAAAGCAAATAAACCAATAAAAGAGAAAAAACTAAATAGTAAAGATAGTTTATATAGAATGAAGCAGAGAAATTAGCAAAAGGGGAAATGGACAAAATGGGGGCAGATAGGGAACTAACCAGAGAGCAGTCTGTTCTAAGTCACACATATTAATTATAACATTAATTTTCAGCGGTCTATATATATTATAAGCAAATGAAAAAAGTAATAAAAAATTTCTATATGCTATTGACTAGAAACTCAGTTTAAGGCCTGGTTTGGGGCTCAAT
The DNA here is from genome assembly GCA_036184795.1 of Tokudaia tokunoshimensis. Taxonomy (NCBI): domain Eukaryota; kingdom Metazoa; phylum Chordata; class Mammalia; order Rodentia; family Muridae; genus Tokudaia; species Tokudaia tokunoshimensis. The sequence continues at coordinate 112,531,771 of BTHU01000008.1, forward strand.
GGTAAAAGTCTTTTATTACTCTTATGGAGGATCTGAGTTCATTTCCCAACACTAATCACTGTCAAGAGAACTTCAGGCCCAGATGTTGAACTGGTGAACTTTACCAAATATTTTAGGATATGGCAGCAGTTGTATTAATATGCTTCTTTCTAATAATCTCTGAGAAGAAAGACTACTTGGAGGATTGTCCTCTGAGGCCAACATTTTCTGATTAAAATGTTAGCTATTTCATCACATGGGGCAAATCTATCCACTTCCTCGGAGACCTCTAACATAGATGTGCAAAATTTTGAATCAATCTATCAATCAATTTTTAAAAAGTAATCTCCATTATGACCAAACAGAGGTTATGTTGGAAATGGACCACTCAGACATTGTCGCAGGATTTTCCCTGTCCAATTACATTAGGGCAGCAGGAGGCCTGTGATTGGACAGGGAAAGGGAGGCAGAGCTAAGAATTGCAGAGACAGAGAGTGGCTCAGGGGAGAAGGAAGAAGACCCAGATGGAGGCAGATGTAAACCAGCGTGGCTTTAACCAGCCACAGGTAGTTATGATATCACAAGGTTAGAATAATTGGGATAAAGATTTTATCATTATCAATTGGTTCTGAAACTATTGCATTGGCATCTTGTAAATTGAGAACTTATTGATACATAAATTTGATTGGTTAATTATAAGCTTCAAGAGTTTTGATTTACTTGGTTACTGGAATGTGGGACTACTGATGGCTGAAAGGGAATTAGTGACTCCAGGGACAAGTGAACCAGATGCTACTGGGGCTAGCTGGAGAGAGTCACTGGTGGCAGGAGCATGGGAAGCCTGCTGGCCCCGCCGGAAAGTTGGTGGGCTGAGAGAAGCAGGAGCATGGAGAGTTGGTGGGTTCATTTTTTTTAAAATACTTCCCACAAGAAGACACCAACCAATATAATTCAATATTTGAAAGAAACTGACAAAACAGTCATCCCAACAGACAGACCCAAAGTTCTGATAAAAATCCACAGATATATATCAGACATAATGCTTATCAAACCAAAAAGAGAAAGAAGTATTTTTATCTGGATTAGAGCGTTTAGTTACATAGTCTTCTACACTGGTGGAGTGCTGAATGTCTCCCAGGAAAAGGCTATGATACCCCATGCCATTTTTTCTACCCTACGAGAATAATGAAGCATTGGAAACTAGAGGAAGGAAACATCCAGAAAGAGAAATAGAATCGCCTTTATCTAGAGACAGGATAATTTGAGTGTAAAATAGTTCAGGGTCACTAAAGCAATACTAGGACAAATAACACAATGTGAGCATGCTATAGGATCAGAATACAAAATCAACTGGTTCTTTATGCTCACAACAGTTAACTGTAAAGGAAACTAGAAAAGGGTACTTACCATTAGCAACAGACAGTCTGTAGTTTGTAACTACCCCACCCACCCTTCCTCTTCACATTCAGGAGCAAGAATTGTCTGACTTCATCTTTCTTGTTCCTTATCCACCCACCAATCAATCCAGAGGAATCACATTCCTGCCCTGACATCTTCACCAACATCCTTTTCTACTGGACCCAATTCTTCCCAACTGGAGGCATGTTGACCCATTTACAACAAACTTTCTTTCTTTTTTAAACTACATTTCCCATGATTCTCTCAGTGTTACCAGGGAGAAATATATAATACATTGTGTGGATTATTTTACAGAATGTTCCACTGGATTGTGGGGCTTTCTTTATTAATTTAATACACATGAACAGAGTTAACTATTGAGTTATGTGTCCATTCCATGTAAAGGTGTGATTATATTCTGGGGTCAAGCTATGTGCTCTTAATGTAGCATGGCCCATGGAATGGGGGTGCTTCCACCAAAGACCTCAGATCCACTTTGATTTCCACAGCATGAGTAAAGAATGGGTGTGTTAAAGTGGTTAAGGCCTTTGATTGGTCATTTCTGAAGAACTGGTCACCATATCCGTAGTCTTCCTGTCACTGTCCTTGGAGTCAACTACTGCAGTGGATACATGGATGAGTGGCTCAGGCAGTGCTTGGGTTTGTGTTTAACAGTCTCCCACAATCACATCCCTAACCCTGAATGCTTTCCAGATTTGTGGTGAATAATGTTGGCTAAATGATCACCAGTTTAGCCAAAGGACATAGAACAATCATATTTTGGACATTTGGTAGATTTCAACACATTTTCTCTGTGTTTTAATTTAAATTCTAAAGATTTGTTTTTTTAATTAGCCTACATAGCAATAGGCTTCATTCTGACACATTCGTAAACACTTTGTCTTGATTGACCCTCCTCCCTCCTCCTATCCCTCCTCCCTCCCTCATCTCCCTCCTCCCTCCCCCTTATGCTGCTCTACCCCAGGTGAACCCTTTCTTGCCACTTTTATATCAAATGTATTCTATTACCCTGTATCTTCCTGTAATCAGATCTTTATCTTCTGTCACTGTCCTCTTTCTAGCTCCATAACCTACATCCAGCACAATGTGCATGCTAGCTTTGAGTTATCAATCAGTTTTCAGGTTTCAACTTCTGACCACCATTTCCTGTCATTTCAGCGTGTTACCAGATCTCTCTTGTCAGAACTGTCTTTGACATTCCCAAATTTCTTGTCACTTCTTATTTCTCTCCACTCTGTAGCTTCTGCTGTCTTTCATCAGACCCATCCTATAGGCCAGAGGCCACTGTCTTACCATTTTTTTTGGAAAACATTCAGAGTTCTTTCACTCAGTTGACTTTGTCTGCTTCAGAACTGATTTGATTTTTTTTTGTGGGGAAATGAATGCATGCCAATAAGAACACATCAATAAACTCATGCACACACATGAATGTATAGAACCTGTGCATTAGCACTGTGGGCCTATTCTGTATGTGCCTGTGTGTGTGTGTGTGTGTGTGTGTGTGTGTGTGTGTGTGTGTGTGTGTGTGTGAGAGAGAGAGAGAGAGAGAGAGAGAGAGAGAGAGAGAGAGAGAGAGAGAGAGGTGCACACTATCTTCCTTTCAGTGTTTCTTCTCTCCTGGTGTGGGGAAGGGATATTCAGATAGTGAGGGAGGTGGTAAGGATCAAAGAAAACAAAGGGAATCAAAGAGAAAATACTGTGGTGGGAAGATTAGCTAGCATGCAGTGGGAATATTATAGTCTCTGCCTGGGGTGTTCTGTGCTGAGCTGCCTGGTTGCAGCATTATCCTGTCTCTAGGGCATCCTTTTGCCCTGGATACTGACAATCTTTGTTTCCCTAACTTTCTCACCCCACCCCAATATTTTAGCCTAGCCATAAGCTGTTCCTGTGATCAGTCATGCTGGGGTACATGCCCCACCCCTCACTCAGACTGTTTTCTGATCTTTGTTTAGCTGAGGGATCATTTTTGTCTCTGTAAGCAGCTTTGCATAATTTCTTTCCTTTGATCCATTCCATGTAAGAATTTTACTTTGCTGCTTATTTCCAGGCTCCTGGAGTTTTTCTCTCTTCACAACTGTGCTCTCACTTGGTGACTGAATGCACTCCAACATCTACTCGTCTGCACACCTGATCCACCTAGGAGTCTTAATAAGAAGGAACAGAAACACTACTGGATATTTTGTGGCGGTACAGACACAGATGTGACCAACTTAGTGTAAAATGCTTGGCAAGAGAGATGAATGCTATGGCTCAAAAGGAAATGAGCTAGCTCACAGATTTTGACAAGCTATGATTGCAGCTAAGGATCAAACACAGAAGGATGGGGCAGAGATGTGCCCAAATGCTGACGTGGATGCTGCCATCATCTCCCAGCTATTGTATCTTCAGCCACCAATACTCACCATAAGGCAATAGGGAAGCAAGAGTCTATTGCAAATTTGTGTCTAAGTATAGGTAAAGCTGAGCATAGAGTTCTCATCCCTTAGAAAATTTCAAATAAACAAAAGTAGGCACTCTATTGCTTGTTCTCAAGATGTTCTAGGAGCCACTGAGACGTTGATCTGCTGAGAAGCAATCAGGTGATCAGCCCTGCGGCAGGTGCTGATGGGGGCTCTCAGATGGGGGTGATCACTGACAGGAGGGAATTCTACTGAGAGCAGCTGATGAGCAAGTAAGGTGATGATGAGTAAGGGAGAAACTCACTTCAAAGGGATACTGCGGATGTGTTACTCTTCAGAGTAGGTGGTCTACACTGGCAGTTGGATTTGTGGCAGACTCTCGTTTTAGGACCTGTCTTCAAAAGTTCTTCCTACAAATACCTAGAGAAGAGAATCTTCCATCAGACTGCATGGGCTGCATAGACGTATATGCAGTTTGTTAATAGTCTGTTAATCTATCAGTCATATATCATCAATCTCAATTATCTACCTATCAACTACCTGTCATTTATCTAAATTTCTTCTATTATCTATCTATCCATCCTCCAATAAACATATACACTCTTCTCCGAAACACGCGTGCGCGCACGTGTGTGTGTGTGTGTGTGTGTGTGTATGTGTGTATGTGTGTGTGTGTATGCACGCACACACACACGCGTGTGTATATGTGTGTATCGAGAGCTGGGAACCATATATGAAAGAACATGGCACTTGATTCTCTAAGTTTGGTTTACCTCTCTTAATCTAATAATTCCACTAATCGTCTATTTTCTATAATTACATCACTTCATTTTTCCTTCCGCACACCTCACATTCCATTGTGTGCCAGGTTTTCAGTGTCATTCACCTGTTGATGGGCATCCAGCCTGATTGCATTCCCTCACTGCAGCCAACAGAGCAGCAGAAAAGATGAATGCTTAAGTGTCTCTGGCAGGATGTGCAGTCTTTTGGGTGTCTGCTCAAGAAGGGTAGAGCCCAACCATATGGCAGTTCTATTTTGGGTGTTTTGGGAAAGCTCTATACTGATTTCCACAGTGGCTGACCCAGTTCACGCTCCCACAGCAGTGAATGAGGGCTCCTCTTTGCCCATGTCTTCATGTGCATTTCAGCAAATGATTTTCTAATGTGCTTGTACCAATTCCCAAGTCTCCCTGGCCTTGCCCTATAGTATTAACAACAACTGGAATTTTTAATGCAAATATACTGAGGGCATAGGGGCAGCAAATTATTCTCTAGAACATTTTCATTTATCTAATGAAACTGAACTCATGTATCAACTTCCATAGTATTTTTTGGACATTGTATTATATGAAATGTCAGTCAAAGTCTTTTTTTTTTTTGTCTATTTTGGGTTGTGAGTCTTTACGTTGTAGGCTATTCAGGAGAAAACTCAGCAGGTTGGAGGTTCTGAAGGGCTCATTGTGGACAAGCACAATGACTTGTCCATTCTTCCTGTTGGTGTGAGTCACTGTAGAAAACTGGTTTTTGTGCCGCTGTCTTTTATCTGTCTTTGCACTGACACCACATGATAGATTTAACAACTGGCTACAGGGCAGTGTGAGTCCTCTAATCTAGAATTAGCTTGTCTGCAAAACTGTCCTTGAAGTATTTGGCTCCTGCATTTTTATATAAATATTAGAATGTACTCTCTAATTAAAAGTAACCAATATGTGTATGACTCAGTAAATATCAATGGGGTTGCTTATGGGAGCATAGGTGAGGGATTACTCACAGGGATGTGGGAACTTACCAGTGGCTAAACCACTGAAGAAAATGTTTCTCCTTCTTCCAAAAACCATGAACTGTTAGTAGATTCTCAGAGAGGATTGGGGCTTTATGAACTCCTCCCCACACTAGGAATTTTGATCGGTAGTTCTTAGTATTTCTAGAACAACGCAAGGAAAATTTATATTTTATGATGCAAATCACTTAGATCCATGAGTTTATATACTACTAGCTGTAGAGATGTTCTGTGATTGTTCTTGGATATGTTTTGTAGTTTCCAACATTATATTATTACATACCTCTTAGTTTTTATGAATTATGTTCAATTATTTCTTCCATGAAGTTATATTTCCTATTTTTTTTCATTAGAAATAAATTTGGTCCATTGATTTCATATCTAATTATTTTTGTTAAATTTACTCCTTAATCCCCATAGACTATAGATTTTTTTAAACCAGATTTTGTCTTCTGCCTTCAATTACTTCCTGGTTCTAAGTAAATGGAATACATGAAATGAGACTCTAAATCGATGTTGGAATGTGTATTTTATTTGAAATACAAATTATGCATAAAATATTATATAGAAATTTCACTCTGTATGTATAGTGGAAAAGTAATTAAGTCCTGAAATGAGTTAAAGATCAGAAGGACTAAAATTATCCTTTTGAAGGTAGAATGTTAAAAAATAAAACTTACTTTACTAAGTACATTCCTGCTGCTCTCTCCTCCTCCATAAAATGCAAAATAAATGCTGCAAGGAGATGCAGACAGGGTTCTCAAAGTTCCTATGGCTGTGTTTTCATGGCTAATCTTGTTTTATTTGTTCCCTGTGCACAAGTTTTGGTCATATAAACACAGTCATTTGATGCTGAAATTTGAGACAATTGCTGTGCTTAAATCCTTGCTCATCTATTACAGAGGAAAAAGGATTTTATCTTCCCATGAACAGATGGTGAACAATTTGATCTGATTGCAACCAACCTTCAACTCTTGCTGCAGCTACAACTACAGAGAGAGAGAGAGAGAGAGAGAGAGAGAGAGAGAGAGAGAGAGAGAATAAATTTTGTTGCTAACCAATAATTACCACTTGAGATATAGGTCTCTGCTTTTGGTTTTTACCTACAGTAATATATTCAGTCATCTCAGGAAGACTGAACACTATAAAAACCATATGCCACAAACACCCTCAATTTCTCACTGAAGTGGATTATTCCCTCCAATTATCTTTTTTTATTATAAAGATATGCTGGCACAAAAGAGTCTCTATGCGATCCATACAATGAAACAGCTTTCCAAACAAGATGGCGGGTCCCATTCACGTTCATTTCTGTTGCTGTGATAAAACACTGTGCCCTAGAAGCAACCTAAGGGAAGAAAGGGTTCATCTGGCTTTGAGTTCCAGACTATATTCTGTCATAGCAGAGAAGTCACGGCGGCGGGAGCAGCATGAGAGAACTGTCACATTACCTCACCATCAAAGGCAGGCAGCAACAATGCAGGCTGCTTGCTGTTGCTCCTGCTCAGCTAGCTGCTGTCACTCTTACCCAGTTCAGGGAGGAGCTTATGAAATGGTGCCACCCACAGTCTGCGTGGGTCTTCCCACCTCAATTACCTAGCAAAATAATTCGCCACAGATTATTCCAGAGTCCAACCTGAGCTAGATAATTCTTCATTAAGACTCCAAGTGATCGATTCCAGGTTGTATCAAGTTGACAGTTAAAACTAAATAGCACAAGTCTCTATTTTAAAAGCGGTGAAATCTGAGGTTCTGCAGTACTGAGTGCCCAGTCCATGTTTTACAATGTGGGAGGGGACTCTGCGTTGGAGCTCAGGCCTGCTGATCTCAGAGCCTTCTCTATGGGCTGCTAGGGAGTGACTAAATACCCATGGCTTTGACCAGAACCCTTCTTTTGCTGTTCTTTCATGCTGACTGCATGGAGAGGGGTCATTCCCCCCTGGGATACAGGATGGGGAGACTTTGCTCATGAGTGAGGATCAGGAATGGACTATGTGGGCAGGTTTTATTTCTGTCCACTGGTATCTACTCTGCTTCGGAAAACGGAAAACAATAAACCCAGGGCTGCAAAAATGAGTATTGGAAGGCTGAAAATTCCTTTTCGTTCCTTGTGTATTTTCAGTCTCTATTTTGATCACTGTAGAATACAAATTTAAAAGTCTAAATAACAGCTAGAGAAGCATAGAATGATGTCTATGGTCTAAAACCATCACATAAATACAGGAGAGAGAAGTTTGCTCATGGAGATAAGATTTTACCAAAAAGTCTACTCTTACGGGCTCCTTTAAACTTTAGTATAGCAGAGAAATGTCAATACGTTTCCTATTTTGAAAGTGGTTTTTGGTCTGGAAAATTGAAGCAACATGAAGATATATAGTTAAGTCCTTACTAACAAGGTTCCTACTGTGGGCTATCTCTGGCAGGGTTGTGAGTAACATGACTTAGAGTGTACTTTTCCCTCTTCTATTTCATTGTTGGTTTTATTTTGCCACAGTAATAGGAATTATACTTATTTGTATCATTTAAATTTTAATGTTGAATGTCAATTTATATTTTAATATTTTTCCATAGTCTAGTTTGTGTTTATCATACAGTAGCCACTCAACACACATTTGATGATGAGTTCTAGTCTGTAAAAAAATTCTAAAGAAAGATGTAACATTCAACATAAGGATAAAAGTTTGATAACAAATAGTAAAGATTCTACATTGTCCTCTTATTTCTACAACAGTCTCATGAGGTTGAACTGATTTCAGTCTCATTTTGGAGAGGTATAAACCATGGCTTAATAAGGAAAATTGTTCACCTGCTGTTCAGTTCATGAGCCAGGATCGGAGTCTGAGTATGAAGACCTAGAGTGTTCATACTCAGAGTTATCGGGGCTGTAACTGTACCTTTGAGAATTTTAATGACATCAGAGATTGATAAACAATCAAAGTAGTAATAAACCATGTGGTCTCACTAATGCAGCCACCCACCACTTAGAACAAAATACTGCCTGAGAACAGCGACAGGGGCTGGGATCAGACCTGTGGCATCAACCAGTGGGAAATCTTGAAGTTCTACATGGGTCAGACAGCAGGGCATCAGCTTTATGCCTCAGTCTCTCTTGTGTTCAATTTGGGAGATTTCCAATGGGTTTAACTCTGCCGATGAACTATGCCAAATGGGTCTCTCATATTCAGTTCTGGTTTTTCATCCTTTCTCACGCTGTTGCCTCTGTAGGCTTTACCTCAGAGAAAGCTGTTCTGCAAGCATCGTCTCTGTCCTTAAGCTGTTTTTACCAACCATAATCTTTGTCATGGTTAGTCCTTCATTTAGTTATGTAAATGATGGACATTGGGCCCTCTACATTTCCAGTACTTGATATCAAGTATATATATATATATATATATATATATATATATATATATATATCTGTCATATACATATATGTGTGTGTGTGTGTCACGTATATTTTGTCCGTGTACAGGTGAATGACATACACGTAGTTCCCACCCTTTAGAAATTGACAATTTGGTGAGAAAAATGGAGAACAAGCAAATAAATATAGATGTATGAATCCATAATGACAACTAAGAAATGAAGAGCCTAATTTCAGTGATTAAAACAGTAACTTTAATATACTCAACAGTGTGAGCACCCGGAGGCAAGAACCGCCGAGGAACTGCTTGTTGGCTGGCCTTTGAGCTAGTGGGTGGACACGTTGGAATTATGGATAAGGCTGGCTGTAGACATTTACCCAGATCCTTGCAGAAGTGTCAAAAGGAAGAGGAAGAGGGTGGGGTGGCTTCCGGCTTTTCCTGGATTATTTGGGTAACTTCTGCTTCCACCCGAAGATGGTTACTCTTCAAGAACTTCAACTGAAAGCAGAAGCAGCTCTGAGCTTGTCCTCCCAGGACTTTCATCTTATGAGGAGCTTTGCTGAGTGTGACCGTGCTTTTGCTCCCAGAAACATTCATTTTACTGTTTCGCTAACACTCAAGCCAAGCTCACATTTCTGGGCAGATCTATCCAAATTTCCCACAAGCTGGATTCCCTTAAAAGTGGGCTATTTGCTGGCTGATAACAGTCTTTGGGATGTAGAACTCTTAATATTTCTTACCTTTTAAAGATAAGTAAACTTAAAAAATCGTCTAACATTATTTTTGTAATGAAGTACTTTATCTGTTTCCTCCTCCTCCTCCTCCTCCTCCTCCTCCATTTAGTTTTTCAAGACAGGGTTTCTCTGCTATTTCCCACTGTCTTAGAACTCACTACATAGACCAGGCTGGCCTTGAACTCAGAGATCTGCTTGCTTCTGCTCTGCTTGTCTCTGCCTCAGCCCCTGACCCTGCCTCCTGAGTCCTAGGATTAAGGTGTACGCCACCATCACCTTTCTTTTTTTTGTCCTAAGGATAAAAAAATAGGCTTGTGTGGGAATTGAAGCAAAATTCAACAGGATCTAGAAATAAAGGTGGCTTTATTTTTGGTTTAGTTGCATTAGGTAAAAATGGCCATAGGGACCCGCTGTTGTTCTCGTCCATCTGTGGGAAGCATCGTAGACAGGAGGTACTTCTGATCTATTTCTTGTGGCACCACCACTTTAAGGCAGATTTCATATTGGGTCTTCATTTTGGGCCAGTCTTTAGGACACCACTCATTTATATCTCAGATTTTCTGTGGCCACTGTGCAGACCACCAAGCTTCCCAGCCATTCTTACTCAGGTCAGTGTAGTTTTATGATGTCATCTCTTCTCAGGACCTGTGTCCTGCTTCTGTCTGGTAGAGACACTTCAGTCTCTTACAGCGATTTGTTTCCCGTCTTCTAGGGATTTCTTTGGGCTCCTTTTCAAATGTCTTGGCTTCTGCAACAGCTCTCTTCTCTTTTGATGTCCTCTTTAATACCAGTGAGAACTGGCTATGTCTCTCTCTCTTACGTCATTCTATCTGATCTTTAAGATCTAATCTTTCTGTCATATTAGTACAGTTTATTAAATTTCAAACTTTTTTTTTCTGACTAGGTCTTTCCCCCTAGCATAATCAGCCTACCTTTCCTTATTCTGATACAAGATGTGACTTTTTCTTAAAGCATGTGTTTCTACATAATTCTAGGATTGAGTTTAAGCTTTCAATCATATGTCTTTTGAAATATCCAGAATCTTTTTCTTTGCAAGAATTTTCTTTAAGGTTTTTCCTTGTATCTTAAGAAAACGGCCTGTTATCCTTAAAATGGGACCGATTTACTTTTTACAAATAAAATCTACCTTCTTCTTATCCCTGACTGACAGAAGGCTGAATTTGAGCATCTGGAGTCTCAAGACATCATTAAAATTAAAACAAACAGCAATGCCAGTGTTGTGGTTTGAGAGCCTGTTGGCACGTGTTTGAGTATTTGGCCCTAGGTGGTGGTTCTGTAGTGGAAAGCTGCAAAGCCTTTAGTAGATGAAATTTGCTGTAGGAAGTAGGTCACTACAGGTGGGCCTTGGGGTTTTATAGCATAATCCACTTCGTGTCCACTCTTCTGTTTCCCTCCTACAGACACGATGTGGTCAGCTGCTTTCTGCTCCTATCCTCTTGCCTTTCCTGCCACAACGCTGGAAGTCCAAATAAGCCCTCCCTCCTTTGAGATGCTTCTCATGATGTATTTTGTTATAGCCACAAGAAAAATTTACTAACTGACCTAGTTACCTTGACTATATACAAATTGGTTACTTGGGCTCCATAGAGACAGCACACAATTGCTAGCCACAAATTTCTACAGTTCACAATCAGAGTGTTCTGCTATTGGAAGGTCTCACCAAAGGCTGAGATAGTAAGACCCTGCTTCTCTGCTCGGTAACCTCATATGAAGCTGTGACCTGGTTCAGTATTAATCTGGAAAACAGTTACCTATTAAAACCCAGGCCTGGCTTGCATGCTATTCAGTAAATGTTGCTTAGGTGGCCCCAGCAAGAGTTTGCTTAAAACCTGAGTGGCCTTGTGTGCCCTGTCTCAGGTGGTATCCATGGATCCAAGCAGTCATAAGCTACAGTGATTGTTCTGGGCTAACACTTACAAAATTTACTTATAGTGACTTTTCTAGGCTATATGAGATAAAAACTGGCCATGAATATACTATGTCTTTCTAAGTCATGAAGGTAAAAACCTCAAAATGGAATCTCCATAGACTCAGTGTCTATTACTTCTTTGCTTCCCAATTGACATTTTCATTCTCTCTCTCTCTCTCTCTCTCTCTCTCTCTCTCTCTCTCTCTCTCTCTCTGCCTAGTGCTTACATTTGAGGGTTTGGAGGAAATCAACTATGTAGCACTCATTAATGTATAGAAAAAGTCAAGTGAAAAAAAAGTCAAGTGGTCTTGAGAATCATAATTTTGGTATAGTTATTATTACTGCCATATTTAATTGTACAAACAAATGGATTCAATGTGGTTTTTCCACTCAGGCACTAGGTGTTGAGAGCCACCTTCCTTTTTGATGTATGAGGCTCATTTAGAGTACTAATCATATTTGGAAATGACTGAAAACCCTGACACAGACCTAACACACAGGAGACATTTGGCCGCTTGAGCTGTGACCAATGTTGGGTAACCCAAGGACTCCCTTCTTGGAAATTCGCTCATGGGATTATCTATGGGAAAACAAAACAGAACTTTCCTCTCTTTTACATATCCTGAATCCCAGTAAAGTAGCCCAAGAGGGGAAAAAATCCATTAAAACAGTATAGAATATTGTGAAAAATACCTGTAAGCTCAGCACTTATAAGGCTGAGGTAGGAAGAATGCCATGAGTTTCAGGCCAGTCTGTACCATACAGCAAGACCCCATCTCCAAAACAACAATAACAACAAAACAAGATTATAATGATTCTGTTTGGGTCTGGCCTGGAGCTTCTTAGGAAGCCAAGATGGCTTTGGAGTTGTGGTCCTCCTGTTTCTACCTCCCAAGTGCTGGGATTCCAGGAAGGTATTGCCTTGCTTGGTTTTATGCTATATTGGGGAATGTACCCAGGCACTTTCACATGCCAGCCAAGCATTCTACCAACCGAGCTGCATCACTATTCCTAAATAGGAACTAATTTTCAATTCTTTGATGAGCAATGAGGTAGGAAACCATTTCCTATTGATCTTAGGACACCAGAAAGAATACTGTGACCTTGAAAACCACCCAGGTTCTTCCCTTGCCTATTACTCAGAGACACTCTCAAAATTGCTATGGTCTATAGAGTCCTTGATCAAATAGACAATGTTAATTTGTCGCAAATTGGTGACATCAGCATAATTATATCTTATCTCTGACCCTTTTAGTTGGTAAGATTCATGAGAAGTAGTAATAGCCTACATTTACAGAGAGCAGTACGACTTGCAAATAGCAGGGGCATCCATTACCTCATTCCTTTTACATCTCAGATGTAAAGCCTGTAGTCATACTGTAGAGAAAGGAATGCTTTCAAAAGAAATAACCTTTTGCCTGATGTCTTAACAGTGAATAAAGATGCAAGGTCCAGGACTCTGTTGGAAATCACGTTTCTTAGTCTTTCTCCCTAGGACTTTAACACTTTCAAAGGCATGATTATTAACAGTGTGAATCTGGAAGACAGGAGAAGGAATGCAGAAGAGGATCCCGAGGTCCCTTCTCCCAAAGAGAAAACATGAGTTCATTTTCTTGTCATTGTGCTAGAACACATGAAGTGAGGTTTATATTGGCTCATGACTTTAGAGATGTCCACCCACCATTGACTCCCTTGATTATGAGACCATGGTGAAGAAGTAGATCATGATGGCGGGAACATGTAGAAGAGGATGCTCACTTTAGGGTAGACAGGAAACAGGGAGAGAAAGACAGGAAGGAGCCAACAAGATCTTCCTAAGGACCTGCCTCTAGTGACCTCCTTACTCCAGCTAGATCCTGCCTCCTAACAACTTCATAACCTTCCAAAGTAGCACACCAGCTGTGGACAAAAGGTTAACTCACAAGCTTCTGGGGAGACACTTGATATCCAAACAATAGCAAATATCATAAGAAATACTTTGGACATAAGCAAAGAATTACCTAGTTTGCTGAATGTTCAAGTTGTATTTGTCTCATGAGCTAGTGGCCAGGACTCTCGTTTTCCTTCAGTGTCAGGTATTAGCACAGGCATACAAGAGTTACAGAATAATCCCATCCTGTGGTTTACTGGGCATACAGTTGTCTTAGTAAACAAATGGCCTTAGTGAAGTACAATAAGCTTGGTTACTTCCATTCCATGTGGGTATAATGTCCTCAGGCCTTCAGAGACTGATTTAGTACTGCTTTGTCAAACATGAAGAATTCCCCCAAGTTTAACTATACATTTGGTTGTTGGGACAGGAGATGTCAAATCGTAAAGGCAGAAATTGATCTATTTATAGGGCAGCTGTCAGGCTGACTCAGATTGTCTGAAAGGACCACGTTGAATTTGTTCACAAATCAATCACCATCATAATGAAAAACAGAGAGAACTAATATAATAAGAAGTGTGTTGATTGCTGAGGAAGGAGCAGGGCATCAGAAGGGCTTACAAAAAAAAAGTCAGGAACAGGGGCTGCAAAGATGGCTCAGTCAGTAAAGTTTTAGCTTCAGATACAAGTGTGGGGACCTGGGTTCAGGTAAAAACTGGCATGGTAACTTGTGTCTGTGATCCCAGCACCTGGAAGTCAGGGACAGAAGGGTCTCTGCAGCTCACTGACTGCTCAGTTGAGGTAAATATGTAAGCTCCATCAGGTTCAGCCTCAGAAAATGAGAGAGTAGTTAAATAGCGTGGTATTGACATCTGACTTTTGCATGCACACACATACACATAAGTGTGCAAGTGCACCTGCAGGCACACACGCACATGCTCACCCCTACGCGCGCGCACACACACACACACACACACACACACACACACACACACACACACACACGCATGCATGCAAGCATACACACATACACGCACACATACAACCACGCACATGCGTGCATGCACCCACGTACACACATGCAGAGTGGGGTACCGAAGCTGAAGGGAGGAAGCCATGATCCTTCCTGGCAGGTACTCAGGCAGCTTTGGAGAATTCCAGGGAAGGAGAGGAGAGTCTTCTCAGAAAACCTGCATCAGCGAGAGCTGCCGTGAAGCTTCTTCCTTTCTGTTCAATAAAAGTGAAGAGACCACACTAAGGCTCGTATGCATCTTTAAATGCTATACTACACTACAAGGAGTAAGGAGTGCATTTCAAACTCCTCCGGCAGCTCTTTCCTCCAAAGTCACCTGTCCCCTTCCTCAGTCTAAGGCTGGGGCTGCACAGCGCTGCAGGCCATGCTCCGAGGGACTGTCCCAGACTGTTTCACTCTTACATCTTTTTTATATTTCCTTTTCTAAGGATGTTTCCCTTGAGATGACATTCATAAAGGCTTCCTCCTTCATGGCTTACCTAAACCATCGCTTCCCTTTAGCGGCTCTCTCTGCAGCCAGCTCTCCTCTCCTTCTCTGGGATTCTCCAGAGCTGCTTGAGCTCCTGCCAGGGAGGATCATGGCTTCCTCCCCGCCGCTTCGGTGAAGGTCGGGGGAGTGCAGAGGTTTGAAGGAGAATGGTCCACACAGGTTCTTGTAGTTGCCTGCTTAGTCTCCAGTTGGCGGGTTGCTTGGGAAGATTAGGTGTGGCCTCATTGAAGGAGAGTTACCAGGATTGTGGGCTTTGAGGTTTCAAAAGTCCACCCCAGGACCTGTACTCTCTCTGCCTGCCGCCTGGGATCAGGGTGTAGCTCTCAGCTACCTCTCCAGCATCATATCTGCCTCCATACCTCCATGCTCTCAGCCATGATGATGAGCTAACCCCTAAAGCTGTAAGCAAGCCCCAGGTAAGTGCTTTCTTTTATCACACTTGCCTTGGTCATGGTTTTTTTTTTCCTCAAAGCAATAGAACTGTAAGTAAGCCAGGAAGGAAGCTGTGTGTGTGCAGGTGCCATAGCTTATTCCATGTTGAATAAAACAGGCTGCACGGTAATAAGCACACACAATCACCAAATATGCATCAAGTCTGTAATTTCCTGTACAAATAATTCTGGGGGATGGAGAGCTGGCTCAGGAGTTAAGAGAGCTCTTCCAGGGGATTTGAGTTCAGTTGGCAGCACTGGTATTTGGGGGCTTATAACTTCCTGTAACTCCAGATCCAAGGAATCTGACGTATTCTTCTGGACTCCCTCACATACATGGTACATACACATGCACACAAAGATATGAAACCACACAAATAAAAGTAAGAATAATTTTTTTTAAATAATTCTGCTTAAATTCTCTCATCTAGGAAAAATTATAAACCTTGAAGGATTTTCTTATTCTTAGCGTTTTGATTTTACGTTTGCCACAAGGTATTAATTCAAAGTCAGGTGTAAGTGGGTAGTTCATGCCTGTAATTCCAGTTCTGGGGAGTGGGGCAAGGACATTGCCATGAGTTTGGAACTAGCCTGGGTTACACAGTAGGTTCCAGTACAGAATCTAGCCTGGGTTATACAGTGGTTCCAGTACAACCTAACCCACAGTGTGTGGGCTTATCTTACTCCTACCCCATTCCAGTCCCTCAAATTTAGAGGATATGATAATTTTCAGTTGTCAAAAATAAAAACGTTTAAACCAAATCTCCTTCCTTTCCTTCCCCACTCTGGCTCATTTTAAGAAACAAGGTCTTATGTATAAGTTCAGGCTAGCCTGGGACTCCTGATCCACTGCCTCAGCCTCCTAAGTACTGGAATTGCAGGTTAGACCACACACAATCTTTTTTTTTGTCTTGAATTTCACCTCAAACAAGAAATAAGATCAATTTTTTAAAAAATGGAATTTAGAATCATATTAAGTGTAGGATAACATAAAGAAGCATAAGTTTTCAATTTAAGAAGAATTAAGTTGAATGTTAAATTATGTACCAATTAATATTAAAATCTGAATGGGCTATGGTAAAATTATATTTATCAGGGAAACTTTTTCTGTACTAAGAAAATTTACCTTAATTTTTTTAAAGTTAGTTAAAATTGTAAAAATGCTTTTCGTTATTTATCTCCTTTAAGAAAGTTAATGTGATTTTTCCCCCTAGAAACTTACCTAAAATTCTTGCATGTTTTGAATGAGACATTAACATCACTTTAAAATCTCCAAATGAAAAAGAACCAGGCCGATGTGGTTTTGTTTAAGCTGAACTCCTTCCAGTAGTTTTCATTTTAAAATGATTGTGGAAATTCTGTCTCCTTCCCTTAAACTTTGGCTTTCCAACTACTTTAGACATTACCGTCTGAAATGAGTCTGAATTTATTTAGGGAAAGAAAAAGGAAGACATCCTTACTCAACTTTCAATGTGATTAACTTCCTAAACATCAGTTGCGTGTGTCAAGTTTGATGTCTGGAGCTCTGTGTTCCTTGCTCCCACTAATTTCCTGTAAACACCAAGGATGCAGCCCAAGGATGTTCCTTTGTGCTCTCTGATGGCCTCTGGGTAGGGATATGCTAAACACATTCCTGCTTGTCCACTCCCTACCTACTCTCTTCTCATCCCATGGGCATAGTCACAACTATCCAGTCTTTACACTCAAAACAAGTCTTCAAACGAATCTCCCCAAAGAGTCCTTTGATGTACATCCTATTTTTGAGATGTATCATAGGTCCATTGATCTTTGTGCCATGTTACCCATTATGATCGCCTTATTATTTCTCCCATCATGGTTTCAATAAATGATAACCTTGTGCTTATTCATTTGTTTGCTTTCTATTATAACCTCTGTTTGTGACCCTCACAAGGACAGGAGATGTGTCTCTCTTTGGTTACTCCTGTATTGATACTGTCTAACATGATCATACATATTTTATGTCAAAAAAGTTTGATAGAAATGTAATGTGAGGCACATATATAAATTTAATCTCTAGGAGACACATTAGAAGTCCAAAGAAACAACATTTTAATAAATATTTTATTGATCTATAAGATGTATCAAATTTCAAGATTATTTGATATAAGAGATTACTGGTAAGATAATTTATATTCATATTACCTGAATAGTCTTCAGTTACATATTTTTATAAATTTTAAATGTGTTCATGACTAACTGTTCATCTTCATTAATGCAATTCAATTTATTTTATCAATTTAGTTTATATTTCAAATCACTTTTATTCCCTTTGTCAATTGAACTCTTACCTAGCTCCTCCTTCTAGGTCCCTGATAAGACCATTCATGTAAAATTTTCTTGACAATTACTTTGACCATGACTGTATAAGTGGAAAGCACTTGCAATTTTTGAGTCTAAATATGTCTTGGTTAAGGCCACTGTAGCTGTGTTGAAACATCATGACCAAAGCAACTCACCCTTTCATACAATAATTCAACACTGAAAGCAGATCAGGAAGTCAAGCTGGGTAGGAACCTGGAGACAGGAGCTGATGCAGAGGCTATGGAGGGATGCTGTATTCCATTGTTTGTCTATGGTTTCCTCAGCCTGCTTTCTTATAGAAGCCAGGATCACCAACCAAGGGAGGGTGTCAGCCACAATGAGTTGAACACTTCCCCATTGATTACTAATTAAGAAATCCCTCCAGGCTTGCCTACAGCCAGTTTTATAGAAGCATTTTCTCAATTAAGATTCCCTTATCTCAGATGACTACAATTTTATTGACAAAACTAGCCAACACAAAATGCACATTGTATTAGTTAAGGTTCTCTAGAGTCACAGAACGTATGGGTAGTCTCTATATAGTTAGGGAATTTGTCGATGACTTACAGCTTGTAGTCCAACTCCCCAATAGTCAGCAGTACTTGTGGATGGAAGTCCAAGGATCTAGCAGTTGCTCAGTCACACGAGGCAGGCCAGGAAAAGCCAGAGTGAATCTTCCTTCTTCCAGTGTCCTTATATAGCAGAGGGTGTGGCTCAGATTAAAGGCGTGTGCCACCGTGCCTTTAATCCCAGATGACCTTGAACTCAGAGATCTCCTAATCTTAATTGTATGGAATTCATAGTGACTACGCGTCAAGATCTCCAGGTCAGAAACTTGTATCTCTGAGCCTCCAGATTAGGATTATAGGTGAGTCTTCCCAATTCTTGATTAGTTCATTCCAGATTTAGTCAAGTTGACAACCAGGAATAGCCACTACAATCATGTATTCATTGTTGTTTTCGTTCTTGTGAGATAGACTATTCCTGTTTAGCTCTAGGTGGCCTCAACATTCAATCCTTTTGCCTCAGTCTCCTGAGTTCTGGGATTGCAGGCATGTGTAATTCATCATCCCTGGTGGGACATGCATTCTTTATCTGGGCTTTAGTGTGGTCCTGGATTTCAATGTATGTGTGCTAATGTACAGATATATCTGGGAAGAAGACCTGGAGCTTTCATTAGCATTTCAAAGGCATTTGTGTTAGTGAAGCATTAGGATCAGCTGTACAAACATGTACCATATGATACATTTGCAAACATGTAGCTTCATCTTAGCAACCTCTCATTGCTAGGTTAGCAATTAATTAATCATCTGGTCTTCTACATGCTGATTATCCAAGGCTGGGACCCAACCTCACCCCTAGCTAATCCCCTGCTACCTAGTTCATCAGGACAGGAAAGCAGTCATTAGTAGCTTTCTTTTGAAAGATGACCGTGTTTTCTCTTTTGTGTTTATGAATTCTCAGTGGAGCTGATTTAATATTCTCCCGCTTCTGCCTTTGACCCTCTTCTGCTTTGATCTTGGGAAATTTAAGGACAAAGATCTTTCTCAGTCCAGATGACACATAAATCACTTTGGACTAATTTACAAACCAGAATGCACTGGGCACACACCAGCCTGGATGACAATACCCCCTCCTGTTATGTCCTCATTGGAGCTGTCCAGCATCCTCTATGCTAAGCCAGGAGTGTGAGGCACACATCTGGGGCATCTGGAATTCTTATCTTTGGTCACTGATACTATTTTGTTCAAAATTATGAAGTAATTGACAAGTTTCTTAAAGTGGTAGGTGGCCACACTTCTTTCAGTTAGCCAATGAAGTAGCCTGTTACTATTCTTGCTAGAAGAGAAAGAGTGGCTTTTAGTCGCCTTGTCTGGGAAAATGAAGAGTGCCTTGGGGTGACTGGAATGTCCATGTCAGTCAGACCCACTGATGGGTTGGAGCACAGTGTGAGAGGACAGTGTGCTTCATCAGGGTCAATGCCCAGTATTCCATCTTAAACAGACACAGTGGCAGGAAACCTCTGTATTGAAGAAGCAAAGACTGTTAGACAGGGCAACAGCAAATGTCCCAATGTTTCCAGTCTGGTATCTCAATTCAACTACTTATTTCAGAAAAGATTTTGTTTTTTTGATTTTTTTTTGAAGATCAGAGGTGCAGTTAGAATAAAGCTTCTTAAGCTTCAATTTTATGTGTGTGTCTGTGTGTGTGTGTGTGTGTGTGTGTGTGTGTGTGTGTTTTGAGCATGCATGTATGTGTCCACGCTTGCATGTGCATGGACTCACATGCATGAGGTTACAATTGCATGTAGACTATGTACAAATGCATGGAGACTATGGGTTCACATCAGGTGTCTTCCTTGACCACTCTCTACTTTATTGACCTAAGCGGGGTCTCTTGGTGAGCCCAGAACATGCACACTCAGCTAACCTACCTAACTGACAGTTTGTGCTAGGAACCTAAGACAACCTACCTCCCAGCAGACTGCTGCATCCTCACAGCCTTTCCATGGATACTGGCCTCCAAGCTGTCTTCACAATGGTGCTTCAAGAGCTTTACCCACTGAGCCATCTCCCAGCCCCAGGCTCTTTTTTCAGAGATATTTGCAGACTTGGTGAAGTAATAGCTCTGCAACCTTGAGCAAATTCTTTCCCTCCTCTGAATCTTAGCTTCTTAATTTTTACAACAGAGGTTGGATAAACTCACTGCTTATTTGGAGCCAGGACAGGAATTAAAGGCGTTCTATTGTATGGAAGGTGTACTTTGTGTGTAGAACAACTTAATACATATTTGGGGATTAATGATGAAAAGCATGAACAATGATGGAAACAAAGATAATATGATAAGAAATCCCATTAAAACACTTTGACCCCATAGATCAGCTCCTCTCATAGGAGACAGTATTTTACAGGCAAGGAAAACAAGACATAGCTAAGTGGCCATAGACTGCTCCACTCTTGGGGTCTGTACAGTTTTTTATGTTCTAGAATTCTATATATTCTAAAGGCATAAAAACAGACTTGAACTTTCTCAGGGAATACTGATTCTCACCAGACATAGACATCTGTACAATACAAAAGGCAGACAGAGCTGGGTCAGGGAGATGGCTCAGAGGGTAAAAGTGCTGTGTCAATCACTGTTCTAATGCTGTGACTTACTGTTCCAGTGCTGTCTTTACACCATGACCAAGGCAACTCTGATAAAAAGCAAGCATTTAAGTCTGGGCTTGCTTACAGCTTCACAGGGTTAGTTCATTATAATCATGGCAGGCAACAAGGCGGCTGACAGGCAGACATGGTTCTGAAGAAGCAGCTGGGAGCTACATCCCAAAAGCAGCTGTCACAGAGAGAGAGAGAGAGAGAGAGAGAGAGAGAGAGAGAGAGAGAGAGAGAGAGAGAGAGAGAGAGAGAGAGACAGAGAGAGACAGAGAGAGACAGAGAGAGACAGAGACCCACTGGACCTGGTGTGGGTTTTTAAAACCTCAAGGCCTACTCCCACTGGCACACCTACTCCAACAAGCAAGGCCATGTCCACTCCAGCAAGGTCACACCTCTTAATCTTTCCTCATCACTTAATCCTTAATCCTTAGCTCATCAACGGGAGGCCAACCATGCAAATTTATGAGCCAGTGGATGTCATAGTCATTCAAACCACTCTTTAGTGTTTGCTACCAAGTCTGATGACCTGGCTTTGATCCTTGAATCCTATGTGGCAGGAGAAAATTGATTCCTGCAGGTTGTCCTTGAACTACCACACATGCCCTGGGGCACCTGCTTTATGCCATTGTCAGACATATGACAAAGATTTTGTGTCCTCCCATCATGCACAGAGTTGAACTTTACTCCAATCTGGATCATGTGTCTGAAGACCCTTGCTGTTTTTCTGAGGTTCCAGGCATGGGAGCACACAGTTAGCTGCACACATCCTGGCCATCAAGCATGCACAAGCCCTCCTAGCGTCAGGCGGGGCAATACCAGGCATCTCCTTGCTGCAGTCTCCCACTCTGCTGAATTGGAAGGTGAACAACGAACAAGCCAAGCTCTATCAAATGCCACAAGCTTGAACACACAGATGTGGAAATGACATTGCAGAACACTGAATTCATGTGAAGTTTGGCAGCTGATGGAGGAATCATTGGCCTGCAATTACTTTGAAATTGATGACAATATTGTAATTACACTCAGAATTATAAATACACCTCAAGATTATGATGAGCATAATCTAACGCAAAGATTACATGAGTGGCTTCCAAAACGGGTTTCTCACAAGCAGAGAGAAACCATGCTTAATGAGTTCTGTGACTCCAAAAAATGCTAAAGAAAATGTTAAAAGGATGTGAGGTGACTGTTGAGGACTGAATGTCATTCTCTACAAATGCATATGCTGAAGGCTGCCTTCAAGGACATTGCATCTGGAGGGAGGACACAACGGACTATACAAGGTTTTAAGGTTGGTGTACTTATCTAAATACTAGAGGCCCCTCCAGCACATAGAAGGAAAAGCCACAAGGAGACAGAACATGGAAGGCAACTGTCTGTGATCCAGAGAAAGAGCTGTCACCACTGCACCCTAGTGACACTGTGATCTTGGACTTTCAGCCCCCAGAATTGTGAAAAAATAATGTCTCATGTACTTCTCATTTCATCTTTGAGATTGACGAACAGAACTCACTCACCTTAGACAATAGTTAACAAGCAATCTTCTACTTTTTTTCCCTTAAGGATGAATGAAATGCACATCTTTGAGGCTCACTTCAAAATGGCATATACATAACCTGGCCAAGAACCCATGTTTGGGGAGTTCACAGACTGTGTGTGAACCTGCTCTTTTTATTCTGTGGAATGGAAACTGTACCACAGTGCCCTCTACATTCCTGTCTCGGGGCTTGTACACTAGAACAGTTATCAGAGCTCATCAGAGATGTTTCACTGCGCAGCACATGCTGGTTAATACAGATATTCACCACTGGTCCAAGGACAGAGAACTGGTGTCATCACAAAGGAGTCATCTATACCCACCCTTCAGACTCAGGAACCACCGTGGAGGAGGAGAGGTGGAGGACTGCAGCTAAACAAAGCCTCGTGTATATAACAGGACAGCTGCTCTCACGGACTTACAATAGCGTGGCTGCCCGTCCAAGACCTGCACAGGTTCCAGCCAGTCAACATTTTAGCATGGAGTGAGAAGGGGTTCAGGAGCCTCCCCAGGATGACTTCAGTGTCGGGGAAGAGTCAGTTTTCTTCAAGGGTATGACCCATGCTCTAGTGGATGGCCCTAGTCGTGTGATGTGAATATGTGTATGTGATGTGAATATGTGTATGTGTATATGTATATGATATATATGTATATGTGTATATGATATATGTATATGTGTATGATGTATATGTGTATGTCGCATATGTATATGTATGATCCATATGTATATGTATCGCAAATTGGACTTAATGGAATTTTTTTTTTAAATGAAAGAACGTTGGGAGAGCATAGAAGGCAGAAGGTAGATCTGACATATGTTAGAGAGAGGAGTGCAGGTGACTATTACCAAAGTGCACTGTATGAAATTCTCAAAGCTAATGAGAAGATTATATTTAAATGGAAAAGGAGGAAGACCTACCTCATCTAGAGCAGAGCATGCGTAGACTTCCCTGGCAGGACAAGTTGACACCACCAGGACTGGAATGGTGATAAGGCATTGTAGCACAGAGCCCCCACCTCTTTCATAAAACGTCAACTCATATTGACTTTGAATAGAAGACGTTGGCTTTGCCTGTTCTTTGCACTTGTCATAATAAAAAGAATCACACTGTACACTCTTTTGTGTTCACTGCTTCTGTTTAGCTTTAATTCCATGGCCTCATCTCCTTGGGTGGACATATTTTGTTGCTTTGTTCTGCCCACTTCACCTGCTTCCTTTCTACTAGGGCCATGCTTAGCAGCTTGCTTAGGAGAGTTGGCATCCTTGCCCTTCCTGGTTCTCCTCTCCCATGTCCAGCTGAGTGATTTCCTTTCAAAGACATCCTAAAACGGCTCTTTGTCTGATACACGCAAACTATATGGGAGGGAGAACAATTTCTCTGTGGAAAAGTTAGGTTTTTTTTTATGTAAATATGTGTAGGATTAGCGTTGATGGCAGGTCATGACAGACCTCTTCCTGCATCCCATCATCCTCCTGACTCCAACACTATTTTAGAAACAGGTGCTCCTGAAAGAGTTCTTGAAAGAGCTTATGGGATCCAGGAGGGAGAGGAAATTTCAGCAAGGAGAAGGCCAAGGCATAGAGAGCTCACAGAATTGAGAGACTTTTCCTCTTTGTCTCCCTATAGTCTGCCTGGATGATTTTGATGGAGTCTTGCCTCACAATCTCTTTCTCCAGTTTCTAATGGGTGATAATTAATACTTCTCTAGTCTTCCATCTCCGAGCTCCCTGCCACAGAACACAACTGTGAGAAACTTTAAACATTACAACAAATTCCTTGAAAGCCAGCTCCCTGGCAAGACAATGAATTATTTTCTGTCTTTTCTTTTTGATATTTTTGTCTCAGCATATCAGGGGCATTCAATGGGAAAGAATAATACCATTCAGGTGTCTTATGATAAACACATAATAGCAAAATGGCAGGCAAGAAGCAATTACTCTGAGAATAAATGTCAAATAGCAGAGTCATGATGCTAATTTCTAGTATTCACGATCTTTCGGGAAACACCTAGAATTCTAAACATGGAAGTGCTAGCGGCCTGCATAAAGAATGGCGTGGCATCTCAAAACCTTCTGCACTTCCTGGTGGAAAAGAATGGTTTAATCTGTGGCTCAGAAGCTAATCTTGGTCTTTTTGGCTTTCCATCTTTTCTCAAAGATGAATGGAGATATTCTTGACATGCAACCAAACTGCTTATTAGTACTCTTCATGCCCAAGGGACTGGGGAATTGTCCAACTCCATACCAAGACGACAGCAGACAACGATGTAAGTAGAGAAGAATAGGCACCTTGGTGGGATCCCTTGAAATAGAGCCCAGAGAAGGATTTAGACACAAGTGATGCATTTAGGATATGCTTCTAGAAGGACCCTAAAAAGAAGCTGGGGAATCCAGGAAGGGAAAGAAGTCAGCAAAGGTGCACAGAGATCAACTCACCCTTAACCCACCAGGAGCTCTGGAGGCCAGCTATGGACGGAGACAGTGATGGCACTTGAAAATCCAGGGAGCAAGAGGCTTCATTGATACAGTTCTCTACTTGGCATCTCCCTCAAGAGATGGGATTGTAAGCCTCTTGGGATGCTGACTTCTTTGGGTGTAGGGAGCTGGGGCTAGGGAAGATTCGTGATGGTTGTATTTTTATTTATTTACTTAATTATTAATTATTTATTTAATGTATGAGGGCTCTGCTGCATAGACATTTCCTTACTTAAGAGGGCATCAGTTCCCTCTATAGAAGGCTGTGAGCCGCCATGTCGTCGCTGGGAATTGAACTCAGGACCTCTGGAAGAGCATTCAGTGCTCTTAACCGCTGAGTCGTCTCATCAGCCCTCTTGATGGTTGTAAACAAATGTTTGCTGTTCAGAGCAAAAATGTGCTAGACAGTATGCATGCTTGTGTGCATAGGTGAAAAGAGGCCCAGGTGCCTCTTGATGGAGCTAATGTACTCTTTATTAAGAATATGTCACCTAAGGTGGTGGGGGCAAACATTAAGAACCAGAGTGAGGAGGCAGGCAAAGAGACAGCAATGTGATGTCATTCAGGTTGGCTACTGAAGCAAGAGTAGAGAGGGAGTTGGGTGTGGCTCACCAGGACCCATGACAAGAACAAGTCCTTAACAAGAGAATGAGTCAAATTGTCTCTCTTAGGAGATGGTGACCCCCTATTATAATGTCAGAGCTGAGATATATAGTCCAGGTATAGACTGGGAATACCGGGGGTGAGCCTGCATCCTAAGAAAATGGATGTGATGTCTCCTAACGCAGATTTGTCTTTGGCCAAGACTAAGCAGGCAATTCTAGTATGTGGGGCGGATGGGGGTCAGGGAATAAAATAGTGGGGTACTTGTCACTCATAACTGGCAGTGATCCTAGCTTAGGAAATAGGTAAGACATTTACAGTACATGCCTTGAGATGATGATCTTCTTCTGTTTCTTATATGTATGAAAACCCTTGATAGTTCAGGGGTTTGTATTATTTACCTCAAATTCATTCTCACTATGATCTTTTTCTTTCCTTTCTACTCCATTTCTGTTAATGTCTAGTCCACTTACAATATTTTTTGCTTGGTGGTTTAAAGATCTTGATGAGAAATTTTGCTACAACATGTAAGTGAAGATTAAGAAAAGACACTTCAGACATGTTCATTGAACGTTCCTGTCTATAAAATATTTTATACCAAGCACTAAAAGATTCACAAAGTTTCTATTCTGATCGCTCTCCTTAAAGCACACGTAGTGAGGAACAGCTTTGTAGCTTTGTCTGAAGTCTAGAAATAGGAATTCTCCTGGGAATATACTGCATACGATAATTTAATAAAAGACCCTCTTTAAATAGCTAGATAAAATACAGGACACAAATATTGCTTGAGGCGTAGTTCTACTAAAAACTACTTATTTTTCAATCCTGTATTTTCCTTTCCAAAGCCTAGCAACTGTACCAAAAAAATCCTGAGTACCTCATGCCAGCGACTATTCACCTACAGGAACATGAAAAAGGCTCATCAGGAAGTGGAGAGAAGCAGGCAGAGAACTGGATAAGCTCAGCTTGGGACATTTTCCTGCCTTTGCCCTGGGAATCCTCAGGCAGAAATTCAGCTCTTTGAGATGGTGTATATCTACACAGTGGGATAATAGAATCAATTTTCCCACATGACTGATAAGATGACAGATTGTTCAGGGAAATGAAATCCCTTGCCTGCTTTCCTAGTTAAATGTTTAGTTTCAAATTTCCTTTTTAGTTATTCCTCTTATTTTTGAGATTATAATATAATTAGATAATTTTTCCCTTCCCTTTCTTCCCTCCAAACCCTCCCACTTTCTCCTTCCAATTCACGGCCTCTTTTTTTTTCATTGTTGTTACATGCACATATGTATATACATACATGTTCCTAAGTACAACCTGCTCTGTCTGTATAATGTTACTCGTGTGTGTGTGTGTGTGTGTGTTTTCATGGCTGACCATTTGGTACTGGATAACCAGTTGATGTGCTCTTCCCTGGGGAAGACTATTTCTACCACTCTCAGCATCCCTTAGTTGCCTGTCTCTCTTTGTGTAGGGTTGAGGCCTACACAAGATCTGGTCTTTCCTCCGCCCACTTTACATGTCTATTGTCCTTGCACAGTTCATGTTTAGGCCTTCATGTTGGTGAGACACAGTGGGTGTGGCTTTTGAACTTACTAGGAGACAGTCTCATAGTAAACTCCAGGTTCCTCTAGCTCTTAGAATCTTTCCGCCTCCTCTTTCACAGTGATCAATAAGCCTAGGTGTAGAAGTTATATTGTAGATGTACCCACCGGGACTGGGCCCCACAGCTCTGCACATTGATTGGTTGATGTTTTGAGACAGGCTCTCTCACTAAGACCGAAGTTTTTAGATTTTGTTGGACTGACTGGTTAATAAGTTTCTAGAGCCTCCTGACTCTGCCTCCCAAGCTTATCTTCAAGCCCTGAAAGTTTACCTTCTGCTTGATACAATCTATGGCTATGTTTACCATAGTATTTTTTTTAATTTGGCTTATTGAAAATTTTATATAATTTTTTTTTTTTGGTTTTTTCGAGACAAGGTTTCTCTGTGTAGCCTTGGCTGTCCTGGAACTCACTTTGTAGACCAGGCTGGCCTCGAACTCAGAAAACCTCCTGCCTCTGCCTCCCAAGTGCTGGGATTAAAGGCATGCGCCACCACCGCCCGGCTGAAAATTTTATTTTTAAGGGTTGTTATTTTCGAAGTTCTCTTTTCTGAAACTCTTATTCAAATCTTGGATGATCTCCCCCTCTTCTTTTATTTTTATTTTAAGAGCTCACCCATCATTTGAAAACTATTTTGCAATTTTTCTAGCGTCTCACCTATGTTTTGGGGTTGAACATACATTTTACCTTTATACAGTTCTGTTTTTGAAGTTTTATTTTGGTTTTTATTCTGCTTATGGGCATTTGGCTTACATGTATGTGTACACATAACTTTTGTGCCTGGTGCCTGTGGAGACAAGAAGAGGCCATTGGCTCTCCTGGAACTGAGCTAAAGGTGACTTTGACCACCATGTGGATGCTGGGAATCACATCCTGACCCTCTGGAAGAATAGCTAGTGCTCTTATCTACTAAACCATCTTTCCAGCCTCAAGTAGGCCAACTGACTTGAGTCTTAGTGTTGAAAAGAAGGCAGTGAACATCAAATCCACTCAAAACTAAAATCAGTTATAACTGCAGAGATTTATTTGGAACTCTGAATTGGGGTCTCAACAGCTTTAACTTCTGGTTCTCATACTTCTCATTGGTCTTTGATAATGATCACCTATCTCTCCTGTGTGGATGAGGAGCCAGAAGGTGGTCCTCCACTGAAGCATGCTCACACACCCCTGTGCCTTTTTCATGTGTCCAACTTCTTTGTGTCTCATATACTTGCTCACAATAAGTGATTTAAATCAACACACTTATTTCATATCTTGTAATGTATAAGTAGAGGGCAGAATGAATCTGGAATTTCAAATGAAATGCCATTTTTTTTTCCATTAAACACAAGTATTCATCGTACTGGAGTATGTGTGTCTGTTCTCTTAGCAAGACTTTACATTCCTAGCCCAGTCTTGACATGTGCCCTCCCTTCCAGTTGCCAAGGAGACTAACTTTTTCCAGCCCCCCCCCCCCAGTATTGCTGTAAGCTGCTGTTGAGCCCCCTGCGTGCATTCAGAGAAACCATTGACTTGAATGGTTTTCCACTGGAAAGTAGAATCAGCAATAATGGAGAACACTGCCTAGATTTTACTTCCTCTGGGACCCTGGCGAGCAAGAACTTTATTCCTGGGAGGAGTGAGGCAGAGTGGAATGACTGTGACTGTATTTCTTGACTCACTGTGGAAACCAGTGACTGATCAGTGATGGCTCGGAGGGAAGATGGTGGGAATTGACCAACCGTCTGCTCTGCAGGATTGGTTCTGAAGTCCGTCAGGCAAAACAGAAATTAAAAAGGCCCTAAGATGATATTTATAACACATTAAAATCAACACTCCAGGGCTGTGGAGATGGCTCAGTTGGGAAATCTCTTGCCTTGCAAGCATGAAGACCTGAGTTTGATGCCCAGAACACAAATAAATACTGGACAGGGAAGTGTGAACTTTAATCATAGAGCTGGGGAGGGAGAGGCACAAAGGACCATTTGGACTTGCTGTCCTGCTTGTGTAATCTGATTGGTGAGCTCCAGGCCGATAGAGACACTGCATCAAAGAAGATGGATGGTTTACCTGAAATGACACCCAAGGTTGTTTTCTGGCCTTCACACACACACACACACACACACACACACACACACACACACACACACACACGCACACACACAGAGAGAGAGAGAGAGAGAGAGAGAGAGAGAGAGAGAGAGAGATGCAAATACATAGACCATTTTCAACAGTGTAGATGATTACTCTCAGAGTGGAATAGCCTCTGTGGAGATGACATCTAGGGGCAACACTTTATGCAAATTGTGAGATAAGAGCAAGGCAGTAGCTAAGGTGTGAACGTTCCTATTTTTAGAGGTGTAGATTTGTGCAGAGGGGCAGACAGTGATGCACACTGTAGATACTCTGCAACCTAAGGAAAGGATTTGCTCTCTGTGCTTTGAGACAGAAAAGCCCACCAGCTGTTGGTGCTTTGGGGTAAGGTTATGGAACCTTCAGGAGGTGGAGCCTCACGGGAGGAAGTATGGGGCTGTCATACAGATGTTCTACTTCTGCTTCCTGAAGGTGATGTATTGTGACCAGTCATGCCCCTGCTCCACCTGTTGCCGTATCTTCTCTACAATTGTGAACTCTATCTTGCAGGAACTGTAGGCTGAAATAAACCATTTCTCTCCCAAGCTGTTCTGTCAGGGTATTCTATGACAATTGAAAAGAAACTAGAACAGTTTCTGTTGATGGACAGTGAGTGCCACTTGCTCAGGTTTTGAGTGTGAGAGTGAATGTAAAATGTATGCAAGGGGCTGGGGAGATGCTCAGTGGTTACGAGTGGTTAAGGCTTCTCTTTCTGAGGACACAGGTTTGATTCCTCATTCCCAGGACTCACAGTAGCAGTTCACAACCATCTGTGACTCCGGTCTCAGAGGATATGGCTTTCTCTTCTGGTCCCTGTGGGCACTAGGCATGCAATTGGTCCACAGACATATGTACAGTTGAAATACAAAAAAACTTTGTTCAACCTGTCTCGAGAAGACGAATCTGGTAGTTATCAGCAGCAGGAATCCTAGGAGAGTAAAGAGTTGATGAGCTCACAGAGGACTTTTTTCATTTACATTCATGTTCAAGATGACCAATCATGAGCAACTGTGATGACTAATCCTGGTTGTCAACTTGACATTCTTTCCCTTTCATAACTCCCTTGGATCCTCTTCCCCACTTCCCTACCCACCCAACTTTATATTCCATCACTCTCTTTATCGTTCAGGAGAGAGTCCCTCTGAGTAAGAGTGAGTAAGAGAGATGGAGATGGAGGACTGTGTTTGAATAAACAGGGCCCAGAGCTGGTGAGATGCTTCCCTTTGAAGCTTCAGAGAGGGGATATGAACACTGAATCCCAATACTAACTGATACTATCAGATGGGTTTGAAAGTTGACAAAACACAATCACATAATAATGTGTCAGAAGAGTGGAATCAAAATGTAGAGTTGTTCCTATTTCCTGGTGTAATCTGAAGTATACATCCCTGAGCTTTTCTGTATCTGGAGCTGAGGGTAATCCCCAGAACCTCTGCGGCCAACTGATGGGGTGCTGGTACCCATCCCACAGATAGTAATTGTAATGATCAAAAGTGTGATGTTTGAGAATTGTTCTGTGTCCCAGAAAGGATGTTGCTTGTAGTGGCATCGGACTCTCCAGGGGAGAGGGATGGTGAATAGGAAATACTAGTAAAGAAGTTTCTCAGAGGAAGGCTAGTGCATCTTATTGCGCTTCCTGATATGGCCCATTAACTCACCAGGACAGGCAATTTTTGTTTCTCATGTTGTGTCACCAGGGTCTAGTTCCGGACGATGCATGAAGAGCAATAGGTACTAATGAGTCACTGAGAGAATCGAGGAAAAGGGTTCCTGATTTCTTACTGTTCCTCTTCAGTGGAGTGAGAATATAGCTCTCTTTCCTTGGGGCAGATTTACCCAGAGTTCAAGTACCCTGCATAGTGCTAAGTACAGGGATGATTTTGGCCCCTCTTGTCTCACTGCCTAGGAAACCATGTATAAATTATAACTCCCATAGGATAGGCTATGAAGTGGTGATCATTAGCTGAGAGTACACTTCCTCTCACCAATTCAGTGCAGATTTACATAGTACCCGCCAAGTGTTACCTTACACCCTTGGGCATCTTTCAATGAATGTTTTGTGTCCACACTTCAGAATAGGCTTGATACTTAGGAAAGTCTCCAAGCCTGTTCTTTGGTGCATCTGCATCTTGGTGATATGTTGTCCAAGTTGATGTTTCAGCTGTTAAGAGTTTTAGTGTGACATGTCCCTGACAGCTTCAATTCGAACAGTTCATCCCCAGTTGTGTTGTTTAGAGTGGTTATGGAACCTTCAGGAAGTGGCACCTAGTTGATGTAAGCCAGTTGATGTGGGGGGCAGGCTTTAGGGTTGATAGCTGACCTTTACAAACCAAATGTTTCTGCTTCCTGACTACTGGAAAGGTGTAAGTAGATGCCACACGAGCTCCTCCACTGTCTTGACACTCACAGAGATGGGCTATATTCCTTCAAACTGTAACTCAAATGAAATCTTTCTGCTCTTTAATCGTTCCTCTCAGATATTTTTCACAGACAAAAGGAAGTAACTAATAAACCACTAGCCAACAAGCTGAAACATATTCTAGGGCTGAAAAGATGGCTCAGGTCATCAAGTGCTTGCATTGTGAGCATAACAACTCAATCCACATTAAACAGATAAAACAGCTGGGTATGATGGTATGAGTTTGTGACTTACCCCCAGGGAGGTGAAGACAAGTGGGTCCTTGGGCTGGCAGTCAGCCTGGCCTTATTAGTTAGTTCTAAACCAATGAAAGGCCCAGTCTGTTCTTTTTCTTTAAGGTAGACAGTGCATGAGAAGCAGCTCCTGAAGATGGCTTGAACTTGTCTACTGGCTTCCCTCCATGTGCGTGCAAGTGCACACAAGCACACACACACACACACACACACACACACACACACTCCCCTTTCCCACTGGTGTATTCCAAGTGTATCTCAGACTACAGGGTATGAGAGGAGCCTGTCTGGAGCATGGAGGGAGGGTGCTGGCAGGAAGAGACAAACTCCTAGACACGTGGAAAACATTGCAAAAGATGTTCTTGTCCCTACTGCTAAGCAAAGCACTGAGCAGGCGCAGCAGAACCGGGGCCAGTGAACAGCAGCAGGCCGGAGTCAGAGCACCAGCTGGGCAGGTTACATCTATTTTTGGCCTGAAGCCTGTTGAGTGGAGGTTGGCAGCTCTCAGAACCACCAGCCGCCTGCTGAGTGGGAACTATTGCACAAGCGGCACTTTTCAGCCATTCAGGTAATAGCCTTGAGTCTCGAGGCAGAGGTCCTGAACCTGGAAAAGTACTTCTCAGTCATACTTCTTATGTGAAACAAAGCTTTTAGAAATGTGAGACACAGCTTTTACAGTCCCACTGTCTTTAGCATAGGATGGCTCTTACAAGAGCGATTTGATGATTTTCATTTCATTACTACACCAGGAATGTCTTCAAATGGAGTTAATGATAACCCTGACTACAAACTTGGATCTGTCCAGTTCCACATGCCTTCCGTTCAGGGTTCCACACTGTCCCCTGCAGCATAGCAGTTATAGGAGACTCCATCAGACACTTTTCCTCTTCTTGTTAAGTGTTGATTATAACTACCACCTTTGGTCCTTAGACAAGAGCATAGACTTGTTGGAGAGCCTAAATATTTTATAGAAATCTCTGCTAATGGTTTTTTACTATTAGACAAAAGGTACTCAATATTACAAAGCCAACTTGAAAGATCTTCCACCAGTGTTTCCATTGATAGTCTTAAAATATCTAGTATGAATCTACTATTCTATTAGAAACTTTGAGATCTAGAAAACACCCTAATAGACTCTTATTCACATTTGCCTAGTAACCATCATATAACAACCAAAAACCTTGATATGTTTTCTACCTAGAAATATTCCACATCCCCGCATGTGACATTCACACTCCCATTCATATTCCTGAAATATTATAATGATATGGTTTAATTGAAGGTAGAACATATGGCAGTATTTAGCATAGTAATGTACAATAGATGCACTTAATGACATTGGAACATAATTTTCTGTCTTATTAAGTTAAATTTATCAGAAAATAATTTAAATCCAATAAAAATTGTGTTTATTATATAGCATAACCTAATATAATTCACAAATGGAAATATCAGTGTTGATACTCCATGGAGTCAGTACATTAGTATTTACTTATTTTTTTAAGATTTGTTTAATTTTGACTTGTGTGTGGATGTGGATATCGTTGTGTGTGTCTATGTGTCTGTGTACTTGTGTGTATGTATGCTATGCATGTTTGACCCATACAGGTCAGAAGAGGGCATTGGATCTCCTGGAGCTTGAGCTCAGACAGCTGGGAACTTAACTTGGGTTACCAGGAAGACCAGCAGGACCCTGAACCACTGAACCACCCCTTCCACTAGCCCCTATATTAGTACTGAAAAGCATTCAGCTAAATCCCTATTACATGACAATGTGTGACCTCAGGCACGGTTCTTTTCCTCTCCAATCTAGATAAAATATTATTCAACACTGACTCACAATAGTGTGAGCTCATAAGAGCGCCAGGCCAGAAGAACATTTTGCAAATGGGGAAGTAAATAATGTATCACCTAGTTAAATGGGTACAAAATATAAGCTGTTGTTTTGTGCTCATTAAATTCATGCTGCTGTAATTGATAACATCATGGTCTCAAACTTGCAATCAGCAGGATTGACCAGCTCTGGAGTTGACTTTGGAATTTATTTCTGACATTCAGCCATCTCTAGCATAGAAATATTTGGGAAGATTAGATAAGGGAACACTGAAGAGCTCACACACTGTCTGAATATGGTCAACATTACTGTTTGCTGAATCAGAAATCTCAATTACCCTGAAAAGATAGCTGACTGTCACACTATTAGCACAGGTTTCTGATTTCAGAAAGGTCTGGAGGTTGATTATTTAGCCTATTGTGACATAAACTGGGGAAATAATAACACTTTTACCTTGAGGTCTAAATTAACACCACCACTTTCAAGAGTAATTGGGCATAGTTAGTAAAGTTGAAGAGCATATTTTAACTAAATAATAGTGTTTCTGCAGATTTCTTACACATAAGCATAAAACGAAGTTCACCCCAGAAGACGTGTACAAGAACATTAATTGTAGCACAGATTGTGAATGTAGAAAAGGAAGAAATAAGATGGTTACTAGCTATATTTTTTTGTCAATAAGCTAGAGTCATCTGAGAAGAAGGAATCTCAATTGGAAAAATGCCTCCATCTGGTTGGCCTGTAGTTAAGTGTGGGGAGCATTATTATTATTATTATTATTATTATTATTATTATTATTATTATTAATGCTTGATGTATTGATGTGGGAAGTGCTACCTCTACATGGATGGCTCTAGGGTGTATAAGAAAGTAGGCTGAGCGAGCCATGCAGAGTAAGTCAGCAGGTAGCATATCTTTTTTTATTTTTATTTTTTGGTTTATATATCAGTTCTTGCCTTCAGGTTCCTGCTTGAGTCCTGCCCTGCCTGCCTTGCCTCAGTGATGGATTATGCCATGGAAATGGAAATGTGTGTGTGTGTGTGTGTGTGTTTGTGTCTTCATCTTCACTGTAGTTGGACTAGAACTCGTGATCTTCCAGCTTCAGCCTCCAAAGCAGCTGGGAAGCATGTGGACACCACCATGCCTGCTGTTCTGATACTGTGTCTTTGCAGGAGCTTGTCTCACTGCTTAGGAAGCCTGCAGTGCACAGTTAAGGGAAGGATGCTCTTCGCCACACTCTTTGTATCGTGTTCTTTCACACATTTTCTGAGGGAAGGTAAGTGGTTTTCTACCTGTGATGTTTTTGAAATGTTATGTGTATGAGTGTTTTGTATGTAGGTCTGTGAATCATTTGTGTTTCTGGTGCGTATAGAGGCCAAAAGAGGCTATCAGATCTCCTGGAACTGTAGTTATATATGGTTGTGAGCTGCCATTTGGGTGCTGGGTCCTCTGGAAGAGTAACCACTACTATTAATAGCAAGCCATAACTCTAATACATAAGGGCTCAGCTTACAGTTTGCTCAGGTGTGTGTATCTTATTCATCAGTGATGGTAGCTGCACTTTCTCTTTAGCAGCTGTTGGCAAGAGGGGAGGAGGAAGGAATACTCTCAATGCTAAAAATATTCTTTTCATGATGCTATGCTGCCTTATTGAGGCTATGAGTGGACTCTATTACCTTTTTTTAAAAACTCCAGCCACATTCTCTTCCTCAGGTACTAGTATGGGTTGTGTAGTCCAAACACAACTATTAATTCTGCTTGCTTCACACTCACCAAGTCTATTCCCAAATCTTCACTTTCATACGTAATGCTCTTTTGTGTCCTCTGCATGAACTGCATATTCCTCCAAATACAGGCAAATGTTCTCAAGCCTCCAAGTCAGCATTCACTGTGCTTTTTGCTTCCAGCATTTCTTTTGTTTACCCAGTGCACAAAAATACTGTGTGCTAATGTGGAAGGTTCAATGTTTGTACCTCTATGGGGAGCTTACTGAGGGAGAGGATTTTGACTCTTTCACCAGGCCTTTAGGAAAGGGCAGCAATGTAAATTGTTAACATGTGGGACATACATTAATGGTCTCTGAGAATGAAAGACTCTATGTTTAAGTATATTAAAGAATCCCCAGAGAGGGCAAGACCATGTGCTACTCTTGCAGGGGACTGGACCCACATTGGGTGCCTCCCAACCACCTGTAAATTACAACTCCAAGGGATCTGCAACTCTTTTTTGGCCTTTGTGGAAAGCCTCCTGTATGTGCATAAAATAGATAAAAGAAAGAAAGGAAGGAAGAAAGGAAGGAAGAAGGGAGGGAGGAAAGAAAGAAACAAATAACTAGATTAAACAGATTTCATAGATTAAATAAATAGAATGATAAAAAAATCTAGCAAGCCCCTGTGAATTTTTTTCCTGGCTGGTCAGGAACCATCTAGGAAAAGCTAAATACATACAAATGATGTTCTGGAGATGACACATTCTATAGCATGGTTTGGGATGGATAATTCTGATAATAATTTCAATCTCATCTCAGGATTGATTCTTGTAGCTGATGTGCCTTTCCTATTATTATTAAATCAATATAATAACCCCTCAACATCTGTCCACCCTATTGGGTAGATTTTCTTCAGATCAATGAAGATGTATATTGTCGTGTAGTGGTGCTGTGTAGAAAAATTGATGATTTCATAGCTCCTAATAATGATTCTATATTTATACAAGTGTTTTTGAACCCTCTATTAGAAAAGCCGTAATTAGGGCTCTGCAAACCTTCATGTGTCACAGACTATTGTACTAAGATTGAAAGCAATTGTGAAATAGATTTATGATCAGGGAAAACATTCTTTCTGAGCTGGCTCTGAAAACATCTGATAACAAAATGTCATAAAACTGACTATGCATAACTTATTGTAGGTGCAAGGACAAAAAATAAAATATTGTCTGGTTTATTTATATGAAATGCTAATATTAATGAGACACAAGGCAGATGACTTGCCTCTTGACAAAATAGTGTTAACTTAGACATAAGAATTATTGTTTTAAACTCTTGATGAACCTGTGGAGCTAGGGACAGATTGTGAATGATTAATTAGCTAACTAGTTTTAATGAAAACACGTGTAAACATTTCTGTTGTAACTTATTATTCAATTTATGGTTTGAATTTATGTTTGACCTTGTTGGGAACTTAAAAAAAATGCTTAGAATACCATGTGATCATGTATCATGAAAAAAAATGGAAGAACTAGGAACAATGACAATAAGAAATAGAACAGACAGAGCAAAACACAGAGACCATAGAAGAAGGAGAGCACAGCACAGAACAGCACAGCATAGCACAGTATAGCATAGCATAGCATAGCATAGCATAGCATAGCATAGCATAGCACAGCAGGCAGGCTTTTCTTACCATGAGACAGGTTCTTTCTTAATAGCAGGGCTTCTTCTTACTGACAAGGACAGGTCTTTTTTTCTTATAGACTTGGGTTTTTTTCTTTCATCATTAGAGAGGTGGAAACTTTTTTTTTTTTTTGAGCAATAAAGGTTGGAACTTATTTTTCATCCAGAATGAGTGAGATTTTTTCTGCACTGGTACATGCTCAATGGAACTTGCTTGTGGGGGCTTCTGCTCCATCCACCATATATGTGCATATTAAGTATATGCAAGTATGCATGAATACTTGTGGAGTTGATAAGACAAGTGGTCAGGCCTGACATTGTGCATGTATAAATGTGTGTGTTTCTGTGCATATGGCCTGTATAAAATTTTTTCTTACTGTGAGCATGACTCTCCTTTTCTGGTTCACAAAGAGTTAATTGTTTCAAACCTCCCTCTCTCCCCTTGCCAGTGATAGATGAGGCTTCTGGGCACAACTAATCCTTCCTTAATTCCTTGCTAATGCCAGCAGGAATTAATTACCAAATAAATATATATCTGCCTGTCTTTCTATACATATGAACACTGAATTAGAAGAGCAGAGTTTCTCACTTGACATTTTTGCCAGGCCCATATATTTAAGTTTCGTTCTGTCAGTAGTATTGAACCAAGAAGGTGCTGTAATCAGGGATTCAATGTTTTAAGTGTGTGAGTATGGATCAAACTCAGTATAAAATACTAATACAACTGGGGCTATAGCCATGGTTGAAAACATCGAATGAGCAGTAAAGGACCTTTTCTGACCCCATGTACTGGAATATGGAACTCCATCTCACAGTCCATCAGTGTTCGGTATGGCCAGTTACATCAGAAAGGGCTACATGTTTTCTTATTATTTGAATAGGGCAAGAGGTAGCTTTAGTGGCACTAAGATTGTGTAGATTGGGGGTTGACTTCCCAAAGAGTAAGAGTGCTAAGTGGCCTGTTGTTAGCTGTTCACTTTCTGTGGGGAGTGCTTAAACTGAAGAAAGACAGCTTTTCCAAGTCTGCAATTCATTGTTCTGTCACTCTGGTGACTGGTTGAAGTAGGATAATCAAGTCTCAGGATTGGAATGCCAAACACAAGCTTGTGTTTCTTCAGGACTCATTGGCGCACAGGTTGAGAACTTCATTGAAAGACTATGGGAATCCAAGTTCTTCTTTTGCTTGATTTGGCTTCCCTGTTGTTGTCTTAAGAATATTCGTAGCAATGTTTTCATGTGTTCATCTTCATTTCAGAGCACCCTTTCTAGTGCTCCTAATCTGCAACAGTCTTGTGGTGTAGTGACTGGATCTTTCTGGTCCTTGTCTTTGCTCAGATCCTGGGCTTGGCCTTGAAAAGTTGGGAATCCATATTTTTCTGGCTAGCCCCAAAGATGGAGACTCTGTTATGTCCTTGAGCATATGCACCTGATTGTAGAATTTTGCATTTGTTCAGAGCACACATCTTTCCATCATACTTCATCAGCCTTGGAGACTACCCAGTCCTCTTTAAGCAGTTCTGTCCGGATCACATTGTGGTTACCTACCTCTGAGACCTGCTTCTGTAGTTCAGCTTTATCTAACCTCTGTTACTACTTTCATTTCTGAAGTTGGGTGTAAATGGAATGATGTTGATGTCATCTGTTCCACAAGCCACTCTGGCTTGGGAATTTCTGAAGAAATGCTACTAGTTGAAAAATTAGGGCATGCCCCTTTAAGATTTCTTTCATCTGCAAGATCTTAAAAGGAATAGACTCTGCTACAGGGTGGTTTGTAGACCAGTGGTATTAAACCGAGAAGAAACACCCTTGTATGCTACTATGACCACAGAAAAAGCTATAATTTTGGAAATTGATACATTTAAGGTGTTGCAGGTTGTTGGTTACAATTCTGGAAACTGGGAGCAGAAGGGAGTGACAACCAAGCAGATCTGGTGGGAAGATGGGTCTTTGGTTGAGATTTGGGCTCTGTAGAAAATCCCATGGCTAGCAGATATAGTTAGAAAATTCTAATTTTTCCAGCACTGGCTTTTGTCCTCTGGTTCCCTCTTTGACCACACCTTTCAGTGACAGCATCTAGTTGAGGGTGATAGTTTCCATTCCAGGACATCCAGATGTATCACAGGTTTATTTAAATTCTTTGCTTAGAGTTGAATATAGAATATAAGTTCCACATGACAAACCAACACTCAGGCTTTTCTTTTTAGACTCCATAAAACGTGTGATCTTTTTACTATACATCTGGCCTCCAAAATGTATTCGGTACAGAGTTAAGAACTTAATAATTACGTTACTGTGGGTTATTACAAACCCAATATAATGGAGTCAATATAATAAAAGTAAAAGAAGAGGGAAAATTTCATGACCCAATTACTCATAAAAAGCTGTAAAATTTGTAATCATATCAGACAATTTATGCTTTGAAGCATGGAAGACGAATGGAAGTAGGACTGTGCTACATTATAGCAAAAAAGGGCTAGTTCACTAAGCACATAATATTTCTAAATGTGTGTGATATGCCACCATCACTCTATTTACACCAACTTTAAAAACTCAAAGGCTCATGGAACTGAATTGGGCTATGGACAGATTGGATTCCTAAATACTTTTCAGACTTTAGTCTATTGTCTAAATAAAATAAAAGCAATAAAAAAAATTGGCCAGGAAGTATCTAGAGCATGCATCATTAGACAATGTGGGACAAATAAAGAATTATAGAGCATCTCACCCAACAGGAGAATAGTACTCTTTATTCTTAAGTTTAGATGGAATACTTTGTCAAATGTTACCATATTTGCTACCATAATACAAATTTTAGACATTTGAAAAGATTTAAAGTCTTACACATTTTTGTTATTTAATAGAATAAAACAAGAAATAAATACCAAAAAATTAGCTGGAAGATCCCAAAATAAATTCTCTACTCTGTGCTATTTATTAATGACCCAAGGGTCATAAAGGAAATCTAAAGGAAAAACATAAAATGTTTTTACGTAACAAAATCTAAAAACTAAAACCAGCAAAATTTATGACCTACAGCTAAAGCAGTGCTTTGACTAAGGGGAATTACAACATACAACTTTCAGAAGAGTGGGGGACATAGCTCAAGTCAGGAAATCTTATACCAGAATGGGAATCTCTCAAGTCAACAACCCAAGTTTCTACCTTAAGAAATTCCCAAAAGAAAACCAGCGGGAGACGATGGAAGGCAAAGATCATGGAGGAATCAGATTAAAATCAGTAACAGTGAAGAATGTTTATAAAACCAAATTCTTACTTTTTGAAAAGGTCAGTGTAATTGATTCACCACTTTATACGGGTCAAACAAACAAACAA
The DNA here is from genome assembly GCA_036184795.1 of Tokudaia tokunoshimensis. NCBI lineage: Eukaryota > Metazoa > Chordata > Mammalia > Rodentia > Muridae > Tokudaia > Tokudaia tokunoshimensis. Next base: position 112,572,226 of record BTHU01000008.1, read on the forward strand.
ACAGCGCATATGAATAACCATCACCACAGATAAGCATCAATAGCAATAGAGACCTCTCATACTGTAAAAGGATAATAAACTATTTCAAACAAATGCACATTTAAATTGGACAGTTCAGACAAAGTGCTTTCATTTCTCAAAAGCTGTGATGTTTATATGAACTTTGACAGGATCTAGGTTCAGCTTGAAGACAAATCTCTGCGGAGGTCCGCTAGGGATGTCCCAGATTGGACTAATTGAGATGGGAAGATTTATCTTTAATGTGGGCGACATCATCTCCTGGGCTGGGAGTGGGGCGGAATCCAAACGGGAAAGCAAGCTGATCACCAGTGTTCATTTCTGTCTCCTTGGGGACTGCGCATGCCCTGTGGCCAGTGCCTAACCTTCCTATCACCAAGCCTTCCTTCCCTTCTGTGATGAGCAGTGCCCTCAAGCTGTGAGCCCAAAACAGACAGACAAACAAACAAATAAACAACAACAAAACAGTCCTTAAGGTGATTTTTTTTGGGGGGGGTGGTGGTCAGGTTATTGTCACAGCAATGAAGAAAGTGACTAATGTGCTACTCAAACTCCAAAACAAACTAATAAAAGAACTTAACTCTATTGAAGAAACTGAAATTACAGTTAAAAAAATAAATAATTAAAATTTCAAAAATAGAAACTTCCTAGATCAACCTGTTTTGCTGGCAAAACCCAATGTGGCCAGGTATTGCCCCTGAGCTCAAGACTTCTCTCAAGGCCAATTTTCTGTCTGATGCTGCCCCATTACGCTCCTCAGCACCTGAGTTACAGGAGACCCGGAAGGCTGCCCCCTGGTGGTGGGAAAAGGAGATACATTCTTGGCATAGAAACTTCATTGGGTTCCTTTCCTGTGGGTGCTCTGTATACTGAGGACCTGGGAATTCTTTCTTCTGTGATGCCCAGCTGGCTACTGGGTACCCAAGGGCTTCCTCCTGTGTATGGCCTTCTGCTCAAAGACTCTTTTTAGAATGTGTGGATGGAGCTTGAGCATTCTTTGAGGTGTCTACCCTCAAAGAATGTCCTAGAGGGCAGGGGAGCCTTTTGCATCACATGTGTGTGTCTTTAATGTGGAGCCGCTGTAGAGGTTTAATGAGTTAAATTGAAATGACTAAGCCATCGCTCACTGTCTGTCTTGCCTGTGATATGAATTTAATTCTTGGAAGAAACTGGATCAAGAAAGACATTTGAGGTTTTAATCATCAGAGCACTGCTGTAATCAATAGGACCCTTAGAAGACAATAAATTCAAGGACACTGCATGAGAAAACTCCGGGTGGAATGTGCTTGCTCCACACTGATGAAAATTTCCCATTTATCTTTTGAATTTAATTGAAATAACATTTTAAAGAATTGTCAGGCAAGCTTTGTTCTGTTCCTGTAACTCACAGCCATGGCTATTACTCAACTTCAGGATGAATGATTCCCAGTTTTCCCTTTGTCAGGGGGGAAAATACAGCAAACAAGCACGCTAATTATTTAAAGGAACCCTGGGGCCAATTAAGCTTTTTCTATTACTGCTGTAAGAGCAAGCGAGCGAAACAGGTGGAAAGTAATATATGGACTGGCTGTCGTTCCCATGGCTCCTTGAGTCTCCATCAGGCCATGCTACAGATCTATAGATAGGATGTTTACTTCACATGCAGATTTAGTGTTTAGAGAAGATGAACAGTAGCTTTCAAACTCCTTGGCTTACAAACTTTCTTAAGGAGGGTACATCAGCACACCCACCTCACTGCTGCAGTGACAACTTTAAGATGTGCCCCTTAGTTCTGCTAATTCTTCCATTAAAGAAGGGCGATGTCTCGCCCTTGCCTACAAGTTTAACTTGTTCAAAATAGTTTTTGCGATGATAATATAATTACATCATTTACCCCTTCTCTTTTGTCCCTTCAAACCTTCCCAAGTTACTTTCCCTTGTTCCCTTTCAAATTCACAGTCTCGTTTTGTTAAATTGTTATTATATGGATACATACATATATATGATTCTAAATACATAGATACAACCTACTCAGACTGTGCAATGTCAATTGTATGCATACGGCTTCAGGGCTGAACATTTTGTATTGTGTACCCAATTGGTGTTTTCTTCCCTGAGGAAGACTATTACTCCCACTCACCGAGAGACCACAACCTGTCTGCAACAACTTTTAAAATGCCACTAACCATTAAGCAGAGAACAGTGAGATGAAATATATTCAACAATTAGATCATTGACATCTTTTAGGTAAAAAGTCATCTCTAAAATAAGACAAACAGAAACATGGAGATGTGTCACTTGCTGCTCTTGAAGAGTCTGGTTGTCAGCACTCATGTGGGGTGGCTCGCTGCTACCTGTAACTCTAGCTCCAAGGCACCCAACTCCTTTGGTCTCCAAAGGTACCTGAATATACATGCCACATACCCCCAAATTAAAATACAATAATCTTAAGGTAAGACAATCAGGCATGAATCAGATAGTGAATTCTGTCATGAAAAAAATTAACCTATATATTTATTATAATTTATGTAGCACAGATCACGTAGAACATAGATAGGCGTTAGTCGGTTAAGTAGAGCTTTTTACCTTAAGTAGACGTGCTCACACAACAAAGTGAGAAAAACAGTCAGGATTTCAATCGGATTAACATAATTTACCCACCATCAGCATGAAACTATGGAAAATGTTTAGGAAGAGTTAAGCTCTCTTGTGCACATAGCACACCAGTCATCCTCTTGGAGAAGACATGGAGAAAAAGAAATACTTAAATGGTAGAGATTTCTAATGTTTTAATATTTAAGTATAACCATTAGCATAATTAGTAGATGAGCTAGCTATTCATTTATCTATTAAGGCCCTTATTCTGACTGTTTCTGTTAGAGCGCATGCCCATGTGCTCTCACCTCTATCCTTAGTAGACCCTTCATGAATATTTTCCCCTAGTGTCAATCGCTTAATTTTGATTCCTTATCATATTTGAATATGTCTTCTGCCTTTCTTATCTATACTATTATCTTTTAAAACCACTAATCCTCCTTTTTAGGCTTACTCTTCCTTTCATTGAAACCACTTCCAGTATAGAGAAAACATCCTTCTCTTTTCTTTTGAATTTTGTCTATGTTCAATATGCTTTTGCATAGGGCTTGTCACTCTCCATTCTTGGAAGCGTATGTTAAGCTGGTCTTCAGAGTTGTTCTCTGAGATGGACTGAGGTGGGATTGGATGGTAGCCATGGTTGGAGACATGTTCTTGTTATTCAGGGCATGCTATAGTTAACTGATCAGAGACCTGCTCCCTTATTTGGAAAGGGGGGTGGCTACTACAAGCATTGTGTCTGCAGGGAGCCTTCCTGTCTCCTGTATAAGGATGTGTGGCTTCAGATCTAGCACCAGGATGGGTAGGGAGCTGCTGTTCTCCAGGCTGACTCCATCTCAGGATTTCTTTCCTGCATCACTCTTCTAGATCTCATGCTTCATTCTCAAGGTCCATGCTGTTTTGGGACAAGATTTGAGAAAGTGAGTATCTAGGTTTCTTCCAGAATGAGACAGACATCTCTAGGGTCTCTGGGTGTGATAAGAGGACATAGGTCTTTTAAGCATTAAATCCATTCTAAGTTCTTCAGTTCCATCTTGCCTCTCACTTCAGAAATGCCTTATTGAGGAAAATAATGGGTTCATTTGGGAATGAGTGGGGCTTCTTTCCCATTTTCTATATCAGCTCAGGTTTCTACCAGCTCAGTTTTTATCCGGGTTCCTCTGTTCTGATACGTGAATACTTTCTATTCTTATTAATCCCTTCCTCCCCTCCCCTCTTTTCTTCCCCCTTCTCTCCTCTTTTTCCTTTTCATCTGCCCCCAAGCATGTTTCTGTCATTTTAATCAGACAAACAAATCATTAGAAACAATAGCAAGATTATTAATAGATGACTTCCTAAAAAAATATAACCAAGTATTATTTAAATCAGTGGATGCAAATAATTTCATCATTTCATCAAAAAAATCCAAACAGTAATTGAATCAGTGGAGCTTAAAAACATTTTAAAAATTGGAGCAAAGTCTCAGACACCATAAAAATACAAGAAGCTTAAAACTAGCTTTCATAAACATTGTATTATTTTTAAACAAAATACCCCTGAAGGAATTTTTTTTTTTTGCTCTTTTGTGCCCCTCAAAATAAAGTTTCCTGAAATTTCACAGCAAGAGGATTTCTGCTTTGGAAGAGTAGAGGGAAGCATTAAGGAGACATTTACTTCCTCAGTTTACCCAGCTTGTACTTCATTGTTTTTTTTCATTTAAACCATAGACAAAACAGCCATTCGAATATTCATACATCTATCAAAACAACCACTCTCAAATAATTCAGTACTCATAAATTCCTGAAACGTGGGCTCATTTTGCTGCAGGTGTGGTAAAATTAAGACTTTGTGGTAGTTTTAACTAGAATGGTGCTGATAGGCTCATGTACTTGACTGCTTGGTCCCCCAGGTGATAGAATTGTTTGAAAAAGGATTAGTGGACGTGGTCTTATGGAGACAGTGTGTCATTAGGAGTGGCTGTGTGGTTTCAAAAGCCTATAGTGTTCTCAGTAAGTGCTCCCTGCTTCATGGTTGTCTCAAGATTCGAGTTCTCAGCTCCTGCCCTAGCGCCATGCCTGCCTGCTGTCAGGTTCCCCCACTTCTACGATCATGGACACTAACCCTCTGGAACCATTAGTTCCAAATTAAATACTCTCTTTTATAAGTTGCTTTGGTCATGGTGTCTTGTCACAACAACAGAAGAGTAGCTAAGACAGATCGCTATCATCCTGAAATGAACCTTACAACAACTCTTGAAGGTTAGAGTTGGTGAGCCACACAACCGTAACCACTCAAGTGCATGGATAAGTAATTAAAATGTTGACTCCAGAGATCAGGCCCAGTTTCAGCTTGTTGGATGCTAAAAGCAGAAGTTTGTTTTACCTTGGAGTTTCTGGCTCAACCTTGCTTCGCCCATACCATATCGCTGAGCCTAGCTTGTCTTGGCTAGCTTCCCCGATTCACACCAAGAGCTTTAGTGTGAGGTTCTTTCGGGACCTTGTTAATGCAGATCCTGATGGAGCATGTCTTCAGAGGAGAGAAAAGATCTGCTAGCTAGGTCCCAGGGGATGACAATGCTCTGGTCCATGCCCAGTTCCCACACCAGAGAAGTTTTCCATGACCTCACCACTACCATGTAACACTCAGCCACAGGGCATTTCCAATATATGTGAAAGGTGAAACAACTTTTCCAAACAATTTCAAGAGTTATGTACATTTGCTTCCTTTAATATATATGTATATACATTTATGTCTCAAATGGAAATCTAAATATTATGGAAGTTTAGCTGGGCAATGGTGGCACATGCCTTTAATCCCAGCACTTGGGAGGCAGAGGCAGGCAGATCTATGAGTTTGAAGCCAACCTGGTCTACAGAGTGAGTTCTAGGACAGCCAGGGCTACATGGAGAAACCCTGTCTCAATAAAAAAACCATTTATATATATACATATATATGTTGTAAGTTTTAAGGTATATAAGGTAATATCCTGTCTTGCAAAGGTGCTCAGGGGAGACTGACTGGAGAGGATCTTTACATATTCAAAGAAAGATAAGATTTGAATATGTAAAACCTAGAGAAGTCATCACAAGAAAGGACAACAATAACAGAGTAAAGGCATATATGCCACTTATGGCTGGTACTATTTTGAACTTCTATAAATATTAACCAATTATACCACCAAAACAGCTCTATGTAAGAAGGCTATTGTTTTCAGTATTGAGTTGAACCTGGGGCCTTGCATTTACTAGGCAAGCATTGTATTGCTGAGCCACACTCCCAACCCCCTTTTAAAGTCTGACACTAAGCTTGTGATCCCCCTGCCTCAGCCTCAGAAGTAGTTCAGATTATAGTCATACATCCTCATCATGCCTGGCAGGTACTTACTTTTGTCCAGTAGTTTCTTGGATACAATCTGAATCAGAGAGCATGGAGAAGTTTGGAAATTGTCCTTCTCCAGTGTCATTCAGCTGGTAAGTCACAGAATTGGTATTATATGTAGGAAGGCATCACTATTTTAGAGCAATCCTCTACACTATATCAAAAGATGTGAACTATGGACTGCTCCCAGGGTCCAGCCCCAACTACCTGGTGTGTAGTAAACAGTAGGGCATGATCCTGGGAAAGGAGTCACAGAGCTGCTGAGACACTAGGAACAAGTCAGTAGATTACAAACATTTTCAGTGCTTATTCTTGACTCCCCTGTGAGTTCTGTGCAAATCCCACCCCTCCCTAATGATAGTTAATCTTTTCCCATGAGAACAGTGATATTCAAAGAGATCTACATGTCCTTCATTCCCATCCTTTGCTACTTTAGCAGTGCTCAGTATTAACTAAATGGAAAGTTGAGGATGCTATTGGACAATATGTACTATCCATTTTCTTTTTTTACTGTCTGGTGATTTTTATAACACACACACACACACACACACACACACAGAGACAGAGAGAGACAGACAGACAGAGAGAGAGAGAGAGACAGAGAGAGAGAGAGTGAGACAGAGAGAGAGACAGAGAGAGAGACAGAGAGAGAGACAGAGAGCGAGACAGAGAGAGAGAGAGAGACAGAGAGAAAGACAGAGGCACACAGAGAAAGAGAGGCAGAGACAGAGAGAGATGCATGCAAGCATACTAATCCCTACATATGTTGGATAGATAGAGTGTGGACAGAGGGAAAACAATCAAAGCTGGCCTTGCTGATGATGCTATATGGGAAGTTATGATAGAGACCTACAGGTAACACCTAGGACTGAAGAAATACCATTTAGTGCCAATGCTAAATAGCTAGCCTTTTGAGATAGAAAAGGTATCTACTTAAGGCTGCCACAGAGCAAGCCAGTATTCTTGATGCCTGAAGAAGTATAGGCTGGTTCCCTTGTTTACTTGTCAGAGAGCTGAAAGTTTTACACCCAACCTTCTACTGGTATATTCTTTCCACTACTTGCCATCCCAGTCGGACGTCTGGCTCTCCACTAGGAGGCACAGCCAAGAGGCATCTGGCGAGGTTCTCAGTTAGCCTCTGACAGAAAGGAGAGAGGCTGCATTCCTTTGGGTTGCCCCTGATAGGAAATGGGTTCCTCCAAAGGCCTGCAATGCCTGGAGATCTCTTTCCTCTTCATCACAGCCATGCAGAACTACACAACAAACCTCGATCTGTGTCCACTCTGCCAGCTTCATAACTATTCTTGGATATTTTCACCTAATCTTCTTATTGGAATGGTCTACACTATCTATGTACCAGCGCAAGGATGTCCCAGCCACAATTCTGCTTCTACTGATCCTGACAGTGGCAGTATATTTTGGAGAGGAGAGGATGTCCTTGCTGAGTCTTCAGAACTAAGCTTGATGATCCTAGAACTGATGCCACTATTAGAATCTACATCATCAAGTTCCCTCCACCACAGGGAGCTAGCTCATGCAGTGAGTAATGTGGTTATCATAGTAGTTGATCAAATCCTTGTAATTTTAGGCACTATGTGAATGGCTTCATAAATGTTATTGAAGTCAGAAAATAAAATAACTATTATTAACTCTATTTTACAGATGAGAAAATTTAAGCAAAGTGCTAACTGACTAAGGGCTTAATACATTTTATTTATACTGTTACAACAATGCAAAAATAATTTTTTAGTTTGTGATGTTACTTGGTCTACCATGCATAAGACATTTTTATTTCCACACCAGAGACAGGCATATCCTATACAGGTAAAAATGCATTAGAAAGTATTGGGGTAGAAATAACTTCTTGATGCTATGATCTGAGTAAACGTGTCCACCCCAAATCCCCATCTTAAATCCTAATCCCCAAGGTGATGGACTTGAAGGCTGCAGTTGGGGACAAGTGACTGGATCACGTGGGTAAAGTCTTTGTGAAAGGACTTAGCAGTCATCTGAAGGAGGCTCTGGGATCTTGCTTGCTTTATGCTAAAGGATCCAGTGAGAAGGTATTATTATGGGACATGAATGTGTCTCCAGTTTGGAGACTCTGGCACTCAGTTCTGAAAAATAAACTCGTGTGTGTGTGTGTGTGTGTGTGTGTGTGTGTTTTATAAGGCTTCTAGTCTAAGGTGTTTTTGTTAGAGCAGACTGAATAGATTATGAAGACAGACAAGCTCTGATGTTATATTAGGAGCAGGTCTGATGACTCAGGGCTCAGCCAGTACTTATGGAGTTGGGGAGGGGAGTCACAGCTGAGCACCTCATCCCTAGTTCTGAGAAGTATGGACACAGATGGGGTGCCATGTGGCTGGCATTTAGTTTGTGAAGGCAAAGATATTGGGTTTCTGCAGTATTCCATGGCTCTCCCAGGGGTCTTATACCAGGCTGATGAAACAGCCTTGCTGATTTCTTTGACTTTTCTTGTCTATGCATAGTTAAAGGGAGTGTTTAACCTCTCATTTTTTTTTCCTTTTAAAATTTATAGTATTTTTGAGATTATAATATAATTACGTTTCTCCCTTTCTTTTTTTTTCCCCTCCAAACCCTCCTATATACCTCTTCCTACACCTCTTAAAATTCATGACCTCATTTTACACTAACTGATATTGCATGGATATATGTGCATGTTGTATAAATATAATCTGTTCAGTCTATATAATGTTATTTGTATGTATGTATGTATGTATGTATGTATGTTTTCATAACTGAACATTTGGCACTAGAAAACCAGTTGGTGCGCTCTTCCCTGGGGAGGCCCACCTCTCCCACCCAGCTTTCCTCAGCTGCCTACAGCTCCTATAGTTCTTTGTAGAGTGTTGAGGACTCATTGGCTATTTGCCACCTCGTTTGGCATCCCCACTGGTGTCATCCTTGTTCAACTCATGTTTGGGCAGTGATTTGATCATATTTTATGGGTGTCACTTCAGATGCTAAGAGACACATTCTCATCACAAAGTCCCTGATCCTCCGACCTTTACAATCTTTTCACTCCTTCTGCAGACTCCCTCAGTCTGAGGTGTGAAGAGTGTTTTATGGATGTATCCATTGAGACTGGGTTCTACTTTGTGACTTGTTCATTGGTTATGGTTTCTGTAGTGGTTTCTCCCCTGTTGCAAAAGAGAAATTTCCTTACCCTTTAATATGACTATGATAGTGAATTCAATGTTCCTTGTGTCTTCAGATGCCTTTATCCCCACTTCTTATGCTGAAACCCATTATTAGATGAACACTGTGTTAGAATGACTTCATCTTTCCATCATGTATGACATGCTCCTGTTGGCTGCTGGTACTACTTTTCCTTAAGCTCTATTTTGCTTGGCATCATGGGTCTCTTAAAGAGGGACATGCTCTGAGAAACACATTGTTATGTTATCTCATTATTGGAGCATGATAGAGTGAGCTTATACCAGCAAAGGCAGTTACAGTGCCACTGGGTGTCCCAGTTTGGGATGAGGCCCCTTATATACCACATAATTGAGTTAATATAGTCACAAACACGTTTGCTTTTGACTAGTGCTAGTGGGGTATGAGTTTCCAATGTGTTATATATTCAAGACTTTAAAAATTAACTTAAAAAATTTTGAGATAAGTTCTTGCCTTGTTACAATTACTGAATTTGAGCATCCATGCCTGCTTTTCATTTTTTTAAAAGAGAACAGCAGTTATTTTTAAAAGAACTTAATTCTCTAAGATACTGTAAGATGTCCTGGTTTCCTCTGCATATTTTCTGCTCCAATTTAAGCACTGGAATCTCTTCCTGTCACTAGGACTTCAGGTACATGAGTGCTTCTGGTTCCCAGCTTGGTGCTATTCCTAGGTTGTTTGTGCAGCCAGAGTATAGAAACGCCCGTGTGTACATAAGAACCCACAGACTGCTGGTATCTGTAAGTAGACATGACCATCTGCATTGGTATGTAGCCAAGCTTTAGTTTGTACCAATGTGTACAATTTCAGTCTATAAACCTACATACTTGTCTTAGGTACTTTTGTGTTGATGTGAATGATGCCATGACCAAGGCAACTTATAAAAGAAAACATTTATGGGGGCTCAGTGTTCTAGAGGGTTAGAGTCCCTAACCATTATGGCAGAGAGCGTATAGCAGGCAGGCAGCCATGGCACTGGAGCAGTAGCTTACAGCTACATCCTGATTGACAAGCAGGAGGCAGAGAGAGAACTGAGAATGACCAGGGGCTTTGAAACCTCAAGTCTACCCCTAGCAACATAATACCTACGAGGCGACACCTCCAATTCTTCCTAAACAGTTCCACCAAAGAGGGACCAAGCCTTCACATAGATGAGCTGTGAGTCCCTTCTTATTCAAAGTTACCACAAGATCATTCTCACTTCTTCATGGTTGTTGAGAACTAGATATGATACACCAGATGGTCACAGGAATGGGCAGTGATATTTTATGCTAATCTGGCAGGGTTGTACTGCTTGGATACTCTCATGATCTGGGTACTTTATCTCCATCTACATCTCTGACTCCCCAGCAAGACATGTGCCTCCTATGAAGAGCAGCATTCACCTTTAACAAGAAGAATGCAAATCAATCTATCTTTATCTCCTTGTATAAAGCTCAAGTCCAGGTGGATCAAGGACCTCCACATAAAACCAGATACACTGAAACTAATAGAAGAGAAAGTGGGGAGGAGACTCAAACACATGGGCACAGGGGGAAAATTTCCTGAATTGAACATCAATGGCTTATGCTCTAAGATCAACGATAGACAAATGGGACTTCATAAAATTACAAGACTTCTTTCTTATTGCACTATCAATAGGACAAAACAGCAACTAACAGATTGGGAGAAGATCTTTACCAGTCCTACATCTGATAGAGGACTAATATCCAATATATACAGAGAACTCAAAAAGTTAGACTCCAGAGAACCAAATAACCCTATTAAAAATGGGGTACAGAACTAAATAAAGAATTTTCAACTGAGGAATACCAAATGGCTGAGAAGCACCTAAAAAAATGTTCAACATCCTTAGTCGTCAGGGAAATGCAAATCAAAATGATCCTGAGGATCCACCTTACACCTGTCAGAATGGCTAAGATCAAAAACTCAGGTGACAGCAGATGCTGGCAAGGAAGTAGGGAAAGATGAACACTTCTCCATTGTTGGTGGGATTGCAAACTGATACAACCACTGTGGAAATCAGTCTGACAGTACCTGAGAAAATTGGACATAGTACTACCTGAGGACCCAGCTATAACACTCCTGGGCATATACCCAGAAGATGCTCCAACATGAAATAAGGACACATGCTCCACTATGTTCATAGCAACCTTATTTATAATAGCCAGAAGCTGGAAACAACCCAGATGTCCCTCAACAGAGGAATGGATACAGAAAATGTGGTATATATACACAATGAAATACTACTCAGCTATTAAAAACAATGAATTCATGAAATTCTTAGGCAAATGGTTGGAACTGGAAAATATCATCCTAAGTGAGGTAACCCAATCACAAAAGAACATACATGGTATGCACTCACTGATAAGTGGATATTAGTCCAAAAGCTTGGAATACCCAAGGTATAATTCACAGACCACATGAAGCTCAAGAAGAAGGAAGACCAAAGAGTGGATGCTTCAGTCCTTCTTAGAAGGGGAGATAAAATACTCAAGGGAGGAAATATGGAGATGAAGTGTGGAGCAGAGACTGAGGGAAAGGTCATCCAGAGACTGCCCCACCTGGGGATCAATCCCACATACAGATACCAAACCCAGACACTATTGTGGATGTCAACAAGTGCTTGATGACAGGAGCCTGATATAGCTGTCTCTTGAGAGGCCCTGCCAGAGCCTGACAAATATAGAGGTGGATGCTTGCAGCCAACCATTGGTCTGAGAGCAGGGTCCCCAATGGAGGAGTTAGAGAAAGGATTGAAGGAGCTGAAGGGGTTTGCAACCCATAGGAAGAACAACGATATCAACCAACCAGAAACCCTCAGAGCTCCCAGTGACTAAACAACCAATCAACGAGTACACATGGAGGGACCCATGTCTCCAGCAGCATATGTAGCAGAGGATGGCCTTGTTTGACATCAATGGGAGAAGAGACCCTTGGACCTCTAAAGACTCGATGCCCCAGTGTAAGGGAATGCCAGGATGGTGAGGTGGGAGTGGGTGGGTGGGATAAGGGGAATGGCCTAGTGTTTTTCCAGAGGGGAAACCAGGAAAGGGGATAACATTTGAAAGGTAAATAAATAAAATATCGAATACAAAAACATAGTATAATTTTAGTTCATACAGAAAACCATTTTAAACTGTTACTTTAATTCTTTAGGGGAGACCTTGAAAAAACAAACAGACCAAAAAATAAAAAATAAAAACAAAAACAAAAACAACACATCTTTCTCATGAAGAATCTTCTGGGCGTTTTTGACAAAGACAGTTCTTCCCTCCTCTTGCTAGGGTATAAGAGCTATTTCTCACTTCTTTCATGTGAGGATATGACATGATTTCTGCAGGTAAAGCCAGTGCACCAATGTCTGGTGCTATGAAGAGAACATGAAGAATTTCAGATCCTGAAGTTTCCACGGTGGTTTCCCTGTGTTTGTAAAATCATCATGTATATTTCCCTCCCTACTTACAGATTCCAAGGCTTCTGGATCTGTCCTTGTTGGTTCTCTAGATTGGCCAGTCCCTCCAGATCCCAGGGTGTACAGCGTCATCTTGATGCTGGACTCAGAGAAGTCCACTGAGCTTTGTTTACTTTCTCCTTGCTGTGAAGAAGGGAGTGAGTCGTATTTCTCATTGTTTTAGTATTAACTTCACTCTCTCTGTGTTTTAAGAAATAACTTTCTCAGCATCATGCTAAATAATCTGGACTATCTACATATCCATAACTGACATCACTGCTAACATTTGACACGTGTCTATGATGTCACTACTACTATGACACTTGTCTATGATGTCTATGATGTCACTGGTAATATTTGACATGTGTCTATGACATCACTGCTAATATTTGGCACTTGTCTATGGTTATACTGTGACCTTTCTTCTCTTTTCCCCCTTCTAGATAATTTTTAATTCCCCTTTTTATTCTGACCCATTATGCATACAATATATTGCTAGGTAAATAATACATACCCAAGAATTGTGTGCCTATATTCACAACAATTTTGGACTTCTTCTTTTTCCTTTTTGTTTTTTGTTTGTTTGTTGTTTTCATTTGTTTGTTTTGCAACATCTTTCTCGAATTTCAATGTCAAGGCTGTACAGTCCTAATAAAATAAGTTGGGAAGCATCCCTTTGGCCTTTATTTCTGTAAGGAAGTTGTATAGGATTGAATTTCTTTCTCCCTTAGATAATTATAGCTGTGAAGCAGCTAGCAGAGCATTCATACTCAGAAAGGGTGATCTTGCAATTCCAATGCTGTCTGTAGATTTTACATGACTTGGGTTCTTCTGGTATTCCTTTCAGTAGTTTTATAAGGGTACTTCGGAGGGAACTGTCAAACACAGTGACATAAAAATCTCAACAGTGGCTGTTTATTATACCATCAAGTCTCTGTGGGATGCAAAGTGATGAGGATGAATCTCTAAAAAGAGTAGCAAATAATAAGGCAATGACTAGAATATGGCTGTCTCCAGGATAGGAATTGGAGCGCCATGTGACTGCTGCTCAGTAGACAGAGGGAGGAGAAAAGGTGTAATGGGTCCAAGTTAATATTCTTCCGAGTGCTCTAGCTCCAGTAGATAGTGTATTAGTAAGGCAAACGATAAAGACAAATGAAAATGAAATTTAATATTTATGTACATATTATCAATTAAAGCATGAAGACCTTCCTAAAGAGCAAAATAAATTTAAAAACGAGAGTATAATGCATATTGAAAGTAAGTTAGTACATGTATAAAATATTTAAAAAATTAAAATTTCAAAATGTTAACATGATCTATGGCCTATAAGCACACATTGGTAAGCTTTACTCACTAATTAACATAAAAATTACTTCCTAATCTGATCATAAAACCAACCTCAGTTTTGTTTCTTTCAATACTGGAAGACAGACTCTAGAAAACACAGTTTTGTTTGATCTTTTTTTTTAAGAAATGAAATGATTAGAGATCAGATGATGGTGATCAAGTTAGTTTAACTATACACTGAGGAAAAAAATATTAAGGACACTTTTTGTTCATTTTTTAAAATGTTTGTGTGTGCTCGTGTTGGGGATGGGGAGGTATATAGGTATGGATGCCAGGGCACACATATAGGGATCAAAGGGCAAATGTGGGGAGTTGATTCTTTCTTTCCACTACATGGATTCATGGGTTTTAGGAATCAAACTCAGGTCATCAGACACCTTTTGCTGCTTAGCCAACTTGCTGGACCTATGAACAACATTCTCTCTCTCTCTCTCTCTCTCTCTCTCTCTCTCTCTCTCTCTCTCTCTCTCTCTCTCCCTTCCTCCCTCTGTCCCTCCCTTCCTCCTTCCCTCCCTCCTTCTTTCTGTCTCTCTGTTCTCTCTGTCTCTCTGTTCTCTCTGTCTCTCTTTCTCTCTCTCTCTCTCTCTCTCTCTCTCTCTCTCTCTCTCTCTCTCTCTCTCTCTCTCTTCCTTTCTTTCTTATGCTGGAGATCAACACATGCCTTACACATGCCAGGCAAAGGCTCTGCTGCTTAGCTACATCTTCAGCCCTTGAGAGAAATTCTTGTAAGAAAAGTCCCAAGAAACCAAGAGAAGTCCCAGGCTGATGGCCAGGAGAGGACAGACACTTAGGGAGGTGAGACTGCATGTGACGTTGCTTCTGAATGAAAAGGACCTGCAGGTTCAGAGCACGTCAGCAGGAACTTCGGCATGGATTTGTTGACTGTGAGTTAGGAAATGAAAGTCAGCCTTCAGGACTGTTAAGATCGGCATGTATCCTCTCAAACCCTTTGTTAGAACCTCAGTCCTTGGTGCCATAGCAAAGCAAGGTCTCCTGGGAGATGTTTGTGCTGTGAATGGATTCGTGCCACCACCACCACAAAAAAAAGGGGGAGGGGGCTTGCAAAAGCATCATCGGTCTCTGCTCTCCACCTGGGGAGGGCTGCCTTCTGGTTCTCTGATGATTTCCAGATTGCTTTCCATCTGGTTGCTTGAGACAGGGACTCTCATTGAACCAGAGGTTCACCATTTTGGATAACCTGGCCAGTGGGCACCTAATATTAGGGACAGAAATGGTTTTCTATGGCCTAATGCTGGGTTTACAGCACATGTAGCCACACTCAGTGTTTTACATGGGTGCTGATGATTTGAACTCAGGTCCTTATGCCTTCAAAGCAAGTGCGCTCACCCAATGAGCCATCTCCCCAGTTATTGCAAGATATTTCCTATCCAATCTAATTGAGGCAGTGAGAGGCCAGTGATTGGAGGGGAGAGAAGAGGAGGAGCTAGGGGGAGAGAGAGAGGATGCACAATTACAAGAGGAAGAAGCACTTGGCAGGGGTGAAGAACCAAGGAACAGTAGAGTCAGACGTTAATTTATCCAAAGGTCAGAAAATTGGGATAAGACTTTTATCATTATAAATTGACGTCTTGTAATTGGGAGTTTCATATACATTAATATAATTGGTCAACTATTTAAGTTTAAGTGTCATGCTTTACTGGGTAATTGGAAGGAGTGGGTGCCAGAGAGTTAACTGAGCCCCGGCCGAGTAAAATGACCCTGTGGAGGCTGAGTAACTTCACAGGGCCAGAGAATTGAAGGAGCAGTTCTTTTTAAATTAATTCTCGTTATGCCCAGTTACTGATTTTTTAATACGAATTTGACACCTATCACAGACAGAACTAGATATATCATTTGCTGTACATAAATATCTGTCTATGTGTGTAAATATGCTTGCAAAGTTATCTATCACTGGACTCTAAGTAAGTGGATAGATTGTGACTGATTTATAGCCATGGCTATTAAACCAATTTAATGTAAGTTAACACCAAGCACAAGTGCTAGATAACCATTGTGTTTGAACATTTTCATGCTGATAAAGCAGTATAATTTGTATTAAAAGAATGACAAGTTTGTTTTATAAAGGATATAACTTCCTAACTCCGAATTTCCCAATCCCCCACCCCACCCAAATGATAATAGAGGCAGAAATGTTTCAGGCAAACCACGGGCCCTGGGCCCTTTGCTTCTTTGTAATTTCTTTCTTTCTTCCAAGTCATTCTTACTGTGCAGAGACCATAACCAAAGAGCAGACGATAGAGCATTTTTCCTTCCTGCAAGAGCAGCACAAAGTACTGTGTTCTCTCTGAGGGACAGGAGACAAAAGAGAAATGGTTTACGGCAGTTAACACACAGCAACACACAGGGCCAGGGAAGAGCTCTCCAGAGCTCCGCTTTTGACAACAGAATTCATTCTGCTAGTTCTGATTTTTTTTTTTTATAAATAATAACCAAAAGCCCATATCCTGTGCTGGCTAGAAGCCAAAGTTCAAAAGCCTTCATCCCTATGACAGTTCCATTTGCATGGCTTCACCCAGGGGCACCGTGGCAGGCGGCTCAGTGTCTGCCTTGTACATATCATCATACACACACACACACACACACAATTACAAACACACACATACTCACATACACATACACACACTCACATACACATACACACATTCACATACACACACATACACACACTCATATACACACATACACACATTCACATACACACACTCATATACACACACATACACACACTCACATACACACATACATACATACACACATACACACACTCACATATACACACTCACATACACACACATGCACTCACATACACACACACGCTCACATACACACATTCACATACACATACTCATATACACACACATACACACACTCACATACACACATACACACATTCACATACACACACTCATATACACACACATATACTCACATACACACATACATACATACACACATACACACACTCACATATACACACTCACATACACACACACTCACATACACACACATGCACTCACATACACACACACTCACACACACACACACGTTTACATATGTGTGTGAGGGGAGTTACTGCTCAGCAGGATCACCCTTTGACCTGTGTAAGTAGGAATTAGATGACAAATGCTTCCTGCATTATGCTCAGAAATGGCTAGCTCAGGGCAATACCTATGGGCTATCTCAGAGCCCTCAATGTTATTTCTCTCCTGCAGTGGACATCTATGACTATGGGTTCCTCTCTTCCCCACATCCTACCTGTGTTCTTGCTCTCTGGGGTTACTTTCTAAACTCCCAGGAACCCTTGTCTCAGCCTCCACTTTCATGAAAACCTAAGCAAAGGAACAGGAGCAATAGTACAATTGTCACCCAGTACTGCTAGTGTTACAGGGTCCCAGGGCCTTCAGGGATGCCTGGATCTGGGATGGGATGCTGCTGTCATTCTCTTGCCCTTCCTCCTATTCTCTTCTTTCCTCCAGGAAGATCTCCTTTGTGCCTACAGTAGTAACCTCTCCTAGCATCAGTAAGGAAGAAAGCTTCAGAGTCATGGCCTCCCATTCAGAACAGGAGATCTGGACAGGGACTTACATTACCACAGTTGGGCTTCAAGTTTCCTCCTCACCCAGAGTCTGAGGAAACCAAGCACCAGGATTACCCAGGCTGGGATGGGCAGGGATGGGCAGAGATGAGAAGGACTACTTCTAGTAGGGTTGAAAGCAAATAATACACGCATACAATATTTCCATAGAAGCAGATGATGCGGGACACCAAGCTGTCGATATCCCACATGTAGGACACCTGCTAGGCAGCTCCATCTTCATAACCTGTCAGAACTGCACCTCACATAGACAAACCTAGAAGGCAAGGACCAGTAAATAATCAGTCTTTATATGGCCTTGTGCAGATCTCCTCCTCTCTAAGTCTTTCTTGGATTCAACTTGTGAGCTTGTTCCTGGTTATTTCCTAATTCCTTGGCTATCTGTCTGCCCAAGTTATAAGGTTCCGCTGGACAGAACTCTAACAGCCCTGCTCAAAGGCCACTTACTGAAGTAACAGCTTACCAGAGGGTTCTGGGAACTGTTCTAGCTCCAGCTAAGGTTCCTGGAAGTACTTCCTTCAAAGCTGCACAGTTCCCACTCTTGGTGTGCTGAGGCCTGGGTTTCCCCACACCACCACTTGTGGTGGAAACTTATGGTTTCTTTGGGAAGTCAATTATGTCAAACATTTCTCTGAAGCGGGAAACAGATGAAAGGATGTTTTGCTAATGCAGACATGTGAAAAGATGCACAATGTTAAGTAGGATCCAACAGACAGTGGACGATGCTGGATGGTATTGGTACGCCTTGCCATTCCTTAATGGTCATGGCTTGTTGTGACTTCACAGAAACACTACAAAACTTCTAACGGTGTTTTGGTAGCTTCTTGGACTTGGGCTGATTGGTAGTGATGTCAGCTGATACAGACTCACATGGACTTTTGCTAAGACAGTAATGGCAGGCTTGCATAGCTACCTTTGCAATGCTTCCTTGGTCTTGAGTCTTTATCTTAGCTGATCTTCACTTCATTGAGAGAGGTGCAGCAGAGAACTTCTCCTGGTGTCCAGGCTGGTCCTGGTCACTCCTACTGACTTGTGCCAAGGTGTGGCTGTTTCTGATGGGTTGGGCCACCGCTGTGGATTTGTGTTTTCGATCCTGACACTACTGAACTGGGCTGCTGGTATATATCCTGACAATGCAGATTGGTTTTGCTCCAAAGAACTATATTTAACAGGTCCCCTTCCCCTGTATCCTAATAATCTTTGCTTTCCACTACCTCTGGTGGGTGGTGGCCTAGAAGGGAAGTTAAAACATTTAAGAACCCTTATTAAAAGTAGGTTTTGAAAAATCTAAGCCTACATCCACTGGCCTATATTTAGAAATTATTTTTGGAGACAATGTTGTTTTAAAGTTTAAAGTAGCTAAGGGTAAATAGTTGAGTTAGGAAATTAAGTATAGCTGGTATATACTGCCATATATAGAACCAGCTTGTTCTAGTTTCATTACTGTTGCTGTGCTGACAAAAGAGCAACTTAGGGCAGAAAGGATTTATTTCATCTCACAGTGTCAGATTATAGCCTGACCCTGGAGGGAAGAAACTTGAAACAACTAGAAACATCACATCCATAGTCATGATCAAAGGGAAATGATGTGTACTCAGTATTTTAGGAAGCAGATAAAACTCTGAGTGAGTGAAGTCCAGAGGGAACTGTGAGTTGTTGATATGAGTAGAGCCATGACAACAACCAAGGCTTCCAACCCACGGGACATCAGCAACTTCAGTTTCTTCCAGGATGTTTATACCCTGAGGCTGCTGACTACAGACACCTCTCACCAAGACTAGACCATCCCTTCCCCTGTGTCACATACAATAGACATGCTGAGGTTCCAGGTTGTAGCAGTAGGAGGTTCCACCTCATCAGGGTGCATACACCCCACCCAACCCCAGCACTTCTGTGTGTTTGTGTGTCTGTCCTTTTTTCCTTTCCTGGCCACCCCTAGTCAGGGTTCCAAACCACACAGGAAGTTGGAAGTGACAGCCTGGTTTCTCTACTTTGATAGTGTAGCCCCCTATACCAGTGACAGCCTGGTTTCTCTACTTTGATAGTGTAGGCCTCTATACCAGTGACAGCCTGGTTTCTCTACTTTGATAGTGTAGGCCTCTATACCAGTGACAGCCTGGTTTCTCTACTTTGATAGTGTAGTCCCCTATACCAGTGACAGCCTGGTTTCTCTACTTTGATAGTGCAGTCCCCTATACCAGTGACAGCCTGGTTTCTCTACTTTGATAGTGTAGTCCCTCATACTAGGGAATGACGGCACTGTTTTTAGCTCTTTCTTCTCTCATTAATCAAGACAGTAAAGACATTCCCACAGACGTGCCCACTGGCCAACCTGATCTAGACAAGTCCTCTCTGAGACTGTCTTCCCAGGTAACTCAGCATTGGGTCAAGTGGATCACCAAACTAAGCACCACACAGGTCATTCTAGGATTCTCACTTAATGAACTGTGCCCTGCAAATTGGATCTCTGGCTGATAGGATTCAGAACTTATAGGTCATATCAGTGAGACCCGGTGTAAATTCTCCTGGGACTTGTTAGAGCAGACACACATACAGTCCATTCTTACACACATGTACACATGTGATCACATCTCATACAGATGACAGACAGCTGCATTCCAGGTCACTTTGTGGTGTTACAGCGTATCCATACTCTTTCCACAAAGAAAGATTATGCATTTTATATCTCTTAATGATGCTCAATTACCATATCTCATAGCAGATTTTCATAAGACCTTTGCTCCTAAACAAAAGTTTAGAAGAAATTTCTTGCATGTGTACCTAAACTTAAAAGGGTATAAAAATTAACATGAATTAATTTTTGAAAGCCATTTTGACTCCTCAAAACATAAATACTTGAATAAATTGAGATAGACATGAGGAGACAGATGAGATTAACATTTCTGTGATAACTTGAAATAGCCTTCAGAACTCAACATGAGGATTTCAAAGGAAGAATTATTTTATCCTGTAGATAATTTGAAACAAGATATAGAAAAACTTAACTGCAGATGTTCCAATCTTTCCTGTGAGCACTGAATGGATTCAATTAACACTGAAGGAAATAGGCTGTTTGTTTTTTCAACTTTTTGAAGAATCCTGTGACAGCAGAGGTGAGGAACCTTGCCCTGGGTCACATTGGCACTAGCAAAGACAGAATGAAAGTGAGGCTGCCTGAAAATCTATGACATGAGGCTTCCTCAGTCTGCTTGGGCTCCTGATAGTGTCATTAACTGAAGACAATGAAAGTGCTCACCCTTAGAAAATAATTTTTGAGACAGGCATATAAACAATGAGTCACTCTTATAGCTAGAAGGAATGGAGGTATTTATATATGATGGTACAGAAGGTGTCTGCTATGCTGGAGAATTTTCTGCTCCTCCCCATGGACGTTCAAAGCCAAACTCCCCACTGTAAAGATTAGAGCAAAGTGTAGGGCCTGTGGGAGGTCCTGAGACCATGAGAGTAGAACCTATATGAATGCAATTAGAGTCTGTTATAGAAGAGACCACAAACAGCTCTCTTATTCCTTTCCCCACGAGTGACAGAATGATCATCTGTAACAAACAGCCTTTCTCAGGAAAGAAATCTGTTGGTACCCTGATTTTGCACCGTCTAGCTTCCGGAATTGCAAGGAACACATTTCTGTTTCTCTTGCTCCATGTGATCTACAGTAGTCTAACATCTCACCCAGGGCACACACGGTATCTTAAAGGACAAAGCCAAAGTGAGCATGTCTAATGTACTAAACGTTTCACTCTCAGTTCTGTGAATACAAGCATGAATACTTATATACACATAGAAACATGTGGACACACATACATGCACCATTACACACATACTTGCTCATGGCATCCAGGAGATCGGGGAGGTTGGATTCTGAATGTGGAGGGAAAAATATAAGCTTCTGCCCTGCAAGTTACACCTCTCAGAGTGTTTGGATTATTTTTCCCCAAGGTTGGCCATAAAGCAGCTTTTGCTGCTTAAAATAGAAATTCTGCTCTGGCTGCATCCAGAAAGCTATGCTTTTATGTTAATAAGTAAATACTAGGTCGACAATACTGCTTTCACCTTCTGTGAATCCATACAAGAAGTATTTAAGCACATCGCTGTGGCTGTGATTGTGCCCTGCTGGTCACAGGCACTGGGCTTCCTGGAGCCTGCCCAGTGGCTCAAAGCCAGATGAGATCTGCACCTGTGCACACCTATGACCCATTTCTGGGGATGCGGCAGCTCACAGCTAGAGGCAGAGAAAGGAGGGAGAGGCTAGGTTTGGACCTCAGGCACGGTGGGCTTCACATCCATGCACTGAGCAGTGAAGGAAGCTAACTTGCCTTTGGTGACCTTGCTGTGTGTCCCTTTGGAAAGTGGGAATGAGATTTGAGAGCGGCTGTTTGTCTTGGCATTTTTATGGGCACAGACTCTGAGATCGTTATAAACACAGTGCTGGTCTTAACGTAGAGTACTCTGCCCCTTTGTAAACGGTGACACTGCAGCTTTGCAAATGCTTGCTGTGCAGTCATTTTCAGTGTCTAAATTACACTCAGTAGAGCTTTTTTGGCTTTGCTATGGAGTAAGAGCGGGATGGCAGCAGGCTTCTGGACAGATTGCTAAATTAAAGCCTGATTGAACCAGGATCAGTGTTGACTGTGTGCAGATGAGCAGACAGAACCTACCTGCTGTGGGCTTACTGAATACATTTTCACTGAAGGGAACTTAAATTTAGAAAAGGGAGTGGGTTAACAACGTGTAGGATACCCTTATGCCAGCCTCTGCCAAATATTTCCAATGTAATTCTCGCAAACTGCTTACTTTGAAGTAAAATATTGGAGACATTTTCCAAGCCAGTGAACAAAAGCAGAATCAAATGGAGTTAGGACTATCAAATCCACTCGTGTAGTTCCCACGGTTCTGAACAGCTTCCAGCCAAGGGCGCAAATAGCATCTGAAATTTAACAGATTCTCTGCCTCTCAGCTGTGCGCACAGCTCCATAAAAGCATCAGCCTAGAAGCTGCCGAGAGGCTCAAAGCAGTGGCCCTGGGAGAACTACTTGGGATCACTCTACTTTTACTAATGCATTTTCCAATTGTGATAGAGTCCAAATTGAGCACAAAGGCAGGGCTCCGGGGGGACCAAGAACTTGAGCATACTTCCTATTTTGTGGAATCTAGGTTGCTCTTGTCTTTTATTTTGACTGGTGAAACAGGTAATACAATATCAGAGGGGGTTTAAAGGGCTAAGCCCTCAAAACCTTGGAACATCTGGTCTTCACTTTTGAGAGCCCAGGTGCTGTATACAGCTCTGGTTGATCTCTTTGAGAATTACAAAAACAAAACAAAGCAAAACAAAACAAAACAAAACAAACAAAAAACCCAATCCAACCCAAACCAACCAACCAACTAAACAAACAAGCAGAAAAACTTGTACAGAAAGATGTCCATGGTGGGTGACTTGTAACCTTGCCTGATCAGGCTGACATACCAGATTGCTGCAGCAGTCACTAGAGCCACCTGGTGCAACAGAAGCAGGGGGATTGCCTGGATGAGAGCAGCTCAAATAGCAATCTTTCCATTTGTGGTAAATTAATGATCATTGATTTAAAATACAAGATGGGGCAGTGGGTAGTTGCTTACTAGCAAGAAAAACAATAAGCCAACAAAATATTGGAGAGGGTTAATCAATTATATTGCAAGAATTACTGTTCTTCCTAACTCTGAAGACTTCAGCAAGTCATTCACCCTCTGTAGAGTTTTCATAGCACCACCAACTACTATGAATGATGTTTTGGGAAACCAATAAAAATATCCTCCAAAAGTTCACTATACCCGAAACAGAGCATCAAAGAATACCGGTAGTTTTAGAACAGAAAGTTGATTTGGAGTTAAACTATATTTAACACCAGAATCTTTGTACCGAATACTGTTGGGAACTGGGGGAGATAGTTCAGTGATTAAAATGTTTGCCTCATAAGCTCCAGAACTGGAGATCCCCAGAATCTATGTAAATCCAAGTGGGTGTGGTAGGTATTCATTTGTAGTTACAGCCACAGAAGGCTGAAGTAGAGGATTCCCGAGTGAGCTGGCTAGCAAGACTAACCTTGTAGATGAGCTCTGGACTTGACTGAGAGAGCCTGTCTTGATGAGGAAGGTGGAAGAAGCAAGTGGTTGATAATGATTTGTGGATGGACCTGGGGTCTCTCTATATACATCACAATCTGCCTTCCACGGGTGCTGGGTGCCCACCCACATGTAACTGGGCACATATGTATGCCCTTGGACATCTTCACATAGTTAAAAATACTACTTAAGTGTATGAAATGATGTACTTAAGCTTAGAAAGTGATCCTCTTCTATTTAAGTTCTTGATGGACAATGAGAAGCGTAACTATCAAGCAATGATATACTAAGTTAAAAATATTTGGTTTTTATTAAGAGTGGAACTTAAATACCACAGGCAATGCTGGCAATAGGATCACACAGTTTTAAGAAAGCCATCATATCACATAGTCATCTATCGTAATGGCAATTTTCATTTTCCTGATGCTTGTCTTCAGTGACGCATCAGACATTTAAACCATTAGGTTATCTAACAATAAGTCTTTTAACTGCCACATTTCCTTAAAAACATATTACATGTTTATTTTTATTTACTTATTAGTATGTGTGCCATGGTTTGTTCAAGGACAACTTGTGAGAGTTGGTTCTCTCCTACCATGTAGGTCTCAAAATCAGGTCAGGAAGCTCAGGTGAAAGCACCTTTACCCACTGAGCCATCTCACTGGTCCTTACCTGCTCACCGCTAAGACCTCTTGCTTCAGCAACTCTCAACTTCAACCTCATGCTAATAGGTCTTATTCTTTGACCTCCTCATCTTCCTGTCCACATCTGTCTTGGAGCAGAGTTTAATTCCTGGCACCAATACCGGGTGGGTCACAACTGCTTATAACTAGCTCCAGGGCATCTTTTGACATTCTTGTACAAGTGGGAACATACACAGACCATGCTCATACATATATGTATATACAATCAGAGAAAACATTATTATAATAAGCACATACCAAATATTTAGCAGAATCTTTCACATATTTAAGTGGCTTCGACTATGTTTTACTTAAATTGATTTACACTCTCAAGTTAAACATTTTAAAACTCAAGAGAAAGTAGAAAGTGTGTTAAGAGATATTTCTAATCATAACGTGTTGCTCAGGAAAAGAGCCCCAAAGAAAGGACTGGGGCAATCTTCTTATTCTCTGGCTGGAATTACCGATAATGAGAGAAGGGATAACTGAGTTCTAGCCAAGGTTATGTTCCAGATCTCCAGAATGTGCTAATTATGGCGTGTTGCTAATCATGGCAGACCACAAATTATCCCATATCAAAGATTAATGGTATTAGAAATAAATGGAGTTTAACAACTTTATGATGATGATTAATTATAGACAAGTCAAAATAATGTAAAAGGGTGAATGGCCCCGATTCAGGCTGGGTGTAAGTAGGCTAGTTCAGAATTACCAACCATCACACTGGAAAGGGTGAATGGCCCCGATTCAGGCTGGGTGTAAGTAGGCTAGTTCAGAATTACCAGCCATCACAATGGAAAGGGTGAATGGCCCCGATTCAGGCTGGGTGTAAGTAGGCTAGTTCAGAATTACCAGCCATCACCCTGGAAAGTAAGAGTCAGAGCAAGGAGAGGAGCATTTAGTTTAGATTTCTGTCTAGAGCCAAGTAGAAGCTGCTGATTCATTCACACAGATTCTCTATCTTGAAAGTGTAGCGGGTGTAGAGAAAGTATTCTGCTTGGGTCTGGGCAGTTTGTCTAGACAGCTATATAGGCAAAGTTTCTGTGAAGGAGAAAGCTACTAGAACCAGAGCTCAATCAATCTGGGGCAAGAAAAACATGCTTGGGAGTCTCCCTTTAGTGACTAAAGGGCTGGGAGTGGAAAGATAAAATAAGACTACTGCATGTAAAGAAACGTTTAAGAGAATTTGAGAAAAAGGACGTGATTGAAGGAGGCTTCACTGGGAAATTGCTTCATATTTCTAGAAAATGGGTTTAGATGACAATAGGCATACCTGGAAATTGGAGTCCTGGAAATAGTAATATCCTCCCAATGAGTAGGTAGATGATAGCACTTCTTAAGAAATATGGAACTTTATAGCAATATAGTTAATAAAAAGAACAAAAGAAGGTCTTGATAGAAATTGCTACTTGTCTTGAACACCACTAGGAAAACCAGTTAGAGATCAATGGGGGATAAGCTGAAATCCAGAGAGAAACATTTTAACTGTGCTTGTGATATATATGCGTGTGTGTGTGTGTGTGTGTGTGTGTGTGTGTGTGTGTGTGTGTGTTTTACCCAAGAGACATTTACCAAAGTTCATTACATCCCAAAGACAGTAGAAGGGACTGCCTGGGCCCCTGTAGCCACCCTAAAAGAAATGAATATATTCTATAAAGACACTGTAACTATCAGACTATCAAAACAATGAACTCCAGCAGATTTTTATTTCCCTTGTAATTTCCTTCTTGGAGAAGAAAGGCATGGAGACTGTTCTCTTCACAAAAGAGATTCACAGCCCTATAGAGACAAAGATGGGTGGATGACAGGCAAGGTCACATCTAGGCCAGGACTGCTTAGATATGAAGATCCAGGCTTTCTCTCTGTCTTTTAACCTTACTTTCAAATCCTAAAGGTGAGCTGGAAGGTCCCTGTATATCACTGTTCCTCTTCCAAATGTGCCCACACTGAATATTTTTTTCCTGCCATTTCACTATTAATTTGGCTCTTTAAACTGACTTCTATAGGATGGGTGCTTATGCCAGGCTTCTATAGGATGGGTGCCTATGCCTGGCTTCTTGGGGTACACGCTGTGACTCCCAAGTTTGTTGACAGGGGGATAAAGCATAGTGGGATGTGACTTCTACTTCTGACATTTCCACAACCAACGAGTCAAGGGATGGAGCTAAGATTTCAAGCAGAGAAGAATGGACATGGGAGAGGTTTGAACTGGATATCTGGAATCTCAGAGAGCAACCCATGCTGCTGTCATGGAGTGACAAAAAATGTTTCTTAGTCCATTTCTGCTGCTTTGACAGAATACTTTAGACTGGTGATCTCTAAACAACAGACATCTACATTTCACCCTTCCGGAGGTCCAAGTGTAAGCAGCAGCTCATTGATGCATGGTGAGGACTGGCTCTGTGCTCCTCAAAAGGCACACATTGCTACCTTCTCACTGACAAAGTGATCAAGGTATCATATAAAATGGTATCAATCCCATCCCTGAGGGTTCCACTCAAGGAATAAGCATCCGCCAAGACCCTCATACCACATATGCTTGGGATTAGGTTTCAACATGTGACTTCTGTAAGAACACTTACTAATCACTGTGATAATGTGACAATTGAGTGCACGTCAATATGGGTCAATAGTACTGAGAGCAACAGGGAGTTAAAGCGTGAGATGAAGTCAGCTTTCTGTAATTAACATAAATTCATGTTGCCTTTTCCGAAAGGTAAAATCTCAACAAAATAGTATTTCCTTATTTACTACCTTTAGGTGTGTGTGTGTGTGTGTGTGTGTGTGTGTGTGTGTGCACATGTGTGCATGTAGAGGTGAAAGAAAAATTTGTAGGAGTTGGTACTCTTCTTCAGCATGTAGGGGATCTAATTTGTGTCATGAGGTTGGTGTTCCTGACCCAACAAAAGGTTCTAAAGCTCCACTTACCCTAGTTGACCTGTACCTCCTTGTCTTTCCTCTTGTGCATCTTAAACTCCTCCTAGACACACATTTAACCTTGTTTCCTGGCTTCCTACTTTGAACATTTCCTCCACTGTCTAATATTAACTTAAGCCCCAAACATTCATAGGAAGATCAAGAAGTGAAGGGGTTAGTTCTTGGGTTACAGTTATTTGAATAATGTCAAGGGTACATAAGTTTTGAGCACAGTTTCAGTCTACTCAGTCTACTCTTCCTATCCTTGTATCAACTTGCAGAGTGAACACACACACACACACACACACACACACACACAGAGTGTTTCACACATGCATACACACACACACACACACAAACAAACAAGAAGATATATGCAAGCCTTCAATCTAATATCTAATGTCTGGAACAATTTGTTGTTGTCTTAGCAGGATTGGAGCAATAAGAACTAAGCAGAGAAACGCCAGGATGAAGTAAGTACACATGTGTATAAGCCGACGTGAGGCAGTTGATAAACATGTTTCCCATTAATACACAAATACAGCAAGACTTTCTGTCCCATCTTAAGTTTTATGTTACTACTAACCACATCTCAGCTTACATTTTATACAACCCCATGAAAAACTGTTCATCCCTCAATTATATTGACATAATTTTCTGGCGATCACCAGAAAAGACACAACAACAACAACACACACACACACACACACACACACACACACACACACACACACTAAATCATTATGAAAGGCACTCTCTATGAAATCTGCATATGGTACTTTTCTTGTACAAAGAAGGAAATGGTGGTATTGAGGATGTTGTTAGTTGCCAGCACCCACAGCTGATTTTCAAGGTATAGTGAGGTGTAAACCTATTCATGTTCCCCAATACCCACATTTATGTTCCCCCAACACCTACCTTCATATGGAAGTTGCATCTCTAGAAAACCTGAGCCTACTCACGCACCTGAAATATAAGGACAATGATGGTTTCCTCTCTGTAACCTGTTTGTGTTGAGCATTTTGTCACAGAGATGAAAAGCTGACTAGCACAGTGTTGAAAAACTTTTTTTTTTTGACTAGAAAAAGGAAGATGGTTGTCATATGTGCGCTCTGTGTGAGAACTCTCATCAGGAGAACTGTGCTCAGGTCTGGGTGTTCTGGGGGCAAATTACTCTTTAGTTTATTGCCAAATTGAATCTGAACAAGAAATGGAAAATTTTGATTATAAAGGTTTGGGAGTCCAGGAGAAAAAGACTGTGAGCCGGCAGGCAGCTAGGAGCTAGAGAACGTTGGATTTATAAAGGCTTCACACAACACAATTCCTGAATTAGTCCTGAGATGCAGGAGGGTGGGATGAACACACCCAAAGAGGTAGACTCTGGCCTGGTGAAGACAATACTTCCATAAGCTATGCTAGCCTCAAGAGTGTTAGGTCTCCTTCCATGGAGATGGTGGGCAGAGGCTCAGCTGATGGGCCAGTTCATCAGTCATAGATGGGGCTCACAGCAGCTGTGAAGTAATAAAATTTAGCTTTGGTAGCATTGGACGGATCTGTATCCAGTGAGTTAGCCTGCTGAAGAAGCAAACACTTCATTTGTATGCCAAGGCTACAAATAGATACAGTTGAAATCCACCTGTTTGCTTGTTTGTTTTTTCAGGAATACACAGGCATATGCTCAGACCATTATAGTTCCTCATAAAATTCTTTCATTACATATACAGTCAAGGGGTCCCCCAGTATCTCATTATGTATGCAGTCAAGGGGTTCCCTCAGCTTTTATGCTTTGTGCAACTATCTTGGAATTGCTTGAGTAGTGCCCCAGGTTTTCCTATCATTTCTCTAAGCAGAACCAAGTTGTACATCCCATATTTTATTCCAAGAAAGGTCCCTGGCTTTAAAAATAATGAAAAATATATTTTCCTAGAACATTTTAGGGACAAAACTTAGTTCCTCATAAGTACATTACATTTCTGCACTTCTCAATTCATAGGAAATTCTGTCATGGCCAATAGTCAATAACTCATCTTTCCATCCATTCGTTAGTTCATCCATCCACCCAGTAAGTATCTACTCGACATCCACACTGGTCCAAGTACTATTTTAGAGAGTAGCAAGGAGTGGAGGGGGTGTTGAAAAGTAACATTTGTCCTCTCAATGGCAGCGACTAAGTGGAGGGATCGGTGGCAGCGGTGGCCGTGGCAGCGCTGTTCACTGCACAATCCTCAGAGCCGGAGCTGGGCTGTGAGATGATCACCTGCCAAGCTCCCCCCACCCCCCAGGCCCCACGTTCATCAGGACTTTCACCGTTTGTTCAAGGAGCAGAATCCTTTAGACTCTGCCCAGCACGGGGACTCTGACTTCAGCCCACAGTGTGAAGTCCGGCCTGACATGCCTTCCAGTCAGCCCATTGACATCCCAGATGCCAAGAAGAGAGGCTGGAAAAAGAAACGCTGTGGTGCTACTGACAGCTTCTCAGGCAGGTTCGAAGATGTCTACCAGCTGCAGGAGGATGTGCTGGAGGAAGGTGCCCACGCCCGTGTGCAGACCTGTGTCAATCTCATCACCAACCAGGAATATGCTATCAAGATCATTGAGAAGAAGCTGGGCTATATCCACAGCAGGATATGGATATCCGGGAGGTGGATATGCTGTACCAGTGCCAGGGACATAGGAATGTTCTAGAGTTGATTGAGCTCTTTGAGGAGGAGGAGGACCATTTCTACCAGGTGTTCGAGAAGATGCGTGGTGGATCCATCTTGAGCCACATCCACAGAAGGCGCCACTTTAACGGGCTGGAGGCCAGCGTGGTAGTACAGGCCAGTGCCCTGGACTTCCTGCTTAACAAAGGCTTTGCCCACAGGGACCCAAAGACAGAGAATATCCTGTGTGAGCACCCCAACCAGGTTTCTCCAGTGAAGATCTGCGACTTCGACCTTGGCAGAGGCATCAAACTCAACGGAGACTGTTCCCCCATCTCCACGCCAGAGCTGCTCACCCCGTGTGGGTCAGTTGAGTCCATGGGCCCAGAGGTGGCGGAGGCCTTCAGTGAGGAGGCCAGCATCAACGACAAGCGCTGCTACCTGTGGAGCCTGGGCGTCATCCTGTACATCCTGCTCAGTGACTACCCACCCTTTGTGGGCCACTGTGGCAGCGACTGTGGCTGGGACCGTGGGGAGGCCTGCCCTGCCTCCCAGAACATGCTGTTTGAGAGCATCCAGGAGGAGAAGTACCAGTTCCCCGAGAAGGACTGGTTCCACATCTCCTTCGCTGCCAAAGACCTCATCTCCAAGCTGCTGGTCCGCGATGCCAAGCAGAGGCTGAGCACTGCCCAAGTCCTGCAGCACCCCTGGGTGCAGGGGTGTGCCCCAGAGAACACACTACCGATGCCCTTGGTTCTGCAGAGGAACAGCTGTGCCAAAGACCTCACATCCTTCGCGGCTGAGGCTATCGCCATGAACCGGCAGCTGGCCCAGTGTGAGGAGGACGCGGGGCAGGACCAGCCTGTGGTCCTCCAAGCTATCTCATGCTGCTTGCCGCTGTCCCCGCCCTCCCAGTCCAAGCTGACCCAGCGGCGCCAGAGGGCTGGCCTATCGGTCACCTCTGTGGTCCTCGTGGAGGATCGTGCATTACACCCACTAGTCCCTTGTACATAGGCCCCTGCCCTGCGGAGCCTGAAGGCTAGGGACCTGGACACCCCAACCCTTGACATCCCAGGTGCCAGCTCTGCTGGGTTCTCTGGGGGTGTAGGGATCTGTTAGGGGGCGTCTTCTTTTCCCCCTGTCCTGCCCCTGCCCACTTGACTTTGTTTTGTTTTTCTTTTGCTGCTATTGAAAGCAAGTGCCAGGAGGGCTCAGACCCTTAGCCTGCACTCCATGATGCTCTCCTGTCAGCTGTGGAGGTCCTGCCACCTGTGCCCCACCTCCACTGCAGCCACTCTGCTATCTTCCAGAGCTGGGAATCCTGCAGGATCAGCACCCCACCTCTACCCAGCCCTCAGTATTGTCAGGGACAGGCCCCTCCTGGTGAGCACAGTGGCCAGTGGTGGTGGTTTGCCTCTCCTCATCAGAACACTTTGGGTCTGGGGTGGGGACAGGGGTCCCTGTCTTGGATAGAGACCTCTGGGGAGCAGGTGGATGGGGACAGTGCACTTGATTAACCCTTAGTTCCCATCACCTATCTGCAGTGTTCCTTGGAGGGTTGACAATCAGAAACCCCTCCCAGGCTGTTTAGTTCCTGGGACAGGCCTACTGCTCCCAACACCACTTCCCAGGGGAAGAGCTGGAGGGGGACCCTGCACCCAGCTAGCTCCACCATGGCAGGACAAGCACCAAGGCAGGTGCTGGACAAGGCTCACATCAGCAATCATGGGGTCCCCACATATCTCTCCACCCAGGGCGCCTGAGTGCCCCTTCTCAGGGCTCAGCCTGATCTCGGCCACATCCTGCCCCTGGGACTGGAGTTCTTAAGCTCTCCTGACTATTTCTGTTACCCAGAGCTGAGGCTATACCAAGGGGTTTCTCACCTTCCCTCTGCCCACAAAGGGTAACGGCTCAGGTGTGCTTGCTTTCAAGAAAGGGTTGAAGCTGCCTTGGTCTCCCTCTGGACACCCAAGGGAGGCTGGGAAGGAATTCGGTGGCTCTGCAGTGCCCAGACCTAACTACCCGAGGTCTGTAGACTGTTCTAGCCCAACTAAAATGTGATACGAGTTCCCATTTTCTCCACGGTCCTGCTGGTCGGGGGTGGTTGCCAGGGGCCAGGCCTCCCTGCCCTGCAATTGCTCAGGTGTCTACAGGGCCTCAACAATCCTTGGTCAAGATTGTTTGTTGAGTTTAGTTTAGGATTTTTTTTAAAGAAATAATTTGACTTGCTTCCCTGTTCTTGAAGAGTACTTGGATGTCGGGGTCTGGTGGGTGGGGGCCTGGGACACCCACTGCCCAGCATCTTCCACCCTCCTCCCTAGTCTCCGAGGATCATAACAATGGAGGTGACATGCCTTCTCCAGTCCTACCCCACTGCCGCACCTGCTTCTGTGGACATATTTCCAAAGAGCCCCCCGGGGTGGGGGCTCCCAGGCATCCGAGTCCTCCTCCATCAGTGTGACTCAGCCCCCTCAGGTTCCTGAAGCAACCCAACTGGACCGTGGACAGCATTGACCCTGCCCCCAAACAGGGCTGGGATTTCCTCAGTCCCTCCAAGCCCGACCTGGGGGATGGGTCAGACCCCTTAACTGTGAATGAGACATTGTCCTGGGGTGGCTTGGCCACAAACCATGCAGAAATCTAAAATGCCTGTTGCAGAGTTGGGGACATGCAAGCACTTTTAGCTCCAACCATTGTACCAGGTCAACTGAACTCTCTGGACTCCTTCCCACCAACTGTCAATGCCAGGATTTTGTATTCTGTTTTGTAAGGATTTAAAAAAAAAAGAAAGAAAAAGAAAAAGAAAGAAGAAAAGAAAAAAAAAGAAAAGTAACATTTGCAAAATTTTTGATTTTAATGAGCCACACACTCTAACCAAAAGAATTAAAAGCAAATAATTTGGAGTCACGTGTTTCCAACCTTTTGACATAGCAACAGGACATCGTCATCTACACGGTTTGTGCTTAAAAACTGCTAAATCGAGCTGTAAAAATTGCAAAAACAAAATCTCAGTGTTTTAACTCAGTTCACGATTTTGTGTGGGGCTGGGTTCACCACTGTCCTTGACTGAATGTGGTTGTGTGTGGCCTGTGGCCACAGGTTAGATCTCCTTGCTGGTGTGGTATGATTATAATACAGGAAATGAAATTATTGCTTGTAAAAAAGTAAAAAGCGCAGATGAGTAACTAA
This sequence comes from Tokudaia tokunoshimensis, assembly GCA_036184795.1. Taxonomy (NCBI): domain Eukaryota; kingdom Metazoa; phylum Chordata; class Mammalia; order Rodentia; family Muridae; genus Tokudaia; species Tokudaia tokunoshimensis. The sequence goes on from BTHU01000008.1 coordinate 112,605,343, forward strand.
TATTTAGGCCACTGGCCTCATGGCCAATTCACTTCCTTCTGAACTAGAAAAGTGACAGAGCTAAGGGGGGCCAAGATGGAAGCATTTCTGTGACCCGAGCCTGACACAGGCTGGAGTTATCACAGAGAAAGGAGCTTCAGGTGAGGAAATGCCTCCACGAGATCCAGCTGTGGGGCATTTTCTCAATTAGTGATCAAGGGGGGAGGGCGCATTGTGGGTGGTGCCATCCCTGGGCTGGTAGTCCTGGGTTCTATAAGAGAGCAGGCTGAGCAAGCCAGGAGAAGCAAGCCAGTAAGGAACATCCCTCCATGGCTTCTGCATCAGCTCTTGCTTCCTGACCTGCTTGAGTTCCAGTACTGACTTCCTTTGATGATGAACAGCAATGTGGAAGTGTAAGCTGAATAAATCCTTTCCTCCCCAACTTGCCTCTTGGTCATGATGTTTGTGCAGGAATAGAAACCCTGACTAAGACAGATGAACAAGGGCCCCCAGTGACCTCAGTGCATGCACAAGGTGTCCCAGTGACCTCAATGTAAAACCACACCAATCATGAAAGTCTAAGAACCATCACCTTACTGGCCATTTGGCCTCAGTTTTCCTCCTCAGCTATATAGCATTGGATAGACATTTCATAAGAGAAATCCAATTAATTGTCTTTTAGAAAATCTGCTTAGAAGTTGGTCTTTAACTTCCTGTCCCCAACAACCCTTCCACTGGGTCTCATGTTCTTCTGCTTTCTCACTTCTCACCAATATGATTCTCTCCTGGGCTTCCTTTCTGCTTTGGGAGTGTGTGCCACATACAACCCCTTCCCAGATTATTTATCTAGACAAGTCTTCCACGCTATTTAGCACTTGGCTTATATACAGTTTGCTCAGAGAGTTTCCCACTAATCCAAGCATCTCAAACACCCAAACTGCATATCCACATACCTTCTTGTGTTTCCACAGGAGGATTGGTTACAGACTATAACCAACAATTATTTTGTTGTTGTTGTTTGATTGTTTGATGTCTGTGGACTTTCTGTCCACTAGAACGTGAGATGTATAAAGACAAATGTTCCATTTGTTCCCTTCTGATATAGAGCCAGTCCCTGAGTAAGTGACCCCATAAACACTGAATGAACACCACGCAGAAAGTTTGGGCCCCGTAGAGACAGAGGTCTCTTGAGTTCCAAGAAGCCAACTTGCAGTGAGTGGAGAAAATTGCTTTGTTCCACTTGGTGCCTGTAGCCTTCGGCTGAGAGCTCAGCTTCATTTTACCTGATTCCCCAAAGAGGTTCTTTGATTGGAGGATGTGAGGCTTGATTGATTTAGAATATTGCTGAGGTAAAAATGTGTTTAGATAACACTGAGACTAATTGTGTGTCCTTCACATGCAATTCAATCACTGCCTGTCTTGCTTTTAGGTCCCTGGCAGAACAATCCAATAGTAAAATGAAATGTATAGATACAGACACATGTTAGATTTTGCCAAAAGAAAGAGGCTAGATTGCCACAGATGGGTTTCTTTTGCCAGGGGAGGGGTGTTCCAGGTATTTGAATCCTGTCCATTCTTTATGAATTGCAACAGGTGTATGTTATAGAACACAAAGGAAGATGTAGCGAGAGAATTCTTTAAACCAGTGCAAGGGTCTGCCCCTACCCCCACCTATTGCATCAAACACCAAAATCCTCGGTGGATTTCAGCCATGTGGATACCAGCCTTGGAGCATTCTAAACATTCCTTCAGCTGGAGTCACTGTCAAGACCTGGGTCCCATGTGTGCAAGATGAGCAGAGTTTGATCAACTGAGCCATCACGGCATGAGGACACATAGTAGGGAATGGTTGGTGAATGGGGAGACGAGATGACGATGAAAACGTACACAAGCTTCTTCATTGGCAACGAAATCTGCATGCCCGCTGATGACTTCCCTGAAGGATGCATGCTCAGTGACAACCTCTGCTGTCCAGTTCCTACCAACCATGCATATACTAGGTACTTCTGAGCAGCTGGAATGAGTTTTGCATCATTGAGAGTTACCTTTTGGGGCGCTGCCATCACTTCTGAGACCTATCTTGTTTTGGCCTTTGGTTCTTTGTGGGAGTGTGCACCTTTCTCCCATCCTCATTGGTCAGAAGTTCACCCCGATCTGTAGCATCTCATGGACTTTCTATGCTACTCCACTCAGGAGGGATGGTGCTCATAACCTTCTCTTGGAGTTCAACCTGAACCCACCTCTCTTCCCAGCCCTCCAGGCTGATGCCTTCCTTAGTGATACTCATTGATCGCTTTTGTTTGTTTGTTAGCATGTGTTGGTGTATGCAGTGTCCTCTTGTATGTATGTGGGGGCTCATGTGTGAATGCAAATGTGAGTGGCAGGGGTATGGAGATCTGAGACTTACAGCCAGCCTTAATTTCTCTTCACTATTCTTCGAAGCAAGGATTCTTACTAGACGCGGTATGTTAAGGTCCCGTACTGAATTCAATATGGTTAGTCTGTCTGGCCAGCTCGGTCTGGGGATCCTTTGTTTCTACTTTCCTTTGAATTATAGGGAGAAAGGAGACTGCCTACTCACGTGATGTTTATACGGGTTCTGGGGATCCAAACTCTGGTGCTGACACATGCACGGCAAGCACTTTACTCATTGAGCCATCTCTACCAGGCATGTGACAAGGGTGTCCCTAAAACAGGCACACCCACAAGTAACAATAAATGATAAACTGAAACAAATAAAGATCTGTGTTTGAATTAAAATTTGAATTTGTAATTGCCATCGGAATAGCCTGTGAACACATAAGCTACTACAGGGTTGCACAGCTCGCTCTGAGCGTATTGTGGACTCCTTGGTATACTGAATGCAGAAGGAGCTCCCAGGGACCCCAATTTACTGCTATTGTCGCTGATCGCTTGACATTTCCAAGAATAGTGTTAATTAACCTTCCTGCAGTCAGAGAGTTTAACAGGGGCTGCACATTCTCTACAGTGCTCCTGCTAGGTGGCACGCTGGTACTAGCTGATGCTGTGATGGTTAGTGTTGCACAGCTGGCTAAGTGGAAGGCAGAGAGGCCCGAGAATGTGTGTTTCTGGGTTGTGAGGCATTCAGGTGGGAATGGGGCAGAGTCTGGGAGCATCTGTCAGGAGCATCAAGGCGCACTGTTCTGAAACTGAATTGGTGTTGCAAACAATGAGCAGAAAGATGCATCAGTTGGAAATTTAGTCTAAAGCATCGTTGTGACATGTACATATTGGGAGGCCTCATCAACAGTGCTGGTGTTCATGGAAATTGTACATAGCAGTATGTCTGTCTCTGTCTGTCTGTCTGTCTCTCTGTGTGTGTCTGTGTGTCTGTGTGTGTATGCATTGTTCTGAGATATTTGTAGGCATGTGTAGTACTATTTTTGCACATGACCATATATCTTTGTGAAATAGAATAATGGAGTACAGGGAAAATATTCAGAAGATATAATTAATTTCTGAGTTTTCCCTTTTATCAGCTATAAGACCTATTTATACACTTAGATTTACAAAATAAGGGTAATTGTTTAGGACTTGTGAAGTCTTGTTTAGTTCTACATGTTGAGAATTACACTAGGGTTATTGTGAGTATTTGCAAAAAAAAAAAGGGGGGGGGGGTGTGGGGCAGGTAAATAGGCCTGACAGATGGCTCAGTGGGTAAAGGCACCTGACCAAGTTTGACAGTCTCAGCTTGATTCCTGGGACCCACAAGGTAGAAGAGAACTGACTCCTAAAGTTTGTCTTTTGAACTCCACAAATGTGCCACAGCAAATTTGCACACCCACAGGGACAGATGCACACACATACATACACATAAACACATAAATTAATGCAAATTACTTTACAAAATGTTGATTATATTCACCTATATTTATGGGCCAGAAATAATATGTAGAAATTATGATCTTTTTCTAAGCATATACACATATTTATAAGTAATATAAATTGTCACATAAATTAGATTTATTTTCCAAACCAAAAATAAGAATTTATGATTAAACTTAACGCTATATCATAAAGAAATGGACATACATAAAAGTATGGTTTGTTGAACTTGGATATGCTCCTTGCATTAGGAGAGATATTTTTTATGTCATTGCACATACCTGAGGGTGTGGATCTGGATTAGTGCCGGCCTTTCCAAGGGGGCCTGGAGGTGTATGACTGTTGAGGCTGGAATATTACAAATTGATGATCAGTCTGGGCAGCTTAGTGAAATTCTGCCTTAAAAATTTGTTTAAAAAAAACATAAAAATGTTGGAGAGATAGCTCAGTAGTAGAGTACTTGCTTAGCATGAAGGATTCATAGCAGAAACAGCATGTGGTCAGTGTGGAGGAAGTGAGGCCACTGAGATCAGCAAAGAAGAGAGATGCACTGCAGGAGGAGCTACAGGGCTCACAAAGAGAAGGAAATGGAAAATCCGAGTATGTAGCCTGTGTTAGCATGTGCTGTGGCTAGATGAGTTATATGCAGACACACTGAGACACTGAGTGACTTCAGACCATCCCACACAGCATGGAGAAACTGAAGAGTATTTGGGGCATTCCGAGTTTACAGCAAACACATGGCTTTGTTGACTTGTAAGTACTTGTTTAGATATTATGATATTTGTCTTTATATGGCATCATAAGAATGTATGAGTGTTAATACTATTAATATTGATTATCATTATGTTTTGTTTTTATGAAGAACTTCCAGTTCTGAGAATCAGAATGGATGTAGGGTGTAATATATGCTACCACATTATTATTATTATTACTATTAGTATTATTATTATTATAGTTCATTTGTGAGATGAATGTGTGCTTAGTGGATAAAAGCCCTTCCTATATAAGTCTAGTGACCCTAGACTAACTGATTCAAGATGGAAGGAGAGAACTGACTCCAAGAAGTTGTCCTCTGATCTTCATATGCTCACTACGGCACCTGCCTCTTCACTGTAACACAAAATAATCCCGAGTAACAGTAATAGTAACGATAGCTGTTTAAAGGAGGTGGGTGTTACCGGCATAGCACTAGGATCCAGAAAACACACCAGACTGGTGAGAGTGTTATGAATTTCTACAACAATTCTTATTTTATAGTACTTTCATATTTACAGAAATATTTAATATTTCTCATGGACCCCACATTTAGTTTCCTGAATCATTAACCTGTGAGTTATGATGTGCTCCACAAGAACACAGACCACTTCCCAACTTATTTAGATATTGTATAATTTCTTCATTAGCATTTTATTCATTATTAAACTCAAATTCTGCATATATATTTTTAAAACTATTTCTGATTTTCATGTCTTAATTTTATTATAACTGAATTATTAATGATAATATCTAATTTCAACGTTTCTCTGCTGTTACATAAGAAAACAATTGGAGGCTAATATGATCTAGCTCAGTGGGAGAAAGGTGTCTGCTACCAAACCTGATAACTCAAGTTTAATCATCCTGAAACCCATATGTTGATTGAAGGAAGAGAACTGACTCTCAGGTTGTTGTCCTTGGACCTCTATTTGCATTTGACAGTGCACACACACACACACACATACACACACACATACACACACACACACATTATTCCAATTACTTTGCTATACACTACAACCATGATTTCCAGGAGATTTTAAATGATTTTTGACACAGAGTGTCTGAATAAACAGCGTCACTAATTTCTTTTATTATCCGAATACCTACTTTGGAATTTTCTTTAAGGTATTAGCTAAGGCTACCAGTATGGAGTTAAGCAAAATAGTGGAAGAGAACAAATCGCCTTCTAGTATCAGGGCCAAATCATCCTGTTACATTAAATATGATGGTTGAAGGCCGGGCGGTGGTGGCGCACGCCTTTAATCCCAGCACTTGGGAGGCAGAGGCAGGAGGATTTCTGAGTTCGAGGCCAGCCTGGTCTACAAAGTTTGTTCCAGGACAGCCAGGGCTATACAGAGAAACCCTGTCTAGAAAAACCAAAAAAAAAAAAATGATGGTTGATTGACACCAGAAGGAAGATCCAACAGTGGCAAGAATAAAGCTTAGTCTTGTGTGGCCATGGGTCTCCTCCACTTTAATCAGTCCCCATGTCAGCAGCACCTCCCAATCCCTGGGACAGTCTGAAAGCCATTGTGGGATGAAAAACTTTTCTCCAAGGAGCATGGGCTGCGGGGAAAACCTTTTTCTATGAAAACAAGATGTGATGATGGAGAATGTCGCAGTATACTTGTCAAGCCTTATCTCCGCTGTGCTCACTCCGTCATTACTCTCCACTCCCTCTGCCATAATCAGCTGTCTCAGATCTTCACCTTGGGAGTCAGGAAGGGATTCTAGAGGGAAACACGAAGGGCCCGTGGGAACTCTCTGAGACAGAAGTCCTCAGAGGTTTCTAAGTACTTAGACACTGGTCGATGCCCAGCTTCCAGAAGGCAATGGTTACTAGGTCTACTATTTAACAGTCCTTGATACTTTATAGTTCTAGCAAATTCTAGGGCGCTTTAGCCCTTACATGATGGAACTTCATGCTGAGACCTCACAGTGATGAGATCTCGGAGACACGCCTCCACCTCAAGGTTAGCACTGAGCTTTCCATTAGACATAATCGAGAATGCACTCTGAACTAAGTCACCGAGGGAAAGAAAGGGGTTCCCGCACTTGACTATGACTCCTCAGTCAAGGGCAGGCTATTTCCTTCCCTGAATGGGGATGGATCCCTCCCATGCTTCTGAGAGCCATTCACTCTACCAAACTAACAAACTGACCCCGTGGATGAAACCTTCAGTTTAACTCACCAATCTGCTTCAGTTATGAAAAGAGAATCCTCCCATTACAAAGGTAAATTCTTCCTCTCTGCAGCTCAGTTGTCCTAATTCTGAACAGAGGTAGCCATGCCATGTCCCCTCCAGAGTCTTCCATGGCTTCCGTGTCACATTCCTTGATTGAGCTTCTCTGTTGACTCCCTCACTTCTCCCCCACGTGGTGATCTTATTTCCACTCTGGACGATCTTCTTTGGGTGGCCTGTCTTTTTATCTAAATGTTCCATATTTTATGTCACATCTGTGATTAAATGTGGTCATAGATAACAAAGGCTTGTTGTTTGGATTGCTGTGTAATGGGGATGGTGTGTTCGGGATTCTGCTATTCATGACTGAAGAACATTGTGATACCTGGACTCTTTAATCCCATGTAACTGAAACACAGATCCATCATTCAGCTTTGTGAGGACCTTACATGCTTGTTTTCAGATAATATGCAATTATCTGTTGAATTTTATGTTTATAATCTTTCTCTTACTAATGTTGGTGTGTATGGGATCAAACTCTTCATGGAGTAATAAGTTAGCCTGGAAATGTTTCTTTTGGTGACTGTTTATTTTTTCTTTTGCAAAGAGAAGAAGTATTTGTTATTATCTTTTCAAATTCAATCTTATAAACCAGGTTAATAAAAGTTATTTTTCAGGACAACTGGACTAAAAATATTCTCCAGTCCATTGTTTCACGAGTCTTTGACTTTAATGACTTCAGACAGGAAGAATGAAGAAAGCAAACGCTTTGTGCCTGTCGCTGTCTGAGTTCTGCTCCTGGTCACTAACCTTTCTTGGACTAAACATCTGCTACTGGGTGGCTCATACAGAGACTCTCAGGACCACATTGTCCCCTAAGAAGCCATTCCCAGGACATTACAAAGGTTCAAAGATACTCTACCAAAGTACTGTTCTTCCTTCCTTTATCCATTTATTAATTCATTCATCCATCTATTCATCAAATATCTAGTAAGTTCACAGTCCAAATTAACAGACAAGCACTTAGGGGAAATATGGGGGAATGAAGACACCATGTTTAAACACATTTGTGGTGAGTAAAGTGAATGTGGTTTGGGTAAGAGAGACTTAGACAAAATTTTAAGACACATTAAATGATTATCTTTTAAAGACTGGATTGCGTCCAGTGGCTTGGGTCATAAAGGAATTATGCAGTTCCTTCCAATCCAATACTCATAATTCTGCTTGGAACCTTCTGGGCCATTCCAATCCTGTGGATAGGGCTTTGACTATTTGATCTTCCCTTTTTATACACTGAATTTTTTTCTCTGACAATATCTCTAAGGTTTCATTTCAGCTGTTTAGGACATTTTATTATTTAAAAGACGATAAACTTCTTTCAGATGGTGCCATCACATAGCTGTAGTTTTCAGTTCCCCACTTACATTAAGGACATTGATATGCCCTCAGTAATGCTTGGTTCTGTAACCAAAGCCCACATCTCAATACACAGAAATGGTTTTGCCTAAATATCCAAGGATAAAGAATAAAACAGAGTTCAGAAAAATCTATTCTCACTAAGTTCTAAGTGACAGTTGTTATTTTTCCAGTTATGGATTTAGCTGCAACCCTTGATGGAATGAACAGTATCTAGTGCCCTGTCACTAATAGAAATGACAGATATTTGTAAATATCAAAATAGTACTTATGTTCACTTCTTCATAGCTCTGTTTATTAAAACTGATCACGGGACATACTATGTGTCAGTGTGCTTCTAAAGAACAGCTACATCACTAATTTCTTGCAGGTATTTCTATAGTGCTGAATACTTTTATTTCAATATAACTGCTTTTCTTGGTTAACATATAGTTTGTTCAATGTATGTAAAAATGTTCTTCTAGGATGGAGTCTGTAGAACTAAATAGAATAAAGAGATGCTTTACGGTGCAAAATAATAAATGGATCCAGTTCTTCATAAAAAAAATTAATTAGAAAGTAGACCCTGAAACAGATAACATCAGAATGCAGGATCTTAGTCTACCCTCTTCTATTTTTTGAAGAATTATTATTATCATCATTATTCATGTGTGTATGAGACAGACAGACAAACAGAGACAGAAAGAGATAGAAAAACAGAGAGAAAGATAGATTGATAGAGAAAGAGGGAGAGAGAATGTCACATGTGTGCATGTGCCTGAAGAGGCCAGAAAAGTGAATCAGATCCCCTGAAATAGAGTTACAGGTGGTCGTGATCTGCCTGACCAGGATGCTGGGAACTGAATTCAGGTCTTCTGGAAGAGTAGAAAGTGTTGTAAATGGCTAAGCATCTCTTCATCCAGTCTTTTCTATATTTTAACACCCAGCGTTTCCTCTTCGTTGAGGTGTCCTGCATAAACATTTATTCATTGTCCTCCAGAGAACAAGAATGAGTTTAATCTCAGAGGTATGCTGATGGAACACTGATTATCCTTGCATCTATATACCGAGGATAGACTCTTCACATCTATATGCCGAGGATGGACTCTTCTCTGGACATGCTCTCCCACTATATGGTGGAGGACATATAGTGGACTGACAAAACACATACACACACACCCACACACACACAGACACACACACTCACACACACACTCACACAGGTATACATTCATGGACACATGCATACATGCATACACATATGTATGCACACAAATGCACATACATGCATGCATACACATACACATGTGTGCATACACATTGCACACATGCACACACACAGGTGCACACACATGCGATTGTACACATTCACACACACATACCACATTCACATACATACCATATACACACCATACACATGAATATTTTCAAGTTAGACTAATATTAAAGCTGAGCATAACAACACATTTCAAGAAGTTAGAATTAATTATACAGTTGTAGTCAACATGGAAGTTATTTTCTCTTCTTTGAATTCAACAAGTTTTACTCTGCAGAGCTTGGGGACTCACAGGATGTTGTATAGTGACCATCAAGAGAATGTGCTATCCACACTATCAATCTTCCAGGGACTTGCTTGGATCCATACAGACAGATAGAAACAGACCAATACATAGGGAAGCTACTGACAAGAAGAACTTTTAACCAATCTAGACATTAAAAGTAAGCCTTAAATGTTGTATATGTTATGAGATGAGAAAGTGACATTGAGCATGGCTTCATTTCAGAGGGGCCTGACCTGTGTGATACTGAACAACTCTGTATACAGGCATTGGGGGCAGAAAGGGAAGAATGCTTAAGGAGCACTGGTATGGATAATAAAGGGAAGTCCTCGGGCTGGAGAGATGGCTCAGTGGTTAAGAGCACTGACTGCTCTTCCAGAGGTCCCGAGTTCAATCCCCAACAACCACATGGTGGCTCATAAAGGGATTTCCTGCTAGTGCCAAAATGGTTTGGTGACATCCCTGGGACTCACTGGTAGTGGGGTGTTTGGGGAGGCAGAGCTGCTGTCATGGAATGAAAATTTAGACTTTGGGTGATGGGAGCAAATCAGGCAGAAAAGATCCCGTGTTTTTAATCATGGCACTAGCCGTACACCCAAACATAGTTTTGTTTTAAATTTGTATGCATTTATTTCTAATTTTAGGGACACCTTACTCTGCTCAACTCTACATAGCCAATTCTTGATTTCAGTCTCCACTTAGGAACTCTGTTGTCATAGATGCCAAACACAGTGACTTTAACAAAATCATTTCTATTGGTTGGATACTATAGCCTCAGAAGTGCCAAAATATGTTTGTATCATGTTAAGAAAAGACGACAGTGTTTTCCCTCAGATGAGCTTGACCAAGGATGAGCTCAAGTGTCCATGTTGGGTTCTCTACTTCTCTCCAAGTCTTCCATCTACTGATGCATTCGGGTTCTGGCTTGTCTGTAGTTTGCCTGTTCTGTGTCTACTTACACATGATTGGCATCTGACTGTGTCTAACAAAGGGCTTTGATTCTGTCTTTATTGCCTAGCACAGGAAGCATCACACTGGGAAAGAACTGGGTATACTTTACAGAAATCTTAACAGCTTACATGTTTAGCATGTAGGAAACCCTGAATTTGATCCACAGCACAACATAACCCAAGTGTACTGAAACTGTCACTTTTGGGTGTGGACATTTAATAATGCTTCACTCTGCCCCCCTTTAATCAAACACAGAGATAGCTATATTCAGGTATCAATGGCATATTGTAAACTGTGTATATTTGAAGTTAGAATGTGAATGCAGCCATAGGGCCAACACCCTCCAAAGCATCCTCACAGCCTTTGCAATCCTTTGTTCTTCACATTGCTGCCATGCAGCCCTGTCCTCAAGCTAGCACAGATCCCTTTAGCATCGCTATACATCATATTGACATTTCTGGAGTTTTCATAAATGTAATGATTCAATAATTTGACGTTTTGATTTAGTTCAAATATTATTTTGGTGTTCACACAATTTCTTACAAATATTAAAAGTTTTTTTAGTTTTTTGTGTACACATATGTGTGTGTGTATGTGTGTGTGTGTGTGTGTGTGTGTGTGTGTGCCTGCTTGTGTGTGCTGCTACAAATATACATGTGGTCATGCATGTTTGTGCCCAGGGTCATGTGGAATCTAGAACATCTTAGGGTGTTGTTTTGCAGATGCTGTCCAGCTTGTCTCCCTTCCTTCCTTCCTTCCTTCCTTCCTTCCTTCCTTCCTTCTTTCCTTCCTTCCTTCCTTCCTTCCTTCCTTCCTTCCTTCTTTCCTTCCTTCCTTCCTTCCTTCCTCCTTCCTTCCTTCCTCCCTTCCTCCATCCATCTTTTCTTTCTTTCTTTCTCTCTTTCTTTCTTTCTTTCTTTCTTTCTTTCTTTCTTTCTTTCTTTCTTTCTTATCTTTCTGTTCTTTTCTTCTTTTTCTTTTCTTTTCTTTTTTATAGGATAAGGTCTTTCATTTTGTATCAATGACCTGGTACTTGCCAAATAGACTAGATTGGTGGCCTATTGGGATCTGTCTATGTCCATCTCTTTATGCTGGGGTTACAAGTACAGGCCACCATAAATGACTTCCTTCCCATGGGTTCTGTGGGTTAAAATGAGTTCTTCATGTTTGCAAGGCAACCACTTTCCAACTGAGTCATTGCTTTAGTCTCTATTTTGTTTTTGTCTTGTATGAACGAGTGTTAAATCTGTTGTTAGACTTGAATTGTGATCTTCATGCCTTCTCTTCCTGAATTCTAGTATCTCAGAAATGTGCTACCATACTTAGCAGAGCCATTCATTTTCTCCTGATAAGTAATATTTCATTGTAGGCTGTCTTATGTTTGCTAATCCACATACCAGTTAGTTGATATTAGAATTACTTCCATTTTGGGAACATGACAAACTCGCACTGTGCATATGTGTGTAAGTGCTTATGTGCACACACGATTCCATGTTGAGTATGTGCATGCTTGTTAAGTAGCCAGAAGAGAAGAGTATATAACATATATGTAGGTCTTTTTTTAAAGGAATTTTAATTTTCAAATTGCTTTCTAGAAGGACTGTAGAAGAGCCTTATGTAGTGATTGGTTTTAACTGTCAAGTTGACACAATCTAGAATCACCTGGCAAGGACATCAGGGAGAAACGATATGACTTGGGTTGGCCTGTTGGTGTGTTTGTGAAATCTTTTCTTAACTTGAGTTAGCTGACCTGGGAAGATCCACCCTCTATGTGGGTGCCACCATTTCCTGGTCAGAGGTCCAGACATGGCTGAAAGGAGAGAAGGAGCGAGGCACTCATCTATTAACTCATTGATTCTCCTCTTGACTGTGGATGTAATGTGACCAGCTCTAACTGGATGCTTTAGGTTCTCACACCTTGTCCTCCCTGCTGTGATGATTCTAACTGCAACTGTAAGTCAGATAGACCCCTTCTCACTTACATTGTCTTTGTAAGGATAGTTTATCACAGAAAATGAAACTGACCCCTTGGTACCTCTGTTTTCTCACTGATACTTGACATGTTTGTTTTCTTCTGCCATTCTAACTGGCATGCAATGGTTCATTGCTTTAGACTTTAGATTTCTTTTTTTTAAATTTTCTATATACTTTTTATTTACATTCCAAATGATTTCCCCTTTCCCGTTTCCTCCCTCCCCAAAAGTCCCATAAGCCATCTTCCCTCCCCCTGTTCCCCATTCAACCCCCTCTCACTTCTCTGTCCTGGCATTCCCCTACATCCAGTCTTTTCAGGACCAGGGGTCTCTCCTTCCATCTTCTTGGAAATCTAGTGATATGTGAATTGTGTCTTGGGTATTCTGAGATTCTGGGTTAATATCCCCTTATCAGTGACTGCATACCATGTGTGTTCTTTTGTGACTGGGTTACCTCACTAAGGATGATATTTTCCAGTTCTGACCATTTGCCTAAGAATTTCGTGAATTCATTGTTTTTAATTGCAGAGTAGTATTCCATTGTGTAAATATACCACATCTTCTGTCTCCATTCCTCCGTTGAGGGACATCTGGGTTCTTTCCAGCTTCTGGCTATTATAAATAAGGCTGCTATGAACATAGTGGAGAATGTGTTCTTATTGCATGCAGGGGAAGCCTCTGGGTATATGCCCAGGAGTGGTATAACAGGATCCTTCGGGAGTGTCATGCCCAGTTTTCTGAGGAACCGCCAGACTGCAATCCCACCAGCAGTGGAGGAGTGTTCCTCTTTCTCCATATCCTCGCCAACAACTGCTGTCTCCTGTGTTTTTGATCTTAGCCATTCTGACTGGTGTGAGGTGGAATCTCAGGGTTGTTTTGATTTGCATTTCCCTAATGACTGAGGATGTTTGTGATGGTTTGTATATGCTTGTCCCAGGGAGTGGCACTATTAGAAGGTGTGGCCTTGTTGGAGGAAGTGTGTCACTGTAGGGTTGGGCTTAGAGATCTTCCTCTTAGATGCCTGAAGATGCCCAGTCTGTTCCTGGTTTCTTTTGGATAAAGGTGTAGAACCCTCAGCTCCTTCTGCACCATTCCTGCCTGGATGTTGCCATGCTTCTGCCTTGATGACAATGGACTAAACCTCGGAACCTGTAAGCCAGACCCAAGTAAATGTCTTTTATAAAACTTGCTTCTTGGTCATGATGTTTGTGCAGGAAGAGAAACCCTGACTAAGACAATGTTGAACATTTCTTTAGGTGCTTCTCAGCCATTAGATATTCTTCAGGTGAGAACTCTTAGTTTAACTCTGTACCCCATTTTTTAATAGGGTTATTTGGCTCTCTGGGGTCTAACTTCTTGAGTTCTTTGTATATATTGGATATTAGCCCTCTGTCGGATGTAGGGTTGGTGAAGATCTTTTCCCAGATTTCTTTTTCCTAATTAGTAGTGTTGGATATAATTTCAGGTACATATTTATTATCTATGAATCTTTTCAAGCACTTTTGCTTTTTATTTTATCGAGACAAAGCTTGGCTTCATAGTAGAGTCTGTCCTTGAACTCCCAATGTAGACCTGGTGACTTTGAACTCTCTTTATCTCAACCTCCACAGAGCTGGGATGACCGATACATATTATTATGCAGGGTTCCATTTTGTCAGTTTTCAATTGGCATTTAATTTTATTTTTTCCTATTTTTGAGTTTTAAGAGTTTTGTACAGATCATCATTTTTTTTCCACTCTGAGGTGCATCTTAGCATTCTTTCTCTCTAAATCCTTACAGGTGTTGAGAAACCAAAATGGGGAAAACATACCTTGAAGGTTAAGAGTTCTGACTGCAGTTAAGAATAGTTCTGGTTTGTCCTATGATGTTTGACCCGTCTGTATGGGATGTGCTAGGTCACATGTGGGTGGGAGGTATGTGAGCAGCAAATGTATCAGAATGTATGCTTACCCAAACTGGATATAGATGGGAGGTACATAGGCAGAAAATATGTCAAGATGTATATTTGCTCTTGACTGGACCTGATAAGAAATGCAGTAAATTATAGGTTTTACATTTTTAAGTCCATGTGAAACATGAGGGAAGCCAGAGATGGATCTGACCAGAGTTCATCAACCTGGCCAGTATTTAATTAAAGTTTCCTTCAAATTTGGATTTAAATTGTGGTAGTGGTCTTTTTCCCAGCTGGTGGGATCAGTAGTTCTTCCCCATGTGCCACACTCTCCTCTTTGGGGCTTGTCCTTGTAAAGGGAGATCCTTACCCTACAATTCCAGGAGACCCTATCTTGGTTCCACCTCTGTGCTGTAGTCAAGAAATCTCTTGAAGCAGCAGATTGAACAACACTAGAGCTCAGCACAGTTGTCCATGTCTCAAGGATTGCTTGTTTGCTGGTGCGTAGGGTCTTCAAAATAGTTGCTCACAGCTCACATACATTTTGTCAATATTTTGCTTGTTTCCGGCAAAAAAGTACCCCCCCCCATATTTCATAATGCCCATGAACAGAGGTCTTGAAAATAGTTTCTGCTTCTTGCATGTAATAGGGGTTGTCTTTTCATCTCTGTGATGATGGGGATAATGTGGGGATGGGGGATGGGAGGATAGGTGATAGGAGTGATGGGGATGATGGAGGTGATGGAGAGATGGGGTGATGGGGGATGGGGTGATAGGGTCATGTGGTGATGGGATAATGGGGTGATGGGATGATGGGGTGATGGGATGATGGGGGGATGAAGGTTGTCTTTTCTCCTTGGTCTGTGCTACTTCTCCCCTGGTTCAGCCACAGTTCTATTTAAGAACATACTCATCTGAATGCCTGTCTACACTGGCAGTGAAAAATGAAAAATGATTCCTTTTGCAAAACATAGCAGGGTTACCTGAAGACCAGATGAGAGTCTCCTGGGCAACAGGAGCCATGGAGCTGTTGCAATAAGACACTTTTGCAGAGAGGGCTGTGCTCTGCTCTGGGCTATGAGGTTCAATGACCCAATTAAATTCACAGGGTTCTGGAAATTTCTCTCTATAGGAAATGTAAAACCACAGAAAATAAACACAGCATCCATATTAATGAAACCCAGAAATCTTAACGTGTTTTATTTTTAATTTTTATTTTTTTAAGGCAGGTCTCATATAGCCCAGAATGGTTTCAGACTCACTATAACTGAAGATGATCAAGAATTTCTGATTCTCCTGTTTCCACCTCCATAGTTCTGGGATTATAGTCATTCATTACAATAACATGAAAATGCCAGAATCAAAGATCGGCTCAAGCTTGGAGGATGTCAAACTCCATTAAATTTAAATTAAAAATAAAGACTATTTACCTTTCCATAATTCTATCAATCAATCAACAGAAATTCAATAGATTATAAACACATTCTTGGATTGATAAAAGAGAAGATATCATCTATAATACCATGAACCCATTACTGTGGTAAAAAATATTATGATCTCGTTGAAATCAGTACAGTAGAAGTATATAATCACTGAATAGAATAGTCACATGTTGAGGGGGTCATTTCATAGCCGAACCACTATAGTGCATAAATAACAAGAAATATTTCCAGGTCTGCCACAGCATTTGACCCTCAGCATGATGGTACAGAAGTTCATGTGGGGAGGGATCAGCAAGGGCTTTAACCTGGAAACCCATCCTGTCTAAAGGAAATTGAAGTTGCTGATCCTTCAGTTTCCTAACAACGTACAGAGATGCATGGGGAATAGGCAGGTCTCACTAAGGGTGCAGAGCTTCTAGGCACAGAGACAAGTAGACAAGAACTGAGCTTCCAAGTGGTGAATGATTATCTGCTTCGCCACTGTCTCTCTGTACCCATGTCTCTTCTTACCCATGGTCTAGGGATCAAGCTTATAGAACATTTAAAAGAACCCCATAACATGTGCAATGTTAGGACATGTGCTGATCATTAAGAAAGAATATGTGTGAAGGAATTCAAATGGGAAGCGAAAATTGGAATAGATTTTATGTCAGGTAATATTGGCCATTGTGCATGTCGCTTGTCTTGAATGGTTTAATTATATCTCAGTCATTTGACACCTCTGTCCAAAGCCTCCCAAAAGGATTCTGAAGTTCCTGGGAACTGTCTTCAGAGAACAAGAATGACCATTTCCCTCCATCTTTGTAGAATTCTTTAATTTATGATTTTGTTCATCTCATTTTCTCTCATCTAAAATTGAAGGAAAAGACTCAGAGTTAGCTAAGTGCTCAACGTGTACTCAGCACGAGTGAGACCCAGGGGTAAGCCGTAGCCCAGCAAACCTTAACCAAATCACTTGATGAAGTGAAGGGACTGAGTGGGGGAATTTGGAAGGGAGACAGGAGAGCATTTATTATCTTCTACTTGGCTGTAAGGAAGCATGTACGTTTAGCAAAATAAGATTTTAGGTAATCGCCTCAATTCCACTGTACTATTCTTATCTTGTTGCTAATTGGCATTTAAAGGGAAATGAAATTGTGGGGGTGATAATAGGCTTCCTATAGTGGACTAGGGTGTAATTTGGGTCTACCAACAATCATTTCAGATAATGTGCTTGTAAAACATTCAATTTAGGCTTCCTGAGGCATTGTGATAGAGCTAAAGTGGAGGAGCTTCTTAAGTTCCCAAAGGAAAGTGGAACCAATGTTAGAGTTAAAGCTTGGAGGTGAGCTGGGGGTGGGGAGCACCTGCAGCTCCGGAGTGGGATCTGGGTGGAGCACTGGCCTAGTCTGTTTCTTTGTCATTGTGATAAAGCACTGGCCCAAAGCAACCTTGGGAGGAAAGGTTTATTGGCTTATAGGTTAGAGTCCATTATCAATAACAGTAAAGGCAGGAACTCAAGGTAGAAACCTGGGCTCAGAAACTGAAGCATAGACCTTGGAGGAACCCTGTATATTGGCTTGCACTCTTTGGCTTATGCTCAGCTAGATTTTTTAGAGATGGCCTCATTTACAGTGGGCTAAGTTCTCCTACATCAGTTGACAATCTAGAAAACACCCCTCCTGTCCCCAAACACGGACTCAAGCAGATCCAGTTGAAGCAATTCCTCAGTTGAAGTTGACTCTTCCCAGGTGTGTCAAGTTGTCCTGAAGTGTCCATCACTCATGAGCAGTATATGCGCTTTCGAATAAAACGATGGTGAAAGGGTAGAGAAATTGCTTAGTCAGGAAAGTGCTTGCTGAGCAAGCTTGAGGATCTGACTTCACTTCCCAGCAAGCACATAGAAAGTTGAGCCTGGTTGCACATTCCTGTAATCTCAGTACTGGGAATGGAGGGACAGGCAGATCCCTGAGGCTCTTGGCCACCCAGGTCCCAGTGAGAGACTGTTTTAAAATACAAAGTGAAGGGGTCCTGAGGAATGACAGCCAAGGTTAACCTCTGCCTTCTACCTATCAGTCCACCCATAAGCACACATGCTAACAAACACCTACCTCCACCCCCATACAAATATATACATCCCCCTCAACAGACACACAAAAAGAAAATGCAATGGTACTGAAAAACACAATACATACTTATGCTTAAGTAGTTCCATTACTGTTTTAGTCTATTTACATTGCTAGGACACAATGGCAGAGCCCAGGTCGGTTAACAGAAATGTATTCCATACGGTTCAGGAGCTAGCAAGTCTTTGGGTAGACTTGCTGGGATGCCTCCTGGGCTCTCCCTTCCTGATTGATAGGTGCATCTTGTACTTGTCTTCACGTGATGGGAAGGCTGAGAGAGCCATGCAAGAACTGTATAATCAAATCCCACTTGAAAGGGCCCCACCTTCATGACTCGATCACTTTAGAAGGCCCATCTCCTAAAGCCACCACACAAATGCACGTGTTTCAGTACAGGGACATTCAAGCAGTTATATCGTGTGACTTGTCTGTTTCAAAGTCATTTCCTTCTCAGTTAAATGTGTGTTCCATGTCTGTGTATTAATAATAGCTGCAGGGATTCATGCATTTAAACACAGAAGAGAACTTTTTTAGCTCTCAGTATTTCTGGACCATATTCTTCTCTTATGGGAATCTCCCTTGAATGGGTTTTGGCTAATGGTTAGGGATGGACATTGTTATTACTTTTATTTTTTTTTCTTTCTTATTTCACAGCATCCTGACAGAAGCTGAACCTTTACTCTGAAACACTGTTCTTCATAGTTGCCATAAATATACCTCAGACAAGCAAGGACAGAGATGACAGCACTAATTATTCCAGAAGGCTTTCACTGTGCCCACAGAAAGTGTTTCCGCTCAAAGGGTTTGATGAAGGGCATGGATTTTCTCTGCAAAGAAGAAGGTGGGCTGTGTGGTAAGTGACTGTGGGGAACATGCAGTTGTTGAGGAACTGAGATCCTCATGTTTAATGTACCTGTCTTCTTCTGTAGCCCTCAGGATGGTTTCATGTTCTCACCTTGCCCACAGCCTTGAAGAAAGCTTTCTTCACATAAGACAGAGACATGGAAACTAGTTCAATATTCATTAAGTACAGTCCATGTTTTCGCCTTTCTTGGCCAGAATTTGTGAGAGGATAGGTCTGGGGCTTTGAGTCAGAATCAGGTGTTTCTAGTTGTTTTTCCTTGGTTGGAACATTTTTCTACTCTCAGGAGAAGGTAGAGGCTCCCATGACCTAGAAATCTCATCTATGAAATCAGACTCAGGGCCTCTCTCTGAGCTTAAACTATAAATAATGGCGGAGGGGAGGGGCTTCTTTAGGGAGGTGTACAGGAAACTAATGGCTCAGCTCCTGCAAGTTATGGAAAATACTCCCCCATGTTCTCATAAGGAACCCTTCACTCAGGCTTCTGTAAGTCACCCCAAAAAACTTTGGTTCCATGCTAGACATGAGTGCTATCGTTTCTCTGATATGTTGCCTTTTTGGGGTGAACAGCTCTTTGGCAATGCTTTTCAAGAAAAACACACAACATTTGGGTATCATTGGCCTACCCCTCACCACCAGGGGATCTTTAAGAAAACAGTTCCCCAAGTAGACATTCTCATCCACGAAGTAAAGATATTTTGGTTTCTTTCAGTTTTATTTCTTAGGGGCTTTAGTTGAATGGTTCTATGCAACTCGAGATTGGCTAGTGACATTTGTGTCAGTTATGGAGACCCTTGAAGGACAGAGAAAGAACTCTAGGCTTTTGGTAGGGATAGCTATCAATTTCCAAGAAGAATGATAGCTTTTGTGTGTGTGTGTGTGTGTGTGTGTGTGTATGTGTATGCGTGTATGTGCATGTGTGCATATATATGTGCGTGTGGTGTATGTGTGTGTTCTATGAGTGGGTTTGGTGTGTGTGTGTATATGTGCTATGTGTTTCTACATTTGTACATATGTATATTCTGTGTCTTAGTGTTTGTGTATGTGTGTGTGTTCTGAGTGGGTGTGGTATAGTGTATGTGTGTGTGTGAGTTCTGTATGTGTTTTTACATTTGTATAAATGTACACTGTGCGCACACACACACACACACACACACACACACACACACAGAGACAGGGATGAGCAGCAATAATGGGGTTTTAACATCACAGGGCAGGTAGAACCCAGACCTCGGCTTGCCTTGCCCTAATCATGAGCACTCTATTTTATAATAGTTGCTTCAAGAATTCTGGCTCCTCCTGGCCACATAAACTTGAACGGTCCTTGCTTTGTGTTAAATTCTTTTAAATGATCTTTATGTTTTCAATTCTGCAATTTTAACTTGGCGCAATGAGCACTGGAAATGTGGTCCAGGCAAGCTGCCTTCTATGTGCTTTAGCAGGGGAATGACTGGGAAGTTACTCACAAAACCTGCATGAAGGGAGCCTAAGAATTACTGCAGAGAAGGTTATGGGCAAATCATTATGACTTTTTTTTTTTGTATCCTGCAACAGACAATAGAAACTATCTCCATTTGACAATTTTGCACCTCACTCCAAGCATTCACAAACAGATTTCTTATTTTATACTGTTTCCATGACAACACCTGACATTTCACGTACATTTATTTTTTCAAGGAAGGAAAGGTGAAAATTACTCTCAGTGTTAAGTTGAATATTTCTCCTTTTCCTCACCTATTTTATTCACAGACACTTAGGAGACATGGTAATTTCACATTCCTTTCAGAAGTTCAACGCTATTTTCCTACTTTAGATGCAGAGATTAAATGACTGCCACTGCAAGTGCTTTTGCTAAGTCCAGTGTGTTTATAGAGAAAGCCAACTTCCCTAAAGCTGAATTGTTTACAAGCTGTAGTTGTTACAGCAGCAACGCTCCACAGTTACTTGCTCTTTCTGTAATTGGGACAGTGGAGTCTGCGAACGGCTGAGAACAACATTGCTTCTGTATTCAAGGCTGTGTTGTAGCAATTGTATTGCCTCACATCGTTTCTCTTCAATCCCAGCTACCAATTAGCAATGAAATAAAGGAGACACGTGCTTAGGAAGAATAGATAATCAAATATAGGAGTATATGAGCGGGCGGGCATGAGGTGTATGTATGAGTGGGTGTGTATGCATGTGCATGTATGTATGTATGTATGTCTGTATGTATGCATGCATGTATGTATGTGTGCTGAACTTGAACCATTTTTGAGGCCATTTTTCTTTCTTTAGAAAACAGGATCCTTTGAGAGTTAATTATTTTTGGAAAGGAAACGACTGGGTGTTTGTTTTGGGAATGGTTCTCATGTATCTCAAGCTTGTATGGAACTTACTATGTGGCTGGGGATGACCATAAGAACTTCTGATCCTTGTGCAGCGTGAATTTTTGCTACTCCAATTATGCTCCCAGTGGGTCACACACTTCCAGCCACCTGCCCAGCAGCTCTTTGGATCTGAAATAAAAGACAAACACACACATTAGCTTATCTTTAAAATGCCTTTACTAACTCAAAGACTGGGCACTTCTAATCCTCCACTGGCTACCCTAGGCCCAATCGGGGTGGTGGCCTGTGGCCCCTTACCTGAAATCTCACAGGACTGGTTGGCTTTATCTCCTGCAGCTCTTCTGTCTCCCACCACATCCTGGCCATCCTCCATCTCCCCCCCACCCCCCCGTGTCCTGGCCCCCCACAACAATAAGGGTCCTGACCTGTCTCCCTTTTCCCAGCCATTGGCTGGTGGCATCTTTAGTGATCGAACAAAAAAATCAATCAGGGACAAGGACCTTTAGTGTTTGGACATGCAGAGTCCCAATTGAAATAAAGCATTAGAACTAATCTCCGAACTGCTGGGATTACAGGCAAGTGCTGAATATTTTGTTGGGTTAGAGCAAAATATTCACTCACATCAAGGAAGGCCTCCTGTTGCACTCAAACCCCCTATTCAAAGGTTAATCCCATTCAAAATCATGGTCAAGGAAACATCTGTGGCCCAGGCAAGTTAAATGAATGAATAAATTTACCATAATGTAATTGTGTGGTGCCAAACTCTATGCCAGAAAGAACTGGCCTTTTGAAGATGACAGTGAAAAGCCAGTGTGACATAAGAATATCTTTTGACTTCCATTTCTCAAAACCTAGCTCTGGCATATTTATTAATTGTTGACTGCCTAGGATGTCCCATTGTGCTTGCTGCTGTGGAGAGCTGGTCTGATGAGGGAGCCACTTTACTGACAGAGGTACTGAGTAATGTAGAGTATATTCAGGGTGGAATCCTTTGCTTTGTATTAAATGGCTCATTTAAATTCGAGAAAATATCACCTAGAAAACAACCCTTTCTATTTGTGTGTGATTTAAAAGTAGCTCCAGCACTTTAGTATGAACCTTCATAAACTGTGCCACCTGATAAGGTGTTGGGTAGCTGAATGTGAGAGTAGTGAAGAGTTTGGAAACATTAAGAGGTTTCTGAAAGAACCACGATCAACAATTAATTAAAAATCAAGTGCTGCAGGAATCCGAGGAGTTCTCGACAGTTCTCACTGTTATTGCACAGCATAACAACTTTGGTTCTGAACACACAGCATGCACAATTTCTCATCATGTATCACATTAGCATATCTTGGATTATATTGTGTTAAAGGAACAATGACACCCATCTCATTAGCATGCAAACTTACTTTTATCTTTAAGAAATGGTAACATTAGCTGGACAGTGGTGGTGCACGCCTTTAATCCTAGCACTTGGGAGGCATAGGCAGGCGGATTTCTGAGTTCAAGGCCAGCCTGGTCTACATTGCGCATTCCAGGACAGCCAGGACTATGCAGAGAAACCCTGTCTCGAAAAAACAAAAAAAAAAGAAAGAATGGTAACATTATATGTGTGCTAATGTTTAAGAAGATTGTGTGTGTGTGTGTGTGTCTGTGTATGTTTAAGAAGATTGTGTGTGTGTGTGTGTGTGTGTGCGTTTGTGTGAGCATGCGTGCATGCATGCACCTATGTGAGAGCACATATGTCTTCAGGTCACTGAAGTCATCGGACCACCTGAGTTGGAGTTATAGACTTTTATAAGTTACCCCATTTGAAGCCTGGTTCTCTACAGGAACAGTGAGCACTCTTAACCCCTGAGCCATCTGTCTAGCCCAAGAATTATTTTAGAATATCTTTTTTCAATTTATTATCAGTAAATGTTTTACTTATATACCTGTATTATACACCTAGGTTTAAATAAAAATTTCCCCATGAAGAGCAGTGATGAATGGAAAACACGTCAGAATCCCTGACTGTTGGGAGCATGTTGGATCTGAACATCTCGACACCACAATCACATAGCAAGGTTGCAGTACAGATGTCCTCCGATTCCCCCCAGAATTTCATGGTTGGTACCCAAACATTTGCACTTTAGCAAGTTCCTAGGTCTTGTGGCCACATTTGTTCCCAGGTCTTGTGTTCCTGGACCACATTTGGAGAAAACTAATTCTCCCCATAAAAGACCATTCACGGACTGTCCCTGACTCAGAATCTAGCTGTCACTGTACAACTAGAGAAGACCGAGGAAGAGTATGGCTTCTCTCCACACTCTGCTCCCAGCATGCACAAGAAAACACCCCAGAAGGCTTTCATGCTTCTTCTTCACCATCTTCACATCTGAGATGGGTGCACATTCCTCACCTGTATCTGGACCTGGAAATATCCTACTCATGATTGCCAGGCATCAAATGAAGATGTCCTCAGCTGTCTTCCAGTTCTGGGTATGTGGTCGTCATAGCTATATCCCCTCAATATGCTTCATCTCTGCCAGAAAATTTTATGGAAAACTGAAATGGGGAAGACTGCACATTTATGTGTCTGGTCTAGTTCACTGCCCCATTCATTAATATCATGGGTTTTGCAATTACAGAAAATGAAGATATGATAATATAAATAATTTTGGTCATCATGAGTATATAAGCTAATTATAGAGTATACTTAATTGTTGCCCAGTAGATAAGTTAATTTTATCTATTTGAAATTTTATTCTTGAAATCTATTTGCCTGAACTCTATTTGCCCACTGCATCTGTCTGTCTGTCTGTCTGTCTGTCTATCTATCTATCTATCTATCTATCTATCTATCTATCTATCTATCTATCTATCTATCTATCTAAACTATCTATCTAAACTATCTATCTATCTATCTATCTATCTATCTATCTATCTATCTATCTATCTATCTATCTATCTATCCATCTACCTATCTATCATCTATGTATCTATCATCTATCAATTATTTATCTGTCAATCATCTCTCTATAGCTATCAATCATTTATTTATCTTTCTATGGATCATTTATCCGTCTTATTATCTTGGTCTTTGACCTTCTTTTAGAATTAGTGTTATCTCAATGTTTTCCTTATTAATTAATGAACAAAACACAATCTTCCACTTTTTGCCTCATCTGTCTTCATGTGTACTAGAGTTAAATTACACTTTACTTTGGTAAGCATCTGGTTCTAAGATAGCACTGGGCTCTCATAGTTCACTATTCTTTATATACTTAGATTTCAACACAGTCATTATAGAGAATGTTTTCTAAACAGGAGTTAAATGGTTTAAGATAAAGGAATAGAAGGCTTATTACACCAAAAATTAGACAAAGGGCTTTCTAGACAGAAAGAACAACAAAACTCCCCAAGATGAGATGGTGCTAGAATACAAATAGTGTAAGAGAAAGAGGAATAGGTAGAAGCAAGCAGTCATTAGAGAGCATAGGGTCATATGTATAGCTGTATGCTCTTGAGGACTCCGTGGAGCCTCTAGACAATCATATACACATTAGAGAATGGTCCACAGGGAGACAACTGGCTGTCAGAGTGACCATTAAAATCAGATTTCACCAAACACTCTGCATGATCTTGCATCTCAGTGTCAGGAACCCAGTTATCCTATAACAGTGTCCCAGTTCTGTGTCATTTGTCTCTAGAGCAGGAGTCATCGGAGGCATTCAGTCATACTTCAGTGGTTCTGTCACTGTTCTCAGACACCTGTCTGGATGGGTGACACAGGCCTCTGTCTTTAGGTAGCATTGTCATGCTGCACTGCAGGAGTGCCAGTATGTGGGAACTCCCAGACTACATGCTGTTATCAAACTACCCCATTTTGACTTATGTATTCCGTCTCAGTTGTGTCTTGGTACAGGTAAAATTGTACTCGGATTTCATCACAAGCATTACAGTGGGTAATAGTTTGATAAACGGGAGCCCGAAGTGCCACCCTTTCAGATCCCATCTGGCCTATATTTTGAAGGAGCCAACAAAGATCATATTCCCATAACCCTCAATTTCAAAATGGGACTGTGTTGGTTAGTCTTTGTCAATTTGACACACTCTTGAATCATATGGGAAGAAGGAACCTTGGTTAAATTCCTACATCAGATTGGCCCAGAGGCAAGTCTGTTAGGGGCATTTTTTTTCAAAGAATGATTATGTGAGAGAGCCCAACTCATTGAGGGTGATGTCATCCCTGGGCTGGTTGTCCTGGGATATGTAAGAAAGCAAGCTGAGCAAGCCATGGGGAGCAAGTCAGTAAGTAGTATTCCTCTAAAGCAGCGGTTCTCAACTTATGGGGTGTAACCCCTTTAGGGATCCCATATCAGATATCCTGAATATCAGATATTTACATTAGTATTCATAAAATTAGTAAAATTATAGTTATGAAGTATCAGTGAAATACTTTTATATTGAGGTTCACCACAACATGAGGAGCTATATTAATGGGTCGCAGCATTAGGAAGATTGTGAGCATCTGATGCAATGGTTCTACTTCAGTTCTTGCCTCTAGGTTCCTAACTTGCTTGGGTTTCTTGCCTTGACTTTCCTTAATGATAGGCTGTTTGGGACACCTAAGACAAGTAAGCTCTTTCCTCCTCAAGCTTCTTTTGGTCATAGATTTTATCACAGCAATAAAAATCAGGTTTAACCAGTGTTGTAACTGGGTTCATTCTATGTCATTCAGTGAAACAACAGTTAAAAGGGTACCCAAGTTTATAATGTTCAATATGAACTTACAGACTTAACACTAAAGTCAAATGCAATGGGAAGAACTTACGGGGTTTTAATGACTCAACCCTGTTGGAAGAACAGAATAAAGAACAAGGAAGGTGACGTGTATTCACTCTGCAAAAGAATAAGATTAGATTTGACTGCTGCCACCAGCCTGGCAAATCTTTACTCCTAGTATGGCCCTCTTGCAAAGTGAAATTCTCTTATTTTGTGATTATCAGTAAGGATGGAAATGTACGAGCAAAATCCCTTTAAACCATTGGAACACCCTTCTCCCTCAAGGTACCACATTACAGCTAGGTGTAGGATTTCAGTGACCCATGCTGATGCTTTATGTGGTCACTATTGTAAGCTCTGTGGTGCCCCTGCCACCACATTGACTTCTGAAACAAACCCTGAACTTTGGCTTATTTTTTTTTTGAAGCTTAAACTGTTTTCTTGAAAATGTTACGTGTGAAAAAAGAAAGAATTAATTGGCAAAACTGTGAGTGGGACTTATTTTTGGAATAAATTTGCCAACCTTGCTTTGTCTCACTGAACCATTGAAAGGAAGGAACACAAGAATTCTGAAGAACTCGCATTCCATCGAACCCCAGGAGCAGCTACAGGCTTTGAGGTGATTTTGTTTATTTCAACATAAAGTTTCCAAATCAACACAGCTGGTAGAAAGTTTGGTGACCAAGGGGGGCGGGGGCGTGCACAGAAAAACTTGAAGTTAATATGGATTTCACTGATCAAAAGAAAAGAAGAAAAATAAGAATTTTACTGAAGTTAGTATAATAATTGACAGGTTCCCATTTAATGTGAATGGGGAAATCAACATAAATTTACATGTTTCATGTAATCAGTAAGAAAGTGTAATCGAGACTCTACAGAATAAACTGGAATAATAAGAGCCCACAAACAAGCAGACACACCTTCACTTAGTGTGTTCCTGATACTTGTGAAGCCCCATGCTTTTCGTGTGTGTGTGTGTGTGTGTGTGTGTGTGTGTGTGTGTTGTTAGGAATGTGTGAGGTGTTATATATGTGCATGCAGATGCATATATGGATGCATATGTACATGTGTGCATAACTGTGTGTGCATGTACATGTACAAGTGTCGTGTGTGTGTGTGTGTGTGTGTGTGTGTGTGTGTGTGTGTGTACATGTGTATCTGTTTGGGGGAGAGCCTTAGTCTATATAGGATGCTTCCTCAGTTGTTCTTAACCTTCATTATTGAGACAAGGGCTCTTTCTAAATCTGAACTGATGACATTTAATTAGGACAGCTGACCAGGGAGCTTTAGGGATCCTACTGTCTCTGCCTCCTCAAAGACATAATTCTTGGATTTTTATGTGAATTTCGGGGACCCAAACTCACGACCTCAAGTTTGCATGCCACACACTTTCCTAACTGAGCAATCTCTCAGCCTTCTTTTCTCTTCTTTTTGTAGAGAAAGGACATATCCTAGGAAGTAAGAGGACAAAGTTAGAAAAATATCTACAGTTTTGTAATTTCATCTATGATGAGAGTGGCAGATCTATTATTTGCTGAAAAGTGTTCTTTCTAATGGCACCAGACAGACAAGTTGAGATGGAGTTGCTACGGTTACATTATAGTGATAAAATACTCCAAAAAAAGCAATTCATGGGGAAAAGAAAGGGTTTAAGTTAGTTTGCAGTTCCAGGTTACAGCCCATGATGCTGGAGAAGTCAACAGGAACTTGAAGGAGTTAGTCATGTCCACGGTCAAGAGCAGAGAGAAATGAATTCATGCCAATTTATGGGTGCAGCTAGCTTTCTCTAATACAGTGCTGTGCACTGTGGGTGAGCTTTCCCACCTCGATTAAATTAATCAAGTCAATCCCTCAGAAACATAGCCACAGGCCAGCATAACTTAGTCCCTCTTTGAGACTGTCCTGTCCAGTGATTCTAAATCTTGTCACGTTGACAGTTGTTACGGGTGCATTTCATTGATCAAGAGACTGAGGCATCAAACAGAATTGTCTCACTTTTTTATTTTCATTTTTTTTACATTTGTGTGTATGTGCATGCTTGAATAGTCATGTGTGCAGGTATCCACAGAGGCCAGGAGATGGGGATTAGATCATGTAGAGCTAGAAAGGTGGGTGCTGACAGCTGAACTCAGGTCATCTAGAACAGCAGCGATCTCCTTTTACCTTAGGTCATCTCTGTAGCTCTCCTTTCTAAAAAGTGCATTTCTCTGTTACTCTTGGGTTACAAAAATATATCAAACTTCCCTTCTTTTCTTTTCAAATTTACCTGTTGACTGGAATTGAAAGCTCATGTAAGACTAGAGAATAGCCAAGCACTGAGGAGATGAACTAAGCCACTAAATGTCTTAGGGGTCAGGATTTGGGGTTCTAAATTATTTTTGCTCTGCTGAGGTACAATTACTGAGACTTGGAAAAAAGTTTGTTCGCCTATTATTTTGTTTGCTCGTGAAACACAGAAGACAATAAAGTACCTGCAGATTCTAATATCTGATTTATAGGATTCGAAATGGTTTACTTTGTTGAATATAATTGTTTATTGTGACTGAAAACCTATATAGTATATGGGACTGGATAGATGAGTTATTGATTAAAAATGCTTCCTGTTCTCAAGGAGGACCCAAGTTTTGTTCTCAGTACCCATATTTGGTGGTTCACAAGTGTGGATAATCTAGCCATAGTGGGTCCAACACTTTTTGGGGTTCTGCAAGTACTGTATTCAAGCGGCATACACACACATACACACACAAAACATATACATCTCACACACACATAACATGAATCAAAAATCTTAAAATATAATATACTATATATAATATTCTACACTATATTATAGATTATCTATAACATATAATAAACCCAAACCAGAAGATCTGCAAAATGAGGGTATTTTGTTGTGATGTAAGTTCTTCTAAAGCACCACTGAACAATGGAACAAGAACTTAGGACAAATATATACCTAAGCCTAATTATTCATAGCAATGTTACTTTAGTTGCGCTGACAAAGGAAATTACGTATAATAATGTTGTTTTCTTCTAAACAGCTGATGGTCACATAAAATAGGCTCCCAGGACTGTAGGTCTTCCTATGTTGAACATGTTCAACCATATTTTTTTTTGCAATATCAAAGGACTGAATCAGAAGAGGTCAGTTGGCAGTTAGTAGTGGGTGGCTTCTGACCATGCCAGCTAAATGAGAAACATGCAAACAGGAGGCTATGTGCCTAGTGATTACACGTATTGTCTACTGACTCATTAACCTTTAACTTATAAAACACAGTAGGGAGACAGCAATAATTTAGGTTGGATAGCAGTTACTATATGGTGATAGTGTAAGACTCTGGGGAGCCTTAACTTACTGGAAACCTCTGAGTAAACAATGTGGAGACAGGAATCAACACAAAAAGCAAGAGGAATTTTATTTAATCCAGCATGCTGGGGTCACCCTGCACATGGGTAGAATGCAGCCCATGCAGCGGGCTTTATACAGTCCTCAGGGCTGCCGCCATTAGGCACAATGTGATTGACACAGCAGTGTTACCTTTAAACTAATTGGTTGTTAGGGAATGAGGTAGGTGGCCAATGGTCTTGGAATAACTCTGGGCCTCCCCTAGCTGCAGGGACCTCCCTGTGGTCTGAGGAATGTAATTTAGCCTCTCCCTTCTGAGAGGGCCAAGTGTTCCATGACCTTTCCAAAGTTCCTGAGCTGACCCTTTCAAATATGTTTTTGTCCATCTGGTGTCATCTGGAAAAAGAGAGTCTCATTGTAGAAAATGTATCCCTCAGATTGGCCTCTGGACAAGTCATGGGTTATTGTCTAACTCAATGGTTAGAACAGAAAGGCTCAGCCCACTGTAGGCTCTGATCCTGGGGAACATAAGAAGCCAGTTGAGCAAGCCTCAGACAGCAAGCCAGCAAGCAGTGTGCTTTCACTGTCTCAGCTTCAGATCCTGCCTCCTAGTTGTTGCTTGAGTACCTGATTTCCTAGGTCCTGCTTGGGACAGAATGACGTGGTTCCTGTCCCTGGAACAGAGTCAACAGGGCATGGGTCTCCACAAGTGTTGATGGTTACTATTCAGGTAAGGCTTGTTTGTATAATAGTGTACATATTTTCGAGTGCTTCCTTCAAGGAATGTCCCCTCTGCCAAGATTAATGACTCCATGATAATCAGAGACAGCTCAAGTCCAGGAGGCTAGTGTGTATCTGTCTTAAGAAAATGGTAGAATGCTGTGACCTTCAGGACAGCCATTAAGGCTGTAGGAATGAACTCTAAGAACAAGAGTTTGAAAATATAGCAACCCTACATCCGACAGAGGGCTAATATCCAATATATACAAAGAACTCAAGAAGTTAAACTCCAGAGAAGCAAGTAACCCTATTAAAAAATGGGGTACAGAGCTAAACAAAGAGTTCTCACTTGAAGAATATCTAATGGCTGAGAAGCACCTAAAGAGATGTTCATCATCCTTAGTCATTAGGGAAATGCAAATCAAAACAACCCTGAGATTCCATCTCACACCAGTCAGAATGGCTAAGATCAAAAACACAAGAGACAGCAGTTGTTGGCGAGGATGTGGAGAAAGAGGAATACTCCTCCACTGCTGGTGGAATTGCAAGCTGGTACAACCACTCTGGAAAGCAGTCTGGCAGTTCCTCAGAAAACTGGGCATGACACTCCCGGAGGATCCTGCTATACCACTCCTGGGCATATACCTAGAGGCTTTACCTGCATGCAATAAGGACACATGCTCCACTATGTTCATAGCAGCCTTATTTATAATAGCCAGAAGCTGGAAAGAACCCAGATGTCCCTAACGGAGGAATGGATTCAGAAGATGTGGTATATTTACACAATGGAATACTACTCTGCAATTAAAAACAATGAATTCACGAAATTCCTAGGCAAATGGTCAGAACTTGAAAATATCATCCTTAGTGAGGTAACCCAATCACAAAAGAACACACATGGTATGCAGTCACTGATAAGGGGATATTAACCCAGAATCTAGGAATACCCTAGATACAATTCGCATATCAATAGATTTCCAAGAAGATGGAAGGAGAGACCCCTGGTCCTGGAAAGACTGGATGTAGGGGAATGCCAGGACAGAGAAGTGAGAGGGGGTTGAATGGGGAAAAGAGGGAGGGAAGGGGGGCTTATGGGACTATCGGAGAGGGAGGAAACGGGAAAGGGGAAATAATTTTGAATGTAAATAAAAAAACTTAGAAAATAATTTCTCAGCTGTGTAAAATATAAGGATGTAGTATGAATTGTATAAGGAGCTTCACAGATCAAAAGGAACAGAGGCAGCTACACTATGAGTCAGCTTGTCAGAAAGATACAAAGACAGGCAGATTTCTGAGTTCAAAGTCAGCCTGGGACAGAGCAAATTTAGGCCCTGGCATGGTTGAAATGGTAATTCCGGGACTTGGTCCCACCAGTTATCTTATCATCTGTGCTTTCGCTTGCTGTCTCTTCCTAAGAATCAAGGGACTATGGTCATGGGGTGGAACTTGGGGTAATGACTGAATTGATATGTAAACTAAAAACTGGGCTTTTGATCTGTAAGAGATGAGCTATCCAGACAGTTTTTTTTAGAATAGCAAGAGAAAGCTGCCCGGAGCAGAGTAGAACACTGAGAGCAATCTGGAAAGCTGTCTCGAGCAGAAACATAGACCACCAGTTGGATGCACAATTTGACTTTCAATCATTTGTTTTGCCTCTTTCAAAAACCCTGCTCTCAGAACCCATCTCCAAGCCAAGGCTGGTCCTTGGCATCAAATTCCTTCGTACTGACCTGTGATCAGATCAGGTAAGTCAAAATGAACTCTTTCCTCCCCAAGCCATGGTCATGGTGGTTTTTTTACTGCAACAAACCAAACTGGGACATACAGTTAACTTTAAAAGAGGGGAATGAGGCTTCTCTGAACTTGGAAGGAAAACAGACATCTCTCCTTTGTGGAAAGTTATGGATGATATTTGACATTAAATTCCATTCCTGTTTATATTGATATTGAAAACCATCTGGAATCAGAAAAAGCCTTGCCTTTTTCTGGAGTATCTCAAGATATTAGACTACATACCACATTAGTAATATTACTCTCTTGACTCTTTCTGAAAGACTGGAGATTGAACCCAGGGCCTATTCCATGCCAGGGTAATTCTTTCACCTGGCTTTACCCCTAGTCATGTTAATATCTACTTTTCTCAATTATGTAATTTTCTCAGTTTCTGCTTCCTATTCAATGATGTCAATGATGTTATCTCAGAGAATAAAGCACGAATAATATAAAATATTCATAAACCTTCCAGCGTTATGCCAGGTGTGGTGAGCATCAACCTCTCGTCTGGTATTACCTGTCAGCGCACATGTGGGCATCAGAAGTCCTTTCAGGTAGAGATCTTCCTAAAAACTTATTAGTAACAAAACCAGACTAAATTAGTCAGTTAAAGACCACACACTACATAGTTTATCTACCAAAACCAGAAGAGGTGAATCTGTGAAGAGAGAAAGTATATTAATGCCTGTCAGGGGGTGGAGCAGCAGAAACCAGCTTACTAATGAGGACAAGACTTCCATCTACAGAGATAAGAATGTTCTGGACTTATATGGGATGAGGGGTAGCTTAGCATTATGAGTTCTGAAGAGTACTCGATTGAATAAAGTGCTTAAAATGATGTGTTTTATGTTACCAGAGTTTTATCTCAGTAAAAGCTCAAGGTATGTTTTAAAGTTTGAGACATTCAGATATAAAATGTAGATGAGAAAAGGTTATGCTAACAGCTAATGTATCTCTCTTTTGAATATTATCTGCATACACCCCATAAGTCTCATTTGTTCTTGTTTATCCAACCACATCTTATATCTCACACCATGAACACTTAGTTATGTTCTTTTATGGACTAAACTTAACCTCATACTTCTTGTTTGTCCATCTGCCATGTTGTATATGTTTCATGTCTCAGATCTTATCCTTTTGATGATATGGCTATTCATCATCAAAGTGTAGGATCTCTTCTACTTAAGCTAAAGATCTTGATACTTCAAAAAAAAGTTTCTAAGGATATATCTAAGTTGAAATAACTTCATAGAATACCTATACCATAATATTCAAATTCTACCATCAGCATTAACTCTAAATTTATGCCTATTTGCTGAGAAATGTATATCTCCATCCATCCATAGCCCCAAGCAGTCACTTTAAAGCCACAAGCAGTCACTCTTGTTTGGCATCTTGAAAGCATTTTATGTTACTGATAATTATGACCAAAAACTTGGCCATTTCTCATTATAGGCCTTATAAGTCTTAAGTTTGGTCAGTGAGCAGGGAATAAGCAACCATGGGGTACTCATCTGTAAAAGAGACATCTATGCCACATCCTCTCCTCTCAAGGCTCAGGGAGGACCATGGGAGTGTGGGGGGGCAGATACCGATTGTAAGAGGAAGAGGTGATTGGACAGCTACAACAAGACAGTGTATTCAGAAACAAGAGAGCCACTGCACATATGAACTTCCAGTGTCTGCAGCTACATATTCAAGACATACACAAGGTCGCTGCATACAAAATCCCAATGGTCTGGGAAGGGCATCACAAAGCCCCACCCTAGTTAAGGAGAGAGATTGGCAGTTAATAGCTGATGGAAGAGGGAGAGTTTAGTTCTCTTCAGGGATAAGCTACCTAAGCTCCCTACACTTGTGCATGTACTGGCAAAAAAGTGGCCTCCATGGGGTTTTCTTTTCTTTTCTTTTTAAGGATGAGACCATGTGAGGGTTGAAGGAAATAATAGTGGAGAGTATGAGAAAAATTGGAGGGAGGACATTGAAGTTGACTTCATCAAGAACATATTATATTCTGCATGTATAAAGTTCTCAAACAAAACTTCAGATTTAAAAAGTACATTTCAATTTCTTCTTTAAGAATCATACATATATAGATTGTATTTTCATCATGTCCACTCTAGCTATCTCCAGACCACTCCTCAAGAATGTTCATTTCTTCTACCTACTTCAAGTCCCATGTGTTTGTGTGGTGGTGGTGGTGGTGTGTATGTATGTGTGTGTATGGTACTGAGTCTGTCCATATATTCATAATTATGAGGCCATCCATTGAAGCATGGGAAGTCTATCAGTTGTTACACTCCCAAAGAAAAATGATCCACCTTCTTCCAGCTATCAACTGCCAATAATAGCTCCTTAGCTACAAGTGGAGTCTTGGGAGCCCCTCCTTCATCCATGGTGGGATGTTGTACAGGCCTTGTGCAGATAATCATAGCTGTTGTGATTTCATGAGTGCAGTGGTCATGCCATGCCTAGAACTCAGTATTTACCAGCACTTCTCCCCATCCTCTGACTCTTGTATTCTTGCCTCACTTTCTACTGATAGGCAGGGGTTGGTGAGGATGTCTCAGTGAAGACTGAGAACTCTACTCACTTATCTCAGAGCTGGGCTACTTATGAGTGTTTGCATTAACTTTACCCTGCAAAAAGAAGTGTCTCTGATCAAGGTTGTCTATGGCTATAAACAGAATTATCAGAAGGCTTTTCGACAATATGACCACTAACAAAATAACACTAGGTTCTGACTCAGGGCCGCTGACTTCCCCAGTCACCAACATTTGATATCTTTGCTGATTTTTCCCATCCAACATCAATAGCATCACAGTAAACACAGATGTACAAGTGTCCCTCTAGGAGCATATGGAGTGCTTTGGGCATATGCTTAGGAGAGGTATAGCTGAGTCCATGGTAGTTCTACTTTTAGCTCTTTAAAAACTTTCACTGATTTCCAAAGTGTCTGCATCCATTTACACTCCCACCAACAGTGGGTGAGCAGTTTTCTTTCCTCACATCCTAGCCATCACTGCCTTAATTTGATTTCTTGATGACAGCCATTGTGGCTGGGGCAAAGTGAAATTTCAAAGTTGTTTTAGTTTGCATTTTCCTAGTGGCTAATGATATTGAACACTTTAAAGAAGTTTTTTTTTAATCCATTTTCATAAATTCATTTCTTGAGAACGCTGTGTTCAGGTCCATAGCCCATGTTAGTGTCATTTTTGTTGGGGTCATTTGTCTCCTTGATGTTTGTTTCTTACATTCTTTGTATATTCTTGGTAGCAAGCCTTTGTCAGGTTCTTAGCTGGTAAAGGCTTTCCCCTGTTCTGCAGGCTGCCTCTTCCTCTTCATTCGGTTGAAAGCTCCCTTTGTTGCAGAGAAGCTTTTGATTTTGTGGGATCCCATTTGTTCATTGCTGACTCTGTTCCCTCAGTCATTTTGGAGTCCTATTCAGAGATTCCTTCCTATAAAGTATTCCAAGTCTCAGACCCCTTTCCTCTCATCTCATAGATGACTGACTCCTTCTTGGGACCATTGGTGGCTTTGCATTAGTTCTTACACATCTGCGTTAAAGCCCATACTCTATAGACTGGCTTCACAATCTGATCTACATTACCCAATTCAACTCTTACTCAGTGAGTCATATATTTCTATCTGATTACAAGGTATGCTATTCCAGACCTAGTGACCTCTCTCCCAACTAACATCACGCACTAGCATATACATATACATATACACACATATATACATATACATATACATATACACATATATATACGTATACTAGCATATACATATACATAGCATACCTGCTGCCACCTGCATGTGCTTTGCTTGATTATGAGCAGATCATCTTTGCCAATTTAAGCCACAGAAGACAGAAAGCACGGCATATTGAGGAATTCAGCAGTACACTAAAAGAAGTGGCCCCAATACCTTGTTTGTGAGAGTTTATCCATCAAAATGAACCATAAAATCAAATAATCCACAATCAAAATACAACTTGCCGTCATGAATCTATGAAAGTGACTGATGAGTAAAGTGTATTTTTTTTTTAAATGGACAGGCTAGAGAGCGATGGCCCAGAGGTTAAGAAAGCATGCATGCTGCTCTTCCAGAGGACCTGAGTTCAATTTCTAGTACTCACACTGAATGGCTCATAACCACCTATTACTGCAGTTACAGGGAATCTGGGGCCCTCTTTTGGCCTCTATAAACACCCACAGTTAGCTGCATACTCCCCGCCCTGCCACAGCACACACATAATTAAAAATAAAACAAAAATATTGTTTAAAAAAAAATCTAGGTTTGGCTAAATTCAGTTCTTCCTTAGTATCATCCAACAAATTCTTCCCTGTTGTCTGTCTTCTTTACCCTACCCAAAGCCTACCAATGACCTAGCACAATGCCTGGAATGAAGGACAGAGTGGAATCCTTCTTTGTAAACTGTACTTCATCGCAAGAGATAAACTGGCAAACCAGATGCATGGGTCTCAAATATCCCATCCCAAAGCTCACTTTTTACTACTCTTAAAAATAATGATGTACATAAACAACCTAAGAGGGGTGGACATTCTTCCCTGGGTCCCATGGTGCCCAACAGCATCTTTAAGGTGCTCCTGGACTGCATTCTGGCTGAGAATGGCCTCACAATGGCGGACGACACTAAGGTTATGTGTAGAACCCTGCTCTCAGAGCAGGCTATTTGGGTTGAGGACTCTCAGCTATTTCTTTCCCCTTAGTCACTAAGAGAGAATGAATCCTTGTGGCTGCTTTCTACTTTCCAAACAAGCCGGCCTACATAGACATAAATTCTCTTTATTTATAATAAACAGTCTAGATGACCAAGAGCGTACTGTTAAGAGTTGTTTCTGAGATTTCTGGCTGCTACTAAACTCAATCTCAGTTGCAGACTGTTTGCTAAGAGGTCTGAGCAAGGCCAGCTTTTATGGGCTCTGAGAACCATAAGCCTCTAAAGGACACGATGATTGATTTTTGAAAAGCAGGCCCTCTAAATAGACATTGCTTCTCATTTGAGTCCCTGGAATTTTTCTTACCATACTGTTGTTATTCTTTATAAAGTCTCAACAGCTTGCTTTCTGTTTTATTTTTAATATCCTGTACAGAGCAGAGGTGCCTAGTAACATCCACCTTATTTGTTTTACATTAGAATCTGTGCCGCTTATTCCGGAGGGGTTGGGGAGGGAGACTTTAAGAAAATACACTGAATAAAAAACTATTTTCAGTAAGTAATTTGATGATGATGATGATGATGATGATGATGATAAGGTCATTTTCTACCTTGTGCTGGATACATCTTTCACATCTCAGTGACTTCTGTAAAGTTCTTGCTCCCTTACTCTGAGGGTTGATGGCTAAATGGAGCCCTGAGAAACTTAGCAAGGCTTGGCTCCAATTATAGAATGTACCTTTCTTCTTGTTTCTGCCATCAAGCTGAAGGAAGAGCTACTATTTGGAGGACATCCACTTACTGTGGAAGACATCTGCAGATCAGGAGAGTTGGTGGTACTTTCCATCCCATTCAAAAGCCAGGATCCAGGAGAGTCAAAGGTGTTAACACCAGAGCAGATGGATGAGAAGGCCAAGGCCTCAATGTCAGGATAGTAGAGGGAGTGAAGTATCCTTTCTTCCATCCTTTGCTTGTAATCTTTACTACATTTGTTTCTTCATTCCTTC
The DNA here is from genome assembly GCA_036184795.1 of Tokudaia tokunoshimensis. NCBI lineage: Eukaryota > Metazoa > Chordata > Mammalia > Rodentia > Muridae > Tokudaia > Tokudaia tokunoshimensis. Next base: position 112,642,898 of record BTHU01000008.1, read on the forward strand.
ATTTATTTATGTTTATCTTTGTGTCTGTGTACATACATGAGTATGCGTTCTCATGTGGAGGTCAGAGGACAACGTGCAGTAATCTGGTATCTTCTCCCATCACGTGAGTCCTGAGGATGGAATGCAATGCTTCTTCAGTCTTGGCTACAAGGTCCTTACCCACTGAGCCATCTTATCAGCTTCACCCTTTGCTTCTATTCTGGCCTGAGGTGACCAGACAATGCCCATCTACAAGGGGAGAGCAGTTTGGGTCACTACTCCATGATTAGACTGCTCATCTCATCCGGAAACATCTTCAAAGACACACAGAGAATAATGTTTAATCAAATCTCTGCATCCCTCATTGTTCTGTGATAAAAATAAAATGAATCTTTACAGCTGCAGCTAACAACCACCTTGTACCTCCCTGCCAGGATCAAAGCCAGTATGCCAAACGGGCAACCAGGGATAGAGAAACAGACAAGATCATGGGCAAATACGTGCTTTCTTTTGAGTTTTAAACTTTCCATTTCCTCACATATTTGTTGACCTCATTTTATATGGAATCTTCACCTTTTTTGTTTCCTAAATTTGAGCCTACCTTTGAAGGTGAGGCTGCCCACAGAAATATGCTGTGAGCTAAGGGCAGTCTTGAATGATGATCTGCTGTTTCTTCTTCTTCTTCTTCTTCTTCTTCTTCTTCTTCTTCTTCTTCTTCTTCTTCTTCTTCTTCTTCTTCTTCTTCCTCCTCCTCCTCCTCCTTCTCCTCTTCCTCCTCCTCCTCCTTTTCCTTCTCTTCTTCTCCCTCCTATTCTTCCTCTTCCTCCTTTGCCTCCTCCTCCTTCTTGCAGAACACGTCTGAGGATGTGAAATATGTCCTTCATTTAGGAGGCATAAAGAACTATATCGAATTTGGTATGGGTCCATTTCTTCTCTCCATTATCCTTACTTCATACACACAGAGTTTAAAGATGACAGTATTGACCTCTAGTATTCCAGGAGTCAAAATGAACCATTCCTCCTATCAGGGTGTCTATGTGATGGGTTTCATCAGGTGGAGGAGATCTGAGTGACAAAGTTGGTGTTAGCTTTCAGGTTGGTCGTCCTTTGCCATCAGTAGTTGTTAACCTAGCCATTTTACAATCAATGGAGCTGAGCTGTATTGAGTGTATCATTTATCCTGGTTTGCAGGGTACATTCCTTAGATGCAGTTCACTGAGAGACCAATACTCAGGTCAACCTCCTTTATCTGGCCATTCTGAACTCTGAAAATCATTTTTTCATAGAAAAAATCTATTCAAATCTCCCCTCTGCCACACAGACATTTGAAGGTTGATAGTTTTTAGTGTGATGTTTGCCTTTGGATAGATAAAAAATTAAAAAAAAAGAATGTCTTATTTCAGAATGAATTCATTATTATACTTTATTAAATAACTGTAGCAATGGATGAGAAATTCAAGAACTCAGAAGAAGGCAAGCCCGTAAGAGGAAGTACAACTAGATAAGCAAAATATCAAAGAAGAATGGCAGACCTCAGGAAAACCTGAAGAAGAATTTATCTCTGTTATTTCCATGAGTTTTTATAGAACTAAGTTTAGGTAGAAAGGTATGTGCTGAAGTGTGGTGTTTTCTTGGGTAAGGTTACTGTTGTTGTGGTGAAACACTGTGACCAAAAGACACTCAAGAAGAAAGGGTTTATTTGATTTACAGTCCCATGTAACAGTTCATAACCAAAAGCAGTGAGGACAGGGACTCAGGCAGGTTAGGTACCTGGAGACTGAAACTGATGCTGTGGATGGGTGCTGTTTTCTGGCTTGCTCCTCATGACTCATTTAACCTGCTTTCTTATAACACCGAGGGCTATCAGCCCAGTATGACCCCACTTACAATAGGTTGAGTCCTCCCCCATCAATCACTATTTAGAAAATGGCCTACAGGCTTGCCTTCCTATTGCATGATGTTATGGAAATCTTTTTTTTTTCAATTGTAGCTCCCTCCTCTCTGATGAGTCTGGTTTATGTCAAGGTCACACAAAACTACCTAGTACAAGTGCAAGTTCTGCCATCTCTATATTGCATTTCCCTTAGTTGATTATAATATACCATCACCTCCAATTTTTCCTTCAAGTCAACTGTGCAATAAATAAACAGATGCCAGTAACCTATTCAAAAAAGTCCTTACCTGTGTCTATAAACCGAAGTATGCTCCCTAATTTTCCCTCTAGCATTTTCGGACAGCAGGTCTTACGCTGTGGTCCTTAATCCATTTGGAATGGAGTTTTATGCAGGGTGAGAGGTAAGAATCTGGTTTCATTTTTTCTGCATGTTGGAATCCAGGTTTCCCAGTAATCTTTGTTAAAGATTTTGTATCTTCTCCAGTGACTGTTTATGGTGGTTTTTTTTGTCAAGGATCAAATGGTGATAGTTGAGTTGGGTGGGTTATATCTGAGTCCCTTATTCTGTTATACTGATCTATGTGTCTAGTTTTGTGTCAGTGCTGCTGTGTTATCTTCACTACTATGGCTTTGTAGTGTATCTGGAGATCCGGTATAGCGATAACTACAGCAATATTACCTTAAGAGGCTAATATAGGTCTAAACCTAGCCACACCAAAACAGGTACACCCAATTTCATAAGACAAATGCTACTAGATACAGAGTTATAAATTAACCCCAACAACCCAATGATAGGAAACTTTAAGGTTACACTCTCACTAACTAATACATGTTATCCAGTAAAAGCAAGAGAAACTCTGCCACAATGACATCATAAATCAAACAGACCTGCAGTTGGCCGTAGAACCTTCCACCCAAACAGTGCAGAATACTGTTTTATCCAGAATCACGTGGAACTTTCCTTAAAACAAATGAAAATTAAGGATGCAAAGCAATTCTCAACAAATACAGGACACTTGAAACAACTTCTTGTATTTTAAAACACCACAGTAGAATAAAGACAGAAATCAAGTCTGGGTAGAAATTACCTCTGGGTATGTTTTAGATACCCCAGAGGCACCTAAAATAAGAGAAGTGACTGACACTGATTTTGATTGCCGGCCATAACTAGATGATAAATATAATAGTAAGAATAACAATAATAAGAATAAGAATAAGTAAAAAAAAACCACACAATTTAGTCAGGAAACAGAGTCTTAGCTAAACCAGGACATTCTCCTTGATGGCTATTTCTCATAGGCCTGGAAGGTGATTTGCAGCCTGCTTGGGAAATAGACATGAATGGTTTTATCCAGCTGTGCAATCTGAGGGCTACAATATCAACCTACCTCCCAAGAGTTACCCACTTGGGTAATAGTGGCATGACAGGTATAGGGAAAACCAACTGCCTTCTTGATTGATTCTGAGGCCCATTCTCTAGGAGGAATTCATGCCTAGTACTATAAATTTAATCTGATGAGACTTCTACAGTAATTTCTAATGATCTATCTGAGATTTGTTAAAATATATGCTCTGGGCATATTTCAGATGTTGTAAAAAAAAAAGGCAAAGATTTTTTATTACATTTTATCTAGAATGTTTTCCGGAAGTGAAATTCATGAACATGATGTCCTGTTACCTGCCATCTCTAGGAACTCCATCCCCATACTTCCTTCATTCTTTATCTGAATTTATTGATGTCACTATTGAGTATTTTAACCATTACAACCCTGACCACAGATACACCTGGGAAGCCAGTCTTGACTGTTAGTCCCTGCATCTGCCCCAATATTACAAAAACAACTGCTTTTCTGTGTGCCCTGTGACCTTAATTCTCCAGTCACACCAAGAAACAGTGTCGACAATTCAGGTTTCCAGTTGTTTGGAGTCATCAAGGCATGAGTGACCGTTTACAGACGAGATTTAAAAAGCAGTTCAACTTTAAGAAGTTGCTCATGGCAATCTTCATTTTGTTCAATTAGATATTATTATTTAGTTACTTGCATTCCATTGCATACATTTTTAACCAAAGTTTTAGAGAATTTGCCCATTTTTCATACAAGGTGTGAAAATTGCCATGAAGCTTTCTCTACCATCTCCATCACATTTATAGACACCTGTAGTGTCTGTTAGTAATTCCTCTCCTTTATTCCAGCTTTGTATCCCTTTTTTTAATATCTTTAAAGATTATTTTATTGGCTTGATTGATCTTTTTAAACATGTTATTCTTGAGCTGGTGAGGTGGCCAAGCGAGCAATGTTGCTTGCCTCTAAGTTCGAGGAGCCGAGCTGGAGTCGTGGTCTACATGGGGTGGAAACAGAGACTCTGCTTTCCTGAGTTGATCTTTGCTTTACATGGGCACCATGACCTGTGCTTTCCCCTCTATGAGCACAAACCAAATGAATACATTTTAAAAATCCCAACAGTTTTTCAGTTCAATCAGGTCATCCATCTTTTGCCTTACTGCTTGGATTATATATTATGGCATTTGAAAGAATTAGCATACCCCATATAGCCTTTATGTTGCCTTAGATTGGCTTCTATTTCCTCCCCCCCCCCGGTAGCTATTTGGGTGATATTATCCACCTCTTCATAGGTGCAGTGGTTACTGACACTGTCAAGGGTCTGGGTACATTATGTTTACTTCTTAAATATCAAGATTTATTCTAGAAGATACTACTGGTCAGGCTTTGCATGGTCTTGACAATGCTTGGTATTATGTTTCATTAAAAGTCTAGAATATTTATTCTATTTATTGTTGTTTTTATTAGAAACAGGGTCCCATGTAGCTCAGGGTGGCTTTGAACTTGCTTTGTAGCTAAGAATGACCTAAGACTCCTGCTCCTCCATCCTGCATCTCCTAAAGGCTGGAATTTCAGTCCTGTGTGTAACTACAGGGGAGTGGACTGTGTTCTTAAGATGTTCACTTTCCAAGGTGTTAAATAAGATGCTTGGGTTCAAACAGTTAGCTTTCTCTGCTGTTGATGGCCATGGGTCCCTCAAAGCCCTTGCTCCTGTGGTCTTTCCTCAGATCACACACCACTCTCCAGATAACCCAGTAAGACCTCTAAGAATATGTTTTACATAGTTAAATATATATGTGTTCCACAATACAAGAAGGCCCCATGTCACAGCCTCTGTGTGACTGTGTCTGTGTTTGTATCTCTCTCTCTCTCTCTCTCTCTCTTTCCTCCCATACCTCTCTCTGCATGCCTACTTTTTAACTTCACCTCTGTTTCCTCCACTAGGGTGAATGCAGAGTTTGTGTTCTATGTTCTTATTCTGGCCTGTCCTGGGATCCTGGAAGTTTCACTCTCCTGTGCCGTCAAATAAACACCTCAAGTACCATGTATGTTATATAATTGCTCATATGGAAGGGGAACACTTATGATCACAGTCAGAACAAGAGGTTGCTACTTTCCTTTCATTTTTATTTACTTTATTAAGCTTTTGCCAAGTCTATTGTGATGTAAGTAAAGGCTTCCTGTAGCTAGAAAGAGGACTCCAAAGTGAGTTGCCCACTATTTGCAGTTTGAAGAAACCTTGTGAAATGAATTGACTCCTAAATTGATTTCTTAAATATATTTTCACTTATATGACCTCGATTTTAGTATTGACATTCAGATATTTTTTATGTATAGTATGAGCTAGGATATAATTTCAAATTTTATCATCTGAAATGATCACTTATCAATAATTGAGGATTAAATTTTACACTGTTAATCAAATAACCACTGTCAGTTAAATAATTTTTTCCAAGGCACAAATTCAATGTTTTCTTTTCCATTTTTTTCCATCTCTATGTGCCTAGAACAGAAGGAGACAGATTCAGTTCTGTCCAAAAATAACCATTTAAAAAGGAAATTTTACTGACTAAATATCAGTATACCACTAGCATATTACTTATACAAATTTAAAAAGGGAAATGGCTGCAGTTTAATAAACAGTAAGCTCTCTCCAAAGAACGCCACACTTACCATTTCATTTCCTGTGGACTTTGAGAGTAATGTTTAATTGAAGATGGCAACCTTCTTGATGAGAAACCTCTTGCAAGTGTTAAATCTTAAACAAGAGGCTTCACTGGTCTTCCTTAATGTGCCCCTAGGGGCTACAGTATAAAATCCAGGCAAAGATTTATAAGTCAAGAAGAAAACAGAAGAAACCAACAGGTTCCTAACTCACCTGTTCAATTTGTTTCATGTTCAAATTTTTATTTACTCTTGTTATATTATGTTATCTCATCCTTAAATTATTTTATAAGTAATGGATAGAATTTCAGTCTTCGCACCTACCTGCATGTGTTGTTGGCTTGGTCTTGAGAGAACTACTTCCCTAAACACTCTTTTAATAGAAATGGGACCCTTAAGGCTTGACTCTCTGAAATTTTACATCCAGCTCACTCAGTCTGTCCTGTATGTAGAGGGATGACTAATATGTCTGTCAACCCCTTGTTCCACAAAGAATCATTGTATGTCCAAGCACATGTTTTTCTATATATTTCAGGCATATTTTCCTTGTAGATCTTCAATTTTATCAAAAAGTGTTTATAATTCTACTTTCAAAAAAAACTTAGGAATATTTTTATGCCTACCATTTTATCTGTATAATTTTTCCATGAAATACTCAATCTTAATGTGTTTTTATATAGTTCTTCAATTTTATCAGAGATATTTTCCATGTAAATCTTCAATTTTATCAGAAAATGTTTATAATTTCACTTTCAATCAACTTAGAAATATTTTTATGCCTACCATTTTATCTGTATAATTTTCCATAATTTTCAATTTTAATGTTTTTCCATATATTTTTTTCAATTTTATCAGAAATATTTTCCATGTAAATCTTCAATTTTATCAGAAAATGTTTTTAATTCTATTTTCAATCAATTTAGGAATATTTTTATGCCTACCATCTTATCTGTATAATTTTTCATAAATAGTCAGTTATAATGTGTTTTTCTATATATTTCTTGAGTTTTGTCAGAAATATTTTCCTTGTAGATTTTCAATTTTATCAGAAAATGTTTATAATTCCACTTTTAACCAACTTAGGAATATTTTTATGCCTACCATTTTATCTGTATAATTTTTCCATGAAGTAGTCAATCCTAACGTGTTTTTCTATATATTTCTTCAATTTTATCAGAGATATTTTCCATGTATATTTACACAATGGAATACTACTCAGCAATTAAAAACAATGAATTCCCAAAATTCTTAGGCAAATAGGGAACAGGGGGAGGGAAGAGGGCTTATGGGACTTTCGGGGAGTGGGAACCGGGAAAGGGGAAATCACTTGGAATGTAAATAAAGAATACAGAAAATAAAAAAAAAAATCCTATCACGAGTCAACTCTATGGTAGCATATGTCTATTACAACACAACTCAGTAATTCAAAGGTTGGCTTGGCTGTACAGCAAGTTACAGTCTCAAAAGAACAAGCACTCAGTTGGGCAGACATAAGGACCTTAGAATCTCGAGAGTCAGGTACAGTGCAGTGTGGTGGTGCATGCCTGTAACTCCAGCACTTTGTGTGCAGAGATAGGCAGACAGTTTCCTGGAGCTCACCAGCCAGCCAGTTATGCCAAAATGACAACCTTCATATTGAGCAAGAGAGAGACTCTCCCAAGAAATTAGGTGAAGAATGATAAAAAGAGGTATCTAAAGTTGATGCATTCACAGGTAATACATACAAGGAGGTAGAGAGGGAGGGAGGGAGAGGGGGAGGGTGGGAGTAAGAAGGAGAGGGGAGGGAGGGAGGAGGGAGATAGAGGGGAGGAGAGGAAGGGGGAGTGAGGGAAGTTGGGAGTGATGGGGAGAGGGGAGGAGGGGGAGGGAGGGTGGGAGTGAGGAGAGGAGTGAAGAGGGAGAGAGAGGGGAGGAGGAGAGAGGAAGATGAGGGAGAGGAGGGAGGGAGGAAGGGAGGTGATAGAGGGAGAGAGGGGAGGAGGAGAGGGAGGGAGGGAGGGAGGGAGTTAGGGAGGGAGAGAGGTAAATTGTGAACATTGTACCTGGGTAGAAACCATCTCTTTGCCTTCTTGACAGACAGTGTCTGTATCTCTGATACTTTATACAAAAGACTGAAAATCATGTGCTTTCTCTTGCTCCAAGCTCTGTCCTAAGCCATTCTGAGAACATGAATGGAGTAAGGATGGAGCTAACAGAGCAGCAGAAATTCTGAGGGAAAGTGTTTCTGAGATGCAGGGGTGGCTTTGATTATGGGGGGGGCATTCTTCTAGAAAGAGTAACAGAAACACTGAAGAGAGGAAGGAAGCTTGTAGAAATGTCCTGGGAACCCACAGTGACAGGCCACCTTGCTATTTGTTGTCTGTACATTGCCAGTTGCCACATTGAGATCAAGACAACTGCAGAAAACTGGGATATGATGTGAGGAGACTTGGCGATCACATTTTGGCATTCTAGTTCTACAGAAAATAAAGTCTGCAGAATCCATGTGTCTTTGCACATTTGAACAAGCCCTTTCTTTTTCCTACCTTTTTTCTTTTTAAGAAATAAATTTTGGCTTTCAGAAATAAGGTCTTCTATAGCCAGACTGGTCTTAAATTCCTGATCCTCCTGCCTCCACCCACCCCAGGTGCTGGGATTCCAGACATGGGTCAACATACCAGGCCTATGCACTGGAACCTTGACCCATCTTTTATGGTTGACCTTCCTGGGGAATCTCAAGGAGTCAGAGCTAACCTCAATGTAAGGGAAGGTCACACACCGTTTCTGCATGTGAAATCCCAGGCTTATCTAAATGAAATTTCCTGTGTTTTCCTATAGTGCCTGCTGCTGAAAAATGATGTGCAGGATTCATCCAGCCAGCTACAAAGGCGGGGGGGGGGGGATGAAGCAACACGAAGGAGAGAGTGGGGAGGCTGTGTGGTACTAGAGGCTTGGGAAAGAGCAGCAGGAAGCCCAAGCACCACACCAGCCTTTTTATATCTTCAGTGACTTCTCACTGCGCTTTCAGTGGAGGTGGAAAGTTTCTCCCTTTCCTGAGATGTGCCCGAGATGAATACGTTCAGAAGAATAGTACTTTAGAAATGCTGTGTAGCTAGTTCAAAAGAAAAAAAAATACAGCAAAGGCTACCAATACAGCCTTTTATCTGCCTGAGGTGAAAGAATATTCTCAGTTTTTGATGTAATTGGAGATTTATGCAAACAGATATGGAGTTGCTAATCCTCTTGAGGAACAGATCAAATGTGGAGCTGAGCCTTATCAAGATGACGGTGAATAAGCATTTGATTTTCTCCAATCTGGAACCTTTAGTAAAAAAGCAGCTGAAGAACACGCACAGAAAGCCCATTGACTAAGGAAACCCAGACAAAGCTCCTAGAACGCCTGCTTTGAGCAAAGGAATAACTATTTTAAGCACTGGACAATGATGTAAGGTATTATAATAATTGTTTATAAATGTAAAATTTTCTCCAAAAGTAAGTGTGTGTGTGTGTGTGTGTGTGTGTGTGTGTGTGTGTGTGTGTGTGTGTGTGTTTATTTAGGGAGGCCAGAAGAGGGCAGCAGATTCCCTGATGCCGGAATTATAGGAGGTTGAAAGCCATATCTCTCCCTCTGCCTACGTGTTCTCGTAACTACTAAGTAATTTCTCTGTTCTGAACTTGAATTGGAGTATCACAGTCTTGATTATTCAATACAGATACAAAAAAACACAACAACAGCAACAACAACAACAACAAAAACCTGTAAGCATACACATGTCCACACACAATCTGGTATCCAGAAAGAGATAACTGAGTAGAGGATGCAGGTCTTTGCTTAGGAAAATTTATTTCATTTTGACTCATAGTTAAAATTATAAGAGATGGGGAGATGGCTCGGTTGGCAAAGTGCTCACCACATAAGCAAGAGGACCTGAGCTTGCTCCCCAACACAGAAGTAAAAAGGCAAATGCAGTGGTATTCTCCAGGGCTGGGGAGGTGGAAAGATGAGACACCCTGGTGCTCACTGCACAGCCAGCCTAGCCCAGTGGAAAGCCTCAAGTCCCAGTAAGAAAGCCTGCTTCAAAAACTAAATTAAGATGGATAGCTCTTAAGAAATGGGAGATTAATTTCTCTCCTTCCCAAGGACATAACATACGCACACACACAGGCTTGCAAATACACATTTTCAAACATCCAAAATATTACTACGACTTTTATATTACACATGGGGGGTGGATAAAGGGATGGAGGGAGGGGGGTGGAAGAGAGAGAGAAAGCAAGCATATATATGCTATATAGCCATAATATATGCTCTCTCTATACACACATGCACACACACACACACACACACACACACACACATGCACACACATTCTCTTTGCTGTCTGAATCTCTTTAAGACTCCATTTCTTGTCTGTTTAATGGACTGTATTGTTGTGACAGTCCATTGCATGGTAGCATAGAAAAGCAAGAAAACCCACCCACTTCACAAAAGCATCTGGGGTGTTGCTTATGTTTTTATCCTCCCCCATGTCTTGCTATGGAAATCCAGATTGAGATTTTAAGGGAGCTGGAAGAAGGTGAGAAAACACTCCTCCTAAAAGAGACACTATTTTAACTGAAATAAAGAAAGCGGCAAATATTCCAGAATATTATGGAAGCAGTGACAGAAGAACTTGCCACTATCAAGACTGAGAATCACAGGGTAGATTTGGATGAATGATGTTAATATATTCCTGTCTGGTGGGGTGTCTATAAATAGTACCTGCCAGGCACAGGGTGAGTCCTTCGTGATTAGTTTCTCTCTCCTGACTTGCTTCATCATTTGGTACCCTCAGACTCTTGACAGTCACTCCTGCTGATTAGCAGGGATGAGCTGGCCCCTTCAGGCTAAAACAGGGCTCTCAGCAAGAAGAGGCAGGCTCTACCCAGGTCCCCCAGAGACCCCTGGAGCAGATAAGTACATCTTCTGTGGGACCACAGAGACCTCTGAGTTCCCAGGGTACAATGGAGTCACAGTTGACACTTGAAATCTGAAATGGCAACTTTTGGAAAGAAAGGTAGTCATGCTATTCTGATTCTATCCTGACTATTTCTGTGTGCAGATCTCTAGACTCCAGGCTTGCACTCAGCCTTTCAGATACTTCTGATGTACTTGACACTGCATAGGTCAAAGCAGCCCAGGGCATGGCTGTGCAAGGTGAGTAGCTATAGTGAATACCTTCCTATTAGATAGGTGATGGGTGGGGCGGGTGGGAGAGAAAATCTGGCAGCTGGAGTCTAGATCCATCACCCAGTTGTTACATGGGCAAACAACTACTTAGATAGTCTACTTGGTGCTGAACTCTGGTAGAGACAACAGTCTGAAGAAATGATGGCACAGGAAACACAGCAGGAGAGAAAGCAGCCAGGGTATGTGTCTGTCACAGAACAGGAGGCCTTTCCTCCCCACTTGATGCTTTACCTGGAACATTGGTAAGATATTTTTATACTAGAAATCCTTGAGTATAAGTGTCGTGAAGAAAATGCCCCTGTTGTTCATGATAATTTCCACTTAATTTTACTTAATATTGTTAATAAAGGGCAGGGGGCCAATTAAACAAAGAAGAAAATGTAGGGGCTATAGCTTTGGGGATCCACAGTTCTTAGGAAGACAGAAAAAAATGTTTCTGTTCTCAGATATTTGCTTTCCTATTGTGGAACTTTCTAGAAAATCATATCTGGACTGTGTGGGCCTGGTTTCTGCATGTGGAATTTAATTATTAATAAAATTCACACTTCTAATGAGCACCTGCTGTCCTCTTTGGGTCAGTTCATTTTTATCAGGTTGGGATGAACATTAATCATGCATGACAAACTTCTATTGGGTTTGATGCATTGCACTTTAAAAAGTTGCTCTGAGATAATTTTAGACTTCTAGAAGAGTAGAGCATTCCCATATATCACCCACCCAGCAAACTCTCATGTTATCTCCTCACATAATTAGAGTACATTAAGTAGATCCAGCAGGCTAGCAGTCACACGACACTATTAATTACATTATAGCTTCTGTTGGATAGACATATCTTCTAGAAAGTATAACTGGAAAATAGTCAGCAGATAGTAAATATGCTTAGTAACAATTGGTCAAAGAGAAAGACTTAGTAAACTATCACATGCAAAGCCTATGATGGACAAAGAAATACGTGAAAACAGAAAGTTTGGGATAGTGTAAGAAGAAATGAAGTTGACTTCTCAGTCAGTAAGAATGGTTTGGTAGCCACAGATTCAATTACCTGCACGCCATATACTATTTTGTTAGGTTTGCAGCAGCGTCTGTGTTTCCACTTAACAGGGGCAGTTCTTTTCTTGTTATTATTTCCTAAACAACGGAGTGTATATAACTATTTGCCCAGAGTTTACCTTGTATGAGGTATCATGGGTGATCTAAAAATGACTGAAAACATACAGGAGGAATGTGTAGGTGCTATGCCAACACTTGGGCCTGTTAGATAAGGAACGTGGGCAACCTGGGCTTTGAGGGTCTGAATAGATTCTTAAGCCAAACCCCCAACTATACATATTTTCTTCTGTCTTCCAATTTCCAGGAACATATATAATAAAATCTTTAGGCTCTCTGAAATGCTATTTTTCAAGCATTTAAAATCTATTATTTACTATAATAAAATGCCCGAAGCAGGCTACTTTATAATAAAAGACAGTTATTTGAGGTCATGACTCTGGAAGCATAAGTATGTCTGGTTATGGACTTCATGGTGACAGAGATCCAAGTACAGCACATAGTTCCTTGTGTTTCTCTCTCTCTCTCTCTCTCTCTCTCTCTCTCTCTCTCTCTCTCTCTCTCTCTCTCTCTCCCTCTCTCTCTCTCTTTCTTTCTCTCTCCCCCCACTTACAGTGTCAATGGAATTCACCCATGGGAGGATCCACTTTTAGGACTCACCTAATCCTAATTATATTACTTACCTTTAAACTCTATAGTTGGAATATATTCCCCTATCTGTGTATCTTGCATTGGTTTAAATTTGAACATAATGAGGCTTATGGGATTGCTAAAATGTCTGTCAACCAAAGGAGCTAAGGTGATGGCTGGGGTCCCTTGTGTAATCTTAGACATCTCCTGTAGGCTGGTTTCCATAGGAACAGTGTGATTGGACCTTTTAGGCCCTCTACACCAGAATGTGGGGTGATGTAATCATTGGTGGATGGTGTTCTAAGCAACAGGTCTGTGTAATAAAGTATCTGTATACTCTCACAGGGATGGAGTTTAGGGAGTTTCCACGTCACTGAACATGTGGTGCAATGGACTGGGAGGATGGTATTCCCAGAGGGCATGGAAGGGCACACCCTTCTCCTATGTATCTCTTCTGCCTGGCTATTTCTGACATTGGTCTTTATTTGACAGAAAAAAAGATAGGAAGGAAGGAAGGAAAGAAGGAAGGAAGGAAGGAAAGAAGGAATGAAGGAAGGAAGGAAGGAAAGGAGGAAAGAAGGAAGGAGGGCCAGGAAATGTAAAGAAGTGACTTCTATAAGCTATTCAATCAGAGATGGATTATTACCAAGTTTGGAACCAAGGCATCCAGAAGGGTGGGCAATCTAAGGATTGCTCATCCAGTGTGAGGCTCACAACTGGAAACTCCACAACAAAAGATTGATTAACTAGAATGGAAGCCTTCAGAAATGAAGACTCCAAGCACAGGGAAAATTTTCTATTTATGCCTAACCAGAGGAAAGAAGTGGATATACAGAGAAGTGCACTATATATAGTCCATGGAAACTCCCAGGATTCAGAAGGGGACACAGATTGGGAGATAAGTTAAATGTTGACACTCCAAACATCCTTTGACTGTTCTAGCGTGAAGAGCTGGTATTTACTTTGTTTTAGATATTAGATTCCATAGTTTCATGTGCACATAAAAATCAATGCAAGGCAGTAGAAGGCTCTTGAGAAAAAAAAAAAAACCCTACAAACATTCTGCAAGAAATCGCTTCATGGAGGAATATTGAGAAATTTCAAGGCAGGATGCTAAAGGCACCAGCAGTATACAGAAATCAATAAATTCAACTTCACAGTATTACAGGGATACTTTTCAAGATGATGCCTGCCCTAAGAGGAGGCATTGGCTGTATATATTATAGTGCACCCATAATCGTTACAGATCAATGAGAAGTGCCCAGTCTTAGTTGTAGTCAGAAAATGAGAATTAGAATCACCATGGAACGCTATGGATACACCCACCATAATGTCTTAAATTAACACTAACTAAACCTTCCAAGTATTGGTGATGTTGTGGGGCAGTGAGCATTTGTATAACTCATACATTTATATTCGTTCTATGCAAATTAGGTTGGCAGCATTAACATGAATGTATTTGGTCATTTACCAATCCCACTGACAGATCAGTACTGTAGGAACATATTTTCTTTATACATGCTGTGCTTTGAATGTGACATGTCCCCCAGAAGCTCAAATGTTTGAGCACTTGGTTCCCAGCTGGTAGTGCCCTTTGGGGAAGACCGTGAAACCTTTAGGAGGTGGGACCTAGCTTAAAGAAGTGTGTCTCTAGGTGCAGACCTTGAAGTTTGGTGGGGCTGGTACTTCTTGTACATGCTCAGCTTTCTGACTGTGGGCTCAAGGGGACCAGATGTCTCCTGCTTCTGTAGCCATAGTTTTCCACCATGATGGATTGTATCTTCTATAAGGTAAACCAAATAAACCCTTCTTTACATAGTGACATCTCCTTGGGCATTGTGGTCATAGTAACAAGAAAAGCGGTTACTACACACACCTGAATTCACCAAGACACTCGTGTGAGAATACTCAAAGGAGTTTTGAGTTTTTAAAAAAAAGCACCCAAACTGAAAACCACCTAAGCCACCAACAACAAAAGGAATCAAGTTGTGAAACAAAATTCAATACAACAAAATTGGCATTTCATGCAATGCGTACAATGCATTTTGTATTCATCTTGTCAACCAACATGCCAAAAATATGCAAGAATACAAGCATGCAGAGGTTGTATTGGTAGATCAGACGTTGATGGTAGTTGTCTTCCTTGAACAAGTTCCACTTTATTTACTGAGATAGGTTCAAGGTCTTGAAGTAGTGTATGTGAACCTATGATATGCCACCGACCAGATGGCACAACCAATCACAATGCCCATGGAGATGCCAGTATATAAAGACAGGTACTGAGTTTATTACTTAACTTAGAGCTCACTGATCCTGAGGTTCTAGCTAGCCAGCTGCCCCTGAGGAGCCCTTGTCTCCTGAGCACCAGGGTTACAAGTAGGCTGCCATGTCTGGAATAGAACTCAGATTCTCTTGCTTGTGTAGCATGCATATTATATATGGAGACATTTTCAATAGTGTGAGTGTGTGTGTGTGTATGTATGTGTGTGTGTTTGTATACTATAAATAAAGCAAAAATATTAGCAGTCTGAAACTAGTTGAAGTCAAATAAACCATGCACTTTGAGAGCACAAGCTGACTGAAGCATCCTGAAAAGGGAGGTATGGGCTGTCTCTCAGTAAAACATGCTGAGAAATGTGCTGAGAAACACAGATAAAATTACATGAGATTTGCTTTATTCTTGATGCATAAATAAGTGGTACTTGCAAGTCAAGAATGTTGCATCCACATAAGGCATTTTCAATGTTTTCTTATAATGACACCTTCAATGCACCGTGCAGGGATAGGAGCCCTGAGCCTGAAATGAAAAGCTCTGTACCCTCCCACTTACCTCACATGTAATGAAAATGAGTGACTTAACCTTTTGAGCCAGGTTGTCCCTTCTAAGATTAGCATAAAATAATTTATTCAAGATAACCATTTTGAAGATTAGCAAAGCTCCCATGTAAAAAGATTGCCATCTGATATATGACAGATATAATAATGCTTGTATTTCTGGTTGGTGGCCTGTCATAAGTTGACACACGTAAATACTACTTCAAGACCTTGAATCTATTGTGTGAGGCTTCTCCTGGTGAGACAAGACACATGCACATCTACTCATCCAAGATAGGGAATCCATGATGGACTAGAATGTGAACTGTACCAAAGCCCAGCTTGGTGAGGCAGAGTTTGTTGGGGTTACTAACAGAAGTATGGGTAAGGGTTCTTATAGAATCAGGGAGACCCAAAAGCATCGCATCACCTAAAAGCGCCCAAACATGGGTGGGATTTTCAAAAGCTGCAACCCTGGAGTCTGCTGCATGGCATTCAGACGGCTCAACAGATTGGAGTATTATCTCTGGGAGACTTACTGGTCATTCTCCCCTTCCCCACCAGACTTTTACTGCTTCCTTACCTTGGACAGAGGCCTTCTTGATTCTTGTTAAGTTTCAGCATTTCCAGACCTGCGAAGTTTGTTTAATTCCAGAGTCTGGAGAACCTCCCCACTCCTGAATGGACTGTTTTAATTCAGAGGAACTTGTGATGTAAGAGGGACCTATGTTGTAGGAAGGGCTAGATGAAGTAATATAAATGGGTTTCTGATGCTGGAGGACACTTCAAAGACACTTAGGTAACTTAATCCCCTGATACTGGAAGCATCTTCAAAGGTGTAAACAGGGAGGAAGAAAATCTGGTGGGAGATTTCAGCCTTCTGGAAGCCAGGAAGCTCTGAGGAGCGGGGTCCTGGAACTAGAATAAAGGAGAGGGAGCTCATGGGGTTGCATCCTCTGAATATGAGAGGCAGCTACCTGACAGATGCCCTTGCATGAAGGAGCAGGGTGATAGACAACTGTGGCCTCATCCCTTTTTCCCTTGAATGTTCTTGACTGTGCTTCTCATTGACAAAACTCCGAATAAAGTAAAAGGCAAAGGAGCTCTTGGGACACAAAATGGGGTAAACATGAAGAGGAGAGAGTAGCCGGAGAGGGAGTTGCCAGAAAATCAAGCAGTATGGTCCCCAAGCACAACACTTGTGTAGTTAAATCCATTACAATGGAGTCTCACAGTGAGGGAGAGGTTGTTGATTCTCAAAAGCAGGTAGGGAATTTATAATCAAGGAGCATCGTGGGACTCTGTGACTAGAAAATTAATAAGACGTAGCATCAAGGATGGAAGGTTTGCTCTCTAAGCCAACTCATTATGATTAGTGCTGGCAGCATCCCACAGCGACGAGGTGACGAGGTGTTGGAGATGATCAGGTGCCATGGGTGTGGCTGTGGCTGTGCATTTATTCCAAGCTGATTCTTGTTCAGATTTTGTATGGAGAGAGAGAGAGAAGTGCACGATAAAAGCCAAACTAAAAGGAGTAGCAAGAGACTCTCTGGAGCTTAGTTCAAGAGTCTTTGGTGATTGCCATGAATCAAAAAATCAAAAGCCCCCTCCCCCACTTCATTGATCCTGAGCTATGACAAGGTTCCTTCATTCCCTTTCATTCCTCTCTCGATGGTTGATTATCTCCCATGCAGTAATCTAAAGACATAATACACACAGGTGGATGAATTCAGACCACCATGTTGAAACATAGAACTCTCTCAAGAGAAGTGCTACAGGTAAGAAAGACTCTCAAAGCAATTCACATAGAGGGCTATGGATTCTTAGTTTTCATTGGTTCTTAAATTCAGAGAAATAAGCAAGAGAGCAGAGAAACCTTCACTCCAAGAAAAGCGGTGGTTTGTGTAACGTGTATAGAGTCTGAACCCAGAATGAATTAAGCCATGGCTATAGCATGACTTTATTTCTTTAAAAAAAAACGTATCATTTATTTATTATTATTGGTGTGTGTGTGTGTGTGTGTGTGTGTGTGTGTGTGTGTGTGTGTGTGTGTACCTGCGTGAGTTTAAGTACCTTGTGTTTATGCAGGAGTCTCAGTAAGTCAGAAGAGGGCACTGGATTCCCTGAAATTAGAGTTATGGGCAGTTTTGAGCTACTTAATACTAAAAACTGAATCTGGGTATCCAGGGCTCTTAACCACAGAAACATCTATCTCTCCAGCCCTACCATGACTTTTCTATATTGCAAATAGTATTATTAATAAAGTTCATCTACATTTAAATATTGGCTTAAGACATTCCACATATATCTAATTAATACCGTGGAGCAGTGATATAACTCATGATTCTCATGACAGACCTATCTGTTAAAATGATTAACTTTTATACAGTTGGGTGTGGTAGAACTGACATGTAATCTCAGCACTCTAGATCTGAGTCCGGAGAATTGAGAGTTTGGAGATAAGCTGGGCTACATAGTGACAGTTGTTGTGAAGGGTTTTAATCTCAGAGTACGGATAAAGCTTAAATTTGGAAAAGCCAGCCTTACCAGGATGAAATCAGCCTCAAACTTTGATCAAATATTCAATCAACTATCATGATTTCCCTTCTACAAACTGGGTTGCTCCAAGCAAGTCCCCTTACGCCGTGTTTCTGATTGCTAATGGAAACCTGTGGATGATCACATATCTGCATTCTGCCCTGTGCTGTCAATTTTCTATGTCAATACAGTTCTAACAATAAGTTATCATTATTCTCAATAGGTAGCAAATATGGAATTTTCCACCAGGAAAGAATGGCCTGAAATATAAAGGGAGCTGAATGATGTAAAGGAAAATATTTAAAAGCCCAGATGAAATTGCTCATTTCCAAACTGAATTTCAATGTGGTGGAAAAATAAATTAGCCTTGACATAAAGAATGAATAAAAGGTGTTTTGGTTAAAATTGGGGAGATGGCTGGAAAATATAGAAACAAAAGGACTGAGCTACTCGCCATAGGAGATAAACACTACAGATGGAAAATAGAAATCTAGTCTATAGATAGCTGAAGTTGTTGAGCAAGACACTTGAATGGAAAGATTCAAAAGCAGAGCTGAAAAGGTTCTCAATGGAAGGAAGATATGCTAAGTCTGGAGGGGTGTACCAAGTACTCTGCAAGTTACTGACAGGAAACCTCACACCTAGAATTAGTTGTGTCAAATGATCAGATCATAATTAGAATGAAAGTATACCATCTTCTTTCAGACTTCCAAAAAGCATTATGAAGGCATTAAGACTTCCAATAGGGCTAAACAATGCTAATTTTGAAGATGTAGGCAAACAATGGAGTTCCTAGGGACATTGGGGTTTCTGATCTTAAACTCAGACAAATGATCTTTCAGGTGTTAAGGCAACAGGAGACATTAACAAGTTATGAAGATCGACTGGAATATTCTATAGTTTTGAACAAAATAGAGATAAAAGAACAAGATTAGGAAATCCATGACCAAAATAATAATTTGTAAATGTCAAAATCAGGTTTAAAAAACTCAGTTCCATGGAGATGGAGAGATGGCTCTGTGATAAGGGCACTTGCTGTTCTTTCAGAGACCCTGGTTCAATTCCCAGCACCCACACCCATCTGTAACTCCACTTACCGGCATCCAACATTATCTTCTGACCTTGGTGGTACTGAGTGCCTGTGGTTTGTACACATACATGCAAGCAAAAACAGTCATACTCATAAAGCAGAGAATTTTAATTTCTTAAAAAAGATACAGCTTCAGATAACTGGTGAAAATATATTCTTTTAGTTTTGTGTGTGTGTGTGTGTGTGTGAGTGTGTGTGTGTAGGTGAACATGTATGTATGTGTATGCATATGCCTATAGAGTCCAGAAGAGGGACTTCAATTAAAAGACTATAAGTAAAATAAATAACTTTTACACAATTGAATCTTGTTTAGCTTTACAAATAGGAACAGTCCTTTCAAATCTTTAGAAAGTAAATATTAACAGGAAGAAAGGTCATGGTATAAAAGCAGAAAACAAACACTAAATTATATAAGCTATAAGGATCAAGCACTTAGTAGAGAGACTATATAATTAAGAAAATAAATATGACGATACACATGCCTTCTTGATTAGCATTTGTTCTCTTTATTGGCACAATGACCTTCTATCTCTTTTGACTAAGCAGGGTTTGGCACCTAGCCTATCAGAGAGCTATGCCAGCTTGATCTCAGCTTTTGTTTGATGCACTGACTCCATCCTTCTGGCTCTGCCATTTAAATGCCTTTTCTAGTTGGAGGTGTTTCCAAGATTTGGGTCTTGCTACTCCACATCTCTTCTCTAATGAGCTGGGGTCATGCACATTTAAGGTTTTTATTGAGAGAGGATCACTAATGCCTGCAATTTTGTTGTTTGTTTTTCTGTTGGCCAGGTAGTTTGTCCTTTCTCTTTTTCCTCTATCAGTGGTAAGAGCTAGGAGAGTCCTACATGTTAGCTTTGGCTAGGATTCTTTTTCTAACAGGATCCAGACTCTAACTTGACCCTCTACAGAACCAGGTGAAACAACCCATGCTTGTTGCCTCTACAGGAGGCGATGGCTACGTTGGGGCAGGCAGAGTCATCCTGAAGCAGTGATTCTTTGCAGGGGCTTGTCTGTTTTCCTGGAGTGTGTTCAGTGTTTGTAGACTGTGCCTGACTGTTTCAGGAGATGGTGTGGGAGAAGGGTGCTGATGTGGTGTGTGGAATGCCCGGATACTGCCCGACTCCCACTCCACACAGGACTGCACTCCACAACGAAGTCTCATCTGCGTCCAAGTAGCAGTAGGTGCCAAGCCTCAGAAACACTGATCTGACCAATATAGTCTCCAGCCCTGGCACAAAACAAATCTAAAGGGAAGAATCCTATATGAAGCCACGAAAGCCAGGGGCACTCACGAATTCACTTTGACAAACTCATGTGCCTTTGAGAGCAGACATCGAGCCACTTGTTTATGCAAAGAAAATTTTCTCTTAGAAAATGTCTTGACATATTCTTTCTGACTGTGAAAGAACTGAGGAGAGTTTTCATCAGAGAGTATGACCCTTCAAAATTGAATTTCAGCCACGTGGAGAGGGAAACCTTAATACCTCCCAGAAGCTTCCACTTACAAGGACACTTAGAAACCATTTGGGCATTCACCTGGGAAGTGTTCATTTATTTAGGATCTTATTTATTTATTTTATTTCAATTTCACTCTCTGCACAGAGACATCTTCGGGAAATAGAGATGATTAAGCTGAAACCTTTTCTCTCAAATAATAATTGAGGAAAATTAGTTGCAGATGCCAGGCAGTTAAGTAAATGCACACCAAATCCTTTTATACTCAAGGTTAATCTGTAGTATAGGACTGAATAGAACACCAATCAAGACCTGTCCAGCTTGAATCACAAAATACTGAAATTAACCATAGAGAATGAAAACAGGTTGGCAGAGTTTTCCGAAAACGAATATTGTCTTCCGCCTCATGGCTCTGACCTCGTACTGACAGCAGCTCAAGGCTACTGCTGTTAATTCATTTTGCAAATGAGAAACATGAGGCGCTGTCGTAGAGTCACCTGTCCTTGGTCCTAGAATGTGTGTGGCACTATTAGAATTTGAACCCAGGTATACACATTGTGTAGGGAAAACAAGTTGACTCTAGGCTCAGAGGATGTCCATTACCTGTTCTGGTTTTAGAATTGGCCACTTTTTTTTTTCTCCCACCTCGGGTAGGAGAATCAGATTAGAAATCAGGATGTGAATGCAAGTGGACTATTTGCTACTAGGTATCACTTCCCAAATCCCTTTCTGAGGCATGTTAGATTAGAAATGTCAAAAATTAAGAGTTGGGAATTTAATAATTTTGTCTGGATCCTTGACCCTTTCATATACACTAACGAATTGATTTGTTCACATCTATGAAACAGTGAAATGGAACTTTATTGGAATTGTTTTGAATCTATACATTTAGCTGACAAGATTTGACATCTTAACTTTGCTGAGATTTCTGATCCCCAATCCTGGAACATGCTTACATAGATTGTTCTTTGATTTATCAAAGTTTTGTTGTTTTCCCCAAGATCATATTTATTTATATTTTCTGAATTTATTACACATGTCATTAAACTCCCTGACTCTTGCTTCTTTTTCTGTTAGTACTATGTATATGTCATACTTTTAACTTTCACTTGGTGAGTATTCATTTGAAGGGGACATGCATTCTGCTGTTAATAATTGCTGTGTGTCTTTCATGCCTATTGTCCCCTAGGTGCTGTTCATGTTAATTTATTTTCTACCTGCTTTGCTTATCAATTCCTAGAAGATGATACTGACATTGCTGATACTTGCTGGTTTCTCCTGTGCAGTCTATTTATGTTTGCCTCATGTGCTGCATTAATTAATTCATTACAAATTATAAATTGTTATGTTGGCGAGAGAATATTGCAGATGCACCTACGTAGAAGCTGCCAGAATAGTATAGGGATGCGGTGAGGATTGCTGAAGAGAAGCTCTTCTCTGAGATGAAAAACACTAGCATCAACAGCAAAGAAAGAGGACATTTGGGAAGGAGGACAGAAGGGGCGTTCCAGAATTTTTCTGGAGAGCTTGGTCCTAGTTGTAGCCTGCTGTCCTGCCAATGTGACTGACTACAACAGCAGAATTCATAACCATGGCTTAACTCTGAGAGCTACGGCATCCATGTGGAGGTCAGAGGACAACATGTGGGAGTCTGTTCTCAGTTCTATCTGGTGAGTTTCAGGAATGGAACTCTGGGTGTCAAGCTAGGAAGCAGGTGCCATTACCCACTGAGCCATCTTGCTGGTGGCTCATCTCTTTCCTTTTCATTGTGGAGGTTTTTCTACTGACATGTCATTAAACTCCCTGACTCTTGCTTTGATTGTATCTAGCCTAGGGACGCACTCGTTACAGACATCCTAATTTCTGTTCCCATCGCTTGTTTTATTATTTGTTTTGTTTGGGCATCTCACTATGTAGGTCAAGTTTATCTCAAACTTGGGATCCTCCTGCCTTAGCCTCTCAAGTGCTGTGATCACAGCAGTGCACCGCCATGCCAAGCACTTTAAATATGGTCACAAACTCTTGCATTTCCCCATTATCTGATTATGTGTTTCCATATCTCTGTGACACACCCATATGTTCTTTTTTATGCTATGTAATTCTTGCATTAGTGTCTCTAACATACTGATTATAACAGTGACATTTCCTATACAGTAATTTCAAATTCTGAGTAAGATCTAAATCTGGTAATAGCACTTGGCTTTCTCTTTAAATTTCACTGTCTCTTGACTTTTAAATATTTTTGTCATTTTTTTAATTAAAAATTAATTTTTTGAGAATTTCATCCAAGAGTATATTGTATTTACCACCTCTCTTTTCCCTTTGAACTCTTCCCATGTAATCCCATTCCCTCTCAAATTTATGAGCTCTTCAATAACAATAATAATAATTATAATTGTAATAGCTACATCTATCTATATACCTACCATTTATCTATATAATCCACAGAGTGCAATTAGTGTTGCTTGGATGTACATTTTACGGTTGACCACTTAAAATTGAAACATTTCATGGAAGCTCCAGATGTCATGAGTGATGGGGAATTTGTCAGAAGGTTGGCTGGTTGAAGGTTTTCTATAGCTGTTTCTACGAGGTACTATGATACATGATATTTCTATGATCCAGCCCGTTTGTTCCCATGTCACCTTTTTGTGTCTTTCCTAATGACTCCTTGAACAGACTCTGCATTCTTCCACACTATTTCACTAACATCAGACTGAGTCCCTGGGAATACAGAGGATCACTTTATGATTTTTGGATTATGTTTCAGATTTTTACTATGTCTGCGTCTATAGACAGTGACTTTCACATGCATCCCCAGCTTGTACATACCATGTGTAGGTCAATTGGTAAAACCTTTAGAAAGCAGAGATTTGCTTCTGTAGGAAACTGGGAAGGGGATCTGGTACCCAGACTTCCCGTGTCTTCAGTCATTCTTCCTATCCACAAAGTGAATAATTTTGTCTGTTCTGTATTGTCGCCACTACTGCCCTGGTCCCTTCTACATACCTAGAACAATGGGCTTGTTTGACCTTAGATTAGACCAATGAGCTAAAATAAGCCTTTTCTCTTTGTAAGTTACATATCCCCCACATTTCCTTATAGTAACAGAAAGCTGATTAATATATTTGGGGTGATAATTCATTTTGAAAGACAAAAATGGAAGAAAATGATTAAATAATAGTCACTGAAGAGAAGGTTTCATCATTCAGCGAATAACTTAGTTATATTTGAGTGTGACCGAGATAAATTTAGAAGCTTAATTCACTTGACTTTTGGGTACAATAATGTATAATGAGACAGTCATTTTCTCTGTGAAAGATTACATCCTGAAATATAGAAACACATCCATCTCAAAGGTTTCCTGAATATTCTTTAGAAGCTTGGAAAGCATTGCATCAACCTGTTCTACTGTAGAATTTAGGGGCTATTTTAGTGTATTTCAATAAGATATCATGTGTTTTTAGTACCAGAAAGGCTCCCACAAGTCAATTTAAATTAGCTGATTTCTGAACTAATCACCATATAGAAGACAAAACAAGAGCCCAGACATGCTATCTTACTGAGCTCCCTCCTCAAATAAAGAATGCTTTGCTTTTCTTTCCTAACTCAGTGTCAGGATTGCCAGCCCATGTGAAATGCTTACAACACTCTTCTTTAAAAACATTGTAAATCAAGTTGTTGACTTTGCCTATAATGCTGGGAAAAACAGCCAAGATAGATGAGATATCATCACTTCTTGAAATGTGTCTTGTTTAAGAATAATAGTATAAAATAATGTTATTGAACACATTTTAATGGGAGAAATAGTCAGGAACACTGTTTTATTAACATAAGTGCAAACAAAATATTATAATGGACAACTAAGAATTTTATTTTGTGCATTTTAAAATCTGCTTCGTCCGGAGATGGGGAGGGTTTCTTATAAATAAGGCTGTCTTCGAAGTCGCTGCTTAGGCGCTCAAGTCGTCCCTCAACTCCTGTCTCTACTTCCGAGAGTTAAAATGAAAACTAGTAAGTTATAATTACTGGTCCTAGGTTGGGATGCTTATAATTCAAGACAGAACTGAAGATCAAATGAACTGAGCAAGTACTAACTTTAAAGGGGGATCCAGCTACTAAAAGCTCACCTGTACCTTAAATACTTTAATGTTGCCTCACAGTGAGTGGATTCTGTGTTAGCTGGTGGCCTCACATTTTGTAAAGTTTGAATAATAGAGAATTTTCATAATAGAATCAATAATTATTATAATGGCTAACATTAGTTTTCATTATAACACATCTAGATTTTGCTTTAAATAATAATGAATGGCCCAAGACAGCTTTTTGCGTTCCTGGTTTTTCAAGTTATTTAGAATTAGGTCAAAGGCCACAGCTGAAGGCATCAAAGCCAAAGGAGCAAGACTCATTCCCAAAAGTGTAGACAAGGGAGGAGTGAAGCAGAACCATTCAAAGTCAGTCAGGCACTTTCGGCCATGCCCCACCTTTTGACATTGGGACATCACGCTGTCATCTATAAGGTTTATGCTATGGAATTGCATAGTCAAGTTCCAAACATTATTCACAAAAACATCCCTTACAGTTTTAAGTAAGCTTATGGGTTTTGTTGGGTCATATCATAGCTATTCCAGAGCACATATGGCCCACGGGTTGCGGGCTATGAGTTGGACACCTGGTAGAGTCTGGGTATCATCTGCATTGTAACCTGTTGCTCTAAGGAAAGGCCATTCATTGGGGGTCTGAGAGAGGAGGAAGTCTATCTGCCAAAAAGAGAGGCTGTTGGTACACTGGCTAGGTGTTTTCTCAGCTGCGTGTCTGCCTTCGTTTTAACCATATTCTCAATTGTTCCTTTATGAAGGAACCATTGTTCTATGCTCAAAACGTATGCATACATTCACGAATAACTTACTTGCTGATTTCTGAAATTCTCATCTCAGAAGCACAGTCATTTGGTGTTATGCAAATCCCACAATCAGGTACTCCTACATTAGCATGAATGATTACAGATCTTGATCAAGATTGATTGAGTTTTCCCTCGTCAGGGAAAAAGGCACGTACACTGGCTTTCTTTAATTTACTTTGCTTTCTGAACAGCATCTGTAGAAAGAGTGAGCTCAGGTGGTCAGGGTAGTCACCTGGTGTCTGCCTTTCCCTGCTGAGCCATTTCTCCATTCTTAGTGACTTCACTTTTGTTATTTTGATGAGGACAGTGGCTTTCCTGTAGCCATATTGAATGTTTTCAAAATGACCATTCAGACACCTTCAGTCTCTGCCCAAAGTACTGCTAAGCTTGTGTCTGAATTCTGGGAGGGAACATGGTAAAAAGAAGATGGTGTCCTAAGCCAAAGTGACAGCAGAAAAATGAGGAGTTGACAGGCAGTAATAAAAATCCAATCTCTCCTGTGAATTAAACACAAATGCAGAATGCATTTTGAACCTGGTAAGTTTTCCCTTCATATTTTTTTTTATAAAAGTCTATTCTTATTACACATCCATGATAAGATGTTCATGTTTAGAGTTTCTCATTCAGAATGACTTCACGCGTGCTTTCCATGTGTGGGTAGAGTTTTTCATAAGGACAGTCATGATAGAAACAGAAAGGGGTTTGTTTTGTTTCTTTTGTTTGTTTGTTTTTGTTTTAACACCTTTTGTCACTCTTCTCCCAGCTCTCTTCTCGGGGTTGGCAAAATCGATCAGTGGGTAAAATGTTTCCTGCGAAAGCCTGAGATCTGACCTGGAATCCACTGAACCCACAAAAACCCCAGACAATGACATATGTGTCTGTAATCTCAGATGTGCATGAGTCCTGCTGAGATGGGAGGGGAAGCAGAATTCCCTAGAAGCTCACAGGCCAGTAGCAGGTGGTGATGCAAAACAAGAGGCTATCTCAAAGGAGAGAGAAAATGCAGACCAACACTGGGGTCTACCACATACCCTAACATGTAAGTACAAACACACACACACACACACACACACACACATACACACTCACAGACACACAGACACATGATATAAATAAATAGCTTTTGTTAATGGCAGTAGCACTACATTTACATAGCTAATTAGGATCAGCTCCTGGTGTGACTCTTTAAGGACAAATGAACAACACGTTTTTTACCTTAACTTTAAGATTTTCTGTCTATTAATGGATGCATCTGCACAGCCATCATTTAAAAGGAATAAGTTGGGGGAACGGTATCTCACATTGAGTTTTGACAGAAACTCTTTTACAGTGATGTGAAAACCTAAATGAAGTATGGAGGAAACAAGACCACAACCAAGGAGAATGCAGATGCTGTGACCTGTTATTGCTTTTATGAAGCTGGAGAAAAGGAATTATAGATCCCCTTGTCACACAGAAAAGAACCTTTTGTATTTCCAAAACAACAACAACAACAACACCCTTAAGTTTTCTATTTCGTTGGAAATGAACCCCACATGTAAGCCTTCGCTTCAGAGATTAACCAGAAACTAGCTCATATTTCCATAGGATCTGTAACACATCTTCTACAAGGACCTCCTAAAACACACAACTTTTTATTAGTGTTTTACACATATTAATTGTGACCAAAGATAATCTGAGATATAATGTAATCCATCAAAAGCTGCCATCAGTGACAGCTGTCTTGACAGTCACTGCAAGTGGGACTTCTCCTTACTGTAGCAGGATCCTAATTATAAGATATGAAACACTTAAGGTTTTTAACCTTTAAAGGTTTATTTTAGTTCGTGTGTGTGTGTGTGTGTGTGTCTGTCTGTCTGTCTGTCTACAGGCACATGTGTGCAGGTATCCAGAGAGGCCAGAAGAGAAAGTAGAATGGCTTGGGGTAGGAATTACAGGTGATTGTGAATTGCCTGATGTGGGTGCTGGGAATCTAACTCTGGTCCTTTGCAAGAGCAGCAAATGCTCTTAACCACTAAAGCATGAAACACTTCTTCCCCACACCCCTCAGGTGGGTGGGTGCATGCATTGACCTTAAATTCCCCTTTCAGACCCCAATCAAAATGTCTTCCTCAGCACTCCAAGAATCAGGAACAACTACAGGGGAGTGGCAGTATATGCACAGTTACCTCTGGATATAGAATTTTGGGAGAAAGTCAGGAAAGCAGGAATCATGCCTTTGCTTTCACAAGGATATCAGTTAGCAAAGGCCAGCCTCTGATGCACCCTCCATAGTGTGTCTCACGTGAACGCACAGACCCAGCAAAGTCAAAACAATGTCAGTGTATCTGTCTCCAAGCTTCCGTCTGGTGGCTGGCATGACTCCTCCTCTATCTATGTATAGAATTTTCCTTCTCTTCATGTCAACGCAAAGCTCTACTATGTATCCTTCAGAATCCAGGCTACATTTCTTTTTGTCTCACATAATCCTGGGCCAGTGCTGACCCAGGACAGTGGAATCCCTTTCCCCACCGCCTCCTACTTCACACACATTCTTTAGATCTGCACCAGTCTTCTGTTTGTAGGAGGCTTTGACTCAGTTTTGCATTGCAGAGTCTCAGGGCAAAAAACATCTTCTGAGCAATCAAGGGAAACTGTGGCACAGTATAAACATAGAAGCATCTTTCTCGGGTGCTGTAAGTAGATGCACCGTTGGCCATTCCCCTTGAGCGCTGTTTAAACAAGACCCCAAGCAATGGCTTCAGACCGCCCTAACCCGGAATGAATGAAAGGGGAACACTGCCCTCTAGAGGCTGCAAAGAGAAGAGGACTTCATGTTTGGTCTCTAAAGGCAGTATCCTATTTCACAAACTCAAAGGCAGGCAGGTGAGCTCCCATGTGCATGGCTAGAAATGGGAGTCATCTGTCCACATGGGGTACTTTTCACTTTTTAAGAATCTGGGAGAAATCAGACATGATTTTGAGACGAGCAAATGAGGATCATTACTGAGACTCTAGTTGTCCCTAATGTTTGAGGTATCTCATGTTTGATATAAGGTGTTTTGAGGGAGACAGTAATTCTATGTATGTGGAAGAAATGTAAAAACCACCAAACCTACCAACCAACCAAAACAAATTAAAAAATAAAACAAACAGACAAAACAAACAACAAAACAAAAACCCAACTAGTTCATGTGGTGGTGCAAATCTTCAGTCTCAGCATTCAGGAGACAAATTGGTATGATTAGGAGTTCGAAGCCAGTCTCATCCATTTAATAAGTTCAAGGCTAGGTTGTTCACAGAGATTCCCCCCCCCCACATACACACACAAATTCAGAAAAAAAACGAAAACCAAAAATCCCAACCATCAACTCTATGCTATATATTTCTTAATATTTTTGACACAAAGAGTAATGCCTAAAGTTCATTTCCCTCTATAGCATTGTAAGGGAATTAACCAATAAAACATTTTTCTCTTGGAGGTTGGTAGATTGTAATAACTCATGAGCCTCCCTGGGGTTAAACCCTAGGGCCAGGGAAATAAAAAAAAGTTAAATTAAATTAAGACAGGGTTCTGTTGGTCAAAAAGAATAAAAAGGGAAAATGGAAGAGCACCCACCTGGAACAAGATGGAGGAACAAAATGGCGGTTGTTTACCCGGAAGATGAGAGCAAGGCAACAGGCAAGAGTGGGTGGGTATCCCGGAGCCTCTGCAAGCCCACAGGCAGGTAGAAGAGCCCGGATGGAAGATGCACAGGCCAAGATTCCAAGTGAGGTTGTTAACTGTGGGTAACAGAGAAAGCCGGCACTTTTCCTTTCCATGGGTGTGCCTTCATACGCATGCGTGCACACAGCTGCAAGCGTATGGCGGATAACCTGCCCTATAGTTGCTTCTTAGTGAATAGTCCAAGTTCATCCTGGAATCTCCAGTTCAGGAACTCAGAGCTTCCGTCTCAATTTTTTAACGTTTCAAACTCACGATACAAGTCTGTAAGGACCATTCCCCTGCTTGGAACTTCCTACCATAGGCATCCCATACATCAGAACCCTGTTTTCATCCAATCCAGTGCAGGATGCTGAGTGAGACACCGGAGCTGGAGCTGGTGGAGAGCGCCACCTGCTGTCGCATGTTGTGCCGTGTGTGCTGTGTGTTCCAGAGCTGCATCCACTTGCAACCAGGGGAAGCTTGCTGGATCATGATGGTCATTGTGCCCAAATGTGAACACATTTGCATTGTGGAGGGTGATGATAGCCGAGAAGAAAAATCTCAAATGGAACAAAGTTTCTGCACATTTAACCCACGGTAAAGGAGAGGGAAAAAAACTGGCTAGCAATTTTTTTTTAGAGACAATTTTACAAGTTCAGTTAGAGAATTCAATTCTGTGCCCCAGGAAAAGCATCTAGAAGTCATTCTCCCGGCTTTATAAGATAAATGAATTGGAATGGCCCCGATATTGAACACTTTCAAATTAGCAAACAGTTTCTTCCCTGGCTCACACAGGGAACCCATTCAATCTTTCTGACTCTAAAATTCTCTAGCATTGGTTTCAACCCGAAATACCCTCCCTCGCCATTCCCACAAACCATGTTCCACTTCTGTTTGCAAAGGGAGACTAGAGGAGGGGGAAATGAAAGAGATGTAGGTTTAGAAGACCCACTAAATGGAAGGGTGGCGTCTCTAGTACCACACGAATCTCCTCAATGCGTTTGATTGGAAGGAAAACCTTATATTTTTGGTTGTGAGCCTAGCCTTTAATGGCTGAGTCATTTCTCCAGTCCAGGAAAACATTCTTGATAACAGCCCAGTGTGTGTGTGTGTGTGTGTGTGTGTGTGTGTGTGTGTGTAGGTGGTGGTGGTGTGGTGTGGTATGGTGTGGTGTGGTATGGTGTGTCTTATTTGCTTGTAGTCTCTGTCTTTCTCAACAGTCTTTACTCACACACCACCTTTGCAGCTATAATTATACAAGGCACCATGCAATATGAATCAAAATGCAGTGCACTGGAAATATGAAGAGCTGGGCTTAGTTTTAGTGCTTTAAATCAACTGCAGAAGTGGTCTAAAGCTGCTAAATCCCCCCCCCGGACTCCAGTTATTCTACAGGTAAGAAAGGTATGTACTTCATTGGCCAACACCATATCTGATCTTGGAGGCATGTAACTTATTGTGACTGTAAGAACAGCTGTCAATGAGATTACATTTTTAGGATAGTCTTATTAAAACATTTCCACCTAGAGAATATTTTTATAAAGCTGTTCAACTATGTTATTTATTTTGTGTATGTCTATGTATGTATGTGGTCATGCATGAGCTCCAGAGACTGTGTGGGGGCCAGAAGGCAACCTGCAAAAGTCAGCTCTCTCCTTCCACCAGTTACATCCTGGGATTTGAACTCAGATCCTCAGGCTTGGGGACAAGTGCCTTTACCCACCAATCCATCCCGCTGGCCTCACAGAAAATATATTACAAATATATTTATTCTTTTAATGCCCTTGCTGGCCACATACAAAGTAGATAACGTAATATCAGCCCCAGAGAGGAATACTTCGTTCATGTGATTCTGCCTTCAGAGTTCCCACTTGACAGAAGTAGTAGATAAGCCACTGTATTATTATCACTTCTTTAGATGACTTCATAGAATCCTGTTGGGTAGCCTGAGAGAATTACATTTGAGTGTATGAATAAGAAGAGTTCAAGTTCAACGCACGCTTCGTGTGACATATCCAACAGAGAAGATGGCTTCATTTCACAATCATGCTGGTATCTTGGTTGAATTACCACTCACAAAAATTATCATTGTAAGCCACAGAGATGGGGTTTTGTATCTGTGCCAGCAACAAGTTATTTAGTCTGAAATCAGCTAAGGCTGTCGTATGTTGGCCCTCATACTGCAATGCAGGCATCAGTTTAGGGAAGCTGATGTGTATCTATGCTATTTTTGATTTCTGTAGGTACATTTTGAAAAATATAGTTTTAGAAATCTTTTTATGTGTATTTGCCGTGTGCCTGTGGGTGAAGTGGAAACTGAAGGGTTCTTTGGAAAGTCGTCTGGATGGTGTTTTGCTGGGGCAAACATGTGAAGGAATGTTTTGTTAAAGTGGACGCAGGTGTGAAAGGCTAAGGTAGACTCGTAAAGACATATTTCACTGAAGCAGACACAGGAGAGAGGATGTTCTGCTAAAGCAAGCTTGTGAAAGGACATGTGATAAAAGATTCTTTGCTAAAGACATGTGTGTATTGGTCTGTCTTTCATTGTGTAGTTAAGCTGCATATGTCGGGACACCATAGGGAGAAACGACCAAAAAAAAAATCTTCTGAGGGTTTACTGAAGTTTCTTGGCAATTCCTTGGACTCTGGCTGACTGGATGCACATGCTGAGGCAAGGCACAGGGAGGACACGTTATGTTTGGAGGGATATAAACAGACTCAAAGGAGTGATGGAGACAGAGCTTGACTTGCTGGTACTGCAATGGCCATTCTGTCCCCTCCACTGAATCATGAGCTTGAGGTTAGGGTGTCTACCAGTTGAAGATGTGCCCTTTCTTGCCTCCAAGCATTAGGCAATGTATTCAGGGAGTGTAAAAACATTAAACTCTCAGTGACACTTGCTACTCATCAGCTTACTCCCTGCTGTGCTGTCTCACAACTGACCCCTTCCTTTGCCCCCGAACCTCAAACTCAATAAAATGATGTATTCATTCTTCCTCTCAGCTCATTCCAGTGCTTCTGGATAGCCTTTCTCCCCAAAGGAACTATAAGCACCCCTAACACAAACCCAACATACAATGCTTTGGACAGCAATTTTCACCTTTCCTTCCGCTTCACTCATCTGTCCAAATCCCCATATCAAGATCCTTTGCACTGTCTTGCATAGCTCATTCACTAGAAGCAGCATGCTGGCTATCTATTGAGGTCGTGACAGTTATAAAATCTCACAAATAATCTCCCTGGTGTTCTGTAGCACTTCAAGTTCTGGTTTAATTGGCTATGCCTTATAAAGGTTCCTGGGTTTGCTTTAGTTTCTAAAAATAAACAAGACGATTCAGTTAAGTCTAACTTTTTCTTATTAACTTACCAGCTATCAAGAGACTTTGGTCCACTATGTGAAGCTGAAGGCAAGTTTGAAGTCTGACATTTTAAACAAAAACAAAATCTATTTTCTATTTCCCAAACCAGCTAGAATATCTCTTCTTTGGAAAGGTCAGTTTTTAAAATGGTCTGATAACTTGCCAGTCATTGGACTAACTATCTGAAAGGAAAAAAATATTTAGAAATATGTATGCCATTTAAGTAGAGAGTAAGTAGCAATTTTGTTTTTTAATATACTGTCCAGGATATTCCTTTAAGGAAAAACTCTAAGGCGAAGCCTACTTTTCTTTCTTTTCTTTTTTCTTTTTTTTTTTTTTTTTGTATTTTCTTGAGTTTCTTTAGGGAATCCCATTACTTAAACTTGGTGAAAAAAATCATTAATTATATCAAAGTAAAACAAAGTATAAAATATTTATTGATGGGCAAGAATGTATTCATGAATTTTACTTGCTTTTTGGAGGCCTCTTTTCTGTTTTGAGGTGGTTTGTTTTTAATTTTTAAGAAATATTTTATTTTATATGTAAGAGTACTTTGCCTGTATGTGTGTACATGTATTATATACGTTTGCATTGCCTGATGTAGGTCAAGAGGGACTTCCATCTCCTGAAACTGGAGTTACAGATAGTTATGAGTCACTATGTGGATTCTAAGATGCAAACTGAGATTCTCTGGAAGAGCAGCCAGTGCTCTTAAAGACTGCCCCATCCCTTGGAGCTGTTTTATGATTTCCATTGAGCCCTGAGTTTGATGTTAGGATGTCTAACAGTTCAAGATGCTTCCCAACCCCCTTCTTCTTCTTTTTTTTTTTTTATAATTTCTCAACTTTTTTTTATTTTCTAAGCTTTTTTATTTACATTCAAAATCATTTCCCCTTTCCCATTTCCTCCCTCCCTGAAAGTCCCATAAGCCCCCTTCCCTCCCTCTTTTCCCCATTCAACCCCCTCTTGCTTCTCTGTCCTGGCATTCCCCTACATCGAGTCTTTCCAGGACCAGGGGTCTCTCCTTCCATCTTCTTGGAAATCTATTGATACGCAAATTGTGTCTAGGGTATTCCGAGATGCTGAGTAAATATCCCCTTATCAGTGATTGCATACCATGTGTGTTCTTTTGTGATTGGTTTACCTCACTAAGGATGATATTTTCAAGTTCTGACCATTTGCCTAGGAATTTCGTGAATTCATTGTTTTTAATTGCAGAGTAGTATTCCATTGTGTAAATATACCACATCTTCTGAATCCATTCCTCCGTTGAGGGACATCTGGGTTCTTTCCAGCTTCTGGCTATTATAAATAAGGCTGCTATGAACATAGTGGAGCATGTGTCCTTATTGCATGCAGTTAAAGCCTCTGGATATATGCCCAGGAGTGGTATAGCAGGATCCTCTGGGAGTGTCATGCCCAGTTTTCTGAGGAACTGCCAGACTGCTTTCCAGAGTGGTTGTACCAGCTTGCAATCCCACCAGCAGTGGAGGAGTGTTCCTCTTTCTCCACATCCTTGCCAACAACTGCTGTCTCCTGTGTTTTTGATCTTAGCCATTCTGACTGGTGTGAGATGGAATCTCAGGGTTGTTTTGACTTGAATTTCCCTAATGACTAAGGATGATGAACATCTCTTTAGGTGCTTCTCAGCCATTAGATTGGTACAGTGACAGGCATGTAGATCAATAGAACAGAATTGAAGACCCAGAAATGAAACCACACTCCTTTGGTCACTTGATCTTTGACAAAGGAGTTGAAACCATCCAGTGGAAAAAAGACAGCCTTTTTACCAAAGGTGCTGGTTCAACTGGAGGTCAACACGCAGAAGAATGCAAATTGACCCATTCTTATCTCCTTGCACTAAGCTCAATTCCAAGTGGATCAAGGGCCTCCACATAAAACCAGACACACTGAAACTAATAGAAAGGAAACTAGGGAAGAACCTTGAACATATGGGCATAGGGGAGAATTTCCTGAATAGAACTCCAATAGCTTATGCTCTAAGATCAAGAATTGACAAATGGGACCTCATTAAATTACAGTTTCTGCAAGGCAAAAGACACTGTCAAAAAGACAAAGCGGCAACCATCTAACTGGGAAATGATCTTTACCAACCCTACATCCGACAGAGGGCTAATATCCAATATATACAAAGAACTCAAGAAGTTAAACTCCAGAGAGGCAAGTAACCCTATTAAAAAATGGGGTACAGAGATAAATAAAGAGTTCTCACCTGAAGAATATCCCAGCCCCCTTCTTAAGAAGGTACTGAATTTTTACTTGATGCCTGAAACATTTTTTTTAGTGTAGTCCCATTTCAAGGAATAGAGGAACAGCTCCCAGAATAACTACTGTTGATCTTAACAATAAGCCAGTACCATTTGCAAAGGTGCTTCACTTACGTGGAAACTGTCTTGCAAAACTTTAAGTATCCAAGTTGATATGGCCTAGAGTCATCTGAAAAGAGAGTCTCACTTGAGAGATTTTCAAATCAAAGTGGCCTGTGGGCAAGTCTGTGAGTGGTTGTCTTGAATTTTTATTGATGTAGTAGGGATTATCCCTCTGGTAAAGGCACCTTTCCAAGGGCAAGTGGTCCTGGGCTGTATAAAAAATTTTGCTTAACATGAGCTTGTGAGAGAGACAGCAAGCAGCATTTCTCTGTAGTTTCTGCATCAACTTCCTGGACTAAATTCCTTCAATGATGGTTTGTGTCCTGCAAAATAAAAATAGACACTTTCAGTCTCAACTGGCTTCTGGTCATAGGATTTGTCACAAATTTAACCTCGGTGACCTTGAAGAGGTCTGTAAAATGGGTCTGTTTTCCAGGTCCTTTCCATCCACAAAGCTCTATATGAACTTAGACAATTAGTGCCAACTGTGTGAGCCACTGCTTCATCATTAGCCATTGTTACCACCACCACCACCACCACCACCACCACCACCACCACTACCACAACCACCATCATTATATCATCATCATCATCATCATCATCATCATCATCATCATCATCATCATCTGAGAGAACCAAACAAGCATTTGCCCAGTGAGATCATGGGCTGCTGGGAGGATAAAGCCAAGGAACACTGAGCAGGGAGCTTCTGCATAGGCATAGACAGTGGCATAGAAATGGGCATCGGAGTGGAGGGTGGGCTTCCACAGAGTTTCTGTCAGTGACTCTAGTCCTGCTTGAGAAAATGGAATACTAAAGTGTGAGTTAGATGAATAAAAACGCAAGAGCAACAACAACGACAGACAGAGAGAGAGAGAGGAGAAGAAAAGAAAACAGAAAAGGAAAGGAAGGAAAGATATAAACTAGCAAGAACCAGTCCAGTTTCTGGGGGTTTCATGGAGCCAGCTGCCCTAAGCCCCTTGACCATCTCTTGACTTCAGAGTTCACTGTTGACCAATGTTTCAAACTACCTATTTCCCTGCAGTCTGCACTGATGTTTGCTGGGAGGAAGCAACTTATGTGAATAGAACATTTTAAGATTTCACATTTGAGGCTACAGAGATGGCTGGGTAGTTAAGAGTGCTTCCTGATTTTCACCAGGACCTCAGTTTGGTTCCAATACCTACTCCCGGCAGCTCACAGCTGCCTGCTGCTTCAACTACAGGGTATCCAGCACCCTCTTGTGGTATCCTCATTTAAACACACACACACACGCACACACACACACACACACACACACAGTCTATCAATGTTTGTGTATATGTATATATATGTATATATATGAAAAGAAAGATAAGAAGAAAGAAGGAAAGACAGATGAGAGATAGATAGATAGATAGATAGATAGATAGATAGATAGATAGATAGATAGATAGATAGATAGATGATAGATAGATGATAGAGAAATGGCCAGGAGTAGCTGACCAACACAAGCAGACCCCATGATTTGTGTGTGTACTATTTGTGTGTGTGCTATTTGTTTAGTGTTGGTATTTTTTGTCTTAATGTTTTCTTTATTGTTTGTTTTGACATTTTGATGTTTTGAGAAGACATAATGTTGTGTGGGTAGGGAGGTATGCATAGTCTGGGAGGGGCTTGGGGAAGGGAAAGAATATGGTCAAAATATCATATGTGAAAAGTTTTACATTAAAACATTTTTAATGTTATAAAATCTATTTTTATGTTTGGTTCCCCCAAATTATGCCTGCTCTGGAAAAGTCTCTATGGAAGAAAACAGAGAAGAGCAGGTTGGAAGCAAAGAGGAAGAGGAAGGGGGAGGAGGAGAGGGAGGAAGGAAGAAGGGGGAGGAAAAGCAGGATGTATGGACGGAAGGAGGGAGAGGCTGTTTCTAGTGTGAAAACCGGAACCTTGAAAGCAACTAAAACATGATTTTATAGTTATATTCAAATAAGTTAACATTATTTTATCTGAATGCAAATGAATAGCACCATCCAGATAGGGAACAGCATGAGGGGGTGAACAGAAGTGTGTGTAAGTTTGTGTTTTCTCTCCAACACATGCAAAGCTCTTTGTTCTGATGAAATCTCCCCAAAGTATATCATTTTATTAATATAAAATTGATTGTATGTGTTTATGTATGTGGTGTGTGTGTGTGTGTGTGTGTGTGTGTGGTTTGTGTGTGTGGTGGTGGGTGGTTTGTGTGTGTGTGTGTGTGATGTGGTGTGTGTGGTTTTTGTGTGTTTGTGTGTGTGTGGTATATATGTGTGTATGTGTCTCTCTGTGTGTATATGTGTGTGCATGTGTGTATGTGAGTTTGTGTGTGGTTTGCATATGTGAGTGTGTGTGTCTGTGTGGTGTGTGTGTATGTTTGTGTCTGTCTGTGTATATATGTGTGTGTATATGTGTGCATGTGTGTGGTGTGTGTGTATGTGTCTTTGTGTATATATATGTGTGTGTGTGCATGTATGTATGTAGGACTGGAGCAGAACTTTGGCCTTTGCACATGCTCTGCCACTGAACACTTGCTCTCTCATATTCTGTGGCTCCCACTTTCTTAGACTGACCAACTCCTGGCTTCTTGACTCACCAGCCTGAAGCTAGCCATTGTGTGGACTAGAAAACCATTCCAGTCTTCTCTTCTTATAATTAGAAATCTCTCTCTCATTGGTTCTGTATCTCTGGAGGATACAGTGGCTCTGTTTGCCTGGCCATTTGTCAGGCGCAGGATCTGCTCTTGGGAAGGACCTTTGTTTAAGTGGTCCCGACTCTATTCAGTGCTGGCCTTCCCTGTATTGTTTTTCTCCTTGGCTATCCCTGAGGGAGGTGTTAAGATGCTCCTTTCTGCAGACACATGTTTTCCTCAGCTGCATCATGAAGGACGGGTGTCCAAGACTTAAGAGCAGCACTGTGATTTCTTAGAAATGTTAAGTCTACAAAAACAAGCCAGTTCTTGTTTGTGCCAGTCTTTTTTTTTTAATTACATATTTTCTTTATTTACATTTCAAATGTTATCCCCTTTCTGGTTTCCCCTCCAAAAGCACCCTATCCCATCCTCCCCTTCCCCTGCTCGCAAACTTACCCACTCCTGCTTCCCTGTCCTGGTATTCCCCTATACCGGGGCATCAAGCTTTCTTAGGGCCAAGGATCTCTCCTCCCTTTGATATCCGACAAGGCCATTCTCTGCTACATATGCAGCTGCATCCACGGGTCCCTCCACGTATACTCTTTGGTTAGTAGTTTAGTGCCTGGGAGTTCTGGGGGTGCTGGTTAATTCATAACGTTGTTCCTCCTATGGGGCTGACAGCTCCTTCAATACCTTAGGTCCTTTCTTTAGCTCCTCCATTGGGGACCTTGTGCTCAGTCCAATGGTTGGTTGGGAGCACCCATCTCTGTATTTGTCGGGTACTGGCAGAGCCTCTCAGGAGACAGCCATATCAGGCTCCTTGTCAGCAAGTGCTTATTGGCATCCATGTTAGTGTCTGGGTTTGGTGACAGTATTTGGGGTGAATCTCCAGGTGGGGCAGTCTCTGGATGGTCTTTCCTTCAGTCTCTGCTCCACACTTTGTCTATGTATCTCCTCCCATGACTGTTTTGTTCCCCCTTCTAAGAAGGACCAAAGCCTTCATCTTGAGCTTCAATTGGTCTATGAATTATATCTTGGATATTCCAAGCTTCTGGGCTAATATCCATTTATCAGTGAGTGCATACCATCTGTGTTCTTTTGTGATTGGGTTACCTCACTCAGGATGATATTTTCTAGTTCCATCCATTTGCCTAAGTATTTCATGAATTTATTGTTTTTAATAGCTGGGTAGTATTCCATTGTGTAAGTGTACCACATTTTCTGTATCCATTGCTCTGTTGAGGGACATCTGGGTTCTTTCCAGCTTCTGGCTATTATAAATAAGGCTGTTTTGAACATAGTGTAGCATGTGTCCTTGTTATATGTTGGAAGATCTTTTGGGTATATGCTCAGGAGTGGCATATCAGTAAGAGCAAGTCTCAAATTCATCTGTAATAAACAAAAACCCAGGACAGCAAAAACTATTCTCAACAATAAAAAGAACTTCTGGGGGAAATCACCATCCCTGAACTCAAGCTGTGCTACAGAGGAATAGTGATAAAAACTGCATGGTATTGGTACAGTGACAGGCAGGTAGATCAATGGAATAGAGTTGAAGACCCAGAAATGAATCCACATACCTATGGTCACTTGATATTTGACAAAGGAGCTAAGACCATCCAGTGGAAAAAAGATAGCCTTTTCAACAAATGGTACTGGTTCAACTGATGGTTAACGTGCAGAAAAAATGTAAATCGATTCATTCTTATCTCCTTGTACAAAGCTCAAGTCCAAGTGGATCAAGGACCTCCACATAAAACCAGATACACTGAAACTAATAGAAAAGAAAGTGGGGAAGATCCTCGAACACATGGGCACAGGGGAACATTTCCTGAACAGAACACCAATAGCCTATGCTCTAAGATCAGAATTGACAAATGGGACCTCATAAAATTACAAAGTTTTTGAAAGGCAAAGGACACTGTCAATAGGACAAAATGGCAACGAGCAAATTGGGAAAAGATCTTTACCAACCCTACATCCGACAGAGGGCTAATATCCAATATATACAAAGAACTCAAGAAGTTAGACTCCAGAGAACCAAATAATCCTATTAAAAAATGGGGTAGAGAGCTAAACAAAGAATTTTCAACTGGGGAATATCGAATGGCTGAGAAGCACCTAAAGAAATGTTCAACATCCTTAGTCATCAGGGAAATGCAGATCAAAACAACACTGAGATTCCACCTCACACCAGTCAGAATGGCTAAGATCAAAAACACAGGAGACAGCAGATGATGGCGAGGATGTGGAAAAAGAGAAACACTCCTCCACTGCTGGTAGGATTGTAAGCTGGTACAAACCACTCTGGAAATCAGTTTGGCAGTTCCTCAGAAAATTGGACATAGTACTACTGGAGGACCCAGCTATACCACTCCTGAGCATATACCCAGAAGATTCTCCAACATGTAATAAGGACATCTGCTCCACTACGTGCCAGTCTTAATATTTTGTAGGCTGCCTGTCTCTTTCAGGAAGTAAAATTTCATCTTTATTTTGGTTCTTTGCTCAAAAACAAAACACAACAAAACAAAAAACCAACCAAACAAAAACAAACAAAAATAAAACAATAAACCCTTCATTTCCCTCTAGCTAGTCTGAAAATGCTTATTCTTATATTTGCTTTGAAGCATCCTAATTCACTTAGATATTTTTAACACTGAAAGTAAAAACTGCATCTCTAATTTGCTTTATTCCAAATAGATTAAATCTTAATCATCTTAAAGCTCCTTTAATTTTACTTTTTACATTTTAAACCTAAAAGTGATCAGCCTTTCTAACTTGTCATTGCCCCAAATTTCTGAACTCTATTTAGTCCCTTTCATTTCTGCTTTCAAATTATCCAAGTATTATAGCTAGCTTGCATTTTTCATTTAATTCCTTGCCAAATACACCTAATTGCTTTTATATCATTGCCCAAGTGGTATGCCTAACAATATAGTAATAGCATGGGTTATTATTTATGAAATAGTTTTCATTAAGACATGAGCTTGCATTTCCAGACTTCTACCTTCCAATGTTAACTAAGCTCTGTATCATTGTATCATCCAGAGTTCTCCAGAGGAACAGACCAAAGAAATGAAGATTTCTAATTATAAGAGGGGATTATTAGGATGATTTGTAAGCTCATGGACTGAGTAGTCTCACAATGGCTACCTTCAAACTGGTTGTTCAGCCTAAGAAAGTGGAAACCTCAAAACAAGATGACCTAATGATACAGCCTGGCTCTCAGGCTGAAGTCCGGGGAGCTCTCTGAAAATCTGCTGTAAAGAGTTGGTCTCCCTGTACAACAGCCACCATCTACTTCGGAACAGGTGTGACTATTTGGAAAAGATTGGGTATGCTGGCAGTCGACATTCCCTAATAGAAGGAGGGATTGGTGAGGGTCATTCAAATTTCTCCTGAGACTCCAATTGCTTCCTCATGAACCTCCCAACCATCTGTGTTTAATCTTCCCTGAGTGCCAGGCCTCAAGGTCTTGGGAGGTGCTAGTGTATACAGACTGGAGAACTAACTGAGGTGGACTCCACTTTAGCAGCTAGGAGAAAGTTGTCATGCATTC
The DNA here is from genome assembly GCA_036184795.1 of Tokudaia tokunoshimensis. Lineage (NCBI taxonomy): Eukaryota > Metazoa > Chordata > Mammalia > Rodentia > Muridae > Tokudaia > Tokudaia tokunoshimensis. Next base: position 112,684,104 of record BTHU01000008.1, read on the forward strand.
TGAGGTGAAACTTTTGAGTGGCATAGCAGTTTTGGGGCCAGCCACGTGTAAGGAACCCGTCACCCATATTTTGTTAACCAAAGTTGGCCTTTAATGGAATTATCAGGGCCCTATGGGGAGGCAGTGAATAGTTGTTGATGTTTCCCTAGGTAAAGAGTTCCTGTAACTGAGTCCATGTTCAAAGACTGAAGGGCCTGATGTCTGATGACTACATGTAGCAACAGCCCCAAACCTCAGCTCCAGATGGTTGAGTCTGAGCATACAGCACTGTGTAGGTTGCCCTCTCAGCTTCTTTTGATCCAAATCTATTACAATTCAGGACCAGTGTACCCCACTCTTAGCTGACTGACTCAACTGTCATTTATCTCTGAAAACCAAGTCACAGGCACACCTAGATGTGTGCTTTACCAATCTCCTGGACTTATCTCAACCCAGTAACATTAACAGCTACAGCTCAGCATCTCATCAGCTTATCTGGTGCTATTTTGCATACTTACATGAGTTCACTAGTTATGCCAAGAACAGTGAATGTGAGGTTGGAAATCAGGTAGTCTGTGAATCCCATTGCCTTGAATTGGATATGTTTGAGTCTTCGCATCCATGACTGGCTCATGGGCACATTTAAAGGTACGATTCAGGGTTTATAGGTTGAATTATGTAGGCTAGCTATTTCTTTAACATTTTGATCAATCTTTTAAAATTTCAGAGAATTTTATGGTAGAAACATATAGGCATATATTACATATCTTATCCCCTATTAATTACTAGAAGATACACTTTACAACTCTACCTTGGTCCTTGTTTTAATCTATATAGAAATTTTTAAATTACAACTGTGCATTTGTATTATAACCTTTTGGAGGTCCCACATAAGCACTAAGAATAAAGCAAAAATGAGTAAACATCGAGGACTAAGTTGTGAGAGTAGACTGGAGTTTGCAACGCCTCTTGAGAAGTTAGGGTATCTGTTCAGTTGGGATACAAAAATCTAAGAATTCCATTGTAGGAACCCCCTAGAGTCTCAGTAGAGGCAAATGGTATCATTACATTTAGACATGACTCTTGGGACTGAGAACAGAAACATGGCTTCATATATTTATGTATAGAATGCTTGTATCTTCAAAAATTATCTCTGATTGAACGTAGTCCATGGATTTCCACTTTTCCCATCTCTGCCCAAAGCTAGAGATCAAGAAAATTCATAGAGAGAATCCACTGAGCAGGGAGCAATAAAAACAGTAGAGAATGGAGAAAGATACTGTCTGGAACGGTGTTGGGGAAATTATGATCTCCCTTGCTCTCTCCCAAGGTTGTTGGCAGCCAGACATAAAGTTCAGGTAGTATGTTAGAGGATTCTCTTGCTTAGAATGACCAGTGCTAGGTGAAAGATGAATAGATAAGGCAGATTTAAGATTATCCTTCAAAGATCCCTTGATCTACAATTAATCCTATCAGTAAATGCACCCCTTCTAGGTATGTGGAGTCTTATCATCACCACCACCACCACCACCACTACCACCACCATCAGTATGTTTTGTTTTTACACAGGATCCTATTATATATCCAGATTGACTTGGAACTCGGTATGATCTCTGTCTCATCCTTCTGAATGCTAGGATTGTGGGTGGTCTGCCACTGCACCCAATTTGGTTTGAGGCATTTAGAGTTTCAAAGTGAGCTAACAACTATTTTGTGCTTCAAGGAAAATGAGCAGATAAGGATAATGACTCTGGCATGACAGGTGAGCATAGATTCCAATCAGGTAATCAGATCTCAGCAAACAAGCACCTCCCCCCAAAAAATAAAATTTAAAGTAATCCAGAGGAAGTGGACTCCATGAAAGAAGCAGAGGAGATGATGAAAGAGTGTTGTAACACAAACACAGCCTTCCCAGTGTCCTCAGGAGATGAGAGGAGAGTGGCTCGAAACTGCACTCTCTTATGAGTTTTAAAAATTTGATACATTTTAATTCATTCTCTCTGTGTGTATGCATATATGTGTGTATGTATATGTATATAAATATGTATGCATATATGTATGTGTTTATGTCTATATATGTGTGTATACATGTATGTAGGATTGTGTATACACGTGTGTATATTTGCATGTGTGGGATATATTTATGTGTATATGTGTGTGTATATGTATGTGTGTATAAATGAGTGTATGCATGTATAGGATGTGTGTATAAGCATGTGTATATATGTATGGGGTATATGTATGTGTATATATGTATGTATAAACATGTGTATATATGTGTGGAATATGTGTATGTATATATGTGTATACATGTGTGTATGCATATATATTTATGTGTGTATATATGTATATATGTGGAGGAGTATATGTATGTACCTATGCGTGTATATATACATATATACATGTGTGTATGTGTATGTATGTGTGTATATGTACATGTATATATGGGTATGTATATATGTATGTATGAACATATATATGTGTGTCTATATATGTGTGTATGTGTGTGTATATGTGTTTGTGTACATATGTTTCTGTATATGTGAATATATGTACATATATGTTTGTGGATATTCTTGTGATCTTAGAGGGTAGAGGACAACTTGCTGGAGTTGGATCTCTCCTTCTCCTGTGTGGGTCCCAGACATTGACCTGGGGTTTCTAGGCTTGGCAGAAGGGCCTTTTACCTGCTGAACCTCTCATTGGCCACACAGTATGCTTCTCAAAAGAGTGTAGGGAGTCTGGCGAACTGCTGGTTTACTGAATTCTGAACATAAAAACTGATGCATGTCACCAACCCTAAACTGAGGCAATGTCAACAACAGAAGCAAAGATGCAAAGTAGAAAATAAACTCTGCAGTCCACAGCCATACCATCCAGAATGTGCCCCACCCTACCTGGTCCAAAGTAAATAGTGCATAACAATAAGTAATGCAATCCATCACAAGAGAAAACACCAGAAACTCCTAACAGGGTATGGATGGGGAAGACAGGAATAAACAACACACTCTCTCATATTTGGACGTGCTTGTTTAGCACAGAGAACAAGAAAAGAATCCTCCTGAGGCCTATTGGTGCAATGTCTCAGAACATCAGGAATTAGGTGAAAACTTTGAAGATTTCACAGGCAAGAAAAAAAATTGACAGATTACAAGAGATCAGAAATGAGAATTTTGTGCCTCTTGGCAGCAATGCAACGAGGTAAAAGAGAAAATATATCCACATTTCTGAAGGGAACTAATTTTCACCTTAGAATTCTACACCCAGTTAAACCACTGTCAAATCTCAGATTCAAGCAAACACAATGTCCAATAGCAAGGTGAAATTTAGCACGTAAGTGTCTTCCTTCTAAGGGAACCTTAGAGGACATGTTCTGCTAAGATGTAGCAATAAACCAAACAAGAAAACAGAGTCCAGGAAGCAGAAGATCAATACCAAATCATGTAGAACAATATGAGTAAGTATGTGCTCCACTGCCTAACATAAGACCAGTCTGGATCTGAGAGGAAGCTGTGTGCAAGTCCATAGGAAATTCTCTAGGAAATAAAACTGTGGAGAACATATCCAGTGCGCTTAGTTATGGAAAGGGTGAGGATATTCTGGAAGAATATGTAATAAATTCATGGTAAGAAAAATTATTTTCTAATATGTAAAATATGATCACAGTTTACCAGTTGGAATAGACACATTCAATGAGGCCTGCTGATATGGTCTCTTATTGGTGGTCACTAACTGTAGATAGTGATTTAACCAGTGTGCATAAAATACCTGCTGCAGAGATGGCTCAGTGGTTAAGAGCACTATTTGCTTTTCCAGAGGTCCTGAGTTCAATTCCCAGCAACCACATGGCAGCTTGCAGCTCTGTGTAACTCCATTTCTAGGGGATCAAACACCCACACATGGACATGCATGAGGGAAACACCAATACACATAAAATAGAAATAAATAAATCATTAAAAAAGATTACTTATAGCCACTAAGCAGAAACAGGTGAAACTGTATAACTTAACTTCAAGGCTGGGCTGCTCTGTGTGGTGCCTTCCAGAAGAGTCCATCTAACAACAGCAGCAACAACAATAACAACAATAGAAATGGTTATAACAGACATGTACAATTGTAATTTGGATCATTTCAATTTGACTAAATCCAAATCCACATATAGCATTTAAGTGGGTAATTCCATACGTGAACATTATTTGTGTCAATATAGAGATATAAACACACAGCTAACAGAACTGAACATTTTTTTCTTATGTATGAGACTTTGGTGTAGAAAGGTAGAATAATTAGTTTGGTGTCTGTTGCTTTTGGCCATTTGGAACAATTTTATCTTTTAAGTGCATTTTAAAACACTTAAAACACAAATTACAAAGCAGAAACTCACATCTGGTTAAAGTGCAAAGACCAGTGTCTGTAGAATGATCTCCTACATATGGGACATTGTATTCCCTCTACCCTCAAGGTTCAGGGAACATCTCAGAAGTGAGGGCAGAAAGACTATAGAATCCAGAGATCAGAGAGGATTGATATGAAACAATGTTTTCTGAACAAGACAGGAGTGTTCATGAGCTCACTGTAGCTGCAGTTATCTGCACAAGATCAACACATCTATTGTGGGTTGCAGAATGGAATAGTCAATGCTCCAGATGGAGAGGGAAGAGGCTCATGAGCCCCCCCCTTAACTGACGTGCTCTTAGCAGTTGATGGCTGCTACAGGAGGGAGGGTTGGTTTTCTTTTAGTATGTGACCTCTGTTAGGTAGACCTTGTTCTGGTGGATGGCTCCATGTCCATGAGCATGTTGGCAGCAGTAATTGAATTAAGTGGGTTATAAAGAAATGTCCTCAAGGGGGACATGAAGTTGGGGGGAGGTGGGAAGGCAGGAGATAAATCTGGGAAAAGTTACGAGGAAGAGGAGCAAGGGGGCTGCATATGATCAAAATAGATGGTGTATCTGTATCAAGCACTCAAATGATTAAAAATATTATATGCAAAAAATTCAACATCCCTTCTTATGTTTGGGGGAGGTTCGATTGTCATTCTGGTCACAGCTACTTAAGGGATGAGTTCCAGTTGTGCAAGTGTGATTTTCTCAGAAATCTCTGAGATTTTATAGCCACTGTACTAAAGCTGCCATTCATTATTTAAAGCACAGGCAATGCCCCTCATTAGAGGATGGGTAAGTGTGTTTCTGATGAGCTTATATGAGTTGCTGATTCCTAAAGGAGCTATGATGTCGGCCGGACAGTACATGCCTGTCAATACCCTGAGATGCTGGCTGCGGTGTCAGAGTGGTAAGAAATAATGCTGAGAGTGTGCCAGGGCCAGGCAGAGGAAGTGATTCTTATCCCCAACTTGTCAAAATTCCAGAGCTCTGTCTCTTCTGAATATAGTGCAGTCCTTTCAGGGAAACGTGCGAAAGTCAGAGATGGAACAGGGATTGTTTCTCTTCTTGTTTATCTGCATTCTAAATATGAAGACCAATCTCCACTTTTCTCTTCCCCGAAGGCCTTCATATATTCTCTCATCTTCAGGGTAATAGTCCTTGATCTTCCATCGAGATTGTCCATATACATAGATAATAATGCCAATATCTAAAGAAGGCACAAACACATGGGCTTTTGGGAAGACAATACTGCCATAAAGCATCAAACCTACATAACTATCTTTTGTTAGAGCATTCCATCCAGAAGAGCATAGCCATTTCTTCCCCTGTCCCACAGGCCCCATTTCCTTAGACAAGATAACATTGTAGGCAAAAGGAAATTAAATCCCTTGCATGATAACAAGGATGTAGGCTTTGCAAGAAGTCAGGTTTCCAACTGCCACAATCCCAACACCAACAGCACCCTCAGCAGAGAGGGAATGTGACCTTAGGATGCTTTCAGGGTGTGGCCTGACATGAGAGTCTGGAGAATAGAACATGCCCTTGAACTCTTGTGTTTTTAAAACATAGTTATCTGATGACATTCTGTACTCCACTAGTGATGACATTTGTGGACTGACTTTGAAAATCATTCACGGCCTTTGCCACCTGTCTAGTGACTCCACACCTCTTCTTAAGCTTTTCCAGGACTCTTGATGACTTGTAATAAGTGTCCTGTTGGTCCCATATCTGTGCCATGCTGATTCTACAGTCCATGCTCTGGAGCTCTTCTGGGTACTTGGACAAACAGTACCCAGAAGAGACAGAACATAAGACAAAAAACAACCAGTCATGCCAAGACATGGGTCACTAGCCTGGGGACATGGCAAGAAACACATATAGGTTACATGTAACTCAAAAAAATTCTGTGTTCTCTCTCTTTTCCCCTTTGAGGAATATCTCTAGTACCTGATCTTCAGTTTGTCTGAGGTCACAGTATGGCTTTACCTGCAAGACAAAGAAGAAACAGGAGCAGACACATGGTAAACATAGTCAGGGAGGTCAGAGAAAGACTTGTCCATGAGCCAGGTCAGTCCTTAGTCCTCCCTGTTCTCCCTCTCTGGGACACCTGACTTAAGGGGAATCTTTGAAGCACCAAATTCCTCCAGAGGGTTGCCTTAGTCTCACAAATATTTGCCTCATATTCCTGCCCAATATTCCATAACATCAGTGAGGAAATACAGAAACCCTTAGACATGGAATAAGCAAGATCATCTGTGTTATAATGTATGGGGAAGTATGTGTGGAAATAAAATGATACCAACACAATACATTATTGGAATGACAGGAAAAATAATAGCCATTGTGTTTCGAAAAGGTTTTGCTAAGCAATAGATTGCTGCCAACATTGTTACCTACTATGCATTGATATATGAAGATTTCCCAGGACTGGGCAGCAATGATTCCCGTCCCTGCAAAGAGGGACCTGAACTGAATGGAGACACCAGAAGAGTCACTGACTTGTCATCAGGAAAAAAAATCCTACCCAGATTGGAAAGGCCAATGGAATAAAATAAAAATAATAATTCTTACATGCATAATTGACACTTTATCAAAGTCCCCATTCTTTATTAAGGAATTTTTAAAAATCTATTTTTTTTTGCTGTCACTACATAGAAGCAGAAAATAGAACAAGACAAAATCGAAGGCAGACATGTTTCAAAAGATGAAAGTGCAGTTCAGGCAGGGGGTCCCTCCATGTTCTCTGGCTCCACACAGTCACAGAGGGAAAAAGTGCTGACTGCAGAGAGAGGTAGGGACCTGTCTCGGAAAACCAGACACTCGGTCTAACAGGCTATGAAATGCAATCCCCAGATCTCAACAGGTGCCCAGACAGAAGCCTGGCAGACCATTTAAACTTCTGTGCTTAGCATAGACACGGGCTGTGTGCACCACAGAGAGAGCCATTCGGTAACGAGCAGTGGAGATGAGAGGAAAAGACAGGGAAACATAGAGGCAAAAAGATAGACAGCCAACACCACTTCCAGGTGTGCTTGCAGTCAACCGGGGGAAAAAATCCTGCAAATGGTAGAAAGGAATTTGTAGAGAAAAGTACTCAAGGCTTAGGAAACTAGAGACCTCCATTCTCGGGTGATTCCTTACAGTCAATGGTAGCCCTTTCTATCTACAGAGAGTTTCAAGGGACAGAGTATGGGGTGTGTGTGTGTGTGTGTGTGTGTGTGTGTGTGTGTGTGTGTGTGGTATGCGTTATGTATGCATGTGCATGTATGTGTGCACACACACATGTTCATGTGCATGAGGGCTGATCCTCTAGTATAAATCCTCAGGTGCTGTCCATTTTGATTTTTTTTGGGACATGGTCTTTCATTGCAATCTGGAACTCCCTGAGTAGGTTATTCAGGCTGACAAGCAAGCCCCAGATGTCACCCTCCATTTCTGCTTCTCCAGTGCTGAGATTCAAGCACATGTTGCCACACTTGGCCTTACATGTCAGTTCTGGGATTAGAACTCAGGTCCTCATGCAGTGTCTTGCCTGGTTTTGTGTGTGAACTTGATACAAGTTGGAGTTGTTACAGAGAAAGGAGCTTCTTTTGAGGAAATGCCTTCATAAGATCTAGCTGTAAGGCATTTTCTCAATTAGTGATCAAGAGGAGAGGGTTGAGCCCATTGTAGGTGGTGCCATCCCTGGACTGGTGGTCCTAGGTTCTATAAGAAAGCAGGCTGAGCAAGTCGGGGGAAGCAAGCCAGTAAGCAGCACCCATCCTTGGCCTCTGTGGCAGCTCCTGCCTCAAAGTTCTTGCCCTGTGTGAGTTCTTGTCCTGACTTCCTTTGGTGATGAACAGCAATGTAAAAGTGTAAGCTGAATAAACCCTTTCTTCCCCAACTTTTTTCTTGGTCACGATGTTTTGTGCAGGAATACAAACCCTGACTAAGATATGCAGCAAGGACTTTATTGACTAGGTCATCTCTACAGTCTGAACAAAGAATCCAAACCCAAATTCTGGGCCTGGATGTATGTGGTTCAACCTCCCGAAGATGACAAACCGGAGTCTTCTTTGTGTTGGATGGGCACACATTGTCTCTATCTTTTCCTCTATACTCGTTCAAATCCTGCAGAGTAAAGTCTCTGACTTAGATGAAAATGGAGAAAATATATTTTCCTTACTGTTGGGTTGTTTCTGATGAAGATATTCCTGGTGTCTATTTCCTGATGTAGATGTTATTTTAGTGTTTACATTTTAATTCATATACAGATCAGATAATATGGAGTATGCAAATACACACCCGTTGTTTGTTATGTCTTACCTATCTAAGCAGTTTTCTTCTTTATTTTCAATATTTATTTCTATGCATTATCCATAAATGTATTATTCTCTTTCACCTACTATTAATACAACAAAATCCACTTAAAAATCTTTTTTTTCCTTTAAGAAAATGAGTTTCTGGGGTCTAGAGCGATGGTTCAGCAGGTGAAAGAATCTGCTGCTCTTGCACAGGACCTGGATTTGGTTCCCAGCACCCACAAGGCCATTAGTGACTTTAGTCTCATCTTCTGCCTCTACAGGCACTGCACACACATGGTGCACAGATATACATACACACATCACATAAAAACAAATACACCTTTAAAAAAAGCAAAATAAAATCTTTGAAAAGTAGATGAGCGATTGGGATTTACATGTGAAGTTTTCTCCAAGGCTGTGTGAAAGGGTTGGTTGTTAGCTCCAGGAAGTGTTGTGGGGGGGGGATTGAATCATGGGGCGTTAAATTCACCAATGGGTTAATGCTCTGCTGAGCTCATACTGGATGGGCTGTTTGGAGGAACTGGGTCACTATGGCCATGCCTTTGAAGGGACTATTTTGTCTCTTCCATTTTTTCTCTCTGCTTCCACCACAAGGAGAGGAGCTTTGTTCCCCCACTTTCTCCTGCTGTCATAATGTCATTGCATTATCAGCAATGACGTCAGTCAACCACAGACAGAAACCTCTGGAACAATGAGCCCAAATAAATGTTCTTTCCTTGTGTGGTTTTCTAACCAACACATGGTCTGCATCTAAGTCATTGTAAGACTCGACCAGCCTTAACTTACCGGACCCCCTGAGTGGACCATGCAGAGATAAAAATCGATGCAAAATGCAATAGGATTTTTTATTAAAACCAGCATGCTGGGGCCGCTCTGCACATGAAGAGAGTATGACCACGACCCTCATGCTGTGCGGGCCTTTATACCCTTCTCACGTCCACCACCATTAAGCACAATGTGATTGGCAGAACAGTGTTACATTCAAACTAATTGGTTGTTAGGTGATGAGGTAGGTGGCCAATGGTCAGTCCTTCGGGATGCATTGGTCTCCTCCTCCCCTTTGTGGTCTGAGAAATGTAACTCAGACTCTGACTTTCTTAAAGTTTCTGAGTTAACTCTTTCATCATCACTAACACCCATAGACTCGAGAATGTTGTTTCTGTAATTTATAATACTATCAGATGAGAATATATGTTGATGGTTTTATGGCTACTGGTGCTCATTGCTATTTGCCTACAAAAGACTATGTTAATGTGTGTTCTGTGAGGTTATCTACTTCTTCAACCCAATAGGTCTCATGGCTCTTTATCTTGTTAGTTTCTGAATGTTAGCATATTTTGAACGTGAATCCTGGTAGAAAATAGACAAAGCAATTCCATCTCATAGGATGCTTTCTACTTTAGCCTCAGGGGAATTGCCCATCTTCTTCAAAGGGCCAGTTGAATGTCAAAATATTCAATGAGAATTCTAAGACCAGTTTTGCCAATTATGAGAGTCCTTGTCACTTGAGCAGGTACTATTTCAAATCCTGAACGGCTGTAGACTGCCTTCTCCTTCAAGCCATCCTTTAAGAGCAAGGTCAAAGTAGCTTTTATTTCCCAGAGTCTTTAAGATAAACAACCTGGAAGCACAAAGCAAGTGAATAGTGAATTATTGTTACAAGCTAGAAACTAAATTGACCTAATTTAAGTACAATGCCCCTTTAACATAATTTCTGGTTATATCATTCTAAAGACTTTGAAAAAAAGGCTTAGTCAGTTGCCATTCTGACTGAATACTTCTTGTTCCTGGGTTGGTTTACCCCCTCACCTCTTTGGAAAGGTGAGTTTAGGACCAGAAAGAATCTGTAGGGAGCCCACAGAGCAGACCTCTAACCAGGAGGGAGGGTGAATCAGAGAATTACAAATTCAAGGCCAGCCTGGACAATTTGGTGAGAACTTGTTTCAAATAAAAAGTGAAAAGTGCTTGCCTAGCATCCTTGGAACCCTAGGTTCAATCCCTAGAACAATAAAACCATGTTCAGAAAGAATCTATTGGATCCCCTAAATGAGCTGCCTTGTCTGGCCTCAGAGAGAGAGGATGTGCCTAGTCCTGCTGTGACTTGCTATGCCAGGGTGGGTTAGTAGCTAGGGGGTGGCGTTGGTTCCCCTTAATAAGAGGAGAAGGGAGGGTGGGTATGGGGGAGGCTATGTGAGGGGCAGACTGGGAGGAGGAGGGCTTAGAGCAGGATGTTGAGTGAATAAATAAATTAATTAATGGGGAAAATCTATTGGGATTCTTGCTTTATCAGTATTATTCCTAAGAGTCTTTGTTAGTCAGCTTGTAGAACATTTATAATGGAGACAGGCTCAAAAAATGGAGTGACTGCATTTTAAAAGAATAATTAGCTGTGATTATTATGAAAAGAAGAATTGAAATCATGTTAATGTGCCATTATACTGCATGACATCAGGAAGAATTAGAGTAATGCTTGTTGAAGTAAGATGTGTTCTGTTAATTCAGGAGAAAGGGTCTATAGCCAACATTAAGAGGGTGAAATTTGCTGAAATTTAAAAATGAGAGCTTGGTCTCTGTTACCTTTGCTAAACTGTTCTCTCTCATCATCTAAAGGGTCCCTGGCCTTGACTGTCTTCTACAGATAGCAAGAGGTCCAATGAGGCTTGGCTGAAGTTGGAGTCAGTAAAAAGGTAAGAAAGTGCACATCAGTTCTTCCAAGTTGCATGCTAAGGAGTAATGCCTCCTCCTCATGTAGGCCCACAAACAACTGTCTTACTTAGGGATTCTATTGCTGTGATAAAACACCATGACCAAAAGCAAGTTGGCAAAGAATGGGTTTATTTGGCTTCTGCTTCCTTATCACTGTTGATCAATAAAAGGAGGCCAGGACAGGGACTCAAACGGGGTAGGATCCTGGAGACAGGTGCTGATGCAGAGGCCATGGCTTCTCCTCACAGCTAGCTCAGCCTGTGTTCCTATAGCATCAGGATTACCAACCCAGGGATGGCACCCATCAGCCCATCAATCCTAATTAAGAAATGCCTTACAGGCTTGCCTCTGCCCCTGATCTTATGAAGGCATTTTCTTTCCTTAGGTGAGGTTCCCTCCTCTCAGATGACATTAGATTGTACCAACGTGACATAAAATAATCCAGCAGGGTAGCATACTGGTGAAAGACTGGCTCCTCTGCCTTCATTGTGCATCTGCTTCCTTTATTTTCTCAGCTTCCATCCTGACTCTGCACAGGCACGTGCATCTCTATGGAGTGTGTGTCTACCTAGTCTGTCCTATCCCCACTTCAGTGGTGAAGGCATAAAGATAAGATCCCAGTAGAGCAAAGCCTCAAAGAATAGGATATCCCCAAATGAGAGTAATTAGCCACAGACACTGGATAGGAAACTAATGGTCTCTCTCTCTCTCTCTCTCTCTCTCTCTCTCTCTCTCTCTCTCTCTCTCTCTCTCTCTCTCTGTGTGTGTGTGTGTGTGCCTGTGAAAGTCAGAAGAGGGTATTATTGGACCTCCTTGAGCTGAAATCAAACAGGAGGTAAACCTGGGTCTCCTTCAAGAGCAGTAGTTGCCTTTAGCCATTGAGCCACCTATAGCCCTGGTAAGTCATTGAGTTTGGAGAGGAAGTGACTGGGTATCTCCTGGAATAGGACATTTCATTGCCAGTACTCAGTGTTCTCTATGTTCCTCTTTATGATATCCCCAAGAAAGTATGCATTAATGTGTGTGTCACAGGTGTCAGTGGCACATGGACACAGACCTGAGAGATTTACAGAAGGGTCCCTTGGACTGACACATGAGTGTGGTTCCCAATGTATGCATGCATAGTGCCACATAAAGAAATGCAGTGTGTCAGGAGACCATGAGCACACTGATATTAATGTAAACATAACATGCAGGGGGAAGCCATAGTGGAATTTGGACCTAGTGGAGAAATACGTAATGACCTGCTGTTCTAGGCAGAATTAAATGTAACTATTGTGAGGTTTAGCCAGATTAGCACAGACAGTTTGGATTCTGCAGTGCCCATAAATAATGATCAAAGGGCTGGAGAGATGATGATTCAGTGGTTAAGAGCATGTGCTGCTCTCAGAGAGGATCTGGGTTCAATTCCCAGCATCCACAGAGAGTCTCACAACCATCTGCAACTCCCATTCCAGAGGATCCCTTTCTACTGGCCTCTGAGGGCAATGTAGATTAGTGCTGTGACCCTTTAATACAGCCCTCATGTTGTGAAGCCCCCCCCATAAATCATTTTGTTGCTACTTTATAAATCATTATGTCAATATGTCATATGCAGGTTATCTGATATGTGACCAACCAAAGGGGTCATGACCCACAGATTGAGAATGGGTAATGTAGGCAAAGCACCCAGACACATTAAAAAAAATAAGTTTAAAAGATAATGAGCAAAATATCTGCACTACTAAATATGGACTTGTCTGTCATGATACAAAGATTCCACGGGCTGCTTGTCAGAGCCTTGTGGGCAGTCTTACTGGACATTCCAGCTGACCAAAACCATCAGCTCTTAGCTGACCACAATCATCCAGGGAGCTGACTCTGACTCTTCACTTTTCCTGCAAGGTCTTCTCACTGAGGAGTCTTAGTGAGCAACACGGAGAGCGGCTAGTCAAGGACTTTAGCATCTGAGCCCTGTAGACCCACAGGACATGGAGGACTGTGTGCACAAGGTGACCACACAGGAAGTGCGCTGAGCAAAGCCATCAACTTTCTCAGATAGGAATAGAAGTATCTTCGGAAGAGGATCTGTAAGCGCTTTCTAGGATGAAGAAAGTGTGTTTTCCCTTGAATCTATGGTCACAGACAAGATGCATCCTACCAAAAAAAATAAAGAGTTTACCAATATCATTTTAAACAAGTTTCAGAAACCCATCCAAATCTGAGACAGGAGCATACTCAGCACCCACCTATCCATGGCTGAGGTACTAGGCTGGCATTTCATCTAACGAGACATTCTGTATCATCCAGAACCTTACCCAGGGACACTCCATAAATTCTAGAATATATGCTGGGGTCCCATGGACCCCAGTCTCTATTTCAATAGGCATTGTATTTGTGAGTCGGTATGAATAAGCTTGAGTTTCCACCTAGAGCAGGTGTCAGTCTTCCTCACTGGGCTGGAGTGCCAGGAGTGAAGGCTGGACCATACAGGCTGTTGTCAGGGAAATACAAGATGCCCAGGTTGGACCACTGTGATAGTTGGCAGGGCTTTCCACAGCAGGTTGCTATGCTATCTTCTCAGTCTTTTCTCCACGCCTCATGCAAAAAGATGCATTTTGTCTAAAATAACAAAAGAATGACAGTGGACCAGACCATCAGATGTATGGGTAAATATAACAAGGACAGTTCTGCATAGGTGAAAGCCAAAGGAGAAGTAAGGACCTGATGCAGACTCTGGGTGGATGCACGATGTCCCAGATTTACAGACTTTTAACAATAGGGGGCGATAGGAGCCCGTGTTGCCCATAGTCTTTGTTCTGCTTGCTAAAACTTAAACCCTTTTCTGGCTCCCAGAGGCAATTCCCAAGTGAAATATGCATGTGCTGTTACCTGTGCCTTGCATAGCTCTTCAGTGAGTTAAACAGAGCCAGTTTCCTCTGGCTGATGTAACTACAGGAGACTCCATGGAGATTCTGTTCCCACAGCATCCTGAGGGTGATAACACCCAGCCTTTCCACAGCAGCCCTGAGCAAGGCTGTAGCAAGAGGCACTAATGCCTCTGAGCTCTGACATGTTTCCTGACCCCTTTTTCGCTTCCACCCCTCCCTGAAGATGAACTGTGTATTGCCCAGTTTTCACGAGGATTGGGAGGACAGAAATGAACCTGGGAGTTGATGCAGCTCCCCTTTCTGTTTGTCCAATCAGTTTCTTCTCCCTACTCCCTTCCCAGGGGGTGCGATCAATGTCTGAAGCCCCAGACTTTGCCAATTATTGTCATCTTGCATCTATCTGGGGTGAGGGAGAAGCCACTCCAGATCACAAAGAGATGTGATTGTAGGACACAAATTCGGGGGTGGGACATGGTTACCTTAAGTTGTCTGGAAGCCCTTCAGCTGGTCCTGGAGTATTGAATTCTGAACCTTCTCAGGAAATACTCAAGAAGGTGTAAGAATCACATGTTGAAGGAAGTTCTATATTTAGTAGCTCAGTGTCTATGCTCTTGGGGAAAGACATCACATATGAAGCCTCTCGCCCATCCCTCTTCACAGTATCCTGTGAACCACTAATATGTCAAAGAACGAAAGCTTTATAGGCAGGATCAACTCCAGCCCTGGCTTCATAAAACAGGGATGCCTTGACTTCCATGCTCCTGTTTTCAACATTTAACTAAGGTTTTGGTGATGGACACTGATTCTCTAGATTGCTTCATGGCCAAGGAAAATAAAGAAAACTCTGTGACTCCTTCTCCATCTTTTTCTTCCAAACCAAACACTAATATTGTTTGTCACTGTGCTAAATATACTAGTATTTATCTTGGCATTTTTTCCGATCACCACAGGCAGTGTTAGGGGCTGGTTTCTGATTAACAGATGCCCACAAGGGGCATCATTGCTGTGAGCCTAACACATTACATTTTCACATAAAACTTTTACAAGCAGTGGTACAGGGCAACCCATAACCATTTCCTGTAGAAGAAACAGGAAGCATGGTCCTAACTGATAGGAAAGGAAGAGTTTCTGGGGTGGAAGACTTTCTCCGAGGATTCTCTCTAAACAAGACAAGGTCAGGGGCATCCTTTTAGATGTCTCTGTTATTTTCTCCTGCTGTTTTTTTATTTTAAGATTAAAAAAATAACAATAAAAAGAACCTTTTCAGAAATCGCCCTTAATTGATAGAGCTTCCCCTCCCTTCCTGTCTGTTAATGAAACATCCTGCCTTCAGCTTGGAAACAGCCAAGCGTGTGATGATTTGTAGCAGACAAGGTAAATGGTCCTCATTCCGTTCTTCCCAGTCTCTTGAGTGGGGCCTTTGAAAAGGTCCCGTCACTGTTTTCATCATTGGAAGGATTCTCTTTATTGGAAAATAGAGAGCTGGGAGAATTTGTGTTGGGGGCGATTCTTCTTTCTGGAGAGGATGATGGCATGGCTGAAATTATGGAAGCATAAAAGCTGCAGGTTCTCTGTAATGGGCCCCACTCAGTATTATTAATAACCACACATAGGCACTTTTATGTTGGCAACTGGCTTCAATCATTTTTATCACGTAATAGCTGCAGAGGTTGAGCGAGTTTCTCCGTCTCTTTGCAAGATTGGGTCCTAGTTACAGATAGTTTTAGAGCTCGGAGGAAAATCCCAAGACTCATTCAGGTGATGCTTGTGAATTATTAATTCATGAAATAGTTTATGCATACCTGCACACACACACCGGGGTACATCAGCAGGATAATCCAGTGGGCACAAGGCTGTCTCATTTAACCCACACAATAGTCCTCAGAGAAAGATGCTGTGGCTTTGGCTAGATTCCATCCCAGGCTGCTGCTCAAGCCACGCCCACAGCAGCAAACTCTTTCTTCTGTATGAGAAATAGCAAGCCAGCTACCTAGACTCTTATCTGAATCTCTATCCTCAGCCAACAAACCCTCTAGGTGACAAGACCCTTTGAAAACAGCAGACTCCTTTCTTATTTCCCTAGGGAAGTTTAGAGAGCTCAGACTGTCAGACTCTGGGGACATCACTGACACACCAGTGTCAATTCCTTCATCTGTATAATGGGTGTGATTCAAATAGGTGTACCCTCTCTCCTCACTTCCTCCATAGCTTTGGAGCAACACAGTCCTTCCTGAAAATTAAATACCCACTTCTCCTCTAACATCTCCTGGGGAGTCAAAGACATCTTTACTGCATGAAACCACCTGTTCTCTGAGACCTAGAAGAAAGGACAGGGGCACACACATGCACGCACACACCACACACACACACACACACACACACACACACACACACACACACACACTGAATGATTCAAGGGCCTGAACTGTCTTCAGAGGAGCTGCTGAAATACTGTCTGTCTGACCAGTGTTAACACCTCTTCTAAAGAACCTCTTACCCAAAGTACAAAGTACCTCAGTTTCTCCTCAAGCACAAGAATTGTGAAACGTCTTCACAAATGAGGAAACTGGGGGGTTTGAAAAGATAAGTCATGATGATAAATTAAAACATGGGGTTAGTCTAGGTGTGATCTCAGTGCACAGGCTGTGGTGAAACTCCTTCACCCATGATCTCGGACACAGAGCTCATAGCCAGCACTGACGACAGAGACATGAAACCAGCTAAGGATGAGGCTTCTCTGTAGGGAGCCTAGGAATCCCCAGGTGAGGGAAGTCCCGACTGAGTGTGTAGTGTTGACTTGGGCACAGGCAGGACAAGCATGGAGGTTTTAGAGCCATGGGACATTGGCAAAGCTGTTTTCAAATGGGCCAGAATTCAAGTTGGCAAGGCTTCTTTCTTGATGATGGATCAGTGTGCACAAGAGGAGCGACAGCAGCTTCTTCCTTTCCCAAGTGTTTACAGCCTGAGATTGCTTGCCTACAACACCCTTCTATCAGACAAGCCCCTGTGCCCAGCTGTACATGATAAATACGCTGAAGTTCCAGTGGGGCCATGGTAGGTGCCACTCCATCTGAGTGCACACTCCCCTCCCCACCTCAGCTTTTCCGTACATGTGTCTGTGTGCAGCATCTTCTTCATTGATAAGCATTCACACAGCTATTGAATGTTTATTGAGGCAGACTCTCAAATTTACTTAGGACTATCACATTACATGAGACTTAGCATTCTAAGAACAACTTGTCAAAGTGAGTTCTCCCCTTCCACCATGAGAGTCTCAGGGACTGAGCTTAAATCTTCAGTCTTGGCAGCAAGCTCATTTATTGTCTGAGCCATCTTACTGGTCCAGGACTATCATAGATAATGCAACCTGATGAGGGAGATACTATTCTTATCTCTTACAGATGGGGAATGAAGTAAGTTTTATGACCGAGATGACACGATAATTAGTGTGATTAGATTTCTAATCCAAATCTGACAGATTTAAGAGTATAGATTCTTGATCAGTATCTCACGTTGCTTGCAGAACACAAATTATAAGAAAACTTGGCTTTATAGAGCAATTTACTATAGATAGAACTATATTCCCAATAATTATCTCTGCAGAAATATATTTGGACTATCCTCATTATCAAACATGGAAACAAAACTCTTAAGTGAAATATTGATATATCAGTTGCAGCAAAATAATAGAACACCATAACCAAGTGTGTAGATGGATCAGTTATAGCAACATAATAAAATACCATAACCAAATGTGTTGCTAGATCAGTTGTAGCAACATAATAGAATATCATAACCAAGTGAGTTTACTTCAGTAATTACAGCAAAGTTATTATTGAGTCACTAAAGAAAATAAGTCATGTGAATCATTCCAACTAATATCAGTATATCTGACTTTAGGTTAGCTACTTTTCTCGTTATGATAAAATACCCAACAAAAGCAACTTAATAGAGAAGGCCTTTATTTTGACATACAGTTAGAGGGGCTATAGCCTGCCATGGTGGAGAAGGCATGGCTGATATACAGTTAGAGGGGCTATAGCATGGCTATAGAAGCATAAGGAATCATCTATAGTTAAGATTCAGAGAGAACACAGGAAGTGGGGCCAGACTTTCAAACTTCAAGACCCACCTCACTTCCTCTTACAAGGTTTTGTCTCCTAAGTACTCCATAATCTTTCTAATCAGCACCACCATCCGGGCACCAGTGTTCAAATATGAACCTATGAGAGTCATTGCATCAAGTTATAACAATTGGGTAATCTGTAAACTTTTGCTTCTCTTTATTATTTTAATGATTATTTTATTTATTTGCATTTCAAATGTTGTCCCCCTTCCCAGTCTCCCCTCCACAACCCCACAATCCCATCTCCCCCCTCTTCCTTTAGGAGGGTACTCCCCAACTCACCCACTCCTGTCTCACCCCTCTAGCATCTCCCTTCACTGGCACAACAAGCCTCCACAGGACCAAATGCCTCCCCTCTCAATGATGCCAGATAAGGCAATCCTCTGCTACATATGTAGCAGGAGCCGTGGACCCACGCATGTATACTCTTTGGTTGGTGGTTTAGTCCCTGGGAGCTCTGCGTGGTTCAGTTAGTTGATATTGTTGTTCTTTCTATAGGGTTTCAGTCCCCTTCAGCCCCTTAAGTCCTTCCCTATCTCTTCCATTGAGATCCCTGGGCTCAGTCCAATGATTGGCTGCAAGTTCTTTCATTTGTCTTAGTCAGGGACTGGCAGAGCCTCTCATAGGACAGCCCTACTGGGCTCCTTTCTGCAAGCAGTTCTTGGCCTCAGTAATATCTAGATGTCACACTGAGGGCTTAGTGCTCACTTTTTCTCAGCACTTTGACTAGTTATAAGCCTCTGCAGCCACTGAAGCCAATTGCAAAAACCAAACAAACAAACAACAAAAACAACAAAAATCTTCCTTAACAAAGCCTGAGAACAGCCCAGGTCAGTGGGCATAAATACAAATATCTAGAAGGCAATTTAACAGCATATCCATTAGCAAAATAGTAAGGGCAGGTTCTACTCTAGGTTCCATGGCCTTCCCAGACATGTGCTTTTGTCAGATATCGCAGTGAAATTCCCCAAGTGGAGTAGGCCATGATCCTGTCAAAAGTGGTTAGGTACACCACAGCAGTAGGGCCACTAATGCACCATGGGTATTTCTTGTCAGGTAAGTTGATATTATTATATGTAGGGGCTTTAGTGGTTGCTTTAGTGGATGGCCTAGCCATACACTGATAGGCAGAAAGAGGAGGAGAGGGAAGGAGGGAAAGAAGGAAGAGGAGGAGAAGGAAGAGGAGGAGGAAGAGGAGAAGGAGGAGGTATTGGAGGAGGAAGAGGAGGAGGAAAAAGAGGAGGAAGAGGAGGAGTAAGGAGGAAGGGGAGGAGGAAGAAGAGAAGGAAGAAGGAGGAGGTGGAGGAGGAGGAGGAAGGAGGAGGTACAGATGTGAGGGATCTGATCATATCTCATCGCATAATGCTATAAAATTCTAGAATAATTTTTAGAAGGAAAGTAAAACATCTATGCCTATACCAATTTTAAAAATGGATCTTACTATAATTTTTGATCATCACATTAAAATGTTGGAAGAGGGACTGGAGAGATGACTGAGCCTCTGCTCTGGCAGAGGACCCGAGTTCATCTCCCAGTACCTACATGGGTGGTTCGAGGTTGCCTGCACTTGCAGCTCCAGGGAATCTGACAGGTCTGGCCAGCGAGGGTACCTGCACGAATCTGCATACTCCCACCCACAGACACACAATTGGAAATACTAATAGAGAAATCTTCAGTTAAAGGACAAGGGAGGACATGCCCCATCCTCTGCATTGTGCCGTTTTCTAAAGTGGTTTAGTAAAGGCAATAAAGTAAGAAAAGAGTAGTGTGATATTTGAAAGTGGCAGCAGAATTTGCCATAATTACTAACGGATTACCCACGAAAATCAGAGAGAATTAAGGCATCCAGGTTTGAAATGTTAAAGAAAAACTCAAATTTTTCAATAGTCAATTTAGTAAAAATGTTTGAATAAATTTAGTTTTACAGACTGTCCACTTTATAGTAAAGATTTTTTGACTATTTTTAAAAGAATTTTGTATATATACATATGTATATATACATACACACACATATATATATACATACATACATATGTGTGTTGGTGTGTGTGTGTGTGTGTGTGTGTTTAATATTTGTGCTGGTTAGTTTTTATTGACATCACAAATTAGTTACTGAGGAAGAGGGAACCTCAATTGAAGAATTGCCTTCATCAGACTGGCCTGCAGACATTTTTGTGGGGCTTTTTTTTTGTATTAATAATTGATGTATGTGGGCCTGGGCCACTCTTGGAAGAACCACTCTTAGGCGAGTAGTCCTGAGGTGTGTAAGAAAGAAAGCTGAAAAGGTTATAGGAACAAGCCCATAAGTAGCATTCCTTCGTGGTCTCTGCTTCAGTTCCTGCCTTGATTTTCTGCCTTGCCTTCCATTGATTATAGACTTTGGTTGGGAAGTGTAAGCCAAGTAAACTTTTTCCTCCCTGTGGTATAAGATTGGTGTTTGGGACAAATTGCCACCATCTTCAGGAGTTCTACTGGGACTGCTTGTAAAAGATTGTTACAGTTGGGTCTGTTGATAAACAGAAGGAGGGGACAAGGTGGGTCATGGGACCCCGCCCAGTATTCAGATACCCAACAACTAGCTGTGTGCAATATGCCTTAAGTGCACAAGGCCTGGTGGTCTCGGGGGAGGATATAGGCAGGGAAGAACTAGGAGAGAGGATTCCACTTAGATGGCTATGGGATAACCCTAATCTCTGCTGGGAGCAGACTTTCCAATGAGTCCTTTTGCTTGGAGAAAGAATCCACTCTCTTGTAAGCAAATCCTCCCTATATTCTGTAAGGAATCCTAATAAAGTCATTGGTTCCCCAAGCGACCTTTGTTGGCATTGTACCTTTAATTTGCCTTTGAGACCTCAGGAGGATGATGGATGCTATTTATATCTCCTGCAGGGAAGATATTTTAGCCACACCATTTAGGTTGTTTTATTCTTTAAGTCATGATGGCATTAAGTTATTGTAGCAACAGAAAGCAAACTAGGACAATCTTTCCTTTGGCTATTGTATATCATTAAATCCTACCATACTAAAAATAACTTAGCAAGGACCTGCTCATTTCAATATTGGCAGAAATGACTGTGTGCCCAACTCTTAAGCTCCTTCTAAATCTTTCTCAGTAGAACTGTGTTGTTAGCTGAATGACTCTGGCTTTTGAAATATAAATGGATTTTTCTCTCTAGTCGAGGAATGCCACATCAATCTTCCCAGTAGATTTTCCAGGGCACGTCCAGCATTCTAGAGTGCCTCTAACCTGCTTCAGACTCAGATTTGTAGAGTATTCTCAGAAAAGTCACAGGCTATTTAGTGTAGTCTACTAGAAGGCGAGCCCTTTTGGACACAGGATTAGTAGAGGCTGTGACAAATTGATCCAAAGGGAACATGAAACTTCACTCCTGGAATACCTTGTAACCTGTGGCCTTGCAGCTATCAGTTTGACGATTTTTTTTAATGCCTTAACTGTCAAAGCAGTCGCTGAACCAGGTGTCTGGAGTTTACTGGTAAAGTAGTCTCTTTCAGTCGGGAGCAATCGCAAGAGTTCAACTCAGCCATTTTTTTTTCTCTTTTTTTTTTTATTTTTTTTTATTTTTTTAATTTACATTCCAAATCACTTCCCCTTTCCCGTTTCCTCCCTCCCCGAAAGTCCCATAAGCCCCCTTCCCTCCCTCTTTTCTCCATTCAACCCCCATTCGTTACTCTGTCCTGGCGTTCCCCTACATCCAGTCTTTCCAGGACCAGGGGTCTCTCCTTCCATCTTTTTAGAAATCTATTGATATGCGGATTGTGCCTAGGGTATTCCGAGATTCTGGGTTAATATCCCCTTATCAGTGGCTGCATACCATGTGTGTTCTTTTGTGATTGGGTTACCTCACTAAGGATGATATTTTCAAGTTCTGACCATTTGCCTAGGAATTTCGTGAATTCATTGTTTTTAATTGCAGAGTAGTATTCCATTGTGTAAATATACCACATCTTCTGAATCCATTCCTCCGTTGAGGGACATCTGGGTTCTTTCCAGCTTCTGGCTATTATAAATAAGGCTGCTATGAATATAGTGGAGCATGTGTCCTTATTGCATGCAGGTAAAGTCTCTGGGTATATGCCCAGGAGTGGTATAGCCGGATCCTCTGGGAGTGTCATGCCCAGTTTTCTGAGGAACCGCCAGACTGCTTTCCAGAGTGGTTGTACCAGCCTGCAATCCCACCAGCAGTGGAGGAGTGTTCCTCTTTCTCCGCATCCTCGCCAACAACTGCTCTCCTGTGTTTTTGATCTTAGTCGTCCTGACTGGTGTGAGATGGAATCTCAGGGTTGTTTTGATTTGCATTTCCCTAATGACTAAGGATGATGAACATCTCTTTAGGTGCTTCTCAGCCATTAGATATTCTTCAGGTGAGAACTCTTTGTGTAGCTCTGTACCCCATTTTTTAATAGGGTTACTTGCCTCTCTGGAGTTTAACTTCTTGAGTTCTTTGTATATCTTAGATATTAGCCCTCTGTCGGATGTAAGGTTGGTAAAGATCAAGTTGTCATTGGAAGTCTTCCAACCAAAAAAAGCACAGGTCCAGATGGTTTTAGTGCAGAATTCTATCAGAATTTCAAAGAAGACCTAACACCAATACTCTTCAAACTGTTCCACAAAATAGAAACAGAAGGAACACTACCCAACTCGTTCTATGAAGCCACAATTACACTAATACCAAAAGCACACAAAGATCTGACGAAGAAAGAGAATCTCAGGCCAATCTCTCTTATGAATATCGATGCAAAAATACTCAATAAAATTCTTGCCAACTGAATCCAAGAACACATCAAAATGATCATTCACCACGATCAAGTAGGCTTCATCCCAGGGATGCAGGGATGGTTCAATATAAGGAAATCCATCAATGTAATCCACTACATAAACAACCTCAAAGAAAAAAAACACATGGTCATCTCATTAGATGCTGAGAAAGCATTTGACAAAATTCAGCATCCTTTCATGCTAAAGGTCTTGGAAAGATCAGGAATTCAAGGCCCATATCTAAACATAGTAAAAGCAATTTACAGCAAACCAGTAGCCAGCATCAATCTAAATGGAGAGAAATTTGAAGCAATCCAACTCAGCCATTTTTTGAAGGTTGGGAATCGGCAGCCTAAAAACTATTACCTAAAGAGAGAGGGAAAGAGAGAGAGAGAGAGAGAGAGAGAGAGAGAGAGAGAGAGAGAGAGAGAGAGAGAGAGAGAGAGAATTCCATTGGTATACTATACTGTGGTGGGAGTCCCTGTTAATTATACTAGAAAATATGATCATAAGCTAGGGATATAAGGTCATTCTGAGCCCAATATCTAAGCATTAAATAGCTGACATATTAAAACAATTATATTGGGCACCATGACGCGAAACCACATTAAGGATGAAGTAGGTTAGCACAGGTGTGCTAGCCTACCGTGATAAGGTGTTCATTTTATCAAAGGGTGAACACTCAAAACAGCAGCGAAGAGTTAACAATAGAAATCTTGAGAGATAGTTGAGTGAAGAGGCTCTTGCCTCTTAGCCCAGCACGTAGGGGGCTGAGACAGGTTTATGACAAGGTCAGCCTGGCCAAGGTAGGGAGATATTCTATCCTACCCCACCACAACACCATCCTTTGGGAGGTTGTCAGGTATACGAGGAAGTAGGCTCTCATTAGCCCTCCTCAGGGTTGAAAAAGCTAATGAACTGTGGTGATATTTCCCACGTCAGCGGCTCACTACATGCAGTACCCTGCGGATGCATGCGGCCTCCAGACACCACAGAGAAGCTGTAGACTCTCGCCACACGGCTGCACAAGCCCACGTGTTGCCTTGCTTTGATTCTGAAGAACAAAGTCTTTGCCTCAAAACTGTTACTTTATCTCTTCTAAAATGTTCTTCCTTCCTACTTCCCTTTAATTGACTGTTTTATTTTTCATTCTGGTGTTTCATACCCTGTCTAGCTCTCATCAATCCAACTCCTTCACCCAATTTATGAGCTTTCTTCATTTTCTTGTTGCATTTCTGTCCTTATGATTTAGAGCATAAGTTAAAAATGTTTAATTGTGAATTTATTTTGATCTTCTACAAATAGGATTGTGTGTGTGTATTTTGAGTGCAAGAAATGTGAAAACAGTAGTCCTGTTTTCACAGTGCATGTGGTACCTGATAGCTGTGGTCATTGGGCAGGGATTTCTATACCAATCTAACAGAATGAATGGATCAAGTTGCATATGAAGAGACAAAGGGATGGATGGGAGCCTGGAAAGAGGAGAGAGCATGGCTTGATCAGTTTCTCTCACACTTTCTCTTTTCCTTGGTGTTACTGGGGGTTCACAAAAGACAATTGAGAGAGGAAATGATGGAGTCAAGTGTCAGGAGTGTGGCTCTGTCAGCCCAGTGGGGAAAGGACCAGAGAAGGAAGCCTAATATGGGTTGCTATGGCAACAGCAAGGGGAATACACCACTCGCACCAATCTGTGAGAACTTGGAAGACAAATGGCACCGGGTTTGTGAAGACGGCTGGTGAAATTCAATTTAAAGTGTGGATCCTTTACATTTAAATGTTCCTGTGGATTTGGGGTCTGGAAGGCAACCTTGCTTCTCTTTGGATGGATTTTACAAACCTCAGAAGAGTATATTTACAACTGAAGAACGGGGTTTGGTGGATTTGTTTCACAAAAGATGTAAGAATACCAAGAATATTGGGCACTGTTGGAGAGACTCAGATATTTGGATATATTGTTGGTAAATAGAATGAGCACTCACACCATCTGTGGCGGCTTTCTGCTCCTGTGACAAACGCCTAAGATAACAAACTTATCAAGATAAAAGTCTCATTTTGGCTCCTGGCTTTGGAGGCTCCATGCCTTAGTACATTGGCCTCCATTACTGCACACATGTGATAACACATGTTTTTTCTTTTATAGAAAATAGAGTTTTTTCTTTTTATACAATATATTCTGATTATGATTTCCCTTCCCCCTACTCTTCTCAGGTCCTTCCCATCCACATCTACCTCCGTGTTGCCTCCTGTTCAAAAACAAGCAGGCATCGAAAATATGCTGGATAACTTTCTGTCAACTTGACATGATGAAGTCATCCAAGTGGAAAATCCTCAACTGAGAAAAGGCCTCCAAAGGATGAGGCTGTAGGCAAGCCTGTGAGGCATTTTCTTAATTAGTGATTGATGGGGGAGGGCCCAGGCTATTAGGTGGTGCTATCCCTGGGCTGGTAATCCTGGGTTCTATAAGAGAGCAGGCTGAGCAAGCCATGAAGGGCAAGCCAGTAAGCAGCACCCCTCCATGGCTTCAATGGAGCAGGGACACCTTCTGTGTCTTGTCTGACTGTGTTTGTATGCGTTGAGTCACCATCTGCTGCAGGAGGAAGCTTTTCTGATGAAGGCTGAATAAGCAGCGATCTAGTTATATAGCAAAATGCCATTAGGAGTCACTTTAGTAGGTGACACCTCTTAAGTGCAGAAGTAAATGGCAGCACAGGGCCACCCATCATATGGCAGAGAAGTAACAAAGAAAAATAAGAAGGCTAGGGTCCCGCTATCCCATACTGTCAATGACCTCACTTGTCCCACTAGAAACCACCCTGACAGGTCCTGTCATCTCCCAATATTGCTGCCACTTTGAGGACTAAGCCTTAACACATGGACAGTTGTTAGATACCACCTAAATCACTGCACTGCACAAAACAGGCCTTGGGGTAAAAGAAGACCACAAGACATCCATAGGCCAGCCTTTGCTTTTTGAGACAGGGTCTACTATGTAGCCCTGGCCAGCCTAGAAGTCAAGAGATCCACCTTGCCTCTGCTTCCCAAGTGCTGGGATTAAAGGTTTGTCTCAACAAGCCTGTCATCACAGGACAGTTATAATGACTTCTTTCTTAGATAAATTTCTATCTAAATGTCCATATATACAGATAGAAAGACACAGATATACACAGACACATGAGCACATGACACCTGGAGAAATTCACACATATACATGCCTGCATATATTTGTAACTGTGTGTATATAGTTTTACCTTGACATGTCTGCATATTTCTATAATGTTTTGGGAGCTCAGTTATCATGGCCTGTAACAGAACCCAGTAGAGTGCTTCTGAAAAACTCTCATAAAATCTCTCTGTATCAGAGTCTTAAAAATGATCCCCTGCATTCTAAAGAGCAAGGCTATGTCAGAAATATATTCTACCCATAGTAGCACATCAGCAAACATATCTCTGAATAATGATTAAATGAAAACCTAATAAATCTATAAGTAAAAATTTGGTCATACATTTCAAAATATTATTATTTATCTTATTATTTATTATCTTATAAATTCTAAGAATCTTACAAAAATAATTCAAACAGCATGGTAGATATATTCATAATTTTAAAGATTTTATTTTATTTTTTAAATTATGTGTATATGTGTGTTTCTATGTGCCTAGGAGTGCAGTTGCACAAAAAGGCCAGAAGAGGGAGTTAGATGGCCTGATCTTGAAATTCCAGGATGCTATGAGCTTCCCATGGGTGTTGGGTACAGAACTCAGGTTGTCACAAAGAGCAGTAGGTGCTCTTAACTGCTGAGCTGTCTTTCCAACCAGACTTCTTCATAATTAAAAAATTTTAGAAAATGTTAAGAATAGTTTTTAAATAAAAGCACAGCACCCCAGTTTAATTGAAAATATCACAATCATTAATAAATGGTATCTACACAGATTCTATAACATCGATTAAAATAGTGCTAGAAAAAGAACTATATACAATATTGTATGTATAGAATTAGGTAAGTTTTTTAAAAAGAATTTACTTGTCTAAAAAGTGGAAAAAATAACCTATTTCATGTTAACAATAGCTTTCTTGGGGGAAATGAGCTTAAGTGTAATTTATTGTTCTTATAACTCCCAATTTTTTTAGCTCCAATAATAAGTATGATTTTTTTCTTTTTAAAAACAGTTTCTTCACAAGCCCAGTGTTATTAACAAAGTCAACACATTTCTCCACTATATAGTGCTACACCAGAGGGGATTGTTAATTGTTTCAACTTCTGGGTCATCTTCATGTCAAACATTTTGGACTGCATTGTGGGAGGGGCCGTCGGCCACATAACACTGGAAAATGCTTAATTCAACAACGTTTCAGAGCATTACTTCATATAAAGACTGTTTCAGATTAAATTGTTACTTTTCTCCGACAAGGAGAAGCCTCAGGAAAGGAAGGATCGCTTGGCTCACTCTGCTGGTACAGCCTGCCACAGCAGGAGAAGAGGCAGAAGAGAGAGCCGTGAGCCAGTCTCAGGAGTGAGGCCACTGGACACACATATTCACTGTCAGGAAGAAGAGAGCTTAATGCCGCTGTTCTGCTGGCTTCCTGCTGCCCGTGGGCTGGAGGATGTGCTGCCTACATCAGGCTTGGGTCTCCTCTCTTCTGTTAGATCTCTCTCAGATGATCCTAAATATAGTCCAAAGCACAAGGAGATTGGCTACCACACAGAGCATTCTCTGTTTTGCAAACCTATATGACTGTGGCCACTCTGAAAAAGGCCTCAAGGATCTTCTTGTCAGGGACAACTCTGGGGAATATGATAATTGTAACACAAGCAGGAATAATCACCTGTAGCATTTGTATTAGATTACCTACCAGTTAAGATGCTAAAGAATTTTGCAAGAGGCATCAGATTTAATAATCACACTTGTAATAATTCTGCTAGCTGGGCGCCATTAACATTTCCATGATAGAGGGAAGGAATCTGAGGTTATGAATCTTCCCCAAACCTACAAACCAACTAGTAAAGACAGACTTAGAACCCAGAATCTACATTTCTGTATAGTCGCAGGCACTGTTTCCCATGTGGCATAAAAATAGCATCGCTGTCTGCGATGGTTTGAATGAGACTCCTCCACAGTCTTGGGCATTTGAATACTTGGTCTCCAGTTGGTGGTGCTGTTTAAGGAGGCT
Organism: Tokudaia tokunoshimensis; assembly: GCA_036184795.1. Taxonomy (NCBI): domain Eukaryota; kingdom Metazoa; phylum Chordata; class Mammalia; order Rodentia; family Muridae; genus Tokudaia; species Tokudaia tokunoshimensis. The sequence continues at coordinate 112,712,421 of BTHU01000008.1, forward strand.
TTGGGGTGTAGCCTAACTTAGTGAAGTGTCAGGAAAATTAGAGAACATCTCTCAAGGGGAAAAAAAGAAGGAAGATGGATGAGAAATGACACTGGAAGTTGATCTCTGACCTACACGCATGTATTGCATGTATGCACATGAACTCCCACACACATGTTACCACACACAAGGACATGCACACACATATACAAACACACAAAGTACTGAAGATGAAGAAGCCCAAGATGCTTTGTATAGGCCTTCCTGTCCACTGTAAATCACAAACTAACTATGTCCGTGTGTGACTCACTAAGAGTTAAGCCAGGTCGTGTCTTTAATCTTCAAAACAAATGTTTAAACTGAAGAATCTTTCTGACATTTAATTTATCGTCTGTGTTTGAGGTGTAAGCGATTTGAATACCTTTGGAGATAATATGATTTGTGCTTCCGATAAGAAATACCTTGTCAATCACTTCAACACTTTCCTATTGCTTCCAGATGCTCTTTGCCAGGTCAGGATGAATAAATGAAAATTCAATCCGACTCTAATGGTTCGTAGACATCACAGTGAAAGACACGCCATTATGCGTGGAAGAAAAGACAGTTAGTTATATCTTTTCAGAGCAGTTAAGATAAAGCTTCTAGTTTTGATGATATCATTTTCACCAGGCTTAGAATCTATAACCTGTTTTGGTGTCTCATGAAAGCAAGGCCAATGGGGAAAAAAAAATAACCTGTCAGTTAAATAGAAGTGGAAGAAATCATCTGTAGAAAGTTGTCCAAGTTGTGCCTTGGCAGCTCTGAGTGGTGGCGGATCTCAGGTGTCAACCAAGTGGGCTCTGCTACTCCAGGGCTTCTTTCTGATCACTTGGTTCACAGCTAGACTCTGCCACCACTCAGACCTGCCAAGACACAGCTTGGGCAGTTTTCTACAGATATTTTCTTCATGGAAAAATCAACTTGAGAAATGCCATCCAATGCACCAAGAAATTGTTAGGAATGGCCATGTACCCAGACATGAGAAGAAGTTATGGAAAATGACACTGCAGAGCTTTAGACCCAGAAAGCTGGGTGGAGGGCGATGGGGACCCTTAGAGGGTTTGCAAAGGAGAGAAAGGAAACATGAGATGGTGCAGGAATTGGTAAAGGTGACATAAATAAAAAGAGGTAACAGACAAAGAGACAGAGAGAAGCGAGATGCACAGAACAAAGGAGAAAGAACTAAAATGAGAGAGAGAGAGAGAAAGAACTAAAATGAGAGAGAGAGAGAGAGAGAGAGAACAGAGAGTCAGAGAGAAGGAGGGAGGGAAGGAGGGAGGGAGGAGAGAGACAGACAGACAGACAGGGAGGAGGAGGGAGGGAAGGAGGGAGGGAGGAGAGAGAGAGAGAGAGAGAGAGAGAGAGAGAGAGAGAGAGAGAGAGAGAGAGAGAGAGAGAGAGAGAGAGAGAAAGAATGGACGCTTCACCAAAAATGGAGACTCTAATTTCTGTGACAGAGCACATCGAGATCTATGGCCTCTGTAGCATTGTCTGCCTTCCAGCCTGAGCTGGATTAGCGTCCGATGACTACAGACATTTCTATCACAGTGACAAAGCACCCAAGAAAAACAACCCCAGGAAGAAAGAGTGTTCTTGGCTCATAGTATCAAAAATTTTGATTAAAGGTTGCATTAAGGTCTATGGCAAGGCAGAGATGCGCTGGCAGAGGGCATCACAGTATAGGGAAAATGTCTACCTCATGGCAGACAAGGGAGGACAGGGAGAGGGAGAGTGTTGGGAATGAGACATACACTTAACTCAGTTTTGAAAGAGCCAATAGTATCTGGCTAGATAGGTCATCGGCTGTAAACGGGAATCCAATACTATTATACTAAATGGACATAGTATTGAAATGACTCTTAATGACTTATTGTTTTACTCACAGATCAGTATCTCTGGACACTTTCCATAGAAGCTTCTCCTTGCAGTAGATTGACATTGACACAAAGGACACCTGCCTCCTCCAGCCCCAATTGGTTAATGTGCAGAGAGTCAGAGATTATGGAATGCTCCGTCCCGAGTAGGACACATACTTCACATCACTCCCCATAAGGCTCAGGGATCTTAGACTGTAAGATCCAGAGGTGGTAGGGTAGAGAGATAGCATCAAGGAAACACTGTTCCAGACACAACATGACAAGTGTACATATGAGTTCACAGAAGTTGTGACAGTGTGCACAACATCTGTGCAAGCTCTAGTCAGACAAAATCCTAGAATAGAGAGGAAAATATGGGCACAACTGCCGACCACTAGCTGTTTAGCTATTAGCATTTAATTGTTGTTGGAAGTACGATAGTCAGCTTTCTTTAATAATGTTTTCTGCAGCAGGTTGAGCTTACAACAGGAAACCTACAAACTGTACTCTATGGGTAAAGGGGAGAAAAAGGCAGAATAGCTCTCAGGTAGGGTTGAAAGGAGAGGGGTGATAGAGAGGGTAGTTATGGGAGGAGTTGGGGGAGGATGATAAATATATTCAAAGCACATTATATGAAACTTTCAAAGAACTAATAAAAGTATTGTTTAAAAAATGTGTTTCCCAGTATTATCGGTAACTAAACTCATCAAGTCTCACCAACATGACTGCTCATATGTGAGCTAAACAAGGACGACACCAATAGACAAGTCACAGTGGGTGGGGAAAACCCTCAACACAATACAAAGAGCTACAGGCAACCCAATGGACAGGACACGCTAAGGTGGATGGGAAAAGCCCATGAGCCTTTAACCTAACACAAGGCTATAGGCTACCAAAGAAAGCTTGTGAGAGAGGTGGTCTTCTCCAGGGAAGAAGAAACCTGATGGCTGTCCAGTGCCAAATGATCAGCCCTGAAAAATACATACAAGTAGTATTGTATGAACTGGTTGTATTTAAGGTACATCACTCTCCCTACCTGTGCCTCACCTTTCTGGGGTTACATAAAGTAAGAATGTGAGTTTGAAGTGATTAAAGAATGATGTAAAATACTTGGCCATTAAAAGTATTAGTATCTTTTAAAATTAATATGATTATCAGACAGACCATGTATTTAGGGAATATTGAATATATTTTTAAATACAGAAATTACTTTTCTTTTTAAATGTCAGTATGGGGGTCAGGGAGATGGTTCAGTGGCTAAGTGACAGCCTGAGCCTATTGCCAGGAATCCACATAAGAAGTTAGATGAGGTGGCCTGAATCCTTGCGATTCTACTAAGAGATGGAAGGTGGAGACAGGAGAATTGACTAGAAACTTCCAGGGCCACCTTGTATGAGGAATGACTGCACAGCAACTGGAGAAAGAGGGATCCTTCCCCAAAATAAGGCAGAAGGCAAGAACTGGCTTCTAAAAGTTATCCTCTAACCCATACACTTGCACTGTGGTACATGCACCTGCACACACACACGTACATGCACACACACACACACACACACACACACACACACGCACACATGCATACATACAAAGTTAAAGAATAAACTCAATATATACTGAAGACTTTGTACCTCTTTTAGCTATTTAAAGTCTCAGTGAGGTGCTTTATCAAACATCAACAATAATAGCCACACAGGTACGGGAACCATATAGATTTTCAAAGTTATTTTTAGTGAAAAAAAAATATCCACAAACATTGAAGAGCACAGTTGCCAGTTCCACATGTCCTACCTCAGTTAAGAACTGAGTGTCAGTTCTGGCATAGAGCCAGCATTACAGTGATTCAAAGACTATTACAATTGGAAGTTACTCAAGACATGGTGTCATTTTTCTATAGACAAAGCTGCTTGAGAGTCTAGGCAGGAGAATGACCTGTGACCAGGAGTTTGAGATCAGCCTGGGCAATATAGTGCGATCCATCTTAAAACAAACATAGGACTGGAGATATGCTTCAGTGGTTAGTAGCACACACTGGTTTTATGGATGAAAATGTCCATTTCCCAGACCCCATGCCTTGTAGCTCACAACCTGGAACCTCAGTTCCTAGAGATGCATCCCCTTCTTCTGGCCTCCATAGGTCCTACACTCAAGGGCACATTCTTCCTGCCCACACACATAATTAAAAATAAAATAGATCTTTATAAGCAAGTAAACAATTATTTTACCTTCGGCAGCAATCAAACTGCTCTCAGCATTTAGAAATACAATCTTTCTGTGAAGAGTTGATTTCTGTGAAGTCACAAGGACTCTTCATTTCCAGTGCCTCCTAAGTTCAAAGGCAACAGCAGAGTTTCAGGTTTGAGATTGTCTCCCCAAAGTTTAAGAATAATAAGTGTATAGTCAACAGATCTAAAGGGACCATTTAGCTTTGGATCCTGGAAGCAGTAAATGGAACAGCCTCAGAGAGATCAACGCACAGACAGATTGAGTTGTAAAACCTTTTCATTGTCCCCAGGAATGAGTTGGCACTCCTTGGCTGTCAGTCTCCTTCTCAAATATGTATATTAATGACTGTCTAAAATAGGGTGAATCATGGGTAGTGAAATTATGGTCCTTTCAGAAGAGATAATAAAACCAAGAGTGAGACCTGTTTCACCCAGCAGGCTTTGTGGGGATGGCATGATTCATTGACATCGCTTTCATCTGGCAGATTTATTTCATCATGGTGACAAGGTGAACACATCCTGGCAGAACAATGGCAGATTTGAGGTCACAGGGAGGGCAAATGTCAGCATATCCTGGCTATGCCTCCTGTGGAAGAGGAGCATTTGCCTGCTCTGTTAAAGGGGATGGAAGGAATGTGCTTCCAGATTTTATTAGTGGTTACCTGGGGTAGAGAAAACCTACAGAGCCTCAAGATAACTCTTTCCCACAGATGAAGTCCATCTGTTGACTTCTCAGGCTTTTAAAATAACTCACAAATGGATGAATTAAGTAAAACAGCCTTAGCTGAAAATTGTGAGTTGCCCATCCAAGTTTTTTTTGTTCTTTTTATTTTTTTTTATGTATAGTATAGGTCTACGTGTTTTTATGTACACATACATGTGAATGTCCATGGAACCAGAAGAGGGTATTGGATCCCCTGGACCCTCAGTTGCAGGTGGCTGTGAGCTGCCTGATGTGGTTGATGGGAATTGAGCTTAAGTCCCATGCAAGAGCAGCATGCTTTTCTAAAGCTGAGCCATCTCTCTGGTCCTCTGTGTTTAACATTATCATTATTACTGTTTTTATTAGTGTGTGTGTGTGTGTTTGTGTGTGTATGTGTGTGTGTTTGTGTGTGTATGTGTGTGCGTGTGCGCACTCATGTGCACACACACATGTTCAGCTAAGAGCAGAAGCCAGAGGAAGGCACCCAGCCTCATGTGCTGTCACTGTCTCCCCTCCAAGCAGGGTCTCTCGCTGAACATGGAGCTGGATGGCAGCCAGCAAGCTTCAGCAATCCTCCTGTCTCAGTTCTGGGGCTACAGGAGCATCCCACTTGTCACACCCCCTTTTAAGTTCCTTTAAGTGGGTTCTGGGATTTGAATTTGGGTCCTCCCACTTGAACCTACATGCGATGCTGTCACTCATTACAGAGTGTGCTGAGCCTCAGGAGGTCCTTGCTATTGTCTATCAAGTCAGTAAATCAAGTAAAACAAGCAAATGTGTTAGAAAATTCATTTCACTGGTGCCATTTTTAAAAAGTAACAACACTCAGCTGGGGGATATTCAACTTCATTGATAGTTTTAATACATTGACTAACTGAAATAATCAATTCTGCATACTGGTGAGAAGTGACCATACTCCCTAATGAGTATTTTAAGACAATGACAGAACAGGGCGTGTAGCTCGGCTGAACCAGTGTGTATGTTCACAGTCCTGGGTTTCTTCTCCAGCATAGCCCAAAACTGGGCAGGCACAATGGTAGATGCCCAAAACTCAGGAGATGGAGGCAGGAGAAGTAGATGTTCAAGGTCACTGTAGCTACATAGAGTTTTAGGTTGGCCTGGTGTTTGTGGTGGTTTGGATAAGAATGGTCTCCATATGTTTGAATGCTTGTTTCCCAGTTAGTGGAACTGTTTGGGAAGGCTTTAAGAGGTGTGGCCTTACTGGAGTGAGTAGGTGTGTTGCTGAGGGTAAACTATGAGGCTGAAAAGCCCCACACTAGGCCTAGTCTATTTCTCTGCTTGCTTGAAGATCAGGATGTAAGCTCTCAGCTACCGATCCAGTGCCATGCCTGTCTGCTTCCTGCCGTGGTAGTCATGGACTAATCCTCTGAAGCTGTAAGCAAGCCTCTAATAGATGCTTTCTTTTGTAAGAGTTGCCTTGGCCATTGGTGTCTCTACATAGGCAGAGAAAAGTAACTAAGGCAGGCTCTGTGAGACTATTTTTTAAATAAAACAAAACAATAAAGTCATAAAATAAAAGGTAGCAACTGATTCTAAAATGCTTAATTGTGTACCTAGGATATGAGAGATAGGAAAGTAACATTCTCACTTCTTAGACCTATCTTCTTGCAGTCCCTGGAGGCAAGCATGCCACTGTGTTAGGACAGAGTCTCTAGTCCAAATGTAAGTGAAAATGGGGACACCTCTGAGGGCATAGTGCTTAGGCAATGCCATCTTCATTCATTCATTCATTCATTCATTCATTCATTCATTCATTCTCCCTCTCTGTGTATGTGTGTCTCTGTGTGTCTGTCTCTCTCTGTCTCTGTCTTTCTGTCTCTGACTCTGTGTCTCTCCCTGTCTCTCTCTGTGTTCTCTATCTCTGATTTAGTGCTCTTCAAATGACCTGATACTTGTCTTTCAATGTTGAAAGTTTAGATACAAACTATCAGGGCCAAAGATAGTTCCAAGACCATAACTCCATCATGCTAATCACACCAACAAGCATCTGCAACTATAATTCAAAAGAAAAAAACCCAAGGTTCCAGCAGTAAGGACCACATTCTGTATAAAGGCACAACAAGCTGGCGTGGACAGAAGCAGTTGGGGTCCTGACAAGGGCGAAAGTGACAAGTCACAAGAATGAAGACCGAACGATCCTCACAGAACTTTATACAGCTTTCACAATCAAAACTTTCAAAACTATTTTCTAAATGTTGATGATGCATTATTCAGAGTCATTCCAATAGCAGGGAAGAAGCAGAGGAGGAGGAGGAGAAGCAAAGAATACAAGCCTGTCACCATAAAAAATTGATCTTCAAAGATCATCAGGTGCATCACGGCAAGCATCCTAAAAGTCACCTTTCACGTGGTAAGTGGCTCATCATAGGTGTGTAGTACGTACAGTTGTCATGAGTGCAACCTGTCTCCTTAAACATTTAAGGAGATGGGCATACTAGCTTCATGTTCATTGTATCATATACCAATTTGCCTCTCTGTACCCCAAAGCACATGTAGTTAGTCTCATATCTAGAATGTGAATATCACAGAGTTGGCTGTTGATCAAATAACCATGGGTCTGCATCCATGGATAATTCTAGCGTGTTTTCTATACCTAAGATTCTAATAAGCTGGTGTAGAAATCACCCAGTGCTGATTAACTTTCTTTTCTCTATTCTCACTGAAGCCAGCTTCCTTGACTTAAGTCCTGTACCAAGCCCCCATCTATTTTATGGTGAGAATCACTCTAGAGAACAAAAGCCAGCAACCACCCCTTTCTCATGTTTGTCAAGCAGAAAGCACTTGCAGGGCTTCCAAGGGATAAGAACCTTCAGGCATGGAGCGTCACAAGGCCCAGTAGCCATGGGACTCAAACAACACAAACAAAATAACAGGTTAAAAGCCTATCTAAGTAAGTTCTAGAGGTTTACTGAGCCACCCGGCTGTGTGGTATGTGTGTGTGTGTGTATGTGTGTATGTGTACATGTGTATGTGTGAGTATGTGTGTTTTCAGCATGATGCCCCCATTTTGCTCTCTACCTTTTTGCCTAGCAAAAAGATGTTTTCTTTTTGCTAGTCAAGATAAGGCCTCATCTAGTCTAGAATCCTATTTAGTTTGTGGTTAGGCACAACCCCATTCTAATAGACTTAGGCACCTAGTTTCTTCACGTGCACATATTATGTGTACACATCCCTCTCCAAACATTGCCCCTAGCAAACCCAGTGTCTCTTTGTCTCCACCTGCATTTGGCTGCACGTACACCAGCCTCTGGACTGTTCATATTTCTCCAACCCTAGTAACAATCAGATTTACACAACAAATCAAGTTTCCATTCAAATCGATTCCCAATTAGTCTGATATGAAGATTAGAAGGACTGATCCAGCCTGAAATGGTTTGGGTTCCGTTGTGATCATGCAAATTATATCCTTCGAAAGATCATTTGGGTTAAAGAGTCTAACTACCATTTTATGCCTATGCATAATTGGGAATACATGTGATTAAAATCAGATACATTATAGGTAAGGACATGCACATTAAAAAATGAATATATGACCTAATGTTTCAATCAAAATGAAGTGCCACCAAATCTATCCCCCTTAGTGACATTCCATTCTTCCTTTAGGCTCCCTGTAAGGAGAACCAAGGCCACAGACAAACATCACCTTCTATAAGTTGCCTTGTCACAGAGTTTTATTAAAGCAGCAGAAAAATAGCTAATCCAGCATTTCAGAGCATAGTCAGACTGACAAGTATTAGATTTTCAATCCTTTCACCAACAAAAACTCTCAAGAAGGTAAAAGACAAAGCTAACAAGTTATCATAAAGTTTGTTTATAGAAATCCAATGGATCATTTCCAGGGAGGCTAATGACTTCCTTCTGGCTACCTTCAGGACATGGTATTTTAGTATCACAGCCTTTGAGAGAAAATGAGGCATTATTCTTGATTTGAAGATACAGTCCCTTGGAGTTCGTCACTCCAAGAGATTCATAGTAAGACACTAAAAGAGAGCAGGCAGGAAAGTGACATGATTTCACACAGTATCTTTAAAAGCCTGGTGTTTTTATAGTCCATGGGATGTCAAAGGTTACTTCTATTTGGATTGTGTTTGCCAATTTGGGCTCATGTATCAGAAGCTTTGTCTCTAGTGTGGTGGCGCTGGGATAAGGAGGGGACCTGCAAGGTACTGTGTTAATAGGGGCTTCTTCTATCATGAGTGGCCTCATTGACTGCACAAGATTTAGAATAGCCCTCGTAGGACCCGGACTCAGTTCTCTTGAAAGCAAGTTGGAGTAAGAGAGCATAGTCCGTGAATTGATGTCTGGACTTTGGTTTTGTGTTATAATTTCTTGTACTCATCCCCGTTTTTTACCTTCTGTGTGGTGACACAGGAAGAGGGTTCTTGCCAGAGCCAGCAACACACTATCTGAACTCTCAGTCTCTGTTGTTATTACTTTTTTCACTGCTGTGACCAGACATCTGAAAAGAGGAAATTCAAGAGATGAAGAGAGTATCCTGGTTAATAATTAAGTAGGTGTACAGCCCACCACTGAGGAGAAGACAGGATAGTAGAGGTATGAGGGGCGTGGTCATTTTGAATCTATAGTTCAGAGGTGACAGCTGGTCTCAGCTCACTCTCTCCTTATTCAGTCTGGGACTAGAATGGTGCTGTATGCATTCAAACATTCAGCTTAGGTTTTGCCTGCCCAGTTAAGCCTTTATAGAAGTACCCTTGTGTGTACATCCAAAGGTGTGTTTCCATGGTGAATCTAAATCAGTGAAGATCAACCACCACACGTTCAACACGGTGAGCTAAATGAAGTCTTCTTTCTATGTACCCGTCTTCCAAAAAGACGTTTTAGCAACGAAAGTTGACGAATACCCAGAGGTCTCTGTTTTGTTATTTGTCATGAGAAATATCTGTATTACCAATGCCCTGGAATTTTTTTATTTTAGGAAATAAGAAGCTGAACATAAAGTGTTTCATATTGTAATACATAAATGTCACACATGTTTGTAGCAATTGGCTCTGCCCTCCCACTTCCAAGTGCACAGTTCAGGCAGAACAGGGACACATGTAGGAGCTTCAGACAAAGAGTGAATAAATGATAAACAATCCAGGCAGCCCTGTGTGAGCCTGGAAGGAAGGCAACACAGTGCATCAGCTCTCCTTGTGTCAATACAAGTTCATCCAACCTGAAGATGGACCCTGGAGAGTCCTGAGACTAAACATAAGATCCAGAAACTATGGGGTCAGCAAGATAGCTCAGTGGATAGCTCTGCTACCAAGGCCTATGACTTGAGTTCCATCCCCAGGATAGAAGGATAGAACTGACTTCGTCAACTTTTTTCCTTCAAAAGTTGTGGTCTTGTGATCCACAACTGTGCATGGTGGTACATATGTCATCCCATACAATAAAAATTTTTAAGTGTGATTAAAAGATACATGATTTAAGCATATGATCAGAGCTTTTCTCTTTATGCAAAAAGAGAAATGTTGGTGGGAAATGGTTTCAAATGGGTCCTTAAACATCAGTTAGGCAAGACAGCACACCAATCACCCTCTGTAGATTCAAGTATCTATGGACTTAGACAGAACTGCACTTTTCAAAAGGGGTCAGAGAAGAAGAGGAGGAGAGGAAGCAGAGTGGGTGCCTGGAAAATAATGACAAAACTGCTCATTAAAAATGTCCATTTATGACTTTGGGACATATGCCATCTGATTCCATCATCACTACAGTATTCTCATCCTTACATCCCAGAAAAGCCAAACAGTTTGTTTATGTCACATTCACTATAGATTAAACATGGAATTCAAACCAAGCTTTGGCTTCTAAATCCATATCATACTAATAATCTCTTTGGAGAGATAGCTCAGTGGATAAGAACACTTGCTGTCAAAGTATGGAGTTCAATTCTCCAGCATCCACATAAAAAAAATCTATGCGTCTGTGCTTGCTTGTAACCCCAGTGGATTGCTGGGGCTTGCAGGCTACCTGCCTAATTCTGGATTAAGTCTCAAAATAATAATGGAAAATAATAAAACAGGATATCCAATCTCCTCTTCTACCCTCCACACACATGCACACAGGTATTCATACATGTATACATGTATACCAAACACATGTACATATATACTACACTCAGCTATATTAAAAATTAAACTAAACATCCAAATCATATAAGTTCCTTGATTGTAAATTTAGGCAAAAAAGAGAAGAATATGTCCAGTTTGGGTGGGGGGCATTTTTTTCTTTCTTCCTACTAATTACTGAGGGCTCTGTGTCAATTAGGAATATGGCTCATTAAGACTGATATTTAACTTTTACAGAGGCTCCTTACGATAAGGAGAAGGAAGTATAGACGAAGAAGAATAGATGTTGCCAGATTGTCTTCAAATTTTGTATCTTCAGAAGTATTCTTTTTAATTCTTCAGTTTAAGTACTTAACATTTCTTTTAAGGCATCCTGATTAAGCCCTGACTTACTTGTTCAGATGTTTGTGACAAAAAGATCATCATGTTCTATTCTTCTGTGTCACAAATTGCACAGAATGACTGTTTTATTTGAAGTGAATTATCAAGCATCTTCTACAGGAATATCACTAGTAAACTAAAAAGTGCCCTTTACAGCATCAGACACCTCCACTTCTGACTGCGATTGCAGTCCTACATGGCTCCACACCCACCAGGTCCCATTGCCAGATCCTAAGTGACATCCTCCTCAAGATTGACATCAGGAAGTCCAGGATGTTCACCCAAGAGGATGTGGTCTGTCAGGTGGTAAAGGACAACTGTAAAGTGAAGAACAGGGTCGCAGACATCCTCTAAGAATCTCTGCCCAGGGACAGCTTCTTGCTTTACATCTTTACCTTATTGCTATACATCTTGACATACTTACCAGTGAGTATACCCAGGAAAACTTCTCTGTGTGTTCTCACCTCTGTGTTGAACTATCCACAGAGCAGTTTATCACTAGAGTGTGTACAGAAGCTCAGGGGATACGGCTGTGGGTTGAGTATTGGTAGGTTTTGAGAATCGGTTAAGAGAGGAAAGATTCAACAGTGAGGACTAAAGAGTCACCACTGTGGACTAATCTTGTGAGGCCTGAGTTATCTTAATGGTCCTGGATCAAAGACAAGAGCACACCTAGACACAAAAGACAGAATGCTTGATTCTTATACCAGAAAATAAATTAATTATGCTTTGTAATTTTTTTTTGACTTGAAAAAATTGAAAGGTAATATGTTCGTGTCAAGGTGATCACAGAGAAAGATGAGATACTCAGTCTTCCTCTACATTCTTTACATGTACTGAGATAGCTTGAGAATAATGCTATTTTTAAAGATGAGAATGTAGAATAAAAGGGCTGAAGGTCAGACTCACTGGTTGAGAGCACTTGCCGGTTCCTTCATAGGACCTGAGTTGGTTCTTAGCATCCGTGTTAGGTAGCATTCCACCACCTATAACTCCAGCTACAGGACGTCCGAGGCCCTCTTTTGGCCTCCATGGCTTTTGTGGACCCTTCACATGCATTTAATTAGTTAATTAACTAATTAATTAAAAACAAAAGAGTACAGGGAAAGTCTGAGAACAAGAGTCTGTCTGAGGAACAAGCTCTGTCTTACTTGATCAGGAATAAACATAAGGTAAGATTCTAAAATATATATAGAAGCATGGATTCTCAGCACACAGCACAGAGATGCAATAAGAAGGGACTGTATAGGCTTCTTCATGGGTGGTACTAGAGAAAGCTATTTGGGAATATATATATACATATATATATGTATATATATATATGCATATATCACATTTTATCATCTACCAATGTTCCAAATGCATCCACATATTTAAAATGAAGCTATCCAGGTAATAGAAGAGCAATTGTTGCTTTTCCTTATAAAGCAAGAATGAGATTTTCTCTTTGGCTCAAACACTCAGAAGCATTAAAAGGAAACATCTGTGATTTCAAATCACATTACATAGCATTTATAGACTAAAACATTAGAAAAAAATAGAAGAATGAGAAAATTTCTGTAGAAATATATGAAAGAGAAGGGTTTTTAAACAATTAAACATATAAGCAATTAAAATTAACTAGAGGAATACTAGGGGGAAAACAGACAAGACATTTTAATAGATCTATTGCAGAGAAGTAATTTAAATGATCCTTAAATATGTGAAATGATGCTTTCACTGAGAAGAAAGTGAATTTTGATGCTCATTGTTTGTGGAAAGGAATGAGTTGTAGGGTTCCATAAAATATAGCAATAAACCTACCATATGCCCTAGATACATCACTTCTGGATATATGTCTGAAGAAATCTAAATCAGTATTCCACAGAGCTTTGTGTATAGCCATGTTCACTGTGGCACACACACATAAGCAGGCTATGGAAATATCCTAAATGCCTAACTGTCCATCATCTGATGAATGAAGAAATGTATATATATATATTATATATATAGTATATATATATATTATATATATAGTATATATATATATATATTATATATATAGTATATATATATATAGTAGATATATATATCTACTATATTCGCATCCGTATCTGTATCTGTATCCCTATCCCTATCCCTTTATATCTATATCTGTATCCTCTCTCTCTCTCTCTCTCCCTCTCTCTCTCTCAATAGAGAATATTTTATATATATATATATATATATATATATATATATATAATCTTCTTTCATCCATGAAGAATGGAATTGAGGGTATGGTTCAGTTGGTAGAATGATTGAACACTGTGCACTATATAAACTCAGTGTCCTAATTTAGTTTTCGTATCTGTGATAAAAACTAACCTAATCCATCTTGAGAAGAGAAGGTTTATTTTATCTTACAGGTTATAGTTTGTTATCAAGGAAAACCAAGGCAGAAACTGGAAGGAGAACTCAATCAAGGAACCCAGCTTTCTAGCTTGCTCTCCCTATCTTGATCACTCCTTATTTACACCGTGCAGGCCCATTTACCTATGAATGGTGCTGCCCACAGTGGGCAGGGCCCTCCTAAATCAGTTAGCAATCAAGAAAATGCTCCACAGACTTGCCCACAGGCCAATCTGATGGAGGCGATTCTGCAATTGAGAATCTTTCTTTCCAGTTGTGTCAGTTGACAACTAGGATTATCTATTATAAGCTGACCCCTTTTGAACTGTTTACTGGCTTACTACCTCTGAAATTACCCAGATATAAAAAGACTAATATCATGTTTTTTCTCATTTGAAGATGCTAGATTTTATATAAATTGCACCCCCCCCCACAAACACACACATACACAAACACACAAACACAGACCATGAAAGTAGAAGTGGCATGTCTGGTGTCTTAGTTAAGGTTTTACTGCTGTGAACAGACATCATGACCAAGACAACTCTTATAAGGACAACATTTAATTGGGGCTGACTTACAGGTTTAGAGGTTTAGTCCATTATCATCAAGGTGGGAACATGGCAGCATCCAGGCAGGCATGGTGCAGGAGGAGCTGAGAGCTCTACATCTTCATCTGAAAGCCTCTAGGAGAAGACTGACTTCTAGGCAGCTAGGATGAGGGTCTTAAAGCCCACACCCACAGAGACACACATTCAAATAATGCCACTCCTGGGTCAAGCATATACAAACCACCACATCTGGGGAAGGAAGAGGACCAATAAAGGAGGAGGGGATTAGAGTATAGAAAGTCAATATAAATATGTGATATGTCAATGAAACCAGCATTATGAAACCTATTGCTATGTACAATCAATATATTCAACAAAATTTTGAAAACAATGATAAGTCTCTAGCCAGACTAAAGGCAGCTTTGTAAGAAATAAATTCCCAACACAAAGCATGGAAAGATGATATTTTCCAGTTCTGACCATTTGCCTAAGAATTTCATGAATTCATTGTTTTTAATTGCAGAGTAGTATTCCATTGTGTAAATATACCACATCTTCTATATCCATTCCTCTGTTGAGGGACATTTGGGTTCTTTCCAGCTTCTGACTATTATAAATAAGGCTGCATGAACATAGTGGAGCATGTGTCCTTATTGCATGCCAGGGAGGCCTCTGGGTATATGCTCAGGAGTGGTATAACAGGGTCCTCCGGGAGTGTTATGCCCAGTTTTCTGAGGAACCGCCAGACTGCTTTCTAGAGTGGTTGTACCAGCTTGCAATCCCACCAGCAGTGGAGGAGTGTTCCTCTTTCTCCACATGGTTTTGTTGATTCTTTGTATGGTTCTCTTTGTT
Organism: Tokudaia tokunoshimensis; assembly: GCA_036184795.1. Lineage (NCBI taxonomy): Eukaryota > Metazoa > Chordata > Mammalia > Rodentia > Muridae > Tokudaia > Tokudaia tokunoshimensis. Next base: position 112,727,469 of record BTHU01000008.1, read on the forward strand.
TCTGATTGATCTCAGCCCTGAGTTTGATTATCTCCTGCCATCTACTCCTTCTTGGTATGCTTGCATGTTTTTGTTCTAGAACATTGAGATGTGCTTTTAAATTGCTAGTATGATATTGCTCCAATCTTTATGAAGGTACTTAGTGCTATGAGCTTTCCTCTTAGCAATGCTTTCATTATGTCCCATTAGTTTGGGTATGTTGTGCCCTCATTTTCACTGAATTCTAGAAAGTCTTTAATTTTCTCTCTCTCTCTCTCTCTCTCTCTCTCTCTCTCTCTCTCTCTCTCTCTCTCTCTTTCTTTCTTTCTTCTTTGACTTGGTGGTTATTGAGTAGAAAGTTGTTCAACTTCTATGAGTTTGTAGGTTTTCTGTTGTTGTTGAAGTCCATCCAGCTTTATATAGAGCATGAAATGGCTACCTCATGTAGCCAGGCTGGGCCGTCCAGTGGAGGGACGGGGTCACAAACCCATCCACAAAACATTTGTCCCAAAATTTGTCTTGACTAAAGGATGTGTAGGGATAAAGATGGAGCAGAGATTGAGGGAATGGCTAAACAATGACTGGCCCAACTTGAGATCCATGTCCTGGGAGAGAGTCAACCCTGACACTGTCAATGATACTCTACTATGCTTACATATAAGAGTCTAGCATAACTGTCTTCTGAGAGTCTTCATCCAACAGCTGATAGAAACAGATGAAAAGACACACACCCACCCAAAACATAGGCAGTTTGGGAAGTATTGTGGAAGAGGGAGGTGAGGGATGACTGAGGGAGCCAAGAGGCCAAGGACACCACAAGACTTACCAAGTAAACTTACCTGGGCCAATGGGGGCTCACAGAGACTAAAGCACCAACCAAAGAGCATGTAGGGCTAGACCTAGGGACCTTACACATGTGTACAGCTTGGTCTTCATGTGGGTCCCCTAACAATTGGTGGGGAACTGCCTTTGACTTTATTGCCTGCTTTGTACCCCTTTTCCCTAGCTTGGCTTCCTTGTCTGGCCTCAGTGGGAAAGGATACACTTGGTCCTCTATGACTTGATGAGCCAGTGAGAGCTGTGTGTGTTGGTAACCATGGGAGGACCTCCCTTTTTCTAATGAGAAGGGGATGGTGGAATGGGGGATGGGTGTGAGGGTAGGATTGGGGGAAGAGGAGGGAAGGGCCTGCAATCAGGAAGTAAAGTGAATAAATAAATTAATAAAAATAACAGTAAGGCAGTGAGTTTTATTGGCAGAAAAACAGAGATCATTGCTAGGCCTAGAAGAATCTGTGATAAGCATAAGGATAGATTTTTACATGGGAGGATGCCAAAAGTACACGGGGATGAATTCACAGGGATGAATTCTATTCACTGACAGACAAATCCCAGGATTAGGGCCTAAACAATTCTCAGGATATTAGGGGTAAGGTTCAGGTGGAGGCTGGCTCCTAAATGGATCACTAAGCTGTTTGACCACATCATCTCAGTATTCCAGGTGATCAGACATCATTAGTTTACTGCTATTGAAGGAAATAGGCCCACATGATTGACAACCTTGATTCCCCCCTGCATACATATGGTAAGCTGTGCTTTATACACTCTTTCCAGGGCATTCATTGCTGTCTTCTGACCTCCTTGGGCACTGCACACACACATGTGGTGCACATACATATACTCAGCCACACACATAACCACATAAGTTAATAATAAATAAATAAATCTTTTTACAAAGTTATGTTTAAAAATCACGTTTTGAAAGACAAGCAATTATAAAACATATTTAAGAAATAAATAGTAACTGATCTGCAAAATTTCTTCCATAAAATATATAAGGAAATAATAATCACTAAATCTTCCAAAATCCACTGCTGCCTAAAGAATAAAATTAAGGACATGATAAGAAAATTACTGCTCAATATCCTTTATAGAGGCACTATGCCTGATGACCCGAGTTCAGTTCCCAGGACCCACATAAAGAGGCAGAGTGTTGACTCCAAGTTTTCTGTTGACTTCTGCATGTGTACCATGGCATGCATACATACATACATGCACACTCTCACTCCAGACACATACACTAAAATAAATAAAAATTTAAAATCCTAAGTGAAGAGCATATTCTTCAGGAAACTTTTTATTAGCCCCTATAACACAAGAGTAGCTATTTCTTTCATTTATAATTATCATGAAAATGCTACAAAAATTTGTTTAATGGGGGGAAAATAAACACAACCATAAATTCTCCACATTGATAAAACCAAACAAAATATTCATCAGATTGTGATGCTAGGAAATGAAACAATAAATTAAAAATGAAGAAAAATTTTATCACTTGGATGTTTATATGCAAAATTATGATAGAATTATTATGTATATTTTACTGGGAAATGGAAATTTCCAATGCTTACCTATGAATAAATAAAAATGCATTAAGATTATTATAGAGCATGTTTAGAAAGCTACCAACAATATACCAGCCAATTAAATAGTAGGTTCATACAATTTCTTCTCCTCTGTAGTCTTCCATATACCTAAACTTATTTATTCCCTTCTAATCAGAGGGAGAAGATATGAACATATATGTGTACTACATGGCATTGTTGACAAGAATAAAAAAGTATGATCACATGTTTAAATATTGAGGAAAAACCATGACTTATAAGGTAATTCATTTTTGCTCTAATTTTCTGTCTGTTGCTGTGAAATAGACTATTACCAAAACAAAAACAAAAACAAAAAACAAAACTTGAGGAAGAAAGAGTTCATTTCATCTTGCAGGTGATAGGCTATCACTGAGAGAATTCAGGGTAGGACCATGAGGGAATGCTGGTTACTCATTTGATCCCTGCTTCTGCTCAGCCAGCCTTCTCATACAAACCAGAACCACATGCCCAGGGATGGCACTGCCCACCGTGGGCCATGCCGTTTTCAATCCATTAACAATCAAGAAATTGTCTCACTGACCTGCTCACAGGGCAGTCTGATGGGGGAAAGTTCTCAGCTGACACCATCACTGGACAATCTGATGGAGGTAATTCCTCAGCTGAACTTCCTCTTCCTGGGTCAAGTTTACAACCAAGTTTAGCCGTTACAATTGTCTATATTAGTGTAATAACAAACACATATTGCTGAGGCAAGAAGCTCTCCATATGCAAAAGATCCAAGTTCAAACTGTACCTTACAATACATATATTTTATCTACATAACTGTACCTTTCTCTCTCTCTCTCTCTCTCTCTCTCACACACACACACACACACACATACTATATGATAATACTATATATAGTAAATATAATATATATAAACACATATGCATGTATGTATGTATGTATGCATGTATGTATAAATATATACCCAGGGGAAAGAAGTTCACCACTGACCTTGATGCTCTGAGTTCCTTTCCTGTAGAAGTAATGAACTGACTCTGGTAACTCAGATTCTTTGACACCCACCTGTATACTATTGCTCACATACACAAACATACACACACACACACACACTGAATAAATGTAAGAAAAATAAACAGAGGGCTCAGTGTGGGTCAATGGTTAAAGTCTGGAGCCCAGAGCTCAGATTCCAAGCATCCACATGAAAGAGAAGTGGCATAGTGACATGCCTGTAACATATCCAAGATACCTGTCCCAATACATACGGTGGCGAGCAATCAAGAAGAAGAGCCAAAGTCACGCCTGGATCCCATGTACTTATATATATGCTAATCCGCACACACACGTGCTCACACACATGTACTCATACACAGTCAAAGGCACTATTAATAGAAAATAGTTTCTGTCTATCTACATTTAAAAGTTTTTTAAAAGGAATATGATTAAAATTCCCCATTCTTAATTGTCACCATGATATACTACCTCATGCCAAAAATAAATAAATAAATAAATAAATAAATAAATAAATAAATAAAATGCTCATTGTGTTGAACTCTTTTTAATATAAATTACATTATTGTAATGTGATCACAAAAATCATCATGGGGCTAGATTGGATAATTTGATAGTATATTTCTTGCATTAAAATAATTATAAGTACTGGGTTCAAATTTTTAGACGTTAGAAATAACAATATAATTAAATAGGACAAGATTGAAAGCCATAATCATCCCACAGTTGGAGATGCCTTGGTAAGAGAGTTCAAACACCCAGAGGAGTGCCTGGGGGAATGGACCACACCTGTAATCCCAGAACTCAGTAGGCTGAGGCCAGCCTGGGCTACATGAGTTCCCTACAGGGCTATGTAGTGTGACTCCCTATTTGAAAATGCAAACTACCCAGAACACACAAGAAACAAATCCATTATTAACCCATATTGAAGATCATTTTTTATTCTTATGAACACTGAGGCACATACTATTTTCACATTGTTAATAGTCTAATTTAAATTTAGACAGTTGTTCTATGTAAACGACAACATCTAAAGAGAAATAGTTCTTGGAAATCTTTTCTCCTATGATTCCCACTGAGCCGCACTCACGTGTAGATATGCAGACCAGGGAACAGACAGGTGACATGTCAAACTGGCTCTCTGATTCATCCAGTGTGGTAGCAAGTTGCAACAGCTCTGAAAGTTTCCTGTGGGTAATGATTTCCTGAGTAGAGTTGAAAACTGCTTTATAATATCGACTCCCACAGAGTCTCAGTCATAAGGGCTTGGTAGCTTTTTATTTTAGCACCTGATTGACAGGCATATTATGTAGCTATTACTTTTTTTTTTTTTTGGTGCACAGAACGTTCTTGACATTCATTTCCCTCATGCTTTCTATTAGAAAAACAATGAAGAGTTCACACACACACACACAAATGTCTTTTTGACTGAATGAGAATGGGAAGAAAGTCCATTTTTTTTAATGATTTTGTGTACCATTGACCCAAAGTTGAACAACCTAAAATTCATTCAGATAATGTTTCATTCATCCGGGCACTTGAAAGCTCATTCATTTATCATGCCATCGTTTCTTAATTTTTAAAAATTATCACCTTGTGTGGTCTGGTGACAAGCATAAGAGATACAGAAACAATGGCACTTTGAGACTGCAAAGAGGACACCTTCTGTGTCAAGCAGTGATAGACAAAAGGGAATTTTGCAAAGCAGATACGAAATACAGAGTTCAAGTCCAGATGGGTGTGTGAGCCAGGAACAGCCTGTTCTACTGCAGAAACTCCATCTTTCACGCGGTTACTATGCAAAGAAATATTTGAGGCTGAGGAAGTTGCCCGTGGAAAGTTGGAAAAAAGAAGGAAGAAACTGGGGCCCCTGCGTACAGTGGGGCAAAGGAGGGGCAAGGATTGCGGATTGCATATGAATACTAAGTCATTTCCTAGTCAGCAAAGACTTTGACTTCCTGATCCACAATGAACCTGGATGCCTGAGTGGGATTCACATTTCAGGTCTGGGAAAACACTTAGAAACCTCAGAAAAGTTACTGTAAAGCGGGAGGCAGGTAGGAGAGTGGGGAGTTAAGGAACTACTTCCCTGATCCCTGTGGGGACTGGGGAAGATTCTTCCCTTCAGCCCATGCTCTCTCTTTCTTCCTGATCCTCAGAGAAGCCAAGGGGCTCCCCTTACCCTCCAGAGCCCCCTCCCTTACTCCTCTGGTTTGTTTTTCTCCCTGTCCTCCACAGTCTGCATCCCGGCTTTATTTAAATCTCTGCTGCAAGGCTCATCGCATCCTTGGAGGCCTTTGCCCGGACTTTCTTGTGTTAAATACAAGAAGCTTTTGCCTGTTTTTCCCTAGATGATTCTTCTGCATCTCTTCAGCTATGTTCAACACATACTTCACGTCATATTAGGCAGATTACATTTTCATTTCTTTTTATTTATTCCTCTCTGAAATAGAAACCTTACCAGTGCAGAGGTTTTACATTTACATTACCAAGGCACCAGTAATAAGCATCGTCTTGTACAGAGGAAGGCCAATCAGTGATTGTGGATGACAAACCGTACAAAGGTCTAATTTTGCGTGGCTGTGAACAGGTATAGATTGCCACAGTTCCCACTGGAAACACAGCGCCCTGTACAATAGCAAAGGGTAGAAGGCTGCTGACTGTTGTCCCTGACCTCATCTTCTGTCTGTTTCCACACGGGGGGATGTTGGGGAAGGGTTCTTTACCAGCACAAAGCAATCAGGTCTTCAGAAAGGACAGCTTGTGCCCACAGTCCTTCTATAATCAGGAAGTAACCTTCCTTCCTCTACCATCTTCCCACAAAGGGTGACAGCCCTAAAATAGGGAAAGACTTGATAAGCAAGTGGTTTGCCAACTAATTTCTTTTCCGCAGTTGTTTAGTTGAATTTGGTCTGGAGCTAACAAAGGAGCCTTTATCGCGAAGATCTCATCCTGGTTATCCTAGTGGAAGGCGGACTCCCAGGACACCATCAATCTTCTATCAGATGGCCACAGCCAAATCCTCTCCTCCAATAACATGTCAGGCTTGCTTCTGAGTGTAGACAGTTCGCCTTAATCGAATTGTCTATAGAAGAGGAGGAAATGGCTGCCCGGAGCCCAGGGGAGAAGAGGCAAGGCACTCCCACCAAAGCTTCAGCCAGCTGCTCCCCAATGTCTCCTTTATTGTACCCCAGATTTTCCTGAAACACTTTAAATATGAGTATTTAGTTGAAGGCTACTATGAAGGGTAGTTAGCAGGGACTGAGACTATATTTATACAGTTGTTCACAAGCAAACATTGGGTACTTATTTCTAATCATGAAACCAGGTAAAGTCTACCTGTGTTTGTTTTTTTGTTTTTGTTTTGTTTTGGTTTTTTTGCTAACTACAGATTTAAGAGCCCAGCTGTGGTGTTGGAGGAGCAGTCAATTGGACTGGCTCTTTCTGCAACTCGGAGTGACCCAGACTGATTTGCAAAACTGATTTTTGAGCCTTCAGCACATCCCACCTAGCATGGTTCATTTTGTCCTGGGCATAAGAGCACCTTGTTAAGTGTATCCTTGGATGTCTTCATCGATCCATTTCTGAGAAGGGCTAATTGCCAGTCTGAGTTGGAAAATCAACAGCAGTTGGTTTTAAATAAGTAAGTAAAATAAATGAAAATGTAAACTACCTAATATGATCTAAAGTATGTGCTGAGCATAGCTGAAGAGATGTAAAAGAATCATCTAGGGAAAAGAGGCACACGTTGCTTATATTTTACATGACACAGTCAGGGCAAAAGCCTCCAAGGATGCACCTTGGAGCAGAGATTTAAATGAGGCGGGGATGCAAGCCTTGGAGGAAAGGGAAAGTACAAGGTGGTTCCTTTTCTCCCCACGTCTGCCCTTCCAGAGGCAAAACCCACATCAGAGATGTACTAGGACTTACTCTTCTCATTCAAACTTCCTCTCCGTTGCTTGAGTTTGTTTCCAGTGTCCATATCAGACTGCTCACAACTGCCTGCAACTTCAGCTACAGGGCACCTGACGCCATCTTCTGGCCACTGCAGGGAGGTTAGAGAGGTGTCTCTGGTCCTCCTGCACTGCGTTCTCCTGTGGTGGGTTTCCTCTGAACTCTCAGCTATCGGCCCTTCCTGCTAAGGTGATTCTCTCCAACTTGTTGCTTACTTTGCTGTGTGGGACACTCTTGCCTTTTAACAGAGGAACTGGTAAAGATTGTGCTGTTGATATCTCGACCTTTGTCGGGGTATCTGACAACTGTAAATGGTAAGTGTTTGAAATGGCTCATTCATTGTTTTGTTATGTATGTACTCTGAAGTGACTCACGAATAAGTTAACATCCTTGTCCCTGTGTGTGTGTGTGTATGTGTGTGTGTTGAAAGTATATTCTCTTAGCAAATTTGCTGTATACAGCACATCATTACTAATATTCTTCTTTAATTTAATTTTTTATTTTATGTACATTCATGTATGTTTGAGTGAGTTTATATGTGCCATATGTGTGATCTGGTGGAGGCCTAAAGAGGGCATCAGATGCCTTTGAACTGGAGTTATGGCTGGTTTTGAGCCACTATACAGGTGCTAGGAACTGAACCTGGGTCATTGACCAGAGCAGCACTGAGCCATCTCTCCAGCTGCTCCATTACTAATAGTATTAACCAGACCATATAATTGATCTCTGGTACTTAATCAGATTGTGACAGGTAGTTTTAGCTCTTTGACCGAAATTACTCCATTTTTCCCAACACCCGGCCCTTCCACTGTGTATTTCTATGAGTTAGGTTTCGCTAGGGTCCAGAGAAAAGTGAAGTTCTGAAGTATCTGATTTTCTGTCTCTGGCTTACCTGCATCACTGAGTTTGGACATGTAAGAAGGTGGCCAGATTGCAACAGGTTTCAACATAAGCAGCCTCACTTTTCTCTTCCTGCCTACCAGCGAGGGGACCCACACTTGGCTATTTTCCCCACCATCAATTGAGAAATGGGAACCATAAGGTTTTTATTTCGAGGACTTGACTGCAACACAAGTTGGCTTTTGCCTTGTGCCAGAGGTATGATGCAAGCTGGGAACTTGCCACTGGTCCTAATATCACTGGGTCTGCTCAGCGGTGTAACTACCGGGGAAGACAATCATTAGCCACAGTTAGGTAAATAACCCATAGCACTGCTCACCATAGGCACCTGCTGTCTTAGTGTTCAAGGGACGAACAGCCTTCTTTCAAACAGCTACAGTCTAGAATGGAGGCCAGTGCTGGGGTACCATACCCTATCCCTGCAGGCCTGTTACAATGAGTTCTGTGCTTATCCCATAGGCTATTTTTAAATTGGTCCACTTCAAACATCCCTTCAGGCTGGAGAGTTGGCTCAGCTGTTAAAGGCTAGGCTCAAACATCTCTTCGAAGCTGGTAGAAAGTTTTTCAAGCCCCCCCTTTCATGATTTTTTTATTAGCTTTTGCAGATGAAAGCATAGTTTCTTGCTCCCACATGCATATAGAAGGGGCTGGCGGGCCTTCCGCTTACCTCTGAGTTGGAACACTGGTTCGTATATATCTCTCTTGATGCAAGAATTTTAGCAGGCAGTGTAGAGATGTCTCAGCAATTAAGAGTCCACACTGTCCTTTCTAGCAGAAGACTCACTTTCTGTTTCCAGCATCCACACACACACTGGGCAGCTCACAGTCACCTCTAACTCTAGTTCAGGGGATCCAGCTCTTCCTTTCGGTCTCGAGGTACCTACACTCACATGCACATGAGCATGCATGCACACTCACACACACATGCACTCTCCTACATACGTGTAACAGAATAAAATAGATCATTTACAAGAGGTGTAATCAGCTCTCCAACATTTAGCATCCAGGACACTCCACAGCAGCAATGGTAGAATCATCATTAAGTAAACTGTGAAGACAAAGGTTTATAGTGAAGATAAATTGCATTACATAATAAGTGATAAATGCTGTTTTCTAGATGCTTCGGACTTGTTGCCATCAAACGCTAAGTAAAATTCCATTAGATGTCTGATGAGATAGATTAGTCTGATGCTTGCTGTCTAGACCCAAGACCTGAGTCTGATCACCACCCACATAGAAAGCTGGGCACAGTGGACCACACTAATAACCCTAGTGCTAGAGAGTCAGAGACAGGAGGATTCCTAAGGCTCCATGTCCTGACAGCCTAGTCTAATTGGTCATTCCAGACCCAACAAGAAACGCTGCCTCAAAAATAAGGTGAACAACTCTGAGGAAGAGTACCTAAGGGACTTCTGGCTTATACATCCACATGCACAAGGTATATTGCATCTGCACAAATATGGTTATGCACACACACCAGCACACATTCACAAAAAAGTGAGATCTCAACTTACACTTAAGGTGTGACAGAAGTGGGAGGGAAGAACAGACACAGAAGCTTGATGTCACTGCTGCTGGGTGTTCTAGTCTGTCCTGTCTGTGGGGCACAAGCTTGGGGTCTGCCCACCCTGTCTTTCATCTTCTGTGACACCCATGGAGAATGACTCACTGATCCCCAGGAGGTGGGACCACCCATTCTGTTAATGCAATCAGGAACCAAATGAGCGATGAGAGAGAGGACACAGGTGACATCATGTTTAATGAGCTCCGTTGCCTTGGTTGTGCACCCCCTGGCTTCCACGGCCTGCCAAAGAAGTCTGCACTCTTTTGTGCAAGATCATTTCCAGAGATGAGCTTTAATAAAGTTAAAAGTGTGTGAAGAAGCTCTACAGGAAACTAATGAAGGCAAAAATGAAAAATGGAAATAAATAACAAATGTTTATTAGGTATCCCTACCAGGCAACCCCCAAGTGTGAGGATAATTTGCTCTCACTAGGAAGAAACATTACCCAACATGGATATGTTCTATTTCTTGAATGTAGGAGATGTGCACCTTAGCCACAGAGCATTTTGAAGAGTATCACAATTGTATCTTGTGTTTTTACACTTCGGGTAGAGACTTATCTGTTCAGATCTCAATCTCTTTCTCCCTCTCCTTATCTTGCCCCCTCTCTCTCTCCAGAGCTTTAATTACCTGGGGAAAGGAGTATTGTAACATGTAAGAAAAGCAGGTTAATAGAAAAGAAAGCTGAGCCAAAATGACCTTTCAGGTGAGTTTTTTCCTGAGAATTACAGTATCATGACCACAGGCAGCCATGAAAAGACCCTGAAGAGAGATGCCATGGGTCTCCTGAATGGGGATTCATTTCTCAGAACAGTAGGAGGGTTATAGCATCATATCGAAGACAGGGTTAATGGGGCCTGGAAAGGAAAAAGAGCCTTCCATTCTGAAACACCAGGAGAGTTGTAGTGTCATGCTGTATATATAACATAATGTGGCCTTAAGGCGGGGTGGCCCTCAGTTCAGTTCCTAACAACAAAGGGGAAGGTCCTTCTAGTATAGATTTGCAGTGTGTGCTAGTGTGGGGGATTCCACACCATGTGACCTAGGAGCCACACACTAAGATAGAGACAGGCACTGGATAAAAGTTAAAATTTATGAGGTTTTTCTTTTGGGGGGGGTGTACTTGGGCAGAAGGCAGTCACCAGGGGAGGGAAAGACTTACAAGACTGCAGAACACACTATCAATGTCCTGAGAGAGCTGCATGCCTGAGTTCTTGGAGAAAGAGGCGACCAGAGAGTCTATGAACTAAGAGAGGGATGTTTCTCTGTAGTCTCATGGTTATGCTGCTACAGGGTTGCCTTCAGATTACTTTCTCATTCTCCTATGTCTTACAGGAGCATCTTTGATTTGATGTGCACAGAGAAACACTGAATATCCTGGACTGACCCAGGGAAGGATTCCTACAGAGCCAAGCCTTTTATAGGGGTGGATTTATTTCCTAATGGCAAAAGAGACCTTAGCATGGTACTGAAGAAAACTCACGGCTTGTTATTGTGAGGATATAAATACATGCGACTTTAGTGTAGCTTTGGAAATCTTGAGACACTGCTCTCTTGTGGTCAGGATAAAGACAAAAAGATAAAGGGATTGAGAAGGATCAAACATCAAAGCAGCACAAATCCCAGGAGACTGGAGCCCTGTGTTACCAGAAGGAATGGAGGCACTGGGGGGGGGGCACCATGTAGATGGCAGTTCAGGTTGACCCTAGAGGACCCTAAGGATGGAATGATTTGAATATTGGGTTTAGTGGCATTAAGATTAACAAAATTCCAATGTGAATCTCTACAACTTTACAATAGTTATTCTAACTGTGAGATATCTAGACATTTGGTCTAGGTAAATTCCACTGCATGATGCTTTGTATTTGTGGAATCTTTGTAACAATGATTTAATAGAATAAATAAAAGATTTCTGCAGAATAATGGTGAGACCTGTGACTAATTTATCTATATGACACGAAAGAGAGATGCATTAGAAATAACTATCATAATTAAATAAAAATTTGTAATAAGAAGGTAGAGTGGATAAATAGGGGAGAGTTTGAGAGGAAGGCAAGTGTAAGACACTTTTTTTCGAGTAGAAGAAAGATAGCATATTCAGAAGCTAATGTGGATAACCTCCTTGAAGGGGAAACTAGACATATCAAACAGGAACGAAAGGAATGTGGTCCACGTGGGATGAAGAAAGAGTGGGAGATGGTCTGGGGAGTGATGTGGACACATGAGCAGAGGCAGTATGTTCTGTGCAGATGTTAGATGTTGCCATATGTGAAAGTGACTTATCAGAGTCATGAGGTGTCTTTTAATTAGGCAGTAAAATCATAAAAAGAAGGATTAAAATGGATTTTGATGTTGGAAGAGAGAGCAGAAATTATGACACAGTCCCCTTAGAATGTTATGAGTTAAGTCCACCAGAGAACACACATGAAACCTCAAAACTGAAAAGAGAGTTCTTATCTCTGACGTGTGGCTGCATGGGGAACTTGTCTAACTCATACAGCATCGATCCTCACAGCCTTTTGTGCACAACATTCACATTCACATCAACACACCTCATTAGCTATCAAGAACAGTTAGGAAGAAGCAGAACTCCAGATGCCAAAAAAAAGCACTTAATAAATCTAGGAACTTTCCCAGATTCCAAAACTGGACTAGATCTTTGATAGATTAGGTCTTTCTTCACATGTTGGCAGATGTTGGGGCCTACATACTGGGTTTTAACATGGCTCCAACATGGTATTAGTTGTGTCTGGGGGGACAGTTCTTACAGTTAGTTGAACACCAAAAATCTTGAGAAATGGTGTGATGGTTCATTCTGATTGTGGGTGAAAGCTTCCAGCAAGCTGCCATCTATGGAGGTCTGAGGAAAGGCTTCATCCTGACTCACTGCCTCTGCTGGTACTGTGGCTGCTGTTTTTCACTGACACTAGACATCAGCTTTCCAGTGTGGAGTGACTACCAGTAGCCTTCCAGGAATCTACTAGGCTAGAACAGAACTGCCTGCAGAAGCATCTAGCCTCATAAACTGAGTATCCACTGGGTTCTCAAGCTCTGGGTATGCATTTATCCACGGTTGGACTAGCTCCCCCTATCAAATCCATTCCCTTTTATGATACTTTACAATCTACCAGTTTTCTTCCTCTAAACAACCTTGTCTAATAGACAGTGCTTATTACTATTGTCTAATAGACAAGTTACTTATCAGGCTGCAGTAAGGGGCTACTTCAGACACTGGTGATGAATATGAAATACAGGGGGGCACAGAATGGGATTGGACATGAGTTACTGTTAAGATTGGCTTTGTTTTTTTTTATTGTATATTCCATTTTGATTGGTTATATGTTTCTGTTAAAAACTCAAAAGTACATAAAAACTTTTTGTATATCACAATATGTCCCTCTCAGTTTGTTCCAATTCTATATTCTATCTGCCTTGCTCTTCCTCCCTACTTGGTCTTGAAGTATAAGCATCACTGTGTGTGTGTGTGTGTGTGTGTGTGTGTGTGTGTGTGTGTGTGTGTATTGTGTGTGTGAAAGACCCATGATTCTTCCTGCTTGCCCACATCCGACTTCCCCTCCTCATTCTCCTCATCACATATTTCTGTGCGTGCATATTCACGTGTGTGGGTATATATGTACATGCCACTGTGCAAACATGTGAAGGTCAGAGGTCAACCTGACGTGGTATCCCTCAAGAGTAATCCACATTATTATTATTTTAGACAAAGTTTCTCTCTAGGACCCAGGGATTGCCAATATGGCTAGTCTGGGTGGACAGCCAGAGAGCTCCAGGGATCATCAAGTCTCCGCTTCCTCAGCTCTAGGAGTACAAGCATATGCTACCATGCTTGACTCTTTGTGTGAATGTGTTAATCTGAGGAATTCAGGGTGGTTCTATTCTTCTGGATGATTTTTCCACAGATTGAAATTGAGGTCAGTTTAGCCAGAAGTCAAGAAAGTGTGGAATAATGTCTTTCCTGAGAGGTCAGGTGAAGTTCACAGGATTCCAAATCGAATGTCAGAAAACACTCTTAGATATAGCAACAGTTGCCAGCCAGGTGACAGAAGTTTCTTTCATGGCTTTATATGTACTACATTTGGAAGGACAGGTGTTGCTGACCTCATTAAGTTTACAAATAATTCACAGTAATTGGTCAAGGTGATTTGTATTTATATAGAGCAAATAGATAATTTAATCAAGAATATACCACCTTTCTACTCTTTGAAAGGGACCAAAACCTTTGACTATTCTTTACCTAGGTGATATGTCCTATTTCTGTAGGGGAAGTTGAATTGCCAAATGCGTTCATGACACTTCATACCACAAAACACTTATTCTCTTGGTAAAATTGCTTATGAGAAATCAGCTAGGTGACAATCACTGTGAAATAAATTTTAGGTCTTTGGAGCTGCTAGGCTCATTGGAAAATTGATTTAATCAGAGACTGTATTGTCTGATATCCATAAACTGTTTCTATTTTATGTAAGACCCATGGAAGCTTTTCACTCATTCTCAATTTCAGACTCTGAATTAGTCTCTCATGCATTTACTCCTGAACATTCCATCTACCTAGGATTTGTTTGTTTGTTTTTTTGTCTTTCGTTTTTGTTTTTGATTTTATTTTATTTTATTTGTATTTCCAGCAAGTCTTACTGAGGGAAGGTCCTGGCAGCTTTATGACAAACCTGTGATCTCCAAGTGAACTTAGTTCTGTCTGTGAACTCAATAGCAACGACATTGCATTGCTTTCCTATATGTTGACATGAAACACAGCTGTGCACACCAGACTAGGAATTTTGTTGTCTGGTTACTGAGACCAAGCATGTGTTCCTTCTAGGGAGACAGTAACAAGTCAGCGACACAGACCCAGTCAAGCTGCAAGTCTCAGACAATTGTTGTGCCCCCGTGCTTACACACAGCAAATGTACATCTCTTCCTCTTTTTATGTCTTCAGGGTCTTCAGCTCAAGTCCTCATGCTGTTTGGTAAGAACTTTACAAAGTGAGCATTCTCTTCAGTTTCCCACAATGCTTTGCACCATCAAGACATCCTGAGAATCATTTGGTTATGTAACTCTGTCACATGAAATCTGTTATATAAGTGGTTTTTTCCACTTTTTTAGTCATGGAATCCAATCCTATAATTCATATTTCATTTTCTCTCGATCCTACAGAGAGAATCATTCAAGAGAGTCTCTAGATTGTTGGCATGTGCCTCTCTAGTGCACCCCTGAATACTTTATATCTCACAGGTTTCTCCCTGTTGTGATAATATTTTACAAGGGAAAAAAACCCTTCATGTTGTATATGTCATGATGACCTGGAGTGGTAGATGGGATTAGCACCCAGCAATATGATTTCCAGGACACATCAGAGAGACTGTTTCTCCAGCAGATAGAAGGGAAATAAATACAAAAAATATTTTTCCGTGCTTTGAAACAAACCAAAGAGAGAGTATGAACCCTCAAAATACATTTAAAGCAAACAGAGACCAACGCTCCAGTGGTGCTTAAGAAGCTGAAAGGAGAAGTGAACAAACCAGAGAAGGGCTGCAATGAAAGATAAAGTCATTTCAAGGAAGCAGTGGCACCAAAGGCAGAGAGGAAGGCAACATTAAAGTGCTGAAGACGTGTGGTCACTGAGAATAAGTAAGAGAAATGCGAAAAAGAAAACGAAAAGACCCAAACAAATGGAAATAAACAAGTAAGACACGGGACAGAGGGAGGAGCATCACATCCACAGTGAACCCAGAGAAGACAGTAGGCAAACTGGAAAGACAAAGTATTTTATTTAAAACAATTTTTTCTGAAATGATAGATCTGTATGATTTTAATAAAAAATAGTCTAGGTTTCTCTGTCCTCCACAGAAGGGTGCAGAAGAATATTTCCAAAGAGCTGTTAAGAATAAATGAGCAGCATGGTAAAGAAGAGATTCCATGAGAGACACAAAAGAAAGGAAGAAGAAAGGGAAGGGGAAGAAAGCAGAGGCTGGCTCTAGACAGACACACAAAGCCACAGGCCAAGGTGATTGTTTCCTTTCTAGGTATTATGTATTCAAGCATTATCCAGAGACATCGCAAATTGGATTTTGACAAAGGTATAGAAACAATTCAGTGGAGAAAATATCCTTTTGGAAAATTAGTTTGGGACACCTATGGGAAATGACAAAGAAGATTCAGGTGTCTCCTGCTTTACACAGAGTAACTCAGAAGGGACAAGCAACTGCCCAGCATGCATCAAGTGCTGGGCTCAATTCTCAGCAGTGGGAACCAAAACAATTATTTGATTTCAATGAAAATAAACCAATAGCATTGAATAATAAAGATTTTAAACAAAGCATATGACTTTTAGAAGAAGTTATAGGTGAAGATTATGTGAGACCTAGAGTTTGATTAAATTCCTAGTGATCACATCATAATCACGATGCATAAGAAAATCAGCACATTATATTTTATAAGATTAAACAGTTTCTCTCTGTGAAAGGACAGTTAAGATTATGAAAAAGATAGCATATAGACTGGAAGAAAAGATTTGCAAATCACATATCCAACAATAATTAGTAGCTAGAATCTATGAACAAGTCCCAAACATTTCTCTAGAGCCCCAAGTAGTCCAATCTGAGAATGGATTTTGAAAGAGTTAACATGAAATTCATAAAACTTTCACTATAATCAGAGACTATTTTGTTTCCTCACTCCAGATCTCTGAGGGAAGAGATCTTGTAGCTCTCCATTACCCTTTAGATTATTGCAGAAGGCATTCTTTAGACCATGACACTGATGCAACATCACTCAGCATGCACTCAAGAGTAGGACTGGGAATCTGCAGGTCAGAAATAGAACCACAAGTAGAGGACAGAAGAGTGACCAGTTTCTTTAAAATCATCTAAGTATTTCAAATTCAGTAGCGGAGAGAGCAGTTCATTCTGTAGCAGGCAGGTTTGCAGTTAAAAGGGTTAAATGAAGAGCGAGTGGGTTACTTATGAAACTACCATGACTATTGAGAATGGAGTGAGAGACTCAGGCATAAGCTCATGGCAGAGCATTTGTCCAACAACAGGGCTCTGGATGTGATCCCCAGCACTGACAAACTAAAAATTAATTGATAAATACAAATTAAAATAATAATTACATTAATTACAATAATTAAATAAAAATCACTAGCAGATTAAAATAATAGCACTGAGCAACAGAAAAAAATGACTAATAATTGAAGTGAAGAAAAGAGCATTGGGTGGTCCAGAAGTCTAACATGCATGTTTCAAAAGAAGAAAGAAAAAGAAGAAACAACTGAATAGATAGTTGGAAAAAATAACTCCAAAGAAAAATGGTCAGGAATTAGAATGTACTGGGAAATCTGTGATTTTTAAGAGTGATGCTATACAAAAGCTTATTGGAGAACAGAGAGGCAGGCATACCTACAAAAAACCCAGACAACCCGACTCTATCAGATTCCTCAATTATAAATGTTCATTTAGAAGTCAATAGGAAAATATCTGCACCATTTTTCAAGGACAGAATGATTGTAATATCTGGGTGTGGTCCCCATCCCTGTAACCCTAGAACTTGGGAGACAGAAGTAGAAAGATAGGGACTTCTAAATCACCTTTAGTTATATAGGGAATGGAAGACCATTGGGTTACAAGAGACTGTCTCAAACAGCAAATAAGAAATTGTAACAAGAGAGCCCTAAGTGAGGAATGCCTTACATGTTTGTATCTCTATATCAACCTATCCTTCTACCTCTTTGTCTTTTGTCCATTCATCTATCAATCCATTTATCCACCCACCCATCTGTCCATCTGTCCTGTCTATTAAGATCACTTTTGAGAACTTCAAAGGATAGTTAGTGTATGCCTACAGCTGAACCAGGCCTGTACAGCAAGTCTCTGAATTGAGACATTTGCAAAAGACAAGATTTACCAACTAGAGAGCTAAGCATAGAGGCGGGAGGGCAAGCCTGCCTCAGTCTGTCTCCCTGAGGACCGGGTTAGGGATGCTTGTGGAGAGAGGAAGAGGGCTTTGTAAAGCACATGAAGAGATAATGGCTGATGAGATAATTGGTGTCTATATGTGGTTATTCCATCTTCACAACTACAGACACACATTCAGAAGAAAACAGGGTAGGTGTGATGCTCAGTTTTCATTGTCAACTTGTTACAACTTAGACGCAGATGGGAAGAGCATCTCAGTGAAGGACTGTCTAGGTCATGTTGACCTGTGGGCATGTCAGTGAGGAACAATTTTGGTTGCCTTTGATGTGGGAAGACCCAGCCTAAAAGTGGATGGCACTCTTCCCTGGTTTGGAGGTCAGAGGGTATAAGAGTAGAGAAAGCTAGCTGATAGCACACATGCATTCATCCACTCTGTTCTTGACTCTGGAGGTAATGAGACCAGTTGTCTCAACTCCCACTGTGTCTTCCCCGCTGTGAGGGACCGTAACATGGAAATTCAGAGCTAAAATAGTTTCTTCCCTAAGTGGCCCCCCGACCCCCTTTTTTGGTCAGAGTATTTCACCACAGCAAAAGAAATAAGACTAGGGTTACAGGCATGCTCTGAATGATCTGAGAGCAGTGTTAGACACAAGGGAATTCATCCATCAGGCACTTGCCCGGGTCCCAGTGCAGAGTCAGTGGTTCCAGCCAGCTCAACACTGACAAAGGTTGCCTCCAAATCCGTGCAAAGCATCAAAAGCAGGAGAAAGTGCTGCCAAGATCCACAAATAAGAGCAAAGCTAAGGAATCTACAGCAAAGCCACGGAAGACTAGCAATTCATGGCTTCCTGCATGACCTCCAGTGTGGTGCTTTTAAGTCTAAAGCCAAGGCAGTGAATAAGATCCAGGTGGTTTGTCATTGCGTTCTGTTGGGTTCACAACCCTAACATCCCATTCTCCATTTTAGAAAAAAAAATACTTGGAATATGCTTTTAATCCACAAATAGGATAGAGACAACAGGAGGCAGAGAGGATGCCTATGAGAAAGATATACAGAGAAGCAAGGCTGAGATCTTGTTTGTTACTGACTGACGGGGGGGGGGCTTCTAACTGATTCTCACACTGCTGCTACTAGATTCTCTGAACTATTTTCCAAACCCTGACCTAGCCACCTGGATCTTCCTCAGATATCCAGCAACTGCAGATGTAATGTCACAAACCGTTTAGTGTCCAGGTCTCTAGACTTGTCATAAAACTGTCCATCTGTCCATCATACGATTCTTCTATTTTGTGCATCATGATATTCATAGTTTTGCCCATTTTCTCTCCTCTGATGCTCACTCTCTCCTTAGTTAAAGTCAAATGGGTTCATCTATATTTGTAGTCTTTCCTTAAGCACACACTGCTTGATGGAACTAGAATTGGTTGCCAACAGAGACCTTTAATTGGTATGGCCATAACACCCAGGGACAGACCCAGCTGGGCCATTCATCTTCCTGCTTCTAGACACAGAGACAGATGAACACAGACACAGATAGATCCAGTGTTTTGCTTTTGCAGACATAGTTACAGATGTATGTTCCTGCATGTAGAGACAGAGCACAATTCTGTCCTTCTGTATTCTGTTCTTTTGTCCTTCTTCCTCAGGCACCAGCCACCATTTTTTTCTCTCTCTCCATTGGCACATGGGCTCACCTGTTAGGCTAGGCTAAATGGCCCTGTGTCACTGAGCCTTCTGTCTCTGTCTCCTCAGCTCTGGAATTCCAGCTCCTGGGCTTTTCATATGGGTTCTGTACAAGCACTTAAATCGTGCTCCTTGTGCGGTAAGCACTTTATAGATTCAGCTCAACTTACTGCTATTTTACAAACCTCTCAGTGCAGTTAAAGTGCTCCATGTCCACTGTCCTCCACAGAGACATGCTTTCCCCTCCCCGTTGTCCTTCCCCCTCCCCCCCGGTAGGTTGAAAGCACTGGCATCTACTTCAGTCATCCCTAGACTTTTGTCTGGAGAGTTAGACCATAGAAGGATCAGGTGACATGTACATAGTTTCTCTTTCCCTTCCTTATCAGCATGAAATAAACCCTGTCAGGGATTACCAGAGTGAATTCACTGCAGCAGCTGCTAAGACAGGCAGGGAGGCAGCGCTGACTTCATCCAATGCCACAAGGGTGAAGAAGGTCATCAGGGGTGCTGTGACTCTCCCCGGCTTGTGTCACTTACTGAATTCATTACAGCCAGTTCTTCCCTGTGTGTCCACAGAGAAAGTCTGAATGAGCCTTGAAGCTGTTGTAGAGGACACTGATGGCTCTTTCGAATTCAGTGTCATGAGAACTAATCATTTTTCTACTCTGGCTACTCAGAATAACCAGTGACATTTTGTGCAATTGCTACATTTGGATAGATTTTCAGCATCCTCGAGACAGACCAGGAAACCCCCTTTGGTTCCCTGTAGAGTCTTATTAAGGCAGTCAGTTAGCTAAACAAACAAATGTGTAATCTATAACTTCCAGTATAAAATACCGATTTAGCCTGCTACGGAGCATAAAAGAAACCAGAGACAAAGAGATTCATTTGTGTAACTCCATCCACTGTGGGCAAATTGATGAAATCACATACTCACACTTAGCTCATTAATGAAGCCACTGACCTCTGAAGGGCAAAGGCAGCCATCAGCCCAACTAAGCAAGGAGTTGCAGCTATGACGGACTGGACTGCAGCTGGACGTCAGAGACTTCACTAATGGCATAGAAAAATCCTGCGAAGTTTGGGTCCTCGGCATGAGCATCGGAACAGGAAGCAGAAACTGGGCAGGTAGCAGTTCTGAGAATGTCCTGGCTGGAGGTTAGGAGAACAGAAGAGAGTCCTGGTTCTTGGTTTCAGCGTTATCCTGTACCCTTACCTCAAGGCTAGCCATCAGGACTTGACGAAAACTGAGAGGAGGCGCCAGGATGCCTCATGTTCAGAACTCTTCTGACAAGCTCATTCCGTCCCCTTGACTCACCCAGTTTCTGCCATCAGCCCTTTAAAAGACCCCCTCCGCCCAAAGAAACACTCTGATGGTACCACACTCCTGGAAACAAAGTCCTGCTCCACGGGTGCTCTGCCCACCCCCCATCTCTTCCTGAAGCCCCCATTTGTCAATCAATAATGGTTAAAATCCATCCTCTGTGGTTCTTATTTTTTTTTTCCTTTTAAGTCCTGATTCAAGAACCACAAAACCACTGGGTTTGGCTATCTTGGGTAGGCATAGAATTTTCTCCGACCTCAAATCCCTGAGTTAAGCTGGTTAAGAGGAAGAACGGCTCAATTTTCCTCAAAACCCTCCAAATCTTCCCAGATCATCAGAAGCAGCTGCTGCTGTCTGTTGTGCCTGTTGAAATGTGGGTCTTGGGACCGCAGCAGAACACGCAGATTCACACGAAGAGTAATATTGAGGAGCCCTGTCTTGAGAGGACCCCAGACTGTCTCCAGGGCTATCTGAAGGGTTACCACTCAGTCCCAAGGACACAGGGTAAGCTGGCTATTGTTTCACTAGGTTAGACTTGAAGGAAATAGGTCAGCCTTTGAGAAGAATCTGTCCTTGGATAAATTGTCAATGTCTGTAGCTTCAGTTTCCTTAACTAACACACGGAATAATACTCTTTTCTTTTTGAGATTGTGAAACACACACCAAGCTCAGGGCATGCTGCCTATAATAATACACATTAAATACACCTTCACTGCCAGCATCCCTGTGACTTTAAGGTACAGATATTGAATGTGCCAGCAAGGAAACCATGGTGTCTCCTGCCACAGACCTCAGCTACCCCTTGATCATAATAACTGGGTCCATTACTGCCTGCCTCCTCCTAGCTCTATAAGAATGTATGGACTCTGTCCACTTCAATCCTCTTAATGCTTCTGGGAAGTTGGTTCATTTTCTCCAAAAATTTTATTTATGTTATTAGGTTTGCTGCTTTAAAAGTAGGGCAAAGTGAAAAATGTTCTGTTCTTTACACAAATTATCTGCAGCTCAGCAACACAGACATTCAACTGGACCATCTTATTTTGGCATCTCGAAGAATCAGATACAGAGTGGAGGAAATCTTGAAACACATTTAAAAATATTATTAATATCAGCATCTAGTTAAGCCAAAATCTTAGGTTAACGAGAGAGGGAGTCAGAGGAGATAGGGGCCTTTTAGTAGTAATAACTCTGGCACAGACCCTAGGGGATGGTGGTCCTATATTCCCTCTCTAGATAGTATCCATACAGGACTGGCCCTGAATACTCCCTTCCAGCCAGCCCCAGGGATGTGACCTCTGTTTCTCTTCAGTTCCTTGATATAGGCCCTTTCCATTTCAAGGACTAAACAGATAAATAAAAAGCTGAGAACACTAAGAGGAGGCTGGGTGCAAAAGTAAGAATTCCATAGACCTGGGCACACATCACAGAACTCTAGGTAGTTCTCAGAACAGCCTTGACTTTGCCTAATATAGCTCTTCATATCTCCCTGCACTCCTCTATAAAGTGGCTGAAATCACATCTACTTCCTAAGTCACAAGTCAGGATAATCAAGCAGTTATCCAAGAGTCCGCTGCATCTGGATAAGAAAAGCAGGGAGCAAGGGACTGGAGAGATGGCTCAGTGGTTAAGAGCACTGACTGCTCTTCCAGAGGTCCTGAGTTCAATTCCCAGCAACCATATGGTGGCTCACAGCCATTTGTAATGGGATCTGATGCCCTCTTCTGGGCAAATAGAACACTCACATACATAAAGGAAATCAGGGAGCTTGTGAGACCCCAATGTCTGCCTCTGTCACAGGGCTCTATCACACAGTCCTGGGAAGGGATCTAGGGAACGCTGAGCTCTCAGAAGGTGCTGGAATCTGTTAAGGCATGTTTACGAATTCACCCTGACTGGTGTTAATTACATGTCACCTGTTCATTTCATGATTTGTCTCTAACTGAGTCCAAGAGACTTATAGAAAATGAGAAGAAAAAGGGACAAAACATAAAAAGAAGAACAGCTGGAGAGATGGCTGTTCTTGCAAAGGTTCTAGGTTCAATTCCCAGCACCCACACAGTGGCCCACAACAACTCCAGATGCTCTCTTGGGCTTCTGCAGACACCAGGTACACATGCACTACACAGACATATATGCAGACAAAACATGCATATACATAAAATAATAAAAGAAATCAACAGGCAAAGAAACATCTCAAATTACTGGAAGGCATAGCCAATACAAATTTATAAATTCTCAAACTACTTGAAAAAAATAAAATTTAAGAGAAAATCAACATAGCATCTGATTTTAATACATCATTCAGTTTGGCTAATCTTGACAGTGGTCATTCTTACAATACTGTGAAAATCCTATAAAATAATGTGCTGGTGAGAAAATATAACAAAGAAAGCATGTAAGGATTATAAAGGGGGGATGGGATGACTATTAATATGTTGCCACTGCTAGATCTACCATAGAATCTATTAATGTATTAGAAATTTTGTATTTATGGGTATGTTCATGTATACACAGGTATATTATGTGTGCTGGTACATATATATAAATGTGCAGGCAGAGATCAGAGAACAACCTTGATTATTATGGTGGCTTAGATGAGAATGGCTCCCGTAGGATCATACATTTAAATTGTTGGTTCTTAGTTGGTAGAACTGTTAGGGAAGTACTAAGAGATGTGGCCTTGTAAGAGAAGGTGCGTTATTTGAGATGACTTTACAGGTTCAAAAATCCATACCATTACCAGTAAGCTCTCTCATCCTTGTTTTATGAATTAGGATATAGAGCCTCAGCTATTGCTCTAATATTGTGTTTGTCTGCCTATTACCATGTTCCTGCCATGATAATTATCTACTCATCCTCTGAAATTGTGAGCAAGTCCCAAAAAACTCTTTCCTTTATACATCCCGTTGGCCATGGTGTCTGTACAGCAGTAAGAAGAGTAGCTAAGAACATTCTGATTCCTCAGATAGCAGCTATCCTATTAAAGACATGTTTTTTCAATGATCTAGAATTCACCAAGTATCTACACAGCCCAATTTATTTGAATTTCATAAGTTAATATACAATAGAGCTGTTTGCCTGTAAGCAAATGATAGGCAATTCACAAAGCTCACTCCCAAAAGCATATTTAAAAGAAGAAAAATATCTAGGTATAGATCCAATAAAAATATTTATGTGAAAACAACACAAAAACACATAGAAACCATGTCTAGACCAGGCATAGCCTCTAGGGAAACCCTACCACTATTTTTCTGCTGAATGGACAAAGTGTTGAACTGTCTCTTAATGACTTATTATATCTATAGATCAATGTATCTCTCATTCCTCATCAAAGAAGCAGATGCCATGTAGAAATGCTGCTTACTGACTTGTACTCTGTAGTTTGTATAACCTACCTTCTTATACAGCTCAGGATCTCCTGCCCAAGAGTGGTACTAGCCATAGTGGCTTGAGCCCTCCCACAGCAACCATTAATCTAAAAAATTCCTCACAGACATGCTAACAGGCCACTTGATGGAGTCAGTTCCTCAGTTGAGGTTCCCTCTTTCCAGATGATTCTAGTTTGTGACATATTGAAAAAAACCTTACCTGCACAGGTGGTTAATGCAGAAATTCATGGCTGGTCAAGGTGATGTGAACTGGTGATTTCTGAGCACAACACCCTAGGGGGGAAAATCTATCTTACTTGTTTTAAGGATACTAAACAGGGTAAAATGAATGCAAGGGACACAAGATGGGGAGGAGGGCTGTGAACCATTGTTTTCCAGGTCTGAGAAAGCCACTGCACTCATGAACTCACAGTGGCTGGGATTACCTGTCCATGACTGGGCCCATCAATATTTGGTTGTGAAGGATGGAGGAGTTCACAGGTCCCGTCTCCTCCCAAGAGAGTTGCTGGCAGTTGATGACTGCTGGAGAAGAAAGGGATGGCATTGTCTTCAGTGGAATAGCCACAGATGAACTAGCCAAGCTCCAGTAGATAGCCTTACACCCATACCCACATGTACATGCCTGGTTAAACTCAGTGGCTCAAAAATAAAAACAAAACAAAACAAAACAAAAAATCCAAAGCAAGCAAACAAACAAAACAAAGCAAAAAGATCTGATCATGGGAGGGAAAACTGGTGGGAAGAAGGAGGACTTGATATGTGGGAAGAACATGAGAAAACGGGTGTCACATGGAACCAGAATGTGTTATGTGCAAGTATGAGATTACCAAAGAATAAATTAACCAAGTAAAGGAATAAAAAATTAAAATAATTTTTTGAAAGCTGTACAAGGTGCCCTATATGGCTGTTTATATTCCCAGTTCAGGATTACCAGAGACAGGTAGATACCTGTGTATCACTGGCCAGAGTAATCAGTGAGTTGTAAGTCAGTAAAAGACCTTGTTCTCGAAAAGTAATGTGGACATTTCCTGAAGGACCACATCCAAGGTGGACTTCTGTCTTCAAGCACAAGCACATGCACATATGTCCATGTGTGCCTACAGACATATATGTACACATATGTACCTCTGTAACTCCACATGTGTGTAGACACACACATAAAAGCACATATACATGAATGCATGCACACACACATATATGCATACACACACATGCACATACAAACACACTCACAGTTATACACACATACACATTTCCAAAACAAGTGCCAAAGAACTTCATTCTCCATCTATTTTGTATGCTTCACTAGTCTGTGTGTGTTTTTTTCCCATTCATTCACATGGTATTTATTAATAGCCATTGTATTGTGAGCAGTGATCTGTCCTTCCCAACTGAATAGCTATACTGCAGTTAGTTGTATCTATACAAGTCCTCTCTATACCACATAGGATAATAAACTGGGGAACTGAGACTGTTACTACTGAGGTATTGGTGAATAAAGTGTCTAGATAGGCCATAGTCCCTGGGGAAGAACCTTCTACAATTTATTCTACTAAATGGGCATAGTATTAAAAAGCTAACTCCTAATAACTTAATATTATACCTATAGACCCATGCACATCTTAACCCTCCTCAGAGAAGTTTCCTTTAGCAGTAGTCAGTGGTTAGCACAGACACCCACAACTGCTTAATGCGCAGAATAATAGACTTCAGATTGCTCAATCCTGAATGAGGCATCCAGATGACTGTCCCTTTCCCATAGCTCAAAGACAGTCATACAAGAGGTGGGGTAGGGGTGGAGGTGGGGCAGAGGATGGCTAGACATAAGGATCACAGAGACATTAAGGCTCAGCTGGACTACACAGCAATTTTCAGCAGACTTGTTACATACTGAGAGTGTCTCAAAATAGGAGAAAGAAAAACCAAAACCAATCAACCAAACATACAACAAAGCAAGTTGATACAGAAACTAAATCTATGGAAGTCGTCACACTTTGGGTGAATTCTGCCATAGAGGGAGACTGGAGAATGATGGAATATAATAGAGGGAAAGTAATTTGCACCAAAAAATCCAGCAACCTGGTAGGTAAGAAGGAACCCTGCAGTCCATCACATGAGGAGTGCAAGCTGAGTCAGTGGACCAAAGTAACATGACACCTTCATTGGCCCCTAGACTAGAAAAACAATGTCTCCGAGAAATGCATATTCACATAAACACCATTTTTATCATATCCAATCTGTAACCTATTGCTTTTCATAAAATAAAGTCTGCTACTCAGTAAATTCAATTGCTTGATTTCAATCTCATTGCTCTGACGTCTCTTCAGTCCAGGGCCTCTGACAGCTTGATGGGTTTTCTTAGAATTAGGATCAAGCGAGGCCACTAAATTAATTGAAGGGCCTGTTTCAGAACACCTGTTTCTCAGTAGTCTCAGAGGTATGAGCATGTTAGGTAGTTGTCTGGATTTAATTTGCCTCCTTTCCTGACATCAAACCATCAATCATTGGTTGGACATAAAGGGGAAATAGATCACCTAATGAGAAACTGAGTGAAGACACAGCTTGTGGATTCCAGCATGGTTTTCTGTGATGCTTACATTAAGCCATCAATCCATGGAAAGCAGAGCCTCTAAGGAATATTATCAACAACTCAGTCAAAACTCACTCCAATGGCCTTTGTCTGAGCATGGTGAAACACCTTCCTCAGCCTCTAGAACCTCTAGCACTTGGAGAGTATTTGAGCATCTCTCACACATGTATGTATGGAGGCCAATAGGAGCAAATATGAATGATGTCAGGGAGACAGGAGACGTGCAATTGCTAGGTGCTAAAAATCGGTTCTGTCATCCAAGCCTGACTGGCCTTCTCTTCCCACAGGACAGAGGCAGGAGAAGACACACTTGCTCTTCAGAGCATCAGCAGTGCTGGACTCCAGGAAGTGATAGGACTTGAGTCAATCAGTGAAATGGTAAAAGACTGGCAGGGAAGGATTGGTACCTGAGTGACTGAGGTTTGGGTTTCCTGATGTTTCAATGACATAGCACAGACTCCAGTGATGCCTTTCAAGGAAAAAAATGAGGGAGGTGGTAAGTTTTCTCCTTCCTGCACATCTGAGTTCTGTAGAGGAAACATTGGCCTTCATAGAGGAACCATAGTGGATCATCAGTGTTGAAAACCTGTGCTTGTTAAAGGCATAAAAAAGACACTTCTCAGGGCCTGGCTTGTGACTCAGATGGCAGATCAAGCATGCCGGAAGCCCTGGGTTTGTTCTCCAGCACCAGTGCCACCAAGCCTGTAGTCATTCCATAGTAGGAGCCATCATAAAGACAAGCTAATAAGTAGCAGGTGATCTTCCTGAGATGACTCTGCCTTGGATTAGAAATCTACGATGAAGCTCCCATAGGCAAGGTTCATGAGAAAATCATTTTAGGAAAGATTCCTGCTATTCAATTTGCTTTTCCTGTTATTATTAAACATATATGACAGTCACTAGGTCTGAGCCCACCCTTTTGAGCAGATCTCCACAGAACAACAAAGATGTACTGTCTGGTAGTGATGCTATATAGACAAATGGATGACTTCTTAATTCTTAATGATGATCCTATAAGAATTCCTAAAATTATATCCGTTTTATTAAGTTCTTTTATAGTGGCACTGTTATTAGGTCCTTTCTGATAGTCAATACTGCAATGAGAACTCTGCCAGTCTTTAGTGTCATGAGTTAATTGCCTCTTAGATAATAAGCAGACATTCTACTACTCAGAGCACATTCCAAGAGGTTGTAAAACCATTAACCAAAGGTCCTTTTATGACTAATGATATATTATAGTGCTAGGACAGAAGATAAAATGTTGACTGAGTTTATCTATACAAAATATCACTAATAACTTAGCTATGTTTTTTAACTCTCTATGAACCTGTGGAGCTGTGACAGGTGATGAATGTTTAGCCAGATAATTACTCCTAATGGATAAGCATGTAAACACTCACTGTTGTAAATTTCTTAACTTATGATTTGAATGTATGTGTAAACTTGTGATGAACTTTTTACCATGTGACTGTGTATTCTAAAAGATAAGTACTGAGGACAAAGAGCTGTGCGTGCTCT
This sequence comes from Tokudaia tokunoshimensis, assembly GCA_036184795.1. Taxonomy (NCBI): domain Eukaryota; kingdom Metazoa; phylum Chordata; class Mammalia; order Rodentia; family Muridae; genus Tokudaia; species Tokudaia tokunoshimensis. The sequence goes on from BTHU01000008.1 coordinate 112,755,701, forward strand.
CTCTCTCTCTCTCTCTCTCTCTCTCTCTCTCTCTCTCTCTCCCTCCCTCCCTCCCTCCCTCCCTCTCCTGTTCCTGCTTTTCTAAGCATTACTCTCCTTATCCCACTCTTTTTAGAACTTCCCCTGATCTGCATAGGATCATCATGGTCATTCTGCTTTCCCCCTTTTTCTTAGAGAGTTTTCATAGGAAACTTTTACAACTTAGAAATAAACGCTAAAATCACTTTTCATAGTGTCCCTTTTTCTTTGAGACTTCAACTAGCAGGCTGAAAGTTAGAGCCCCCACAATTTCTGCGGAGATAGGATGAAGGCTACTTTACTTAATCCCCTGCTGTCAGGCTACAGGTGTTAATCATCTAAGCCAGCAGTTTTTAATCCTCAGAATTAGCAAGGAAGTTTTTAGAACTTTTTAGAAGTTATCATCAGCATTCAGTACAGTTAGAGAGCTAGACAGTCAGTCAGGAGACCATCAGTCTTTAAAGCCACACCAGAGTTCTACTCTGTGTCTCATTTCAACCTGTTCCAGGTGGGGACACTCCCAGCAATTCCCAGCACTTGAGAGATGAAGGCAGAGAAAACAAGAAGTTCAAGACTATTCTCAGCTACAATGAGACTTGAGGCCAGCCAGGACTACATGAGACCTTGTCTCAAAAAGTGAATTAAAAAAAAATAAACAGAATATTTCTTTTAGTAGAGCTAAACATTCCAGCCATTGATTTAGAAACTCTACCATCTACGTACTAGGAAAGCCCAACCTGAAGGTTTTGTCTGTCTACTGTCCTTTTCATAAATGGCACTTCTATTTGTTCTGGTGTTTAACAATCACTAAAACCAAAATTTGAGAACAGAGATTTTGCATGTAATAATTTTTTGATAGGATGAGAATTCCTGCCTGAATTTAGACAATGGGAACTTTGGCACAAGGGTGGCCTTTGTGCCATGGTTCCTAGGTACTTCAAAAGGAAAATTCTCGAAAGCATTTTATACACATAATGTCACACCACAGAGCTCAAGGTCATGCTTCAGGGAGAGCACCAGCAGGCAACACTTGGGAAAAGGCTTCACATCTTCTTCAGGGCACTGTTACCAAACACTGAGGAAGGAGTCCAGTTGGAAATGGTCAGAACAAGAAATTAAAGAGAAGCTGGGTTTCCCTTTTTGTAATGGGTTTAGTGTATAACATATTATATAAAATGACTATTTTGGTTATTCAGAAATGGATAATTCAGTGACATTTATTGCACTTGGTCTTGTAGAGGCATTATTGATTCTAGTAATTACAAGTTTATTCCTTCCCTTCTCTTTTGTGAAGTTGTAAGCAGTTTTGACTCTATTAAATTCCTCTGATGACTCATGAGATTTTAATTTTTAACTTTTTAAATTTGCTTTGTTTTCTTTCTGAATAAGGTACTTTTCTCTACATGAGTTTTCAGCAGTCAGGCAATAATACAGACACAACAAAGGCTTAAAATAGCAGTTCTTTGAACAACAGAAAAGCTAAGTCCCGAAGTACAAAATCCCCACATATTCTTCCTTCAGTGATGTTGAGGTTGCCAGTCATTCTCTGACCTTAACTGCCTATTGCTGTTGAAGATATCAGTCATTCTATGACCTTACCATGCCAATCTGGGCTCTGAAAACATGAGAGTCAATAGAGGTTGTTTTAGGAGTCCCAAAATGGTATTGAGTAGAAGAAATTTAATGAGAAATTGAGTTCATATTAAGGCAATAGTGTAGACAGACCTTCTGTTTTGGCTCAGGCCTTTGATGTGCAAAGCATGTGAATATATGTTGGGGGAGAATAACTTATACTCTAGGACCAGCCTTAAAAATAGGGAAATGATGCAATGATAATGCTATTTATGGAAATCAGGAAGTGTCGGGAATGAGGATATTTTAAGAAAACAAGTGTTCCTTTGACATGCTAGTCTGAAATATTTGCTAAACGTTTAAGGGATATCAAGAAGGTAATGGATATGCAACTCTGTGATATGAATGAAGGTGACAGCAGTAGAAAATAGCAATTTGGAAGGGACATCTGCAGATTAATGAGGCATGAATACTAATGCCACATGCATTAGCATATTTGAGAATGTCTGCAGGCTACTAAGTCTAGAAGAGAAATGTCATCGAACTACTTTTCTCCATGGTGATTTCCTCCAAAAATGATTGAATTTCTAAGAAGTAACTCTAAAGACAAACAACTGTGGCTGTAAAAGATAAGTAGAAAGCTAGACACGATGGTCCATGCATGTAATCAGCACTGGCAGGCAACACCAAGAGGACTGTTGAGAGCTCAAGGCCAGTCTGGTCTAGGTAGCAAGTTCCAGGCTGGGCAGGGTTACAGAGTAAGGCTCATTCAAACACAAATGACAGAACAAAACAAGCCAGAAACTCAGGAACAGAAGGATGAGCTATTAGGAAAATTTGAATTTTTGTTGAATTCTATCATTTATCTTTTACATATCTAAAAGCAAAACAGCAACAACAGCAATAAGACCTGGGTTCAATCCCTGCAACTCAGGTAAAGGTAAAGGGAGAGAACCAAGTTCACAAATTTGTTCTCTCATTTTCAAATAATGTGTGTGTGGCATGTGCCACAGACCAAAAGCAAATGAAAACAAAACAAAAGAAAACAAAACATAAACCAAACAAACAGAAAACAAAACCCAACAAAATATGAACCAACCAAACCAAATAATAATAATTGTTATTATTATTATTGTTATTATTATTATAAAATAAAAAACTTGTAAAAGAGGAAAAAGTTCAAACTTCACAAATAACAAAGCAAAGTTACAAAAGATAAATAAATAGAGCGTATGACATATTCAATCACAGGAAACAAAGATGCATTAACCGTCTCTAAACAAATAAAGATCTGCGATGTACATAATAAAATTTCAAAAGAACTATCTCAGAGAAATGCCTATTTATGAAAAGTAGAGTAGAGACAGACCTAGGTCCAGAAAACCTTTATCTATGAACAAAGCAGTAAAATTACAAAAAAGCCAGGAAGTACTTTTGAAAGAACTAAACAAAGATTTTGTATGGTAAGAAAAATGACTAAAGAATTCACCAAAAGTTTCCAGCGTGAAACTCAAGAAGAAAAAAAAAATTCACTCAGCGTGTTCTTAATCAATCAGATAAACAAAATTAAAATAAACAGTAAAAGAAGTGAGGAGATCGGGAGGGATAGACATAACACATTAAAAGCATCAATATAATCTATATATGCATGTTATGGGAGTCTGCCGAGAAAGCAAAGAGTTCCACAGAAAGCTCATTTAAAAACAATAGTGACACGTATTATCTAAGTTTGTGTGGGAAGGGTGTGCCCAGCCTCATGTCTCTGAAAGCATTTATCATCAAATTGTCAAATGTCAAAGACAGCAAAGATCAAAAGCAGCCATAGAAAAATAGATTAAAAAATGTTTTAAATCCAAGAGGGTCCAGATAGAAGCAGCAGATATCTCTGTGGTTACACTGTTGGTGAAGAGAGTTGGGACTAGGTAATAAGTCCTGAAAGCAGAACAGGCTGAAAGTTACCAGAAGGCACATAAAAAAGTCATTATGTAATGACCAAATAACCACTTCTCAGTAATAGAGAACAATTGTGTGTCTGTCTAAACATTAGTCATCTGAGGCAAACAAGGAGAGGGCAGGATGGAACTATAGCAACTCAGCCTAGGAAACAACAAGGCTCAGCTCCCAACAATCGCTGGAACTCTGAGATCAAAATAAAAACCACTAAGTACAGAGCAAATTATAATGAATGCCTATTACAGAAAAGAAGTGTGTGCATGGGTGTATGTGAGCGTATGTGCTTGTGTGTGTGCGCACATACATATACTCTTCCATAAACAGCAGGCTGCACATTGTTACATGCATATGAAATACTTTCCAGCATGTATAAAATGACCACAAGGAATCTTTTAGCAAACTTAAGGATGTTAAGATCATTCTGTATCTTTATGGCCAAGGAGATTGACAGTAATTAATTAAAACTGATGCCTGAGTGGATATCAGACAGTGCACTTTTGAACAGGTAGGTCAGAGAAGAAATCAAAATAAAACTGGAACAGGGGTAGGAACACAACATATCAAAACTCTTGTGATACAGTTTATAGTATAAACAGAACCATGCTGGAGATGACAAGTTATAGCAGTGAATACAAAGAAAAATCTCGAGTGAACAACTGTTCACCTCAGGCAACCAGAAAAAATGCAGTCTACATTTTCACAAAGTAGTAAACAATGAAGATTAAAATAGAATATAGGAAAACAAAGAAAAAAATTAAAAATAATAAAAATGTCGAGCTTTTCAGAAAAAGGTAAACAAGAAAATCAACAAACCTTTTGCTGGACAAGAAAAAAAAGAGGACATATTTAAGTAAATATAATCAGAATAAAAGGGACACTGCAATCAATGTCACACAAATAAAGAGGAAAGCAGGAAACACACACACACACACACACACACACACATCTAGAATACACAGATGAGTCAGTAGGAATATATAATATTCCAGAATTGAATCATGAAAGCACAGGTACTCTAAACAGAAATGATAATTAATGAGGTTAATTCAGTATTCAAAAGTTTCCCATCAAGGTAAAGTCTAGGACCAATGGCTTTCTGATTCAACTGTAGTCAAATATCTTCCATTAATGCAAAATTCAGTCATCAATTTTGTTTTCTGAAAATGACTGTATGAGTTTAAGCTGCATTTATAAAAGGCAAAAGGGAAAAAGATGGGATGTTCTGGTTTAAATTGTGGACAGACAAGTGCTCTGAGTTATGACCATACCATGAATAGTATAGAAAAAAAATCTGTATTCTCAACTGATATTACTGAAATAAAATTAAATTCTCTTGTGAGCCTAGAAGTGGAAATGCTTCCAGATTTACTTCTGGAAACTCACTTTGCTCTGACATCAGAGCCAGACAGAGGCAGTACAAGAAAAGTAGCATCACAAGAAAAACTATCCCCAATTAACATAAGAGCAAGATCCTTGGAGATATGGGAGCAAAGTGCATTAAGGAATGAACCCAACAGTGCATTAAGAAGTTTGGACACTGTCACCAAATGCAAGGGTGGGTCATTAGATAAAAGAACACATCAGTAGATATAGAAAAATGTGTTTCACAAACATTCTTTCATAGTTAAAAATCTCCCAACAAAATAACTTTAGAGAGTAGTGGCATCAATATTTCATTCCACTCCCCCCTCTGATAAGTAGGCCCTTTAACACCCCCCTAAGATAAACCTTTATAGGATAGTGTGGAACAATCCCATCATATGGATGACGGAGGCACTAGGATTATGAAATTCAAGCTAGCCTGGCCACATTGTGACCCTCTTTCACAAACCAAACAGAACAAAAAGACAATGTGGAGAAAAAAATAGTTCACAATTAAAAATGAAGAGTTAGAAGAAGCCAGTAAGGATTAAAGCCAGCCAACTCAGGAAACACACGATAGACAAAGTATTCAGCTAAAATATCAGCTGGAGAACATAGAACATGTGTCTATTTTAAAATAAACTTTTATAATGTGTTTTACAAAGTAAAGAAGGAAACAGAATGCTTTAACAAGGGATAATATAAAATGGATATGAGAGATATTTGGGGAGGCATAGGACTTCCATAAATTAAGGCCTGGGAGATAGCTCAGTCAGTAAAGAGCTTGTTACACAATTATGGGGATCCGAGTTCAGATGACCAGCATCCAGGCCAAACACTGAGCTTGAAACATTTCTGTTATCTCATTGCTCGGAGTTGTGAAGGGTAACAAAGTTAGGGAGACCTTGAAGGTTGTTGGCCAGGCATCTTAGTCAACCAGTGAGCTCCAAATTCAATGAGAGATGCTGTCTCAAGAAGTAAGGTGAAGAGTCATCCTATAAACAGTCACCAAACCCTGACACTATTATGGACAAGAAGTGCATACCAAAAGGAACATGTCATGGTTGTCTCCGGAGGAACCCTGTCAGAGCCTTACACATACAGAGACAGATGCTAGCAGTTACCTATTGGACTGGGTGGGGGGAGGTCCCTAATGGAGGAGTTGGAGGGTGGTCCAGAGGAGCTGAAGGGATTTACAGCCCCATGGGAAGAACAATGATGTCGGCCACCCAGATGCCTCAGGACTTCCAGGAACTAAACCATCAACCAAGGGGTGCACACGGTTCCAGTCAAAAATGTGGCAGAGGAATGCCTTGTCGGGCATCAGTAGGAGGAGTGGTCCTTGGTCTGGTGAAGGCTCAATAGATGTCCCAACAAAGGGAAATCAAGGGGGGGGAGTGGGTCGGGTAGAGGGGCATATACTTGGAGGCAGGGGATGGGAGGAGGGGTTGGAGGTTTTCGGGGACGGGACACACACACACACACACACACACACACACACACATACACTTTTAAAATAGTATTTTTATAATTTAAAAACATATCTGTTTAACTCAGAGAAATGCTTTAAGAACAGATTGGATTAGCTAGGGTCCAAAAGTAAGAAGGAAGAATTATATCAACTGTAGGGGTTAAAATTTGAAAGAAATTAAGTAACATCTGAGACAGAACAGAAAACCAAGGGCTAGAGAAATGGCTCAGCAGTTAAGCGCACTGACTGCTCTTCCGAAGGTCCTGAGTTCAAATCCCAGCAACCACATGGTGGCTCACAACCATCTGTAAAGAGATCTGACGACCTCTTCTGGTGTGTCTGAAGACAGCTACAGTGTACTTAGAATTAATAATAAATGAATCTTTAAAAAAAAAAAGAACAGAAAACCAAAACACTCATTTGCTCTGGAAAGTATGGCCATGATATACTTAGGTGGAGCATATAAGCTGTAGGGATTTAAGTTTCAGAAACTCATACAAAGAAATCACAGAAACTCTAGACCTCAATAAAGACAAAAAAAAAAAACCCACATCTAGACATTTGATTGTGGATCGGCACGAAACTTAATAAAAGGAGAGAGCATCCGCCGCAGGTGGAGAAAGTACAACTGTCAGTGGAGGAAGGAAGACAGTTAATTTTTCGGTAGCAAAAATAGAAACTCAAAAACTGTCAGGAATGTCACAGAAGTGCTGAAAGAAACCCTTAAGTTGTTTAAAGAGCCTAAGATAAAGATGTGTCAGGAAAACAAAATGAGTTCTCTTAGCAGACATCTTCATCAAAAAGCCTTCAGAAAGAAAGAATCCCTCCATGACTCCAGGATGCCAAATGAATAAGGAACAAAAGGGGATTATGGGAGAATGTTAATATGCTTTGGCAGTCAGGAGGGATGTTCTTAATGTACAATGTACAAAGGTATAAGATACTATATATATATATATATATACACATACATACACATATATATACATGTATATATAATGTCTAATTCATACATTAGATAAGAATAACACAAGGTAAAAATGGAAGGCAGTGTGGAGGCAAAGCATCTAGTGTTCCTATACTGTTTGAGAAGAGTATAAAAAGGCTGGCTTGACTATTTTTGAAGTTAGATGCCTTGGAATTTTGAAAGTGAGTGCCAAAGGAATGTGCTTTGTATATAAACTTTACAGCCCATTGTGGAAGGGATGTGGCAAGAGAAACCTCCACAAGTTTAAAAGGAAGAGAACTCTAAGAAATTGAAGAAAAAATTAAAATAGGAAAGGGCAGGTGCTCCCCTTGTCACAGTATTAAGAATCTGTCCAAAGAGCCCATTAAGGTGTTTAGATGGTCAGTTTAAATGAGAACCGTTTCTATAGACAGCACTGGGAAGTATAGTAAGTTGTAAAAGAAACTATCAAAAACCCGCAGAGAAATAAAAGGAGCTTCAACCTATAGGCGGTGATGGCCTAAAGATCCCAGCCTAGGATCCCTGAGTGATTCAAACATCTGGGGTGGTGGACTGATGAAGTTGAAGCTACCACCCAAAAATGAAACAGTAAAGCTCACCCAAAAGATGAGTCTCCCATCACCACTACTGCATGGAAGATCAGACTCCAGCTCGGCTGTCTATTGCTCACCTAGAATCCACAGAACCTGGATTTGGTTACAAGGACCAAGCTCAGCAAAGCCTGTTATCCTAGCACTCGGAAGGTGGTCACAAAAGGAATGTCAACAGAAGTTCAAAGTCATTCTCAGCTACACCAGAAGTTTGTGGCCAGCTTGAGTCACTTGTCTTGCGTAAGGGAGTGAGCTGGGAGTGTAGCATGATTGGTAGAGTGATTACCTAGGAAGCACAAAGCCTCAGTTTCAATCCCTAGCACTGCATACACTGTGTGTGGTGGTGCACACCTGGAATCCTAGTGCTTGTAAGGTAGGGACATGATGATCAGGAGTCCATGGCTATCCTTAGCAGTGTAGGAAACTTGAGACCAGTCTGAGATACCTTGTCAAAAACCAGAGTCATCATTCTGATGGCTTGGAATTCAGCAAATACAGTCTGTCTGTTGTGGTGTGGTATGTCTGGACTGTGAAACAAACTTTATTGTCTTTGAAAGGTGGGGAGCACCCCATGTGGATTGGCAGCTCAGTGGCAATAAGACATGATAGTCAGCTGCTACTTTTGGAGGAGGGCAAAAACAGACAGGGAAGCTAGCTAGGAGTTTCTGAGGGGGATGACTAGGAGCTAGAGCACAGTCCCAGCTTCTCATGCTTCCCTAACTGAACATCCACTGACAATGTAAAAAGCACATCTCTCACCTTACAGGGAAGAAGAGTCAAATGTAAGTGACCAGAGCCTGGAACTTGGCTGCTGGTTGCCTCAAGCGCATGTTGTAATGTGATAAAAGTTTTATGAAGTTTCTGCAGTATCAGAACAAAGAAAATCACCTACCAAGGTATTCTTCAAGAGTATTGGTAAAAAAGACCCAGGAAGATTGGTCAAAGTGACATGGGAACCTTCTGTTGTGGGTTTTGATGCAACCTGACAACACTTTTAGCATTTGGGTTGGTGGCAGCCAGAGGTCTGTGAGGTCACGTGTGTGATGTGGGCTACACCATTTTGTATAACTTCCATTTTGGTAGAAGCGTGGCAGTTCAAGAAACTACAGCAATTTGATTTCTAGAACTAAAGGAATTTGTTTGACTTCTCTTCCCCGGGGACCCCCAGCAATGGCCGAGCAGGGAAGATGTTGATCAATCACTTAATATATTTTACAAATGTATTATTCAATGGTTACTCCCAGTCACAGCATCTCAAGTCACTCTCAAGAAAGTGGACTTCCTTCGCCACCTTCACCGCTCTATTAACTACTCCAGCTTGCAAAGAGACATGCCTCTGATTCTTACCAAGACGCCACTCTGCAGGTTTGTCCTTAAAAAAGGCTTGGACTGTGTATAGTACCTCCTTTTCTTGTCTTTTGTTCTTTCTCTGACATTTCAATATGCATTTATAAGATTCCCTAATAATGACAGGGTGTAAGATCACACACAGAGATGGACAACGAATGCTATTCAAGGGGCCAGGGTAGCTCAAGATAACTATATTAGGTTCTGGACCTGCAACATTCTAATATCTCTACAACCTTGACATTTTGATCAATCAATCAAACTTTGTTCACGAGTCAATGTACTACAGTTTCTTTTGGGATCTTTAGTTCACATTACCTAGTGCACAGTAGATACACAGAGACAGAAAGGGTTAGAAATGGCCTGAGATTTGAATGTGATCTCAGCCTGTGGTGATTTGTATATGCCTAGCTCAGGGAGTGGCACTATTAGAAGGTGTAGTCGTGTTGGAGTAGGTGTGTCACTGTGGGCATGGCCTTTAATATCCTTTTCTTAGCTTCCTGGAAGCCAATCTTCTCTTTGGGAACAAGATGTAGAACTCTCAGCTCCTCTTGCACCATACCTGCCTGGATGCTGCCATGCTCCTGCTTTGATGATAATTGACTAAACCTCTGAACCTGTAAGCCAGCCCCAATTAAATATCCTTATAACAGTTGCCTTGGTCATGGTATCTCTTCACAGCAGTAAACCCTAACTTAGACACAAACCTACAAGCAAATCACTTAGCTGAGAACATAAACCTTAGTGGTTTGCTGTATCTGAGTGCAACTTCTGACCTAGCCGTGGGCAAAAACCCAACCTACCTGAGTCACAAGGGAAGTCACTGAAATACCAGGGGTATGGTGGTACAGGCTTTAACCGCAACACTTGGAAGGCAGGGGCAAGTGGATCTCTGAGTTTGAAGCCAGTCTGGTCTACAGATAAGGACAGCCAGGGTTACACAGAGAAACTGTCTTAGTTTGGGCTTTATTGCTATGAAGAGACATCATGACCAAGACAACTCTTACAAAGACAAATATTTAACGAGGCCTGCATTACAGTTTCAGAGGTTTAGTCCATTATCGTCATGATGGAAATCATGGCCGTGTCCAGGCAGACATGGTACTGGAGAAGGAGAAGAGGGTTCTACATCTTGGTTTGAAGGCAGCCAGGAGACTTTTTCTTCTGGAAGCCAGGAGCAGGGTCTCATTCCACACACTGGACACAGCTTGAGCATAGGAGCCCTCAAAGCCCACCGACTTTCTCTACCAAGGCTACACCTCCTCCAGTCAGGCCTCCTGATAGTGTCACTTCCCATGGACCAAGCATATTCAAACCACTACAGACACTGTCTCAAAAAGCAAAACAAAAAAAACCCCAAAAATAAACAAACACACAAACACAAAAACAAAACAAAATAGATCAACAAAAGAAGCCCAGAAATATTCCAAGAAAGAATACAGACACTGGGAAGGTCACAGGAAGACATAAATCACAAATTGTATCCAGGCCAGTTAGTGAAACAATTGAATAATAGCAGTCATAGAATGTGGAGAGGAAGAATATCAAGCTGTTAACATCATCTAAAATGTCTCATAATTGAGGTCAGAATATAAAAGAAAGCCAAGCATGGTGGCACACTCCTATAATACCTGAACTTGGGATCTAAAAAGAAAAAATATTTTTGAATACAGGCCAGAATCCCTTGCACTTGAAATTAGCTTTCTCTGAAAAACACCCCTCTTTCCAGGCTCTTTACAGACTTCCTATGCTGAGTCTTACTGTTTTATTTATTGTATTAAATAAATGATCATGTTTTTCCTCTCCTGTCTCTCACTCAGCAGCTGCCAAGACTTTTGCCCTTTTCTGCTGGCTTCCCACCCCTCGCTACCTGGAAGGAGATAACAGAGCAGGTTGTATGTTCAGAGCAGTGGAGACAAACAGCCAAACTGACCAGGGCAGAGCCGGGGTCTCCAAGCACTGACTGACCAATCAGATTCCCCCTGAGGCCCTGGCCAGGATCCAGCTGCAGCAGTGAGGCAAGCAAGCCTGGCTTTTTTTTTTCTCCTTTCTTTCTTAAATATCAACGAAATGGTCCTTGAGGATTCTTTTAATTGAGTCCATTTCCAGATTTCCCATTAATAAGACTAAGATAAGACAAAAGAGAAGCCTGGTTCCTGCCAACATATTTAGATGTAAAGATTCTTAATTCTATAATTGAATACATTAGTGAGTAAGCCAAGAGTTAAATTATCCCATTTTAACATGAACAAGCTGTGTGGATTTCAAATAGATTAAGCTCCAGAAATCACACACACAAAAATTTGTCTATATAGAGGCAATTCCACAAAAGTTGCTTATCTAGCAAAAAAGCAGTTTAAAGATATTTTGACCACCAAATAAGAGTGCATTTTAAAGTTGGAAGCACCCTTTCAGCATAAGATACTAGTTTATCTCTTATTGTTAGTAAGACATAATAAAATAGGTCTTTTATTATTACATGCAGAATAAACAAACACAGACCCTCTAAGTCACAGGCGTGGTTATTTCAGTGAGAAAAGGTCCCTATAGGCCCAAGCATTTGAATATGTGTTTCCACTTTGGTGGTGCTGTTTGGGGAGGTAATGGGGAGAGGTACAGCCTTGCTGGAGGAAATGCGTCCCTGGGAGTGATCTCTGAGAGTTTAAAGTGTCACCCCACTTCTGGGTCCATCTCTACTTCCTGATGTGATCTCTCAGCTTCCTGTCACCTCTTACCCCCTTGGAACCTTAAGCCCAATGAATCCTTTCTTCTATAAGATGTCTTGGTCGGGGTGTTTTATCACAGCAATAAAAAGGCAACTAAATTTTTATTTTAAAAAGAAAATTTACAAAACAACTTTAACAATTATATATATATATATATTATATTCTTCATCATTTAATCTTTCACAGTTCTAATAAAAGCCAATATGCACAATTTCTATGTAAAGAATGTTTCTGCTAAACAAAACCACGGTGATAAACACAAATTTAATGTATATTACTTAGATTTATTTTTATCCATGCATGTAAACACATTTTGGCTATTAAAATCTTGCCTTAAAAGATTAGACAATTTTGTAAATCCTATAGTAAGATTTTTTCCATCTGCCTCAATTTCCAAAATTGGCAGACAAAGTGTTCTTTCAGCAACGAAACTCACAACTGACATTTCTATCCGTTAATGCCCACATAGCTCATAACTGGACAATCTACAACCCAGCCTTCCTTCTAGTTCCTGTCTCTAGACCTTTTTCGTTTTACATAGCTTTATTTTCAAAGGAAGGGAAAGACCACAGATGCAAACAAAATGACTCTTACGCACATCGTCTGAAATTTACCCCAAAGCACACATGCTCATTCACACACTGACTCAGACACATTTCAACACACCACAGGGCTAATCTCAAATTTCAATACCCACAATCAAAAGGATGAAATATAGAAACAAAATATCCCAGAGATGACTTTACTTAGTTATCTTTAGGAGCTCTGAACAGAGAGGGGTTTTGTCCCAGGGCTGTCTTGGCAATTATCTGATGTTAGCAAAAGTCTAGTCAGCTATGACTGGCCCTAAGGCAGTTCTCAGTGAGGCCAAGATGAAATAAATTTCTCTTCTGAATTTATTTCATTCATTCCTTTGTTTGTTTGTTTGTTTATTTATTTATTTATTTACTCACTCATTTATTTTTAAGACCAAATCTCACTCTGTAACCCTGGTTGACCTACAACTATCTACACAGCCACAGTTGGTCTCAGACTTGCAGTCATTCTCCTGCCTCTAGCTACAAAATACTAGGATTGCAGGCTTGTGATAAGTCTTGCTTCCTTTTGATTTCTCCGCAAGACCTAGAAGAAAACCTTGAGTAACAGTGTTTCTTCTTTAGATTTCTTCTTTTCCTAGGTATCTTTTTTTTTCTGGTGATACTTTTTAGCATTGTTATTTTTGTATCTCTGAGTAGGCTTCTTTTCCAGAGACTCTAATTGTTTTCAGAAATAGCACTGGTTTAATTTGCCTAGTCTGCCACCTCCAGAAACAAAGGCCAACAATTCCCAAGGTACAGTTGTTTCTTTTATAAATGGTGAAAGTTAATTCTATTTATGGGGCGCCAGCATGGCACTGGCATCCACTGAGGGTCTTAACCCTGCATCTTAATTTAACACAGAGCAAGGATAGACAGATATGTACAGAGAGGAAATGTCCCCTGTAAAATGCACACTGAAATTTAACTGCAATTATAATGCTATTAGGAACTGAAACTTTTAGGAGGAGACCAGGTCATGAACCATTTGGTTTTCAGAATACCTTGTAAAGTGAACTATGCCCCTTGACCATGTGATTGGGGCTTTTCAAGAGCACAGCATGTCAGGTAAAACCATCTGAGACAGCCCCGGCCTGAGGCCTGAGCTTCACGGGTGCTGGACTTTAGTCATCTAGGTGATGAGTTCCTGCAGAAACCACGAGATGGACTGGCTGTGTGATTAAGTGAGAATCATTAAGCTAAAACTCATTATCTGAGGCTCTCTTATCTGCAGGCACCACTTTCGAGTCCACAGAAAGAGCAAGGTCAGGGACCTCCAGGTTTGGAGGCTATTTGAGAGGAGAATTAAAAAGATGGAGAGGAGGCGGGTTTAATAAGCTTCAAAGAGCCACTTGAAAGCAGCTCATTGAATGGGTGGGTGAATGGAGAGCTCGTGGTCATGAAGGTGAACAGTGCACAAGACAGGAATGTATAACTTCAGGAGGAGAGGGAAAGCAACGGCGGTGTCCAGACGGGTGCACAGATCTGCGAATCCATAGGCTCACATGTATAGCCATAGTCACTTTTTTTTTTCTTCTTGTGCATTAGCCAGTGACAAACACTGGCCCCCTTGTCGTGGCAAGGCCAGATGTGAGGCCAGATGTTTTCACTCTTTTGTTATAGTCTTTCATCTCAGAATGTGTTGCCATAGGAACGTGAATTCAGACAGACTTACGAGATGAAAGCATTTTTTCCATCCAGGGCATGAGATAAAGCCTTTAGAAGTTCTCCCTCTGTGAAGTTCCAAGCCACGATTCATTTATAGCCTCAAAATATCACATGGAGCAGACATAACAGGCTATGTTGAGGTTGTTACCATCAGTAATAATCATGGGCTATGCTGCGGAGCCTATGGGCTTCACTCTGTGTGTGTGGCTTGTGTGGCGAGGCATCTATCCCACCCTGTCTTGGCAACCTCATAGCAACTGAAGGCACAGAGTTGAATAAAGTATTCAGAGAATTTCACTTATAATCAAGATTTTGTACATCTTGAAAGTATATTTAATCAATGATTATTACGTTACCTGAGTAACATCTGGTAAGCTGTAGAAATTACTGTGCTTCGTGCAAGAATGGGGCCCAAACTTGGTGACCTCCTAAGGAAGCTCTTCTCATTTTTAGCCCACAGTAACTGAAGTTCAAATATGGCAAAGACAGGAAAGGAAGGAAGGAAGGAAGGAAAGAAAAAAGACAGGCAGGCAGGCTATACCTGTATTAATGATTCAAATGACTACATTTGAGATTATATCAAATTAAAATGTTGCATAACAGAGATATATTATCACGAGCTACTTTTACAACCTTTGAAAGCTATTCATTGTCAACACCTATGTCCAATCTAACATTCATGTGACTAATGAAACTTTAAAACGTATTCTTAGTGACCACCAAAAGCATCAAGTACTTGGGGCAGGTTTTCCACTATGCTATAGCCCACCTACCTGTGTGATCTGCACTTATGGGTTTGGTAAACACCTTGACATATTATTTTCCTTTGTTCTGTAACTAATAAAATCTCACTTAATTGCTTTCACAACAGAATATGGGATTTGGGAAACCTGGAATGGGGTTCCTGGGCCATGGTCACTCATATTTGATTACCCCCTCTGGTGTGAGAGTTGTGGTATTATATTGATAGCCTCATGCAGCTTGTTGAGAGTTTAAAGCCATCTCTTCCTCTGGTAGGACATGGTGGCTGTGAAGTGCAGTTTGGGGGGAGAGGACTGTGAAAAGGGAACAATGGGATTGTGGGAGATGCCAGATGTCAGCTGCTCCTTACACTCTCACCCTGGTGAACCATGTGTGAGAGATGCCCCTGGATTCAAACACGCATACAGTCTAAGAAGGGTGGATACCTACTGTCTACCACGTGCTTCTCAAAGCTACAAAGTCTCACTCCGATGCCCATTACTGGAACAGAAGGTTGTCTTTGTATACTTTTCAGTGTAAATGTGGAATTTTAAGCAACTGTTAGCATACAAGTCTTTGGGTATATATTTTGATCATAAAATATATGATCAACCCTTATCTGAAATGCTTAGGGCCGTAACTGTTTGTGATTTTAGCTTTCTGTGTTTCTGAAATACTTCTACAGACTTTGATAGCTGAACTTTCCTAATCCTCAAATTCAAAGTCTTCAATGATCTCAAATTTTAGTGTAATGTTCATCTCAGATTTTCGGATTAGGGTTGTTCAGCCTGTAGTACTATTAGAAATAGCTAGTGTGTATTTCAAATAGTCCTCCAGGCCAGAGTGGGAAGCACATTAATGAATATACACCTCAGGGAAAATATCACAGTGTAACAGGAACCTGTTATTCCTAGCTGGGAGATAGGTTGAGTAAAGGCACTTGCTCATGGGTCAAGTGTTTTCAATAACTGTTGCTGGGTGAAGGATGAGTAGATGAATGGGCGGCAGTTAGAATGAGTCAGGTACCAGCCACACATCCACCAAAATAACTCTTTGGAGTTCACATATGAAACTGTTAAAATCAGCAATTCTGTATTTAAGCTGCTACCCTCAATTTATTGCCTACATGACCTCAAGCTTGGCAAGTAGCCAAGCTCACTTACCTTTCATTTTTTTGTCTGTAAAACTCAAGCTCAAACCATCCCCTTCCAGGTTGCTGTGAGGATTCAAGTGAGCTTCTCATGGCTAGCACCCAGTGAACACTGATACAGGGTAGGTGTGGTATGGAACGTTTACCATTGGTTTGCATATCTGAATGCTTGGTTCCAGCTGGTGACACTGTTTGGAATCTGTAAGAGGTGGAGCCTTGAAGTTTTCTATCTGGGACCCTCTTCCTGGCTGCTAACTGTGATTCCAGGCTACTGACACAATATGACCAACTGCCCCCTACTCCTACCTCCAGGCCTTCTCTGCCATGACGGAATGAATCCTTCAAACTGTGAGTGAGAATAAACCTTTCTGTCTTCATTTGGTTCTTATTGGGTATTTGGTCACAACAAGAGAAAACATCACACAACACAGTGTCTATTGTTTTGAGAGACTTATTCGTCGATTGGAACCCTCTGTGGGTGGTGTTCACACAGAGTGGCAGGTAGAAATTTGTAATGAACTCTCACACTTCCCTTCCGGTCAGCCTCCCAAGGTCAAATCCATAGCATCCCTGGAAACAAACATCTCTTCTCTTCCATCCCCACTGTCTCTGCCATGAGTCAGTGAAGTGGAAGTTTCTGGATATGTCGGGTGATGGAGACCAATAGGTTTTTCTAGCTTAGGCAAGACTTGTGGGAGGACGCGTGATGTTTGGAGAATATAAACAGGGCTCCATGAACAGTGACTATGGAGAGCTTGAAGAGCTAACCTTGCAGAGCTTTGCTGGTCTCCTGTCTTCACTGATCTTTGCTTCTTTGAGAGAAGCACACGGCAGAGAACGTCTGGCAGGCAAACTGGGGGATTTTGGTGGCTCCCACTGACCTGTACTGATTCAGCGGATAGCTGGTGTTTCTGCTGGATCTTGCCACCACTGCTGACTCCTGGTTGGTATACTGACACTATTGACCTGGACTGCTGGTATCCTGACAAAGAGACTGGAATTGCCTCAAAGAACTACTTCAAAACAGGTCCACATCCCCTTAGCCTATTTACCATTTTTTTCTCCCCTGCCTTTGCAGGGTGGGTTTAGACCAGTAGATTAAAAAAAAAATCTAAGCTTACAGGCCAGACTCTCAGCATCTTTTAGCTTGGCCTTGGTCAGAGACACTCCCTGATCTGCCACCTATTCCTAAACCATCAAAGAAAGTCCTTTCTAAAAAGCATTAGCCATCTTCTAAATAAATCCTAAACTTCGGCTGTCTTGCTGTCTTCCTTTAAGCTGCCCCCCCCACCCTTGCACTAAAACAATCACTAACTTTCAAAACTGGCACTCAGTATGATTTACAGCTTAGTCTTGCTTATTCCTTCAGACCGATATTTTTCTCTTGTATTCCTGCACAAACCTTAAGCCTAGAGGATTTTTCTCTAGCCTTAGATTGGCAGACTTCATAATGAAAAGAAATGGAAATGCGGAATGAGCTTTTTCGGGATCATCATTACCTGCGTGCGGCACCTGCCTTGGTAGAAATTCACTTGTAATAAGAAGTGCTTTTCCATATGCTGGTCCACGTGTGATGCTTAGCACTTAAAGTTCTCGTTCACTCTATCGCTCCCTATGTCTTAAACACATCATCTTTTTTAGGGACTTCTCTTGGTAATAGCATATACTTGTTTTTCCAACAGTTATATTGCTTTGAATGTGAAGGACAGAAATGAAGCACTGTTGTGTCTTATTTTGCTCTTCCAACACTGAACCAGCAAATTCCACCGAAAAGACTGAAAAGAGGCATTCGAGTTAGAACCAATGTTTCTTTTCTTTTCTTTTTTTCTTTTCTTTTCTTCTCTTTTTTTCCCCCAAGACAGGATTCCTCTGTGTAGCCATGGCTGTTCTGGAACTCACTCTGTAGACCAGGCTGGCCTTGAACACAGAAATCTGCCTGCCTCTGCCTCCCAAGTGCTGGGATTAAAGGCGTGCGCCACCACTGCCCAGCAGAAACAGTGTTTCTTGTGTCTTACAGGCTCTCGACTGCTCCTGAGTACATTAAGGGCATTAGGACAGCATAGTGCCCCCTCTTCCATATTGTATGATGGTCTTAATCTGGAAGCCATAGTTAGAGTATTTGTGCTAAGGAACCGTCTAGATCAGCTGGCTGTCCTCAGCTTCATCAGACTGCTGTGAGGGTTAGGGATTCCCATCTGAGCCCTGCTCAGCAATGCTCCTGGTGGCCCTCAGATCCAGTAAGACGGCTTGCCAGACTGCATCGGCTACCACAGACATTTCACAGCTATGTTCACATCCTTCATGTGAAGACAGTAACTCTTAAAAAGAGTATCTGGTCCTAACTTTCAGATGAGGGAAGGTTGGGCAGTTAAAGAACTGTAACTGAGCATGGCTGGACACTCTTTAGCATCTCAGAGTATCTTTGGGCTGAGTTGCTGTCTTTCAGGGTAGAGCACACACACCTACCTGTTCACCAGTGTCTTCAGCTTTCCTTGGGTTTATACTGTTTATTCTCACAGTGGAATCTGGCTCTAAAATCCCTCCACTGGTGCCTACTTTACTGCATGGTTCTTTGGACTGACTTCTGTTTTATGAGTGACCCAGTAACCCTCTATCACCACACCGCAAACTCCTCAGTAAAAGTTAGGATCTAATTCGGTGTGATTCCAAAAGATTTGTCTAGGTGCAAAGTAGATATTGTCACTGCTGCACATTCTGCCTCACAATCCCAGTGATGAGAAAGGTCACATGCTTTCATATTATCAACGTGCCTAAGTGGGGTTGAGGGCCTCTGCGACTCATCTTCTTCTAGAAGAGTTTAGTCTCGTTTATCCATTCTGGGTATCAACATTAAAAGAATAATAAGGCACAGCAAGGCACCTATAATCCAATCACTGAGGAGGCAGAGACAAGAAGATCTCTGGGGCATGATCTGAAGAATGATACCTGAGGTTGGCCTATGGCCTCCACATGCACAAGAGCACACATGACTCTGAATAGCCCCATACACAGAAAGGCATACTCCCCAAAAAATGAAATAAACAGGAACCTCCATCTTTATTAAGGGCTTGGTAGAATCCTACTGTTAACAATTTTATACAGGGGATGAGCTCAGGTTAAGTTATATCTATGGGAATCTTGATCACGGGGAATTTTGATCTCATGTTCTGATGCCACAGACACTGCTTGTCACACTGCATTATTTCTCTCTATGCTGACCAGTCCTCTGGTTACCTTTACCAGGCCCTGCAGTGGGGTGGTTGACTGTCTCTTGTTCATTGAAAAACCACTGAATTTGTTCCTTTTCGAATCTTAGCAAATCCTTCAAATGCATCCCCAGCCTCAGTCTGGCCTGTCTTTGTGCTCTGCATCTAAGGTACTTTCTACTTATTACTCTACCCTAAACAAAAGCCTTTGTGCATTGCTCAGTCTGGAGTCTGTGTCAGTGATGACTCTGAGTTCTTCAGCCTATGTCACCAGCTCCTCTAGAAAGGGACTTTGGAAGGGAGATCTTCTGCCTGTTTTCTATCTCATATAATATGAAAGACACAGAAATAAACGCCTCAACAGGCTATGATCTGTTTATAAAGTGCAGGCTCAGTTTATGATCCAGAATATCAGAATTCATAAAAGATTTACCCATATTATTCTTGTCCACAAGGTTGTTTTTCAGAGATGATACAAAAATAACCTGCTCATATCTCTTGCTTAAATGTCCTAAGGCTGATTCATAAGTACACATTTTTATGATGTGATGCATGGTTTAATATCTTATGCCTTCTGAACACTACACTACACACACACACACATACACACACACACACACACACATTTGACACCCAAAACTAACATTATAGACTGTTTTAATGTTTAAAATTATGCCTTCTACCAAGTTCCTTTCCCTCCACCAAATAAATTAATACAAAAAAAAAAGAGTGAAAGAAATTTGACAGCGTCAGGCGAACGAGGTGACATTAACTCCTGAGCACATTTGTACTGCAGAGATCAGACAGGCATGCGTTGTGTACTATATTCAGATGAGCCACCTAATCCTGCCTTCTCTGTGATGCACATCTGAACAACAGGAGAAAACAATGTGGTTGTCTTAGGTTTGTTGTGTTACCAATTGTCCTTGTTAAAATAAATGGAATATTCCCTTTAACAAATTTTGTCACGTTGATATAATCATAGTTCATTTTGTTTATGTGCTATAGTCAAATTATGTGAGTATACATGAATGTGTATGTATACACACACACACAATCACATAGTCTCATAGATATTCATCTCAGTTCACAACAGTTTTATTTTTGAGATGGGTCTCACTATATAACCCTAGCTATCCTGGGACTTGCAATGTAGACCAGACTGGCCCTAAACTTACAGAGATCTGCCTGCCTCTGCCTCCTGAGTGCTGGTATTAAAGGTGTGTGACATCACACCTAGCCACCATTTTTATGACTTTGTCTCTCTATTTTCCTCTCTACACATACACATACATAAACATATATGTGTATTTAAACATTGTGTATGTGTGTATATGCATATATATGAATATGTATGCATATATGTGTTAAATAAACCATTAAGAATATAGTTGGTCCAGAACCCTCTGTTTCTCCTGTTTCTTTAGATGCATGCCCTTGTGGACATTTACATCATCTTGCCAAAGAGAAGAGTAAGGCTATGAAGTGATGCTGGAGGCTCAACTGCCGGAGCACTTCTATTTTGTGATATGAAAGGAAGAATTAGGAGTGTGAGCATCTTTGCCTTTCAAACAAAGTCAAGCTATTAAACTAGGCTATAGCACAGACGCAGTCAAGTCAAAACAGTGATTCCTCTTTACCGAGAAAATGGTGCACGCCACTGTTGGTTTTCCTTAGTGAAGCCACATGTGCTTTTTGATGTTGTTACTCATTAGGAGCTGCCTGTTCTGTAAAAGGTGTGCACCCTAAGAAGCAATAATCTGAACACAAATACGCAGTGATCCTTCTCGATAAAGCAAGACATTTGGGATTTGTAAGACGGGAGAATAAGAAAGGAGTTATCTTAGAGATGCCTTTGATTTAGAACACGAGGATGCAACAACAGTTAAAAGAATTCTGACTATTTAATTTACTTATTTTTAAGTTTAGAACTGACATAAGTAACTTTGTTGCAAAATCAGGTTGTATTATAATCGTGCAAGGTATTGTAAGAAGAGAAGAGCAGGAAGAGGGGGCATAAGGGAGGAGGCCAGGAGAGAATTAAAATAATTCACATTGGGCTAAAGAAACAGCTCAGTGAGTACAGTGCTTGCCAAGCAAGAGTGATTCCAGCAGCCAGAGTGATCCCCCAGAAGCCAGAGTGATCCCCCAGCAGTCAGAGTGGTCCCCCAGCAATCAGAGTGATCTCAGAAACCAAAGTGATCCCTAGAGTGATCCCCAGGAGCCAGAGTGATCTCAGAAACCAGAGTGATCCCTAGAGTCATCCCCCAGCAGCCAGAGTGATCCTAGAAACTAGAGTGATCCCTAGAGTCATCGCTCAGCAGTCAGAGTGATCGCCCAGCAGCCAGAGTAATCCCAGAAACCAGAGTGATCCCTAGAGTCATCCCCAGCAGCCAGAGTGATCCCTACAGTGATCCCCAGCGGTCATGTAAAAAGCCATGTGCTCAGAACTACAATGGTTTAGTAAAATGGCAGCTGTAGGTCTCAGTCCTACAGGAAGAACTACTACAAGCAGCCGCAGCCAACAGAGTGACACAGTCTCCCCCAGGGAAGAAGCGCCTATTGGCTATCCAGTACCAAATGGTCAGCCCTAAAAGATGTATTCAAGAAACACTGTATTTATGGGGTTTTTTTTGGGGGGGGGAGGAGGAAATGTATCAAAGTTAATGAAAAAAAGAGACCATTAATTTGAAAGAGATCAAGTAGAGATCTATGGGAGAGGTTGGAGCAGGAGGGGGGAAAGAGAAAGAAGAAATGATATTGCTACAATCTCAAAAATAAAAGAAATATTATTTAAAAGTCAGAGGTATTGGCATCTGCCTGTGGTCTCAGTGTTAATGAAGCAGAGGCAGGAAGAACCAACCCTAGCTCAAGTGGGGCAGTGGATGGGGATGTAAGAGGCTGATTCTGGGCGGAAGTGGGAAGCAGGAGGGGAGGGGGGACAAGTGTAAACTGGGAGTCAGAAGGATAAATAATGCTATGACCCCAGGAAGAGTCATAGCGAAACCTACTATTTTATAAGCTTCTTAGAAATACAGACATCCCTATCATTTTTGCTTGATAACGCTGCCTAGCATTCATTTTAGAGTCACTTAATATTGTCTCATACAAAATCACGATTGTTCTGTTTGGGAAAGGTTAACATTGGAGCCCTTCATCTAACAGATTCCACTGCCTGTCAAACAGAAGGCCATGGTCAGTAACTCCAGTTTTACAGCCAGCAGAGATCTTCTAGAGTAGCTACCGAACTGCAGTTATTGTCTTTGTGATGGCTTTTATAGGAATGCCAATACCTTATATTTTCAAAGGAGCCACTGTAATCCCTGGCTTCAAAGGAGAGGCTGGTGCTCTAGGTGAGCACTGCTCAAATTCGACCAGTTTGGTTTAAAACACAAGAGCACAAGTTAAATAAGAAACAAACACATAAAACTGAGGTGAGTTAAAAGTTAGTGGGCAACACTTTGCTGTTGCAGTGGCAGACACAGTTAATCTTATCTTTCTCAGTGCAATCTCCCTGTCTGATATTTCTGTTTAGAGTGTTGCGGAACATGAAGTGTATTTTGTTTTTCAGATCCTCACAAACAAATTAGTCGTCACTCACCAGGGTTTATTGGTGCTCTTTTGCTGAATATTTGGATTGGGCTGAAGGGCTTGTACTTTACACATTTGTATTAATTAGTAACATTAAAATAAATAGATAAATATACAGTTACTTAGAGTTACCACATAGGGGGTTAGTGTCCCCTCAAAAGCTAGTGACTGTCAAGCAAAAAGCCCAAATGCTAGGCATGCTGTGCCTCCCTTTGGTTTGTTAGCCTGGGTGGTCCAAGAGAACCCTTCCAAACATTACAAGTGATTGCCATAGCTCTTGGTTCCTGTCCAGACTTGATAGATAACGGCTATGTTAAAAATGCTAATGTAGTTAAGTTTGGAATCGGAGATAGATATGGAAAGGGTGACTGAGCCAGTGTACCCGATAGATCTGAAACTACAGGATTGAGGGATGGGGCCTAAAGAAACAAGAGATTCATGCCAGGGAATTCTAGAGCTCCTCAGATGTTGCTCACCACATTCCAGGTCTAATGCCTGACTCCGACAAGGCCAGCATTGAATTCTCATGACCTCACACTTGGAGCTATAAATGGTCTGCAACTGCTGCACATAAAGAAAACAGGTGGAATGAAATCTCAGCACCAAATGTGGTATTACATGTGCCTTGTAGTGAAACATCTGAACAGGTGCCAATGGTGCTGATTTCACAGACATCAATCAGCTGAGATCCCTAAGTCCTTGGTTCCAGTGTGACAGGCAGACCAGAGTCTATAGCTGTCAGACTGTCTGGCACTGGAAGCTTGATGCCATGGCTTCTCCCTAACTGGCACGTCTCTGAGGGATACCTTGTGGTTCTGCTATTGTACGGCTCATTCACATCCCTTCTGGATGTGAGTGATTTACCAAAATGAGGGGCTAACCTTCGTGAAGATAGCCTACAAGATATGAAACAAATAGCTACCATTTCCTGTCAGTTCTAGAGAACGTAATACTTCAGCACTGGAAAGCATGGTGACTGTGATACAACCAAAATGTGATTGATTTTGATAAGGCCCTATATGTTTGTCTAAGAATTCATATCATTAAGTAATATGATATGTTAGAGACTAAATTAAATTCTGAGCTTTGAAGAATAAATCACACAAAACTTGACACCACGACACTCACACACTCTACAGGAAATAAATCCATCAAAAAATGGAATAAAAAAGATATATAAAAGGCACAGTAACATAGCACAGTATGGTTACATAGGAAGTTGAAAGACAGACTGTGTGTTATAATCTTTGCCTTTGGTTTTAAGCAGGGTTATGAATTTTCTCAATGGTGATCCCGTGTGTTCCTGTGAGATAGGAAGAGAGAAGGAACCATTAGTGTCAAGAATGGTTGGAATTATCGTGTGAATTTTATCTTTGCTCCCTGTATTGTGTCAGGGTTATTGAATCTCCTCTTCAAGTATTGTATTTATTGATTAGAATATGCTGAACCATCCTTGCATGCCTAGGATGATCAACTTGATCAACTCTTTAGTGTTACGAATTTAAGATTTCTTTTGCAGTTATAACTTTCTCTTCTTGCTCTTTTTCTGGTGTTTGGTGTCGGAGTAATATTCACCATGTAGATGAGCGTGGGAGTGTTCTTTCTCTTTCTGTGTCACAGAATTGTTTGAGGCACACTGATGTTAGTTTTTCTCTTGAAGTCTCATCTTGGACTTGTCCTCTGTCTCGCTTTATTACAACTTTAGCCACACTTCTCTTTATTAACCTGCCTTTTGACTGAGCTCTTCTTTGAACTTTGGTAGGGCATATGTATCTGTGAATTCTTCCATTTCTCTTGAATCATTGGAAATCTCAAGATCATCCTTAATGATATTATAGACTTTGGTGATATCTGTTTATACGCCTGCCATTTTTCTCTGATAAGATAATTATGAATTTGGATCTCTTTTCTCTTATTTTGGTTAGCCTGGATAAGAGGCTGACTGTCTTGAAAATTCTTTAGTTCCCCAAACAAGATTGTGTGTGTGTATGTGTGTGCCTTTCTGTCTGTTTCTCTATTTCATATTTTTGAGACAGGGTCTCTCACTCAACTTGGAACTCCTTGATTGAGACAGACTGTCTGGCTAGTGAGCCCCTGTGATATCCTCCACCTCAGTCTGCATACCAGTACTAGAATTACAAGCATATGCTGTTACACCTAGTGTTTTACATAGGTTTTAGAAATCTGTACTTAGGGCCTCTTGCTTTTGCATCAAGGACTTTAACCACCGAAATGTCTCTCCATCCCTAAACCAGAACCTTATGAAAAAAAAATGTTGGGAATAATTTGAAAACTGCCTTTTCCACCACTCATTCGTGTCAGCCCATTATAACCCAACCTACCTACCCCCATGTCTACCTGTATTCCCCAAGACCCATACATAACTCGTCCCTCCTGTATTAATATCAAATTTTGAGCGTTATTTGCCAACATTCCATGGAGTAGTATTTGGGGCAGGGCTCAACAATGTTGTTTTCCTGTCTACAAGTCTAAGTGAGTTCAAGGAAGTGTCTACATCTAAAAAAGCTCAGACTGGACTAGATGGGCTATGTCATTCAAGGTCTCCTGTACTGCCTTCGGCTCAGTCTTCCTCAGACAAGAGAGCCAATTTCCAAAGAGGGAATAGAAACTGCCTGAATTTCTAGGGCCAAGTCTACCTAATGATCAAAGAAAGACAGAATGATGCAGCCCTTCTTTAAAAGGTGGTGTTTACCTCAGGATCCAAAGGAATTGTTCTAAACTGTCTGGAGATTGTCTGTTTAAATACACACTCTAGAAGTATTGCTCTCATGAATCACAGTAGGCAAACTTCCAAAATGCAAGTCTCTATCCTCAGGTGGTGTCCGAGTCAATCATTTCATAGTATATTATTTTCCTAGTGCTCCCATAGCAACATACTGTTAACTTGGCTGTTTATAACAACATTGCTTCATTCTCTAATAGTCTGGAGGCAGGGAAATAAAGAGTCAAGCTGTTAGAAGATTGGTTGTAAGGCTCAGGGTCAGCTGATATCCCTCCAAATTCTTCTCCATCTTCACATAGCTATCTTCTTCGTATCAGTATCCATATATCCTCCATTGGTTAGAGATTACAATCTTGTTGAACTGTAGTCAATTTTAATGACTCTATCCAGTCTGATTGCATTCACAAAGATGCTGTTTCCAATTAAGGTCACATTCTGAGGTGCTGGGACTTAGCACAATCTTTTTGTGAGGAGCCTATAATTCAGCCTATCATGTGACCAATTGAAGTGGCATTATTTACAACTGAAAATGATCTTACACGTGCACTCACCATGGTTATGATTTGGGTTTTCTTTTTCTTCTTTATAAAATTGCTCTTCAGAATTGGGATGGTGGGATCTCATATTTCATAGCATTTAGCTGGTGCTAAACAAATTAGAAGCATCTAATCAAGGTAGTTGATTCTGACCAAGTGTCTTGTCAGTTCAAAGTAACAAGAAGACTAGATCTACCCAAACTCCACTGCAAAGATGCATAAATGTAAACATATAAGATTCTACACAGTTGAAACCATGCACGAAGGTCAATCAAAAGCTTTATACTCAGAGGTGACCCTATATATCCTAAATTAAGAGTTACAGCCCTGATGCCCAACATCTAGACAGTATGTAGCAGTAATTTGCTACTCTACCTTGTGCCCCGGTGGGTTGTATGCTTCCAGTCACCTGCCCAGGAACTCTTTGGATCCTTGAACAAAAGACACATGCACATACTCACAGATACACACACACACACACACACACACACACACGCACACGCACACGCACACACACACACACACGCACGCACACTCACATCAGTTAATTTTAACATCCCATGACTAGCTCAAGGCTGGGCAGTTCTGATCTTCTGCCTGCTGCCCCAGGCCCAATTGAGAGACTAGCCAGTAGCCATTTACTGGAATTCTTACAAGGCTCATTGGCTCTCTCTCCTGCAGCTCTAAATCTGATCCGTCTTTCATTGCATCATGGTGATTGTCTGTCTGTTCCTCTCTTCGGAGTCCTAGCCTGGGACCTAGAAGTCCTTCCTCTTTCTCTCTCTGCCCAGCCATTGACTGTTGGCTCTTTACTGATCGATCAAAAACCAATTGGTTTCAAGGACCTTCAAAGTTTGCACACACAGATTCCGGATTAAATCAAAGCACTAGAACCAATCCCCAATGACAGTATATCTTGTCAACACTTTGTACTGATAATTTCCCCAGCTCTGTTGCATTTGTATGTGTGCAAAGCTTGTGAAAGGCGATGCTTGGATCCATAGCTACATCGTGAGCTGATTAAATCAAGTTCACTATTCATCTTTTATCTCATCATAGAGCATAGTTACTATTCAAAGGACTCAGGGTAATGCATATGCACGTTAAACATCCTCTTTCCTTGCTTCATTTTGTTAGTAGCATACATTTATCGGAGAAATTCTGTAGAACATGAAAGTGAGCACAGAGGAAACCCAGTGTCATAATGCAGTTCAATTACCTAAACCTCACTTGTTTTGTTTAACTTTTGGGATACATTTCTCTCTAGTTTTTTGGATGTATAACCCAGTACTGTGGTTTGAATTTCATCCCTAAGTAAGGCTGAAATCTATTTTCATCATGATGGTGGGAACTTTAAAAGTCAGTTGGGTCAAAATGGACTGAGATATACAGTATTTGTATTTTTGTTTGCTAGATAGCTAGAGCAGATTGAACAGAGAGGCAGCAAACGGTAGCCTACAGGTCAGTCAGGTAAATTGTTTTCATGAGCGAGATTTCAATGGAATGCAGAGCTGTTTTTAAAAATGTATTATATTAGGCTAGTTTCCATAAGCAAGTTCATCTCACACTGCTTACCCTATCACTTCCTTTCCTGAAATTCACAGTGGGGCAGCATTCAAAGGTAAAGTCTTCTCTATGCATGCCTCATTCTGCACTGACGCTAAAGTTACCCCAGAATCAGCCCACCCTGGGCTCTGACATCCCAAACACTACCTGGATGGCTGGAGCAAAAAATGTTAGAACTTTCTGTGAGGAAGAGATGGGAGCTGAGCCAGGCAACCTCTCTTTATCTCAGGATGTTGGACTACACGAACATCTGCAGTTACTCTGAGAGCTACAAACCAGAAACAGGAGTAGAGCCGGGTTCCACGCGTGTCAGGGACTTCACCTACACATCATGCTGAAGTGGGGCAAGCTGAGTAGCAATGACCAAAGTTGTACATTTCAGAGCTAAAACCATTTGCTTTCTGGTTCACTTTTTAACCAAAATTTGTTGATTAATGTCTTCAAATGTAAATTCCTTCTGAAAGGAATCCAAGGAGCTGGGAAGGAAGCTTGGTGGGTAGGAATTCTTGTGGAACAAACATGAGGTGCAGAGTTCAAATCTCCAGCATCCACATAAAAGCTGGGCATGGCAGGATATGTCTATATTATCAGCATCAGGGGTAGACACAAGTAGATCCTTGGTGCTCACTGGCCATCCGGCCCAGCTGAACTAAGAAACTTCTGATTCAGTGAGAGACTCTGACACAAATAAAGTAGAGAGCAATAGAGGAGGAAATCTGTCCTCTTCACAGTCAAGCATATTAAACTCTCTCTCTCTCTCTCTCTCTCTCTCTCTCTCTCTCTCTCTCTCTCTCACACACACACACACACACACACACACACACACACACACACACACACAGAGAGAGAGAGAAACCCAAGACTGCTTCATTCATCTGCTTTCTTTTTTTTTTATTTTCTAAGTTTTTTTTATTTACATTCCAAATCATTTCCCCTTTCCCGTTTCCTCCCTCCCGAAAGTCCCATAAGCCCCCTTCCCTCCCTCTTTTCCCCATTCAACCCCCTCTCCCTTCTCTGTCCTGGCATTCCCCTACATCCAGTCTTTCCAGGACCAGGGGGTCTCTCCTTTCATCTTCTTGGAAATCTTCTTGGAAATCTATTGATATGTGAATTTTGTCTAGGGTATTCCAAGATTCTGGGTTACTATCCCCTTATCAGTGACTGCATACCGTGTGTGTTCTTTTGTGATTGGGTTACCTCACTAAGGATGATATTTTCAAGTTCTGACCATTTGCCTAGGAATTTCGTGAGTTCATTGTTTTTAATTGCAGAGTAGTATTCCATTGTGTAAATATACCACATCTTCTGAATCCATTCCTCCGTTGAGGGACATCTGGGTTCTTTCCAGCTTCTGGCTATTATAAATAAGGCTGCTATGAACATAGTGGAGCATGTGTCCTTATTGCATGCAGGTAAAGCCTCTGGGTATATGCCCAGGAGTGGTATAGATGGATCCTTCTGGAGTATCATGCCCAGTTTTCTGAGGAACCGCCAGACTGCTTTCCAGAGTGGTTGTATCAGCTTGCAATCCCACCAGCAGTGGAGGAGTGTTCCTCTCTCTCCACATCCTCGCCAACAACTGCTGTCTCTTTACCAACCCTACATCCGACAGAGGGCTAATATCCAATATATACAAACAACTCAAGAAGTTAGACTCCAGAGAGCCAAGTAACCCTATTAAAAAATGGGGTACAGAGCTAAACAAAAAGTTCTCACCTGAAGAATATCTAATGGCTGAGAAGCACCTAAAGAGATGTTCATCATCCTTAGTTATTAGGGAAATGCAAATTAAAACAACCCTGAGATTCCATCTCACACCAGTCAGAATGGCTAAGATCAAAAAACACAGGAGATTCATCTGCTCTAATGAGAGCATTTGTTGAATGATAATGTATAAGTTCACTACAACCACAAGTTTTATCATCAACCTTGGTTTTCACTGAACAGGTCACAAATATCCTTGAATCTGCTGGGTCAATGATTCATCTTGGTTTCTGACTAATACTTCAGCATTCGTGGGGAGAAAGATGGTATGGATGCTGCCAAATGAAGTGACATTCATTGGGTATGTAAAAAAAAAAAACAAGATTGGGTTATAATTATAGTGGTCTCTCCAATCTTCAGTTTACCTGTGAGGAAACTGGGTTGCATAGTTGCATAGTAACTAAATTAGTTTCATGGTTCACATTCTTTTGTGCTTATACTTTTCTTCCTTCCTTCGTTCCTTCCTTCCTTCCTTCCTTCCTCTCTCCCTCCCTGTCCCTCCCTCCTTTTCTCCCCCTTCCCTGACTTTTCATTCCTTTCTTGCTTCTTTCCTTACTACCTCTTTTCTATGTATGAGCCTGGGGAATCTAAGGCTTCTTGCATGCTAGGCAAACTTTCTTGCCAGTGAGCTGAACTACAACTCCAGCCTATATGAATTGTTTACTGGAGAATATATCTTCAGAAGTGTACTCTGTAGCTCAGAATGGTCTCACAATCACCGTGCAGGACAAATCTTGCCTAGAGCTTGCTGAAATCTTTCTCCTTCACCTCCCAAGTGCTGAGATGATACACATGGGTCACTAAATTGTTTCTACAGTGAAATTATATTGTCAAATTTCTTGCATGTATAGGTATGCATATTATGTGTGTGTGTATGCATGAGTGTGGGGATGTGCATACACATATGTATGTCTGGATGTCAGAGAACAACATGGCTCTTGTTCCATAGATGGTAACTACATCCATGTGCCCATACATAGACATATATATATATGTCTATATATATATGTCTATATATATATATATATGTCTATATATATATATATGTCTATATATATATATATATATATATATATATATATGTCTATATGTCTCTGCTGGATTCTTTTTTGTCAACTTGACACAGCTTGGGAAGAGGAACTCTCAATTGAGAAAATGTTTCTACATAATTTTCTTTGAAGCAAATTTCCTTAATTGCTGATTAGTATGGTTGGGTCTAGCTCACCCTAGTTAGTGCCACCTCTGGGGTGGTGGTCCTGAATGCTATAAGAAGGCAGGATGACAAAGTCATGGGGGCAGAGGTCAAGTCAGTAAGAAGCACTCACCATGACCTCTGTGCCAGCTCCTGTCTTCAGGTCCCTGTCCTGCCTGAGTTCCTGTCCTCACTGCTATAGATGATGGACTCTAGTATGAAAGTGTGCGTGATATAAACCCTTTGCTCCCCTTGTTGCTTGTGGCCATGGTGTTCCATCGCAGCACTAGCAACCCTAATTGTAACACTATCTAATACTAAATCACCGGCCTGGAACTCCCCAAGTAGCCGAGGTTGGCTGGCCAGCAAGTCCAAAAGATCTACCCTTTTCTGCCTCTCCATGTCTCCACTGCACCTAGCTTCTCTATGTGGGCTTTGGAGGTTGGATTTCCCTATGCTTACATGGCAGAGATTTTGCAGACTGAGCAGTCTCTCCGCATCCACAATGTCATATTTCTTAATTGGAACTATAGGGATTTTTTTTCCTGAAAAGTATAAAATCTACTTATTTTATTATTGATTCAATACTGATTTGAAAATCACTTTTTTTTAAGATTCTGCTAGTTTGAAAATATACAAAGACAAAAAGCACAGTCCCTGAATTATTAAAGAGAATTTCCAAAGAATCAATAATTCATTGCATTTTCCCGCAAGGGGAGGGGGGCAACCGAAGGCCATTAGCGCTTGAAAGATCTGAGTTCAGCCTGAGCCAATTTGACATTCAAATGGTCTGATATTTAGAAATTCCAGCTGTTTATCTTGACAAGTATGCATGCAAAAACATGTGCTTGTTTAAAGTGATAGAGCTCTTGCCTGCTCTCTGCAGACCCATTTCCCTGTGCTACAGCACATTAGAATGAGCTCAATGACCTTGGAGAAACAGCTATCCTCAGAGCAGGCATTTGCACACCCATGAACCTCAATAAAAATCAATGATGACCAAGCGCTCTTTAATTCCAATGCCATTAGTAATCTTGTCCTTTTATTTCTGTTGGAACAACAACAAGACCCTATTCTTAATACCTCCTAGTGGCTTTGAATGCAGATTAGGAGGTCATATTTACTAAGAATACAAAGACCAAAGGTTTCAGGTCCGCTAATGCTGGACCATCTTAGGTCTAGACTTATCAAAATGGGTAGAGTTACACTTGGCAAAATCACAGTCTGAAGAACCAGGGTAGAACAGGGTAGTGTTCTTGGCTCTCTCCTGTAAGTGGCTTCCTAAGGTTGATTGAGGTTCTCTTGGCGTGGCACAGGATCTGCACGAGATCTGGCAAGGAGAAGTGGGTGGAAAGAATGGGGCTTTTGGTTGGATAGCTGGAAGAACTGGTGCTTGACTGGTCCTCCTGAGGCTGAGGATGTGTTGAAATGCTTAACAAGGCTGTTGTAGCAGGGGGTGCAAGTTGTATTTTGTCAAAGGAGGTGATGTTTCAAAGTTGGAGCTGATTCTTTTGAGTAGTGGTAACTTTTGATGGAGAATCTTGTCCCGCTCTCTAGTTCCTATCATGGATGGTGCCGCTAATCAGGATTGAGGACAGAGGCGAGAAAGGGAGCCTCGGACTCAGAGGTCAGGTAATGAAAGCTTATTTATTCCTAAGTAACAATAGACAAATAGGTAGCGAAATGGGATCACATTCGTTCGCACACACACTTCACTAACCTCTGGCCTGGTCCAGCGTCATAGCCTAGTTCCAGACATATCCTTCTGCTTTCGGGTCCTGCTGGAGCTTGGTCTGCTGTGTGGGCTCATCTCATTCAGAGGCGGGTGTCCAGGTCGATGCTTTTGATCTCTCAGCACGATGGCATCTCGGTGGGACTCTGAGAAGGAGTGAGTTGCAGTGGCCAGACCAGGGTATTTAAGCTATTTTTAGCCAATCATAATTAAGGCGTACACACATCGGGTGTTTACCTTACCATACTCGCGCACACACTCTATGCTTGGTTTCCATGATTACATTCATCCATGGTACCTTTTCTTTACATCTCGTTCCTTAAAGATAGAAACAGCACCTCCAAGGTCCCAAGTAGTCACATACGGTAGTTCCCTGGTTCCCAGAAAACTTTGCTATTCTAACTACGCACTTAATTCTTTGGGCATAAGAAACATGTTTTTAGGAGACGTTTCCAATGAAGCAAGCATACAGGAAATTATGTGTTACTTCTGTCATGAAAAGTCATCCAGGTCTCTGGGAGCTGCTTGTGTAGCTCTCACTGCTGACTCTAAATACATTTTATTGTCACCTATTAGAACTGCCACTGATCTCCGAGATCTCAAAAAGTCACCAAAGAAACCAGGTTTAGTGACTGACCGACATATTCAGAGAGCAGGTGTAAGTATTACCTTCACTTTGCATCTTCTTCAGAGTCCGTCACAGTACCTTGCTTTTCTTGTACCTTATGAATGCACTCATTCATCTCTGTTTATTGCTAACACCCAAAACTCTCTATGAGGGCAAGCAGAGCTTACAATGATTTCCTAAACATGGAAGAAATTACTGTAGGCAAGAGGAATCACTGTTCTAATTTTGCTTGTGTTACTGTGATAAAGCGCTGACTGAAAGCATTGGGAGTCGAGAATTCATTACATATTGCAGTTTACAGTTAATCTGCCATTGAGGGAAGTTAGGACTGCTTACTGACTGCACTGTGGCTTGCTCAATTTGCTTTCCTCTGTCACCCAGGACCACCTGCCTAGGAGTGCCATCCTACACAGTGGACTGGGCCCTCCCAAATCAATTATCAGTCAACACATACCCACATGCCAGTCTGATGGAGACAATTCCTCAGTTGAGGTTCCCTCTGTCCAGTTGACTCTTGTTTGTGTCAAATTGAGAAAAGTCATCTAGCACATCTACCTCTGCCCACAGCAGTGATGCTATATTATCTTACCATTTATTGATTTACTCGTATGGCAGATAAAGGGCAAGTTTCTGGATCTGTTCTCCTCTTCCACCAGGTGGGTCCTGGGTATAGAACTCAGTTTTTCAGTCTTGGCTACAAGAACCTTTATCTTTCTGCTTTGAGTCAGGGATAAGGGAAGAAATCCTTCCTCCTATACCTAAGGTCACAGGTTAGTTAATTCAAGTCCTCAAAGAGACCTACTGTCCTTTTGTTTAGTTCACTAAAAACAATTATCTTGCCAAGAAATCTTTCATCATTATTGGCTTGGACTAGGAAAGTGGGAGGGGGAGAGAGAGATGGGGAGGAGAGAGAAAGGTATACACAAAGTCTGCTGAGGTTCAAAGGCAGCAAAGGTTACATTGCCATACACCTTGAGACGCAGTAAGAGCCCAGCAGGCATCTGCTAAGCACATTCACTTATAAGGTACATCTTATCTGACACAGTAGAAAAAGAATTCTCCAGGGCTTTAAAGACATGGATGGCTTCATTCAAGAACCCAGGGATAAAATGAAAATTTCAGTTTTCGGTGAATGACTTGTTTGTTTGGGCTCACCAAGTCCATTTTCTCCCTGACTGACCCTATTTTCGGATGGAATCATCACATGCCCAAGTGCAATTGTCCTAGATTGAATATGTGTGAGCCACAGACGTGTTTACATGGCAGTTTTTCAACTCCAGAGACTAAGCTGATGGTTACATCTTCATTATAGGGGCTCAGCCTCCTCACCAAACAGCTAGAACTCCTTTTTTTCCCATCAAGAAATAAAATTACTGGCCACCTGTGCCTCTGAAGGGTAAGACTAGAGAAAAGACAGAAAAATTGAAGAGAGAGAAAATATAGCTCACAGGCATTCAAAAGTAGTTTTCTGAATTTTAACAGCCTGGGCTGCTCCCTTTTGCCCCCTTGTGTGGCACTCACTCTATACCTATGTCAGAGCCATGTCTCCAAAGCACAGTTTAGATCCCATATGGCATAGGTAAGAGGGTGTCTCCCATTTTGTCCCACTGGGAGTGAATTGCAAAGATGGTGTTTGAAGTGGCTCCTAGAGAACTGGTGAGCTTTCTATGTGATAGGGTCAGGGCAGTAACAATTCAAGGAAAGGATGCAGTGTGCTCCAACAGGGCAGAATGAGTTTGGGAAAGAGAAAGGAGCTCTTTATTGTTGAGGGAGAAAGTCTCACCAGCAAGCTAATGCTATAAAAGAACCAGATGTAGAGACTTGCTTTTGGAGATGTTTTAATTAGGGAGAGAGGAGAGGAAAGGAGAGGAGAGGAGAGGAGACAGAGACAGACAGAGAGAGAGAGAGAGAGAGAGAGAGAGAGAGAGAGAGAGAGAGAGAGAGAGAGAGAGAGACTAATATTAATATGGAGAGACATGATAGACAAATAGAGATGGTAGATATAAATTGGTGAATGATATGTAGTTGATAAAAGATAGGTAATGGTTTGATGATAGCTTCATGAGATAAAGATGATTTGCATAGGTAGATGATAGGTGAGGTAGATATAGGTGATAGATAATAGCTAAGAAGATGATACATATATACATACATAGATACATAAATAGATAGATACATAGGTACATAGATAGATACATAGATAAATAGATTGATACATAGATACATAGATAGATACATAGATACATAGATAGACAGACAGCCCAATTTAAAGCAGAAGGGAGACAGGAGAAGGACAAAAGGAAGAAGAAGGAAACGTGGGATCCTAGTTACTTTTCCATTGCTGGGATGAAATTCCATGACAAGAGATCAGCTCACAGAACAGTTATATCCCATAGCTAGTGGCTGAGAAGATTTGGGATGCCATCAGGAGCAGAAGCTGGATGGCCACATTTTCATCCACACACAGGAAGCCGAGAGTGAAGAGAAAGCATTTCCAGGCTATCAACCCTCAAAAGCCACCCGAATGACATTTCCTCCAGCAATGTCATGTTTCCTGAAGATTTCAAAATCTTCTCAAACAGTATTGCCAACTTTGGACCAAAGGCTTAAATTTATGGCCTATGAGGGCGTTTCTCATTCATACCACTACAGGAGGAGGCATAAAATGTTTTAAAAACAAGTCTAGGATTTCACAGATGTCCATTGTCTTTATTTGACTCTGTTCTCCCAGGCGATATGAATCAGAATTGTTAGAAATTTTGGATCATGTTATTGGGAGGAAAAAATGGAAATTTTAAAATAATTTCCTAGTCTAACTTTGTAATTGCTTCAAAGTAAAGGGGGGAAAGTGTTGGAATACAGTGGAAGACATCATGTAATATCATTGAATATACCTGAATCAGTCAATAATGTCAACTTGATAGGACTAGAGATGCCTAGGAGATACGCTTCTGGTCACATTTTGCAGGAAGTTTCTAGATTAGAAAAACTGAGGTGAAAAGACTAACCCTAAATGTGGGCAGCACTATCCTCTAGGCTGGGGTTTCTGGCTGAATAAAAAGGAGAAAGTGAACCTAGCACCAGCATCCATCTCTCTTTCTGCTTCCTGACTGTGGATGCCATGTGACCAGCTGCCTCTTGCTCCTGCTGCCATGTTCTTCCCCCCACCCCACCCCCCGACATGATGGACTGTATTCTCACGCTGTGAGACAAAGCATGTCCTCCCTTCTTTGATATGCCTTTGTGGAGATTTTTGTTGTAACAACAGGAATAGCAACCCCTACACTGGAACTGGAGAAACAGGGCACACTTGATCCCTTCCCTCTCTAGCACCTCTCACTGGACACTGGCCTTTTTGACCTGTTCAGGACTGGCTTTCACCCCCATAAAAGCCCTCCACAGACACTGAAGGGATACTAATGAAATATTCTTAACAGTTCTATGCTCCTATTCATGATAATTTTGTTGAGTGGACAAATTCCCCAATGGTAGTATGTTACAAATTTAGGAGCTACAGAGAATTTAGGAGAATTTTATTTCGTTTTCGATTGTTGTGATTTCTAATTACTACAAAAAATGCTCCTTCTTGCCACCTACTGGAACCCTGTGTTATTTACTGTTCTGTGGCCACGAAGAGGCCCAATGATCAAGGCAACTCTTACGAAAGAAAGCATTTAGCTGGGGTTTGCTTACAGTTCTAAAGGGCTGGTCCATGATTATCATGGTGCGAAGCAGTAGCTGAGACTTTCCATCCTAATGTACAGCAGGCAAAGCTTTTCTATCCTCATGCCAGCTCCCCAATAACTACATGGAAGTGTATTATTTGTGAATAAAGGCCTTGGTCATAGCTAGGGTTGTTCCTGATTAGCTCGGAACTTATAGTAACCTGTTTATACTATTCAATGTCTGACACATAGCTAGTTACCTCTCCTCAGTTTTATATATCTGATTTCCTCTGAGTCTGGGCAGGAAATCTTCCCACCTGACCATTTCCCAGAGTTCCTCTCTCTTTGCCAGATGCCCCACTTTGTGATCCCGACTCAGCTTATTGGTCATCAGGGGTTTATTAACAGGTGATGCTTCCGCACAGTACATAAGAGAGATCAGATTATCCCTACACAGCAGCCTAAAGAAGAAAAATTATACGATCCCATTGAATAATGTAGAAAAATATCTTACAATATCCAACATTAATTAACTTGTGAGAATGTCCTAAAATTTAAATTAGAAGTATACAACAATTCCTACAGCTGATGTTTTTATTGGTGGAAGGGAAATTCAGGTATTACCTATAGTTAGGAAAAATTCAATAATAATTTCCCATCACACCAATTCCAAATGTGAACTCTTGGAATTTGTTGCGAAGTACAACAAAATAAGAGAGGAAAGAAAATGTGAAACTACTAGAAATGGATACATGTCAATCACATTTAATTACAAACAGTATGATAAATCTAAACAAGAACAAATGCCCCAAACAAGAACAGGAATTAAAACAACAAAACTAATCAGCAAACACAGAAAGGTCACATGCTCTAAGGCAAATATAGAACCTTCCTTTGCTTCTCTACATACATGAGACCACTAAGATTTGAAATGTACGGTATAAAATCCAGTTACAAGAGTATCACAGAATGACACACTCCGATATTAATCCACCAAAACAGGCAGGATTTACACGCATCCATCTGTGAAGCATGGTTAAGAACAATCAAGGAAGGTCTAAATGAGCTGATAACTATTTTCTGCTTAGGGTTGGGAAATGGTGTCATTTCTTCTAAAGTTATTCTATAGCTTCAAAATAATTCCAATTAAAATTCCACAAAACTATTTTGTATGTAATGAGAAGATAATGGCATTGAATGGAAATGACCTGGACCAGTGCATCCCAGGCAAACATGGGGGTGGGGCTCAGCTCCCAGCACTCTGTCAATCTGAGTGTGGTTGTATGTGCCTATAACCTTAGTGTTGCAGGGAAGAAACAAATGTATCCCAGGGGCTCACTGGCCAGGGATTAGCCAAGTCAGTTAACTCCTGATACCATGAGAGACCTTGTCTCAAAGTCTACACTTACCTACCCCCGTTCTTTATGTTTTATAACTTTCATTTATCTTTATTTCATGTGTAAATGAGTGGTTTCTCTGAATGTATATATGTGCATCACATACATTCCTGGTGTCTCTAGAAGTCAGAAAAGAGCATCAGATACTCTAGAACTGGAGTTACAGATGGTTGCATTTGGGTGCTGGGACTTGAACCTGGGTCTCTTGCAAGAGCAGCAGATGTTCATAACCACTGTGTCATCATCTCTCCAGCCCCATATTCTACCCTCAAGGCTAACTCATCTTTTTCTTCCATAAATCCTTGCAAAATTTCATTGTGCCATTTACAAATCCTTTATAAGGCAAGTTATTTGAGTGAGCTCAGGCTCACTGTATGATGGAAAAGGAAAAAAAAAACCCAAACAATTCAATTCCAGTAAGTTATACAGACAGTCTCACTTGTGTCTTAATTTCT
The DNA here is from genome assembly GCA_036184795.1 of Tokudaia tokunoshimensis. Taxonomy (NCBI): domain Eukaryota; kingdom Metazoa; phylum Chordata; class Mammalia; order Rodentia; family Muridae; genus Tokudaia; species Tokudaia tokunoshimensis. The sequence goes on from BTHU01000008.1 coordinate 112,794,316, forward strand.
AAGCACATATGATAGCTGGACCCTCTGAGATTAATTTTACATGTGTGAGGCAATAGATGTCAAAGCAGGAGAAAAAAAAATCAACATGGACTTCACCTTTGATTTTGACACATGTATTTTCTTGGGCCTGTGGGCATCAAAGCCTCCCTGGCAAGCTTTGATGCTCGCCTTCCTCACTAATGAAGATCTTCAGACTCTGCTTGTTCACACATCCGCTCGCCCTCAAAAGAAGCGAACAAATGTCAATTGCTTTCCGTCCCAGTTCGTCACGCAAGATGTCTGACAGCATACGGTTTTAATGAACGTTGCGTGAGCTCCCTGGCCTGGGTTCTCAGCTCTCTCCCTTTCTTGGCTCAGAGCCCAAATGATCATTGCCTGGCTGGTGTGGATACAACAGAGCCTGTTGAACAGATGTAATCACAGGCCACCCTCCATTTAGCAGTCAATCAACTTAGCTGACACCTAGTCCTCTGGGCTCAGATGTGCATGAAGGTGTGAGCATTCTTGACTGTCTGTGAAATTCCTTATCACATTGATCTGTTTTTCTAAACACCTGCAGGGTTATAGTTCTGATTTTACCACACAAATCTTTTGAAAAGTCCCTCTACATAGGAAAATCAAAGCCTATTTCCTTTTGAGCCTCAGTTTTCCTGGGTGGCAAGAAGTACAAACTCAATTCTTTCTGTAACTTTCACTCTCTGGGAAGCTTGAGAGTTACTTGCCTTGCAGGGACTGGTAGCTTGGAAGGATGAGACTGGGAGAGTTTGGCCATAAATCTAAAGTCCTGAAATCAGTCTCTTAAATATTCTTTGGAACTCAGGAGTAACCTACCAGATAAGAGCACTTTCTCTTTGTGTCCTCTCAAAGGTGTATCTTTTGACTCTCAACCAGGAAGGGCTCCATATTATAATGTATCAAGTTGAATGTAAAATAAAAACCAAAACCCTGTTTCTAATTGATTAAGAATTTAGTACATGCATGTGCATTTGTGTATGTGTGCATGAGTGGGCATTCGTGTGTGTGTGTGTGTGTGTGTGTGTTTGTGTGTGTGTGTAAGAGAAAGAGAGAGAGGGGGAGGAAGGTGGGAGGGAGGGAGGGGGAAGGAGGGAGAGGGAGGGAGGAAGGGAGGGAGGTGGGAATCAGTGGTTAAGAGTCCTTGCTGCTCAATCCTAAGTACTGAAGATTGGATTCCAGTGGCTACATAAGAAGCCCAGTATTGTCTAAACACCTATTAATCCAGCTCGGAGGACACACTGTCCCGTTCTGCTTCCCCATAGGCACACAGGCACATGTATCAGTCCACGCATATGCACATACACTTACACAGTCACAGAAATGCACATAAAGAAATAAAAATTCTTTTCTAGCAAATGTTTTCATAATAGGAAAGAGAGCTAGGGAGATGCCTTAGCGGCTAAAGAGTTTGATGTGCAGACATGAGGACCAGAGGTTGGATCCTCAGAACCCACTTAAATGTTCTGAGCACAGGAGCATCCCAACTGTTGTCCCAGTACCTGGGAAGCAGAGATGGGTCTGTGGCTTGTTAGACTAGGCAAATCAGTAGGCAGTAGGTAGGTCCGAGGGAGAGACCCTGCCTCAATATATAAGGTAGAGTTACTGAAGAAGACATCTGACGTCATCCTCTTAGTTCCCCCACACACATGCATCCTCACACAAGTGTACCCCACAAGCTATGGGCAGGTTCTGTGATAGGAAGTCTGCCCTAACCGCTATGTTCACTGACATTGTTCCTATGAACCCTGAGAGTCTGTTCTCCATGGAAACTGGTTTCTGAAAACAGTAAGACTAATGAGCTTGTCAACTGTCAGTTGTCTGGGGGTTCTTTTGCTGCATCTAGATTGATACCCTCGACAGGCCATGAGCCCCTGCAGTGTGGGTGCCTGACATCTTTTGCCCCCCCACTCCATGTTTGACAACAATGAGCTGCAGCAGTCATAGACAGGTGAGAGCAGAGGCAAGAGGCAGATCTAAGGTTACAGTCCTTGGACCTACCGGCCTTAGGTACTGGGACGCTTGGTCCTTGGCTGTGGCTAGTGTGACAGCTCTCTGCTTGAGGTCAGGGATCCTTGACTCTGATGACTTGGACGCCTTCTGGATCTCATCTGGTGGCTAAGGTCCTGCAGGTTCTCTTCTCTGGCTTCTTACAGCCTTTTATTAACATGGATGGCCTGCTGTCTCTCCTAGCCTCTGCTTCTTCCCTGGCTGCTTTTTCTGTGGACACTGTTGACTAACACAGAGTGTCTGCCTCTTTTATTTTTATTTTTTTATTTTTTGGATGGACTGCATTAGGAAGTAGGGTCTGAGCTCAGGTATTCACTGCTGCTCAGGAGACAGCGAGGAAGGCAGGCCTTAAGAATTAGCTCTGGTGGGGCAGTGGGCAAATGGGAAGGATCAGCAGACAGTTCATGGCTGTTAACCCCGAATTAGTAGGCAGAGACATGCCTGTGGGCGTTAATGGTAGGCGGATCTAAGGTGGCTGTTCTCAACCTTCCTAAGGCTGAGAATTTAATACAGTTAATAACTTTAGTACAGTTCCTCACGTTGTGGTGACCCTCAGACATAATTTTTTTTTGTTGCTACGTCATAACTGTAACTTTGCTACTGTTACGGATTGTAATGTGTTCTGATGCTCTTAGGCTACCCTTGTGAAAGGGTTCTCAGACCTCAAGAGGGTCACGACTCACAGCTTAGGAACTGCTGGTCTAAGGACTCTAACACTTCTTGAGCAGTCAAAAATTAGTTATTGTTAATGCTCTGGGATGTACAACAAGTAGGGCTATTCCTTAACTCAGAATTCAAGAAAAGAAGGCATGCTATTGTAGTATGGAGCCCACGACCCATGGGGAATGCTGTTGAGTCTGCCGACCTATGCGTGTAGAATCTTCTGTTGCTGTGTTGGTCCCATGTGGCTTCAGGTCTGCCCTTTGGGGTATAGATGATGCTAAAGAGATCCTCAGCTGTTACTCTTCCTCTGTCGTGACAGCTGCAGCCAACAGTGAGATAGGCTTAACCCACACTACTGAAAGTAATTTAGTAAGCACAAGATAATTTGAAAGGAGACCTTATTGGGCCTAGTGTAACCCGGGGGAGGTGACACAGGCATGTGCCTCGTATTCAGCATGAGAAGGTGTTTGAGGCCCAATCATAGCCTTGCCAGTTAGCACTCGTCCAGTAGTCAGTTCTGCAGGGGTAGTGCTTTCTGTCTCTGGCTATATTAATGAATCAATGAGGCTCTTGATTGCTAAATCTCTAGTAAAAAACTTTCTCAAGAATCATCGGTTATGGGTGGATCTTCAAGATCTTTGCATGGCTCTCTTGTGGAATGTTCTAGAAGGCTGATGCTCAAGGAAGAATAGTCCAACTGGCTGTTAGACTCATAGATTTTGACTCAAGGCACCCTAGGCAGCAATGACTGCCAATTAAGGGGTCAAATTGCCCCACCCCCCAAATATTTGCTTGTTTAGAATAAAATGCACACCATAAGGCATGTTCATGCTATAACTAGAGAAACTTGCCATAGACACTAAGAATAATTTTTGACAGACTTTTAAGTAGTGTTTGACATCAGCCTGATGCACAAGAGAAGATGGATCCTGTCTCAAACCCAGTTATTCCTTCTCAGTATAGAAATTATGGGCAGCTCTTCCTTTCTAGTCTAGGATAGTAACCACTCCGAGCCTTACCTTTCGAGCCACCTTGTACTCTGTCTTGACAGAGAATATCATGGAGACAACAAACCTTGTTCTGGACCTGAGGATTTTGCTATTCAGAATGAGGCCTTTCAGGTTATCACCTGAAAGCTTGCTGGAAATATAGACCCCTGTATCCCAGACAGGTTCCCTGAATTTGAATCCACCTTGTCTCTGACTTAGTGTTCTATAAAGGCCTCTTAGAGCAGTGCATAAGGAGGGAGGTAACTAGAATTCATTGTGAGGCTAAGGCTAGAGTGAATAGAAATTAATTGGTATTAGTTAAGAGTAAAATGGAACCTCCTTTACAGAGCAGAGTCACAAACTGAAAGTTTATAAAGCCAAGGTGATGACCTCAATGAAGGGAGGTTATGGTGGAAGTGGACGATCATGTCTCCATGGTTGGCCTGGAGAAGCCTTCTTGTACAGCTCAGTGATGAGCAGTAGGTATTAATCCCAAAGAGTCCCACTGCTACAAATCATGATGGCCAAATTAACTAAAGAACGTTTCGTCGTTCTTGTACACAGACTGCCTTCCCCTAAGGTAGGGTTCCAGAAGTTAGTACTAGACACGAGAAAGAAGAAAAAGTTTTTTATAACTCAGGGGTATGGGATCTCCAAATGGGGGATTTGGCAGGCAAAATGGGCGGGGTTAAAGGAGCAGAACATAAGCATACCAAGTTAGTCCTAATGACCTCCTGAAACACAGACATGGATGCAAGGTGTTCATACCAACAGGTAGTCATGACAACATGTAGTCATAACAAGGTAGTCATAGCAAGTTAATCATAGGTGGCCCTTTAACCTTTTAAACAAAGGTAGGGTTGCAAAATGGTCATAAACAACTTCTTGAAACAAAGACATGGTTGTCATTTCCTGGACCAGGCAGGACAGAACCACTTATCATTAACGTTACAGGTGGGGCGCAGGCCAATCCCTGAGAAACAGAGGTTTCATCATAAACAGGAGTGAGCCTAGTTTGTCTTTCCTATAAGATGGCTTTTAACCCTGGGATGAAGGCAGGCTGCTTCATCACAGGTAGAACCTTGGCCTGATTCTGAAGAGAAGAGTAAGTTTGACCATTGCTATGAAAGCTCCAACAACTTTGAAAACTTTAGAAAGCCTTAATCAAATAAAACAAGGGAGTTATTACTGAAGAAAAGCTTTGTAATACATGACTGAAGAATTCAAAAGGCAATATATTAGAAAGAGTTGAGTTGAAGCCTCTCTCTCTCTCTCTCTCTTTCTTTGAACTGGGGTTTCCATGTAGTCCAGACTAAACTTGAACTTTCTACAAAGCCAAAGTCGACCTCGAATTTCTAATCCTCTGACCAATACCTTGACCTCCAAAGTGTTGGAAGCACCACAGGTTGTTGATGTTGTACTGGGGACTGGATCCTGGGCTCTTTGCATGCTAGGCAAGTACTCTCTACCCAGGCCAAGACTTGAATATTAAAACCTCCTGCACTTTGATTCTATGGTATCTGTTGTATTTGATGTTCTCAGTTGTGAAAACCTAACCCAAACTACTGTTTGTGTATGGGTCCCAGCAAGCTCTATGAGCAGCAGAGAAATGAGTCATAAGAGGCAAGAAAGACACCTGGTTCAACATGGCTTAATTAGCTGGGCTAGTTCAAAGTTCTGGGGTTTGCAGTTTATTTTTTACATATTTAAGGACAGTATAACTTTGAAAAACAGTTTCCTTGTGCCAATTATCACAACAAAGCTTAAGGAATAACTACATCAGAACTCCTTTGCAAAGTTCATCTCTTCTGTAAAATACCTGTGACCTCTTGCAACGGAATGGGTTCTGTTGACTAAGAAACAATGCTCCAGAGTCCATGGGAGTCAAATGGAGCCTGATTGTACAGAATAGAAAAAGATCACACAGTTTTTAACAACGTCCACTTCAGCCATAAATAAGAAGAAAAGGTCAGTGCTTTGTCTAATCTTGATGCTTTGTCAACTTGACAAAGCATGGAATCAACCAAAACCCAAGCAATGGGGACTCTTCTGAGATATTTTCTTGATTGAATCGTGTCTTAGTGACTGTGAAGAAGCACCATGACCAAGGCAACTCTTATTAAAGGAAACATTTAGTTGGGTGTTTGCTTATAGTTTTAGAGGATTAGTTCACCATCATCATGGCAGGAAGCAGAGAGATGTGGCACTGAAACAGCTTTACATCCTGACCCACAGGCAGCACGTTGAAAGAGAGACACTGAGCCTGGCATAGGTTTTTTAAACCTTGAAGCTCACCACAAACATAACACACTTTTCCCAACAAGACTTCTTAATACCTCTTAATCATTCCAAACGGTTCACCAACTCGGCAGTAAGTATGCAAACATATGAACCTATGGAAAGGGGGCAGTGTTCTCATATAAACCACCCCATTCAAACTCATTTGAGGTTGGGAAAGCCAATGCTATATTTCTACTGCATCTTCTGGTGGCATCCCATATAATAGACATAGAAGGAGGAAGCTTTTGCTTTTTGCCAGCTTGTTCTCAGTCTTGCTGGCAAGTTCATCTATCCTAATGGTGAGGCATTCCTGCGTTGCTATTAGAACTTACTTCTTTGTGATTCCAATGTACGGCGAAGACGAACAGCTCTTTAGATATTTCCTGGGACTCCAGAATTAGATTGGTACTATTGAGGAATACATTCTCATGAACTTAACAACTACCATATTGTTGAACTACCTGGAAGATTTATGTATATATATATATATATATATATATATATACACAAAATATATGCAAAGGGCTCTGGGTTCCATGGATAAGCATTAGTATAGTGTTCACATAGGCTGCCGTTTGTTTTTCTCCTCCCTATATCCACAGTCCCCATGTGTAATTCTGTAATCCATTCTACTAAGAAATGAAGTTTGTTTTTCTACCCTCTGAGTCTGGCCTGAGCCCTGCCTTTTTCTATGGCTGATAGAATGTGCTAGAAATGACACTAAGAACTGCCTGTCCTGGGTCTTTAATTCCTCTTATGAACCCCTGAGTTGTTAAGCTAATAAACAAGAGGGCCCCCCAGAAGATAAAATCCCATACGGAGCAGCCACTGTCCACTCCAGTTTCGAGCACTTGGGCCATCTGTCACTCAGGGGAGTCGGCAGCTAGTCAGGTAGATCCATGAGTGGGCCTGGCTGATAGCATCTAGAGAACAGCCGAGTTCTACCCAAACAGCTTGCCGTAGTTCCACCTCTATCACTGTGACAAAGTTGCCTGACAAATGGCAACTTAGGGTCTATTTTAGCTCGCTGTTCTAGGCTGCGGTCTGTTACTGAGGGAGCATCAGGTGGGGAGACTTGGAAGCAGCTAGCCACATTCACAGCTCAGAGCAGGGAGAAACGATTGCCTTGCTGCCTCCTGCTCAGCTAGCTTCCTCTACTCCCAGTCAAATCAAGTCCTCTAACAAGGGGACATGGTGCTGTCCCTTTCAGGCTGGTCTTCCCGTGCTAACAGAGGCAATAAAGGCAGTCCCTTACAGTCGCATCAAATTGACATAACAGAGCAACACAGAGCTCAAACCGTCATAGAACCATTGCATTACTCTTCATTAGCTGCTACCCCATCAATATCGACCCTTTCTTCCGGTACCAAGTCCACATTCAGACCATGTGTGTGCGTGTCTGCTGGGCTAGTCTGCTTTGTCTGTCAGCGTTTTGCCTACCCTTTCACTTCTCTTATCTCCTCTTATCTCTGACTTCATCAGTCCTGTCTTCCCCCCAAATATCCCTTTCCATCCACCCAACAGCTTTCAAGTGCAGTTATATATTTCTTTTTCAATTCTAGACTTCCATTTTAATTTTTGTAGCTGGGACCAGACTTCAGGAAATAGTCTGCATCTTTTTAACCCTTTCAACAATCTGCATTAGGCCAGGAATTCAGTGGTGCAGCCCTGGCCTTATTCTCTGAGGCCCTTCAAGGGGTGTGCAGGACAGGAGAAGGTGTAGTTACCTGACTTGTTTATTGTGGCCATTGTAAACATTACTGTTGACACCTGTGTATTGGTTATCTTCGGGTTGACTGTTTTGATGTAATTTTTTCCTTTGCATCTCTTACAATCTTTAAATTTTAAGCTGACATTTTCAGTTAAAAGTGTAGAGACTATTAACTATGTTTCTGTTTCTCTCTGAGAGAATGAGGGGGAGAAATTCATTTTGGAATCAATGAATACTAAGAGAGAGAGCACAGGACATCAGCATTCCAGCCTGACTCGCTGAGAGCCTTCCAAACCCACCCAGAGGCATCTGAGCTAAAATGAGCTACTCTATTATCTTGTGAGGTATGAGGGTTTACACTTTAATTATTTCTGAGGATTCAGGAAACTATAAAATATAGGAATGAGAGCTGCACTGTGCTTGAGACCAACATCTTTCTGAAATAAAGAAATCTGAGCCCCAAACATCTATTAACTTCCTTGGAGTTGTGGGAATGGTGGTGCAAAAATATTAGATTAACTTTACTGGTGGGGGTTTGGAGAGAGCAAAGGGAAATGATTCAGACACCAGAGAAGAAAAGGAACATTTTGGGGTTACAGGGCAAACTGTCTCTTACAATAGTGAGAGAGTATGGTCTTTCTTTCTTCCTTTCTTCCTTCCATTCTTCCTCTTTCTTTCTTTCTTTCTTTCTTTCTTTCTTTCTTTCTTTCTTTCTTTCTTTCTTTCTTCCTTCCTTCCTTCCTTCCTTCCTTCCTTCCTTCCTTCCTTCCTTCCTTCCTTTCTTTCTTCCTTCCTTCCTTTCTTTTTTCTTTCTTTCTTTCTTTCTTTCTTTCTTTCTTTCTTTCTTTCTTTCTTTCTTTCTTTCTTTCCAAACAAACAAGCAAATGCTTTGAGTTATATATTCATTCAAGAGACTGTTCCATAGGGCTCATTTGATTTGGATTTGTTATTTCCCATGATGTTTTTTCACCTATGCCATAAAGTTTATATTGATAAATGTTTAAAAATGCTATTTACAACAACAGTAAACTAAAGTTGACATGTTCATTGAATTGTATTAAACTGGTTATAAAGTTTCAGCAGTTCATCAATGAGCAGAAGGTTCCAAGATGCCCAAATTTTCATCTTATCAAATAAACCAGAACCTAAAGTGGTATATCACAACACACACACACACAAACATACACACAAACATACACACTCACACACCCACAAACATACACACAAACATATATACACAAACACACATATATACACACAAAACACACAAACATATATATATATACACAAATATGCACATAAATTTTCCTTTCTTAAACACAAAATTTTCTCAAATTTTTTTTCCTTAAACATTCCTATACCAAAAGAACTAACCACTATCAGAAGCAGCATTTCTTCTAAAATAGGCAGAAATAAAACAGTACAATATAAATTAAAAGTTGGCAGTACTCATGGGTAAAGCATCAGATCCCCATACCTTCTTTTTAATCAACACTCCTGTTGATGAGAAGAGATATAGGCCATTTCACAGGACAGTCCAGCCCTTTCAGGGAGAAGGGGAGGGGTAAAGAAAAACAACCTGGTTTGTTTGCTATGTGCATGTTAAAGTACTACACACGGAGTTACCAAGAGGAGTCGCCTCTGGTAGACTTCCCTCAGGTCCTGACCAGCAGCTGTCTCTGCCTCTGGTAGACTTCCCTCAGGTCCTGACCAGCAGCTGTCTCTGTTCTCACACTCCAGAAGAATTCACACCAGTTCCAGTAAGTAATCAAGGTTTATTTCTAGCAGGCAAGAAGCCAGTTACAGTGGATCCTCTAGAGCAGAGAACAGATGAAACTAGGCTACAGAGGCAAAGGGCTGCCTCTAGGTCTGGACTCTTCTCTATCTAGTATTTCTCCAATCTTCAATCACTGTCTTCCCTAGAGTAATTCGGGGTGGTCCCTTACTAGAAGAGGTGGAGGGTGTCTGTACTGACAAGGGGCAGCTGTCAGCTGAAATACAATGGACAAAGGCTTAGCTGCCCATGAAGTTGGGAAATTATTAGGGAAATATTTCAGAGATTGAGATCCATGAGATCATGAGCAGCCTGAGCTAACTGAGGAAGACTCTGTCTCCAACAGAATAAAAGAAAGGGAAGGAGGGAGGGAGATGGAGAAGGAGGGAAGGAGGAAGGAAGAGGGGAAGGGAGTGAGGGAGAGAGAGTGGGAGGTAGGGAAAACTGAACTACCTGGGTTTAAAAAGAACTAGGTTTAGATTGTAGGTCTGTATTGTAAGATTCCTTTCACATTTATTTCATTTTTTTCTATTACTTTTAAATTTGTTTAATTCTTCTGTATGTTAAGTTTCTTTCCATTCCTTATTCTCATCTCCTCAGGATTAATCACTGGCCTAGCATTCGATCCTCAGTCTCTCCATGCATATTTTAGTGCATATTTTAAAATATGTGCAATGTATCCATATTTATGAGCCATACGTAAAGTTGCTCTGAATGTTTCCAAATTTATACAAGTATCACATTTTAAATATTCATCCTCTAGCTGTGTGTTTCCTCACAGACTTGGGGTTTTTGACAGCTTTCTGCACTGGCTGCAATCACAGCTTTTAAAAATCATTACGGTTGCATTATATTTCATTGTATGACTGTATTAATTTATCCACGTCCCTGCTAGTTGACATTTGAGCCTGCTCGTTTACCCATTACACATTCCTGCATGCATGCTGTTACTCTCACAGAACTCAAGAAACTTCTGTAGGTGGGGTTGGGATGTCCTGGGATGTGCTGATTTTGTACTTCATAAGTTTCTTTTCCAGAAGAACAGTTCTACTTCACACCCTCAACAATCCTGAATGACCAACTGTCATCACCCGACGCTTGTGCTGCCTGAACTGTATGTGAAGAATGTAAAGATCTGTAATTGAAAATTTGTCTTTTCCCTGAACATTGGTGACACCCATCACCACTATGGCTTGAGAATCCTTTACAAATCATGCTAAAACTTAAGTCTATGTAACTATGCTGACAGCCAGAGGCTCTCAGAGGTGACAGTTCATGAGGGCACAGTCCTAGGGATTCATGCTGTTTCACAAGAGAAGCCTGTTCACCTCAGCAATGGGCTACTAGCAGAGAAGAGTTAGCCATCTTTCCATCTCTTCTGTAGACTCTCAGCATGTGGATAGGATGTGTCCACAAAGTCAACACAGCATGAAGGTCTTCTTGTTGATTTGCCAATATCCTTTACATATTATAATAGACATGTGGTTATGAGTATATGCATCTGTGTGTGTATACATATCATATCTCCTAACAAAATCTTCTCTTTATATTTTGCCGTGGTGATACTTTATAAAGAAATTTGAAATTTCATAGTGATCAAAATTCATTAAAATTTTTGTTTTATGTTATCCCGTGTGTTTTCTGGAAAATTCAGTATATACTCTGAGGTCGTGAGGATGTCATTTGCAGCTCTTCTGACACTTCATTACTTTGATGTTTTTCATTTATGATTTATTCACCTTAAGGTTATTTATGACTACTTTGTGAGATAAAGGTCTAACTTTATTTTTCATAGAAAATGTTTCAATATTGTTCATTCATTTTTGTAAATCGTTTTATTTCTAGAGTTTGTACCGAAACATTTTCACGTGTGTCTATTTCTAGATGATGTTATTTATTTATTTGGATATAGCACTTTGTTAATGTGATGACACTGTGAAGCCGCACCCCATCCCCATTTGTGTATGTGTGTGTGTGTGTGTGTGTGTGTGTGTGTGTGTGTGTGTGCATGCCCGTGCGTGTGTGAGCATGTGTGTGTTTGTAAGAATCAAACCAGGGTTTTATACATGCTGGGTAAATGTTCTACCAATAAGATATGCTCTGTCCTTATTATACAATCTTAGAAAACTTTTTGTATATTTAATAAGACAATTTCCTTATCCTGTTCCTAAAAATTCATTTTCTTTGCCAGTGACAATTTCTTTTGGATGTGGGGATACACTTTTGGAGATTCCTGGCAATATGTCTCAAGTTATAGCTTTAGCTCTCCGGAATTGCTTCAGCTGCTGCAGTAAAACATCATTTACCAGTCTCTGATATTTAAAATTTGAATATTCTGTATCTGTGATCATGCTTGATTTTTTTTATTTATTTTCAGTTATTGTGACTTTTTCTTTTTCCGTCAATTCCATCATAACTAAGGCAACTTAGATTTCTTTTTATTTAGCCTCAGTTTATCGTGAGAGACAGAAAACGTTTGGTGTTTCTGTTTACATATTGTAGAGTTATTGTGTCTAGGTGTTTCCCAGACTCTCCAGCAGTAATTTGTATTTATGTGACCGGCATTCAGTAGAGAGAGTCTGTTAGAGAACATGATGATTGGTATGAGGAAGGAGGAAATTCCCTTTACTGTGTGTGAGAGGGAGTTGGTGGAGGAGGATGTAAGGGGATGGTTAGTTGGCAGTGAGTGTGTTCCAAATCACCTGCAAGAGGTATCTTTCAAGGGAGGATTGAGGAATGTAGCCATCATAACAGCTCATGAGGATTGGCTGGTGAGAAGGTATCACCATCATTAGACCAGCAGAGGCTGGCAGACAGCAGGAGCAGTAGAGAACTAGGTGTATCAATGAGTGACCTTGAGGATGATGGTTCTATAGATTGATGGCACCCAGTGAAAGTGCCGAGCTACAAGAGGTTAAAGGCTGCCGGCACTGCTGTGACAAGTATAAGGGGAATGCCCAGGGCATTGTCTGCTGGGAGATTTGAGAATGGTTTTTAGGACATGTCTCTTGGAGGAAAATGGATAGATCAACTGGTTCCATTAGAAAGAGCAAGAGTGGAGATGGCCTTCTCAGGTTCCAAAACCCCCATTGCTAGGAGTGTTAGGGTCACCCTCATAGATTCCTGGGAGTTTCCATTGTCCTAGATTTCTAACTCATTCCAGAGATGCCACCCCACCGACTCCATTTCTCTCTCCTAGTTTCTCCCTCTCCCATCCTTCCTGTTCTAGATCCCTCTTGCTTCTCTCACCACCCCTACCCCACTACTTTTTCCCTCCAACCCCCCCCCACTCCAATATCTCTTCTATTTCCCCTACTTAGTGAGATTCAAGCATCCCTCTTTGGGCTCTCCTTGTTACTTAACTTCCTTGGGTCTGTGGATTGGATCCTGTACTTTATGACTAATATCCACTGATAAGTGAGTACGTCCTATGTTTGCCTTTCTGGGTCTGGGTCTGGGTTACCTCACTCAGGATGATCTTTTCCAGTTTATCCATTTGCCTGCAAATTTCATGATGCTGTTGTTTTAATAGCTGAGTAATATCCCACTGTGTAAATGTACCCTGTTTTCCTTATCCATTTCTCAGCTGAGGAACATCTAGGTCATTTCCAGTTTCTGCCAATTATTAATAAAGCTTCCATGAACATAGCTGAGCAAGTGTCCTTGTGAGATGGTAGGGCATCTTTTGGGTATATGACTAAGGCTGTTGAACATTTCTTTAAGTGCCTCTCAGCCTTTAGATACTCCTCTGTAAGAACTCTGTTTAGATCTGTATTCCATTTTTAATTGGGTTATTTAGTTTGCTGCTGTCTAGTTTCTTGAGTTCTTTATATATCTTGGATATCAGTCCTCTGTTGGATGAGAGTTGATGAAGATCTTTTCTCATTGTGTAGGCTGATGTTTTGTACTTTTGATAGAGTCCTTTGCCTTACAGAAGCTTTCCAGTTTCATGAAGTTCCTAACCAGAAAAGACTTCTAACGGAGGGATTGGGACACAAATCCAGCCACAAACACTTCCACTCACTATGTTTCTGGCCTACAAGACTTGCAGGGGTAAAGATGGAGCAGAAAATGAGTGAGAACTAACCAATGACTCGTGCCTTGAGAGAGATCCCACCCATGACACAATTAATGATACCCTGCTATGCTTTCAGACAGGAACCTAGCATAACTGTCATCTGAGAGGCTTCATCCAGCAACTGATGGAAACAGATGCAGAGACCCACAGCCAAACATTAGGTGAAACTTGGGGAATCCCATGGAAAAGGAAGGGAAGGATTGAAGAAACTGGAGTGGTCAAGGACCCCACAAAAATACCTAGGGGTCCACAGAGATTGAACTGTCACACAGAGGTTGAACTATCAACCAGAGAGCATGCATGGGACAGACAGACATAGACCTTCTGCACATATGTAATAATTGGGCAGCTTGTTCTTCATGTGGGACTCCTAACAGCAGAAGCAAGGGCCATCGCTGATTACGTTGCCTGCTTTTGGATCCCTTTCATCTAACTGGTCAGTCTTGTTTAGCCATCATAGGAGAAGATGCACCTAATCCTTCTGCAATTTGATATGCCAAGAGAGAGGACTGGAGGATGGGGATGGAGGGGGAATGAGGAGAAAAGGAGGGAGTGAGAGGAAAGAAAGGAGGGGTTACAAAATAAACAAAACTTTAATCGATTATTATTGTTTGTTAAAATAAATAATTAATTTAAAATAGAAAAGAAACAACAAGCGTGGAACAGTAGAAGCTGAAGACACCCATTCCAGGCAAAAGCTAAACCTCTTTGAGTATTGAGTTCCCAGACATGAGCCAGAGCTTAGATCCAAGACTACAGATTTGTAAAACTCCAGTACATCTTTGTAGTGTTTGTTAAAAAAGCAAACCTGACTGGTGACAACACTCACCTCACTGTGTACTTCCGTGAATGAGACTGTCAGGGGCCACGTTGCATACTGATTGGATTTTGGTCACGGAAAGAAAGAGCCTGGTTTTTGTCCATGCTGCCTGTGCCTTTAAAGAGCAGAACCTCCTGCCCAACACATGTCTCCACACTGTGTCCACAGAGAGAAAGTTGGCTTCTGCGGCTAAGATGGTTTTTAACTCCTGTTTGTTCTTTATGTTTCCTTGTTTGCTAGTTTGAAATGGGGACACATTGACGTCATTATCAACTGTGTTACATCTCAGCATCTCACAAATTAATTTTGCCATGGTCTCCAGGGGTGCTTTCTGTATTCCAAAATCCAATTTCTCTGTTTTCTGTTCCTTTCAACATACTGTATGAGCAGGATAATCAGCTGTGGTTTAATGCTTGCCTTGTGACTGGCTATCCTTTATCCTCTGACTCTGAGATGAAATATCTCTATGATTCCTTCCTTCCCATGAATCTTCATAGATAACCACTAACAAAGAACTACCAGGGAGATTTCATTTTTCTTCCCAGGGAAACAGTCTTGTCCTCTCTGATATCCATAAGCTCTATGTGGTTCATCATATTTTCTCTTTTCACTTTGGCTGCTGGGAAGCCTGGCGCTAGCATTCGCTGTTACTAAGTAGTGCAGCATTCCTCAACAAGAAAATTTTAATTTAGTTTAGTATTCATTCTATGATTACTTTTAATGTTTACTTCTTTTAAGACTTGCTTATTTTTATTATACGTGTATGAAGCATGAACGGAAATTGATAGATGATGAAGGGATGCTGCCTACCAGCTTACTCCTAATGGCTTGCTTGACCTGCTTACTTAGGCAACCTGGGACCACTTGTTTATGGTGGCATCGCCCATAGGAAGCTGAGTCCCCAATCATTAATCAAGAACATGTCCGATAGGCTTGCTGACAGACCCATCTGATGGAGAAAATTTCTCAATTTTCCCAAATGACTAGAGAACGTGTCCAGGTGCCGAAAACAATAGAAATGTAAAAATGAGAAGATAAACCAAAGAGCGAAAGATAACCAGCACATTGCATGTGAGGCTCTAGAATATTTAGGATTTCTGCTAGCAGGGAAAGGATCTGTCACATAGGGATGTGAAGGACTAGCTATAGTTTACACCCCTTTTGCTAGTAACACAGAATGATTGATAGCGACTGAAATAAACATATCAGTTACTTCTGCAAGAGTATTTAAATGAGATTGCACAGAGACACGGTAGCCAGTCAAAGTAGATATCACATAAAGACAGCATGGATGCTCGTGTTACATATTTGCATTCATATGTATGCAGTCACACCAAAATATTCCACCATACTATCTCGACACAGCTTTGTTTCAAATGCAGGCCCCATAATCCCTTGCCTTTTCCTAGGATCATCTTAGAGCTTTTGATTTTGCATTGAAAAGACTCGATGGCAGATATCTGAGTCTTCCTGAGCCCTTTGGGGCCCTCCCTGTGGTGACCAATCCCTGTGATTATTACATCCAGGAAGGAAAGGTGTTGCCTAACTGAGTCAGGTAAATCTCCAGGGCAGGTGACATCCAGGCAGCCAAGGCAATCAGTCATGAAATGATCTCCGGGTGGGCTCAGCTGTGGGGTTTTCAGCTGCGTTCACTTAAACAACTGCTTTAAAAGCATCTCACTGCGTCTCCCTTAGGAAATTATTTCATTGTATAATTGCCCTTGGTTCGAGTGAAATTTTCTTAATGTCCAATTTGAATGGCCTATTTTTCCAGTCTCAGGCCATTGCTCTCTATTACATTACTATTAGGCACCTTTAGCAATTCCTTTCCCTTTCAGAGGGGGTGAAATTGGCTCCCACATCTCATTTGAAAATGCGGCTTCGTGCGTCTCAATTCAGAAATGGACAACACGTGATAGGGACAGGGGATCACGAGGCTTGTGAGAAAGGGCGGGTGATTTTCTTGCTGAGTTTCCACCAGCTTTTGAAAGCAGCTTGTAGCCCTGTTGCAGGGAGCAGAGAACATGCATGCACACAGCATTTCTCCGAGCACGCCGAAACACTAGGGCAAGCACACAGTGTCTTCAAGGAACCCGAGCCTGCAGTAGGTGACATTCGTTTCCTTCCATACGAAGGGAGGAAATATATCTCCAGAAACATACCTGCCCATCACTTTGCTTTCCCAAGCTGTAGGACGACCAGTTTCAAAGGGCAGCCAAGAGCTGGGGTGTGGGAATATGTGTGTGTGTGTGTGGGGGGGGGTCTTTAGGGAACAGCGTGCAATCCAAGCTTGAGGACTTCAAAGTCTTTATGGTAAAATTCCTCTGGGGTACAGATTGAGCTGTTTGTTGATGTTTGCCCGTCACGGGCATGTAGCTTTGTCATGTTGGGACATTTTATGGTGTGTTAGAAGTGAAAACATGATTCTAAGCTTACTATCAAGCTGCCTTCTCCATTTGTTTATTTGTTCAATTATTTATTTATTTGGTTTTGGTTTGTTTAGTGTGTCTTTATGTAATGTATTATGGGTATGTGGAGTCAATGTGTGTGTGTGTGTGTGTGGTGTATATATGTGTTCATTTAGATGTGTGTTTCTATATGCATACGAGTGCATGTGTCCATGTGTGTGCGTATGTATGTATGCATGTGTGTGCATGTGACTCTTTGTGTGTGTGTGTGTGTGTGTGTATGTGTGTGTGTGTGTGTGTGTGTGTATGTGTGTGTGTGTGTGTGTGTATGTGTGTGTGTGTGTGTGTGTGTGTGTGTGCATGTGTGTAGTGAATATATATAGATGTGTTTGCCTGTGCAGGTAATGTGAACACCAGAGATTAACACTGGTATTTTCCTCAGTTGCTTCTTTGTCTTTCATTTTCTGACAGGGTTCTCACTGAACCTATAGCCCACTATTTAGGGTAGACTGGTCTTCCAGAAACCCCCAGCATCCTCTTGTCTCTGCCTCATAGTATTGGGGTTAGACACATGCCCATGCTGCTATGCTTGACATTTTCATAGGTGTTGGCATGAAAACTCAGGTCTTCGTATTTCTGCAGCAAATGTTTTACCCACTGAGCATTTCCTCTGTGCCTTGCTGCATTATTGTTAATGTTAGAACCTTTGTGAATCTGGTCTCATTTTCTCCCTCCCCATGTTCTTCATGTCCTCAGTATCTAAAGACCATCCCATCCCAACATATACCCTCAGAAACTGAAAGGATGAGACTTTGAGATTAGATGCAAAAAACGGAATTTCTTGGTTGGAGGTGTAGCTCAGGGTACAGGGTTTGCCTTGGGTTTGTGGTGCCTGCCTGTATATAAAATAAATCAGTTAATTCAGTGAATAAAGGAATGAATGAACTAATTAATTAATTAGCAAAGAAATAAAATGTGGTTCTTTCTCCAGCCCAAGTAGCCTACGCTAGTGCACAATGCATCTATGCATACTTTGAACACCCTGAGTCCAAGTTTGTTCCTAGATTGTGTGACAGATGCATATAACATTCCCTCCTGATTGACATCTCCTGCTGTCTGTTCCATGTCTGACCTCTTTCCATCCTGAAAAGTAAAATTCAATATAACCTAACAAAAACAAATCAAAAAGCAAATGTAAACATCAGGGCATTCTCCAAGGCTTCATACTCAGGGCTACTGACACACCACTATCTTGTTGCTATTTTGTAGTCTCATAGAGCCCAGGAGAGTGATGAAGATGACTTGGAGGAGGGAATCTTCCTCTCCACAGGAGACCAGCAGCTGCCCTACCTCACAGGATAGGGAAGAGCAACAGAACATAGACTCCTCAAGTGACGATTTTTTTGCCATTGAGGACACATAAATAGTGGCAAATAGAAAGCTACAGAAATTATTTGAAGTTGCAGACCCTGCTGGAAGTAGACAGAGATTTAAGTTTGAGGTAGACATTAATAATGGGAACTATTGGAAAATAGTTTTGTTGACATTGCCAAACCTCTAGCAAAACATCCTCTCCCAGTTGAGAGGGATGCAGACCCCCACAAAAGTAAAAAAGTTAAAAAAAAAAAAGAGTGGGATGAAACAAACTACCCTGATCTTATGTGGATGACGCGGTTTCCATAGGATTATGGAGGCAAAATCCCGAGCCACAGACGCATGCCTGTTCTCACTATTTTCCATTACAGGACCATGGGAAGAGGCTATCGGATTTCATTGTGGATCAATAATGATCAAATTGTGTTGGAGGCTCAGCAAGTCTCCCATGATTTCTCCAGTTGTAGCCCAGGCTGTTTTCAAATCCTGGTAGCTTAGGTCCCCCATGCTCTGTAGCTGTTCTCTCTGGGTCAGACATGATCTTTGTTGTATTGAGGAAGAATGGCTAAGATCACAGACATGGGAACCTCAGGGGATCAGACCTATCTACCAACCTTCCCAAGGTTCGGGGTGGGGGGTGGGGCAGAGGAGAGGTGTGTGTGGTTCACCCTGTCCCTTTTAGTCACCGATGTTTCTGTAAGTCACAGTAATAATGCACAGGGTCATTGAGTTGAACTTGGATGGAATCCTTTCTTTGGTCTGTCCAGTCTCTGTGCTCTTGGTGAATGGGTATTTCTTTGAGTCTCTCTAGGGAAAATCAAGCAATAGTAGAGCATCTCCATGTGTTGATACAGAAGGCTCAAAAACTTTGCTGTGCCCACAGTGAAACTGCTGAGTGGTCCAAGCCTCGAGAAGAGATGCATTCTGGTTTGTGATACCAGTGGTAGCTGTGGCATGATAAGAGAGACCTTGCCTGTTTGTGTTGTCTATGGTCTCTGAGTAAAGAAACTTTAAAATGTATCCCATATTACATTTTGGAGGTATATACTTCTCTTATGAACCATGGCTGATATCATATTACTTTATATTGGAACATTTTTTTTTCTAAGCTGCTGGTTGCCTGTTTACTCTACCTGCTGTTTGGGGTCAGGGCAGCCAAAAACCACTGTGCACTTCTCAGGATGCACCACTTCATAGATTCTACTCAGTCACCTCCCACTCCAAACAGTCTGAATCATATTTCACCTTTTCTTGTCTTTCTTTGCTCTACAGGCATTCCTCTTGGCCGGGGTTAGGACACATTCACACACATCTCTGCAAACCCCAATTCCATGTATCCAACATAGGGCAGGGCAAAGGCCTCACAGAATCACAGATAGCTAACTTGTTTTCTTCTTCTTCTTCTTCATATTCTTATTTTTATGTTATTCTTCAGATGAACCCCATGACTAATGTATTTGTATTTACTGAAATACGGACACAATTTTTTCTTAAAATTCTCAGGCTTCTTGAAGGCAGAGGCTTCATGAACAGCGGCTCAATGTCTTGCAATTTCTGACTAGTATCCTCTTTTGATTTCTATTGCTGTACCAAACACCATGACCAAAGGCAACTTGGAGAGGAAAGATTTTTTTTCTTCTTCTTGTTCTGGTTTATACTCCCTCATCACAGTTCTTCTTTGAGGGGAGTCAGGGCAAGAATTCAGGCTGGAACCTGGAGGCAGGAACTGAAGCAGAGACCCTGGAGGAGCCCTGCTTATTGAACAACTCTTCATGGTGTGCTCAGCCTGTCTTCTTAGAGCACCAGGACTGCCGGGGAGGGCTTGCACTGGCCAGAGTGAGCTCAACCCTCTCACATCAAAAATTAATCAAGAATATTCTCCACAGACATGCCCACAGGCTAATTTGATACATATTTCTTCAATTTAGGTTCCGTCTTTCCAGATAATTCTGGCTTGTGCTAAGTTGACACTAACTAACCAGAGCAGTGAGGCCCCAGTGAGGGCACAATGAGTAAATTATAAGTCACTCTCATTGCCTTTGACCACACAGAGGGAGGAAGAATCATCAGAAACAACCGTATTCATGCACTTTATGCCTACATGACTAGACATCTACAGAGATAAATGTAGAGATAAAGTCCTTGAACTTTAGTAATTCAAAACTAATAATGTCGGAATACGGTTTTATTGCAATTCCCTCCAGATTCATATACCGTGCTGTGGTACCGTGCAGTAATGCTGAAAGTTGTCAGAAGTGGGGTTGTGGTGTTGCATTTAGAGATAGAACACTGTTGCTCTTGAAATTAAAGCAAGTTCTAAATATGTTATTTTAGGATTTTCATATTATAATGCATGAATATATGTGAATATGAATTATATATCTGCATAATCTCACTATGTAGATTAGGTTGGGTTTGAAGTCAGAGATCTGCTCGCTTCTACCTCCTTCACCGCTGGGTGTGAGCCACCATTCCTGACTTGTAACATGAACACACACACACATACACACACATACACACACATACACACACACACACACACACACACACACACACACACACACACCCCTATTTAAAAATCTGTTGTTCTTTTTCCTGCATGAATATCTGTGTAGCACATGAATGTTTTGTGTACAAGGAGACAAGAAGAGGGCATGAGATCCCCTAGGACCAGAGTTACTGATGGGCGTAAGGTGTCACATGGATGCTGGGAATTGAAACCATTTCTTCTGTAAGTGTAGCTATTGTGCTTAACTGTGGAGACGTCTCTCCTTCTGATGTATTTTCTTAACCAGCTCCTCATAACAATAGTCTTTTGATACTGTCTGTGAATGAAGGTGACTTTTTGGCAAAACTATGAAAATTAGGGCTGCCTTTGGGAAATTCATAATATGAGTTAATAGGTTAAAGGTTGCCAGAAGTCACATAGGTTTTAACAATGTTAATTGACCTTGACAGCTGTTTCTTCTCTCTGATTGCCCTAAGTGTCACCTGCTTCACAGAGCAGCTATAAGGAGGAGGCAAGGAACACAAAGTGTGTGTTCTGGGCTCAAGAAGAAGCCTTGGGGGTCGAACTGCTTGCTGCACAGGTGTGAGGACCTGAGTTTTGATCTGCGACACCTCCATAAAGTTGTATGTGGGACAGAGTATCTGTAATTGTAGCACATCTGCAGTGAGAAGGCGAGGGTGGAGCTGGACACAGGAGGCTTCTCAGGGGCCCTCAGCTCTGTTAGCCTGTCACACTCAGCAAGGAGCCAGACACCCAGTCTTCGTAATGGAAGGCCTGACACCTGAGGCTGACCTCTGGTATCCACACATTTGCTACAGTGTGCATGGGCCTGCCTCGTGTGTGTGTGTGGGGTGTGTGTGTGTGTGTGTGTTCCACAGATATGCCATAGTGTGCATGGGCCTGCCTCACACACACACATACATATGAAATATATGTGTGTACATGAATATATGTACACACATGCACATATGTGTATGTATGAGATTAGGTTGGGCTTGAACTCAGGAATCTGCTTACCTCTGTATCCTCCAGTGTTGGGTGTGAACTACCATGTCCTGCTTGTTAAAACTGGAAGCATGTGGTATAGATGTGCCCCCCCCCAAACATTACATGTGCACAGATTTAAAAAAAATTAAAAAAAAAACTGTTCCAAGGAAAACACTTTAGGAAATAAGACACTTATTTTCAGTTTATATTAAATATTGCATCTATTGCAGTTTGAGAATCCCCAAAGATCTATTTCTGCTTCACTTTGAAGGTGAGGCATTTCCAGG
Organism: Tokudaia tokunoshimensis; assembly: GCA_036184795.1. NCBI lineage: Eukaryota > Metazoa > Chordata > Mammalia > Rodentia > Muridae > Tokudaia > Tokudaia tokunoshimensis. Next base: position 112,816,218 of record BTHU01000008.1, read on the forward strand.
GTCAACTCTGGTTTGTAGGTGATCAAAGCCATCTGTGATATAAGGGCCAGGGAACAAGTGCCTGGCAGAGCAGCAACTGTGTCTTCCTCATGGGCCTGTGTGTGGCGCAGAAAGAGGAGGAGGAGGAGGAGGAGAAGGAGGATGGAGTGCCCACATATCCATCACAATTTGATTGTTGTCAAGAGTAGAGTCAGAATCTAAACACGCCCCTATGAAATCTCAAAATTCCATTTCTGTTGCTCCCCCTTCAGTCTATCTGATTTTTCCAAATCATGCTTTCAAGAATGTGTTTTTCACAAAGGGCTCACACTTCTAATGGTGATTTACAGCTCTATTCCGACTTTCAAATTAAACTCACGGTTATGTAATCTTATTTCTGTAATGCGGATCCATTCTCCCCTGCCTCACCTCAGGTCCTGCAGAAGTATGTTAAACAACAGCAAGCTAGCATGCTAGTCAGAGCATTTGCTAGCAACTGTCAGAGCAGCCAAGACAGTGCCTGCAAGAGCAAGGAAAAGTAACTGAATGTGCTTGCACTCCTGTTTTAAATGGTCCTGAATAACTATGATATATTCAACTATGTAATAAACGTTTACATAAGTCACCAGTGCGCCCTTTTACATTCACCCAGAGGTGTAAGGGACCATTAGAGATGACTTTAACTATCTATCCATGTGTTTATTTTTCTAAGTATCTGTATATTAATATCTCCACCTAAGCTTATAAACTGAATAATCTGTAATTAAAATATGATGGTGATAAAATTATTAACCAAGATGAAAAACATATTGAGTGTTCTCTTGACAATAAATTAAATTCTGACTATGCTTCAGTTACAGAACCAGCACCCCACATAGCCAATTTAAATATCCTAGTGCAAGAAAATACCAGAAGCAAGGCATGATGGTACATTGCATTTAATTACAACATGGGAGGCAGAGAGAGAGAGAGAGAGAGAGAGAGAGAGAGGCAGAGAGGCAGAGAGAAAGTCAGAGAGGCAGAAAGAGGCAGAGAGAGAGGCAGAGAAGCAGAAAGAGAGGCAAAGAGAGAGAGACAGAGAGGGAGAGAGGCAGAGAGGGAGAAAGGGAGAGAAGCAGAGAAGCAGGGAGGAAGATGGATCTCTGTGAGTTGGAGACAAGCTGATCGATGCAGTGAGTTTAAGGACAACAGAGCTACATGGTTGGTCTGTGTCACCACCACCACCACCCCCCCTCCGAAAAAAAGGGAAGGTACCAAGGAAGAAGAAGACTTGATATTAAGCAATGCTGAAAGAAGCATATGTAATAAAAAGTATATAATATAAAACCCATCTTTACCATTAACATATATAAGGCTTAAATCTACAGCACCTAAGCAGCTCAGCAGTTCTAAGGATCATAAAACAAAACCAAAGTTTCCCAGAGTTCTATGGGAGGAGGGTAAGCATTCCAACTCATGTTTGGATTATTTGACTTTAGAATTACTGTCAAAGTCTGAAGGCTAGAAAGAGAATTTTTTTAAGTGAATATTTGCTGGTGAGATAATTCTAAGGGTAAAGGTACTAGCCATCAAGGTGGGAGACCTGAGTTCCACCCAAGGAACCCATACAGTAGAAGGAGAAATCTGACGACTCCCGCAAATTGTACTGACTTTCACATGTGCACCATGGCATGTGTGCACATGTACACACACACACACACACACACAAAATAAATTAATTAGTTAGTTAATTAATTAATTAATGTAATTAGAAAATGAATCCATATTGGCCAAGACCCTCCTTACATTAGGGAAAGATCTTAGCTAGGAAAGTATGCTGGCTTTCCTCAGTGTGGTGATTGGTCCAATAGCTTGATAAAAAGAAAGAAATATTCTTATAATGCTTTTCATGGTCTGGGATTATGTTGATGAAAAATTAAGTAGACCCAGACATGGGAAAATGGAGCAGACTTCACAAGGAACGGAGTTAATTAGAATAGCACAAAAGCCCCCTTGAAAGGAAGAAGAAAACGATAGACAGAAAGAAATGATAATCTACTAAGTAGGGTTTTTAAGGGCTTAACTCTACCCACAGATAAACAGTGTGAAAATGAAAAATCCAGAGTAGGCAATGTGATCAAATGAAAACTGATGAGAATTTTCCTGATGCAGTTCCCACAATGCATTTTTAGGGAGGAAATATAAACAACAGAGCAATTATTATCCCGTGGTATTAAGATGAAAGCTCTGAGGTTCATTCCCTCAAAGAGACATCTTTCCAAGGGCTAACCCTCAGAGTCCAGCATTCAGTTATTAATTTTTAAAAGTTGTCCTAACTCAGTTTTAACCATGGACTCCATAGGGAGTCCAATCAGGGGATTGGATAGCCACAGGCTTTGCATATTTGCTTTGCAGATGTTCTAACCTTTGTGATTAAATAGTTGCTATATACATTCTTTTCCAGTTACCAGGACAAATGTCATCACTTTGGAGATGTTGGCCCACTGTCCAAACCCATAGTGCATTGGAGTGCATGGTTCAGTATAACAGGAGGAATCAGGCTCTGCTTTTTCTATATTAATATAAAGAAATGTATCTTTACTAGACACATAGTTTTGACTCCAGCAAAGATAGAAAAAGACTAGATGTAGAGTGGGTATTTGTTTTATCAACATTTAGAATTTCCTAGTAGATACAGTATAGCGCTACACCTCCAGCATTCTTTATATTAAAAGCAATGACACAGATATCATCTTAGGTTCATGACCCTAATGATGCTATCAAGATGAGGGGTTATTCCTGATACTAATATTTGCTTATAGCATCTCTCAGAGAGATGCCATTCAACTCAAAATGCCTGGGAACCACTTTTCCATAGAGCATTCATGAGATGATGCCAAGTAAGAACAACATGGGCACTAAGAAAACACAAACTGATAGTGAATGTTCAGTCAAAATTAGATTTCTATATGATTCCCCCCCCCAAGGCACAGGGACCATCACAGAGGAAGGGATGGAGAGAATGGAAGAGCTGTCAGAAGAGACAGACTTTCTTGGAACACTGTCTCCCAGGCCTGATAGAGAGTAGTCCGATGAATCCACGCTGTTCTCGGAGGATTTATAGGTAGTTAATGGTTGATGGGGGATAGAGAGACTTTTCCTCTGTGAGGGAAATTGTGCAATCTCCTGTAAACAATCCCCTCTCCTTGCTTCTGTAAGATGCCCTAGTGAAACTCTTTGATTCAGAGTAGCCAGTAAGCAGCATCCCTCCATGGGCTCTGCATCAGCTCCTGTCTCCAGGTTCCAGACTTGTTTGAGTTTCTGCTCTGACCTCCATTAGTAATGAGCAGCAATATTGAAGTGTAAGTCAAATAAAGCATCTCCCCCAAAAAAATCCTCATTGATTCATTAAAGACAGACAGACAGACAGACAGACAGACAGTGCATGGAGGCAGTGGAGCTAACTGAGAAGAGGAAGGGTATTGAGGAGAGTTTGAGGAGACATTGAATTGAAATGTAGACAAAATGCATTCTATACAAGTATGAAAATGTCATTCTGTATAATTAACATCTATCTGCTAATGAAACCATTAACTAAATAAGTAGACAGCACATCAAGAGAGAGATGGAAACAAACTGATGGTAAAAACATGACCTTCCTCCGTAAGGCCAAATAAGCTTTTATTTGGATTAAACACTACAATACCATATATATCCATTTAAAAAAGAAAACTCTATAGTGTATATAAATTATTCCTTCCATTCCTTAACTCTTTCCTTTTTCTGTTACAGCTTTGGTACCATGTGATTTAGTTTATATATATTTTTAAATACTTTTAGCATCACAAACTCAACACAAAGTACAAAACTAATCCGAATCAGGGATATTGTAATCTACACAGTGGTATTCAGTGGTAGGAGAAAATCTTACCTTGATGAATTCATGTCACTAGCTAAGCTAGAAAGGCATACCTAGCAGACATGACAGAAATATGCACCATTAACCAACTAATGTGTGTATTAGTCTTTGATTAGTTTGTACAGAATACCAGCAGCAATCGTTTGCACGTTGAGTGTATATGGAAGTCCTCAGCCAGTTGTCAGTCTCTTCTTCCTTTGAAGGCCATGAGTTAACATCTGATGAAGCGGACCGCAGGCAGCCTGAGCTCTCAGAACTTGACCTGCCAGCCGGCGTTACTCCCACAGTTTGTTCTGCAGCTTGCAGACATGACGGGAACCGTGCTGGAAGGGCAGTGTGGACCCATCAACCTTAGGTTGTTCTGAGGGGTTGGCGGTGTGACGTTACAGTACACAGGCATTCCGGTGGCTGGAAGTGACCCTTGGCCTGCCTGACTGGGCAGCATGATTGGCGGTTGGTATGTCTGCTGGGGCACTGCTTGAGAACCTTGGGTCATTGGCACCTGTGCAAGACACAAGTGTGAAAATTCTGTTTAATATCTTCTGGGAGGGGACAGTGTCATAGATGTCACTCAAGGTTCGAGATCCACTGAACAGATCCCTAGTATCTATCATTTGTTAGCTATTTCACTTGGAGAAAGTCACTTAACCTATCTGAGTGTACAACTTTTGACACTGGTACAGGGTAACATGACTTATGAATGTGTTGTACTACATTCACAGTGATCATGGGGTGCATATGAACCACAGGTTGAACATACATGCAGACCACTTGGATAAGTGCATCTCTGTCAAAGAACCTCTGAGAGTATGGCAGGTAGAGATACCAGGATGCAGCAGATACCTAGAAGTGTGAAGTCTTTGTAACTTCTCTCCTCCCTCCTCTCCTCTGCTCCTTCCTTTGCTCCAATGCAGTATCTGGATGCCCCCTCCAGCTATCTCTCAGTGTGAAAAAGCATGCCCCTTTCTGTTTTCATGAGAAGAAGCTTGGTGACTTCCTTAGTAAGGAGCAGGCTTTGTCCACCTAGAAGACTGAGTACAGTTTCTTTAAAGTTAGAAGCACCCAGTACAGCTAAATTGAATGACCAAACTATTTCCCTCCTTCCTTGTTTCTTCTTCTTGGAAGCTTCAGGTTACAAACTATGAAAGCACACACAATATGTGTTAAAGACTCAATATGTGCTCTGACCTGCAGAATGGAATTATGCCTGCATCAGTGTGCTCTAAATGCATCTGAGACACCACATAAAAATCTGTGATATTTTGCAACTCTAGTAGAAAGAAGTTTACTTGAGTAGATACAAATATGGTGGAGAAATCACAATGGTTTTCTACCAAGTATCATTTCAGCAGAGTACCCAAAGGTGGTTTGGGGTAGAACATCAAAGAATTTTCTTTGATAAACAGAAGTTTTTTATGAAAGCGAACCCAGCATAACATTAAAAAGCCCTGACATTTGAGTTATATATCTCAATTCAAAGTGAACTAATGGGTGGATGGGTCAACCATCCATGACCCTACTAATTGCACCACACCTGAAACTTCCTATAACTTCTGTTTTGACAAGTGTGAGTTTGTGGCCAGGGTTGTCCCCGCTACTAGCACACACCTGATAAGAAGACATGGATGGGTAGGAGACCATAACACCATGCACCGGGGCTCCTTGCTGACTGCTCATCACGCTCTGACTGTGAGCTGACTGCTGTACTCCCATCAGGCCTTGGAAGCCCTGCTGCCCAGACAAGACTGGCTGGTAACCTGTAAAGGAGAGAAAAAAATCCTTCTGAATGGATTGTCAGATGCTGTCATGGGAAGAAATTGTGGTATTGTATAGGGTGGGAGCAGCTCTTGTTTCTAAGTGAGCCTCTGACACCTCAGTCTCCATGCTATGAATAAGCTATCCAGATGTTTGTTTCCCAAGAATGAAAAAAAAAATTAAAACAACCTGGAAGTGTGGACAATATTATGGCTTCAAAAGGTTCACTGACATTTCCATTGCTACATAAAACAGTTCAATAAAAAAAAAACTCTTCTAATATTTCTATTGTTACAAAGAATGGTTCAATGAACCTTCTCTGACATTTCCATTGCTGCATAGAATACTCAAAAAAAATCTGACATTTCTATTGTTACACAGAATGGGCCAATGAAAACTTGGTATTTCTGTTGTTACACAGACTAGTCCAGTGAGCACATGTGACTATGATTAATTCATCATTACACAGGGGCCTCTCTTGACATCATAAATTATAGCTTTCTTGGTTGGCTTCCTCAATGGTCTCAATAATTTCATATTATTAAGGATGTTTTAGTTTAAATGACTGTTTCATTGATTTTCCCACTCTCCTGAATTTGCTTTATGCACGCAGAGACCACCAAACAGCCTGTTCACACAGTATGGATTCTATTTGGCCGTGTCTTGGTGAACAAAAGGACTCCCTATGCTGAGTGATTAGACATCCACTGGAGGTGGGTATCAGCAAGAGAAAACTATTCTGTTCAACAATCAGACCCTAAGAGATCATCTCAGTAAAACACCCAATCAATAGTCATGAACATGCATCAGATATCATAGAATACAATATTTTTAAAAGTTATCTATTTTTATTCATTTGGATGGGTCTGTTGGTTGGCTCTCCTTTCTTTTTCTCTATTGATAAAGCAGACTTTATTTAGTTTTGTTCTAGAAACTAAACAATGTTTGAATGCATTGTAAAATGTATTGTAAAAGGTTGAGAACTGTTCTTATAAATGTTGACATTACAACTTTGAGGGGATGATACCATAGTAAATAAACACAATAGCATCTGTTACTGCTGTAAAACAAGGTGCGTCCAGAGCTTGCATATGTATACTACACTGAGAAATTGAGGACCAGAGAGGAGAATCTTACCACAGACACTGAGATAAATTGTACAGTTGGATTCTAAAAATGAAACAAGAACACAGACTATATGGACATTGTTAGCAGATGTATGTAGTGAGTACTTGTGAATGCTGTGACTTCTTTCTGCTCTGTCTGCACCAGGGTGCCTGCTCAAAGCTTTTCTTTCATGTGTTCAGAGTCCCATGTAACCCCCAGAGTCCCATCTCCAATGGCTCACATCTACAGTGTGTGTAGCTCAACCACCAACCCACCTGACCTGGGTTAAGGAATACCACAAAGGCCATGACATGTTGACTCTGCTTCTCAGAAGGTCTTGAATGTGGAGCTGCTTGAATACATTTCCTTTTTTAAGTGATTTCTGTTGGTCTTTAGTGTCTACACCCTCCAATCTAATTTATATATCCAGCTGCTATGGAATTTACATCACGAGGTCTGGCAAAGGTAGTAGAAAACTTAGTCAAGTGCTTGCCTTGCAAGCATGAAAACCCGAGTTTAATCTGCAGAACTCTTAGGAACCTTATTTATAATAGCTAGAAACTGGAAAGAAACCAGATGTCCCCCAACAGAGGAATGGATACAGAAAATATGGTATATTTACACCATGGAATACTACTCAGCAATTAAAAACAATGAATTCATGAAATTCTTAGGCAAATGGTCAGAACTGGAAAATATTATCCTTAGTGAGGTAACCCAATCCCAAAAGAACACACATGGTATGCAGTCACTGATAAGTGGATATTAACCCAGAAGCTTGGAATACCCAAGACACAATTCACATATCAATTGATTCCCAAGAAGAAGGAAAGAGAGGCCCCTGGTCCTGAAAAGACTGGATGTAGCAGTGTAGGGGAATACCAGGACAGAGAAGCAGAGGGAGGGGATTGTCTGGGGAAGCGGGGAGAGAAGAGGGCTTATGGGACTTTCGGGGAGGGGGGAACCGGGAAAGGGGAAATCATTTGGAATGTAAATAAAGAATATAGAAAATTAAAAAAAAAAAGAGAAAAGAATCTGGATGTGCTGACACATTCTTGTAATCTCAGTGCCAGGGAGGCAGAGAAAGGCAGATCCTGGGTCCTGTTGCCTATCCAGTCTAGTATTGTAGGTGATTCCCAGGTCAGTGGGAGACCCTAAATTACAAAGAAAAGTGGAAGCCCCCTGAAGAATGACACCCAAGTGTATTGTCTGTTCTACACACACACACACACACACAGAGACACACACACCAGAAACACCCAGACACACACACACACACACACACACACACACACACACACACACTCACACACACACACATTCACACACACACACACACACACACCAGAAACACCCACACACACACACACACACACACACACACACAGACACACAGAGACACACAGGGACACCTACATACACAGTCAGAAACACACACACACTCAGACACACAGACATAGACACACACATAGTCAGAAAGACATACACAAACACACACACACAAAGACACAGACAGACAGAGACAGATACACAAATGCATATACAGACACAAACAGGCAGACACATACAGAGACAGACAGACAGATGCACACATACTTAGACAGATAAACAAACATACTCACACACACAGATATAGACAGACACACACACACACTCAGACACAGACAAACACAGACACACACACACTCAGATGCACACACACACATACAGAACCCACATACACAAAAGAAAGTTATACCCTGAAAAGACAATCTGAGAGTATTTTACTATTTCCTTACTACATTATTTTGAACCACATTGAGTTTTTCATATCATGCATTATAATACACATCAGAAAATAATTTGATGTGTTTGTGGAAGGGTTACATTCAGTTATGAGCTATAGTCTCTTTTACCACTTTCTTTTGTAACATAGAGCAGGCAATCTGAACTCACTGTCAAGGTCACAGCATTGGGAGTACTAAAACAGACATTTCTGGCTGAAAACTGAGGGCAAACTTTTAGTAATAGATCTTTTACTGACTGTGTGTAGCCACTAGGTAAGTTTTTTACAACCTGTCACAACCCTGTTGTGGGGGTAAAAGAACCTTTCATAAGGGGTTTTTTAAGAACATTGAAAAACACAGATATTTACAATAGGATTTATAACAGTAACAAAATTACCATTATGAAGTAGCAAGGGAAGTAATTTGACGGTTGGGGTCACCACAACATGAGGAACGGTAGTATTAAAAAGTTGCAGCATTAGGAAGGTTGAGAAACACTGCACTGGATAAATAATAAACAAACAAACAGAAAAGTAAAATGGAGAGGTGACGAAGATGAGGGAAGAGGAACAAGAAAGAAAGCAGCCTAATGTCTGAAGCTCATTTGCATGTCTGCTTATCGGACATGTCCATCCTTCCAGAGAATCATTGTGTTGAAAAAGAAACTTGTGGCTGACAAGAGAGCTGTGTATCTGGGCAATCGCTAAACCAAAACTAAGGTGAAGAGAAAATAAGAGAGGTACAAAGATGCTCAGAGAGACAGAGAGACAGAGAGACAGAGAGAGGGAGAGAGGGAGAGAGACAGAGAGACAGAGAGACAGAGACAGAGACAGAGAGACAGAGAGAGGGAGAGAGAGACAGAGAGACAGACAGAGAGACAGAGACAGAGAGAGAGACAGAGAGACAGAGACAGAGAGAGAGACAGAGACAGAGAGAGAGACAGAGAGACAGAGATAGAGACAGAGAGACAGAGAGAGGGAGAGAGACAGAGAGACAGAGACAGAGAGAAAGAGAGAGAGAGGGAGAGAGACAGAGAGACAGAGAGACAGAGACAGAGAGAGAGACAGAGAGACAGAGAGAGGGAGAGAGACAGAGAGACAGAGAGACAGAGACAGAGAGAGAGACAGAGAGAGAGACAGAGACAGAGAGAGACAGAGAGACAGAGACAGAGAGAGAGAAAGAGAGAGACAGAGACAGAGAGAGAGACAGAGACAGAGAGACAGAGAGACGGAGAGGGAGAGAGACAGAGACAGAGACAGAGAGACAGAGAGACACATACAGAGAGAGAGACAGAGACAGAGATAGACAGAGAGAGACAGAGAGACACATACAGAGAGAGAATAAAAACTCCCCTTGCAGAAAAATGAAGGCACTATTGAAGGACAGGCAGAGCTTGTGGAGGCCGAGTCACCCCCTCACCACACAGGGCACAGGCTGCTGCGTAGCTAACATTCTTCCCGGAAACACAGATGCAGCTACATGTAGCCTCTCCCTCCCATCCTGGGCCTCATCCCAGGATGATTTGTGAGAGTTAACTTTGGTTATGCATAGCAATATGCTACCAGCCCTGCACTGGGGTCCCCCAGTAAACGCACTTAAGGCAAATAAGGATTTATGTGGGGAAGGTGTATAGTCTTCTTCAATTTCAAGATGAAAACAGAAGCATAAGGGAGGCTCAATTTATATTCATGAATCCCACTCCCTTCTCAATTCACTCTCCGGGCAAGAAATTTACATCTGGAATGGTTTAATTGGAGGTACCCATTTCTTCCAAATTATGCGAGGGTAGATGGGCTGTAGAGAAGTCCCTGAGACAGGAGGCTGCTTGGAATGCGATCTGAACTCCTGTGAAGATACAGAGAACTAAAAATAACACAGTGGTGACCCAAGAATGAACCAGCAGCTTCTGCCTGGGACAGGCTTTGTCTGAGGCAGCGATGGCAGGGCCCCCGGCAACCTGCTTATCTTGCCTGCTCAAATGAAAAATGTGTTCCAGTTTGTCAATTGGTAGCCATGAAACGATCATTCTTTCATATTTATGGGGGATTAGTCAGCTATAATACATCTTACAAAATAGGGGAGAAAAAAAAGCAACACCCTTCTGCCTGGCAGGCTTGCTCAGGAAATGATGAAGACATTAGCTGTTTTTATTATTCCATACCTAGTCAAGATTGATTCAATTTTCAAGTCCTGTGTGGCATTTATTTTTCTGAAAGTGAAAGGGTTAAGGGCAACCGGATGCCACGTGACCTCTGAATAGCCAACTATTTTGCAGAGGGTGAACCAATCTTATAATATCCACAGTTAAAGCAGAAAGAAATGGATAAACCCATGTTGTCTACTTACTTGCTTAACTAGCTTTTGAATTCTCAGCAGCCCCTAAAAGGTTACTGCCCATATTTAGGATGGCTATTCCTACCTCGATTAACAGTCAAGGTGATCTCTGGAAGACTCCCCTGAAGGCCAAACTGATCACTGCAAATCCTCCACGGAGGCCCTCTTCTCAAGCAACTCTAGGTTGTCTCAAGTTGAGAGTTAGAATTATCACAGGTAGCATAATTCTATGTAATTTCCACTCATTCCAAATCCTCCTAGATAACTTGTTAACTCTGGGAAGAGCACGGGGCTGCTGGAGACAGAGGCAGTATTCACAGTATTTTGGGGATAAATATGGATGTGAGAAACCCACTGCAGAGCAATCTAGACTATCAGATCAGGGGCTGGAGAAAAAGCAAAAGTCTCCCTGCCTGAGGCCATTTCAAATACTGTGTTTGGAGTGTATGCTACCGTTACGTGATCTCACTATGTGGGTACGGCGAACGTGTTCCTTAGCTTCATTTCACTACAAAGGCTGCATCTCTAGGACACGATGCCCTTCCCAGCCTCAGCAACCACAGCCTTTGTGGTCCCACGGGGCTGTGGATGAGGAAAGCAAGTGTGTAGTTTTATACTGCAGAATCCCTGTGGGTTCCTGAAGTGGACTACCACCTTATGCTCAGAGAGCATCCTTTGGGCACGTCACTGGAAGACATAGCCACCTACGTTCTGCACAAGCATCCTTGAGGTTCCCCCAGGCACATCTGATTTTGCTGTTTTTAATGGCATTTTCCAAGCCTAACACAAGCTACCAGTCTGCTGTGTACGTGATTCAAAAGCCATGCCTGGCCTTTACAACAAGGACACAGAGTATAAGGATTGTCTTTTCCTCTCTCGCCGTAGAAGCCCATTAGGAGCTGTTTCTTCTTTGATATAAATGCCCTCTCTCACCTTACTTATTGGTAGTCTCTGGATCCATTCCCTTCCTTTCCCTTGATATTTATTATTTAGTGGCTTTAATTCCTCAGGAAGGGGGTGCCTTGACCTGGGAGGAGCCTGTATGAGCATGTGTGATGCTCAGAGCTCTCCTTCAGAGACCCACCCCTTCCTAATGACTTTGAAGGGAGCCATGACAGGCCTAAGTGGAGTCAGACTTCCTGAAAGAGTCTCTTTGCTCTTCACTTGCTCCTTTCCTCATTAGCTTTCATCCTTCACAGTGAGTAATTCTTAAAAGCCTCTTTACTGTCCCCCGAGAACAACCACGCACAGGTCATTGTCTGATGGTAACACACATCAGAGGAACCATCCTGTTAATGTCAGCCTTGGGGCCTCCTCCCTGCAATTACACAACCCTGATCCGAGTTATCACAAACACAAAGCTAGGTTGCTTTCTCTCTTTTCCTTCTTTCTTTTTCTTTCTCTCTCTCTCTTTCTATTTTTTTTCTTTCTTTCTTAAATCAGGGCAAACATGAGAGGCATTGTTAAATGACTAGAGGGACGGATCATGTGCAGAATTTCAATGAAGGCTCTGAGGGGAGCCGAGCTGAATTCCATTTTAAATGGAAGAGGCTGTCATATTATTGAAGTAATTCTCTGAACTTTCCTGGCCCAGAGTGCTATGCTGACAGCCAGAGATCTCCCACAATCCAGAGGGAGGAAGGCTGCCTGCAAGACTCACCAACATTTTACTTTCTTAATGAGGGTAGGGCCTCAGAGGAAAGAGCATTCGCGTGGCTCAGCTGGCCTGTTAATTGTAATGCTGCACATTCGCCTGGCTGGCAGCAGAACACTGAGCCAGACAGAAGACTTTCTCCAAAACACGCTGGGGGTCAAGGACCAGAGTGCAGGGTCCATAGTCAAGAGAAAGATGAAGGAGGCTATGATAGATGGCCCCTTGGTACCTATTTCTACGGACTTAATTCTTTTCACCGGGAGGCCACAGGCCATGAGGTCAGCACCACTGACCTGCATGGCTACAGGGTGTGAGGGTGTAACCAGCCCTGGCCAACCATCTCAAGACAAGTTCCACGAGCCTCAGAGCCAGTCTGTAGATAACTATCTACGACAAAAACTGGGAAAGCTTTTACTTAAGGGATAGATGATGTCTCAGAAAAGTCTTGGATTCAGTCCCCATTTGATGCCGAGTTTACATTCAGAATTTTATTGCCACATACCTTCCCCCCTTTTTTTTTACAACTTACCCCCACAGTCAGTTCTGTGATATCATTTGGGGTCATGACCCACAACTTCAGAAGCTTCTAATAGAAAGATAAGTGGTTAATGTTAATGAGGTTGTATGAGGTAGGAAGAGTCAGGATTCACACATGCAAAGCCTCGATACGTGAGAAATAAGTTCAAAGGTAAGGTTAGATTCCAGTAGAGGGACTGTAGAAGGGGACAGAAGTGTAAATCAGGCTCAAATTGTAGGGCCTTAAACACTGTGTTATAAAATCGAAATTTAATGCTGAAAGATCGGATCGGAACTTGATGGTGTAGATCTAAGTGGAGCGATGGAATGGCGGACACTTTCATAAAGACATCCCTGGATTCATGGAAGATACAGAGTTGAAGGTTGAGAGTCCATGGGGACAGCAACAGTAAACCAAGAGAGAAGTTGAAGGCACAGCAGAACCAGTGTAGTAGTGGTAGAGATAAGAAACACGCCCAAGAACTACTTAGAATGCGAGATGTTATAGCCTGTGATCCAGGTATAGAGAGGAATGGCAGAGAATGAAGACCAGCCTTAGTGATCCTATTAGTTACACATGTATGTAACTAAGGGTAGCCCCTTAGTTGGGGATACTAGAGGGACAAAAGCCTATTAGATTTTTGTAAACAAATGAGTATAAGGCTCTGAAGCTTAGACAAGCCATTTATTATCTTAGGGCATAAGTTCAGAAGTCACTAGAACATGGCTGCTCTTAAGGACGCTACATTTATGCGTTATTATCACCTAGATGGCTATTGAAATGGACCTGTAAGTCACAGTAACACTCAAGCATTAACTTGCGGAAATGAAAAAAAAAAAAGAATTAATAGAAGTCTGGGGAGAGGTAGAAAGGCTAAAAGAAGCAGAAGAGCCCAGAATCCAAAGTAGAGAGGGGCATGTGTGAGAACCGAGAACTCAGAATATGAAGAGAGCTGCAGAGCTATTGTGGAAGAGGTGTCAAGCCTATGTTCAGCAAATAATAGTGACCTGGATGGAAACAAAGGCAACAGAAGACAATGGTTCCTAGGATAAGCATGGCAGTGAGGTCTAGTACTGGACAGAGGACCAGGCAGGGAGCCAGGCACATAGGCTTGTTTGGATTTTGATGGTTTATTTTTACTGCTTTTGAAACACGGGTAAAGGTAAGGGTATTTACATTTTGAAAGGGGATACATGGTAAATGAGAGTAGAATAGACTACACATTTCTATGGGCACACTCTCATTACACACATTTACATCAAGAGCTATATACAGCCAAGAGGGTTGGGGGGCTGGGATAGAGAGCCTTCATTATTCTCTCTGGATGATCTGAACTCTGAGTCTCAGCATGCTAATTACTATCATGTATCTCATTCAATCCTACAGTGGCTTGTCTTGGGTCTTTCCTCTGTGCCAACTTGGTTGAAGGCACTAGACAACTCAGAAAATGAATGAGAAGCACAAAATAGTGCTGTATGCTAATTCTGATTGATAATTCTGTACAATAATGAAAAGCCAACAAATAACACCCATGACAAGCCCCTGCAAGAATATGATGGAAAGATGATTTCCATTTTGAGGACATGATTAGTGTTCTTTCATCCACAGGAAACAGAGATAACTCTCCAGATATTCAGTAGAAATCAATGAGAAAGTCTGTTTTCAGATGAACCTTCCACTCAAACTTAATTGCTTTTTGACTTGATGGAACATTCCATTAGCAGCTAGAAAGTTTGACAATCAAGCTAATTTCCCTTACAGAAACTGTAGAAAGAGTGGAAGGATGTTTTCTGTTATGCCACAGATACATATTCTTTAAGTGTATTTCATACACACACTTTTTTATTTCATACATAGACATATACACATACACATGCATATACATATACATATACATATACATATACATATACATATACATATACATATACATATACATATGAAAATGCTACATGCTAACCAGGATCTGGTTTCTTCTTTTTTTTCCTTAAGTTTCAGGGAGATTTTGTTTTTAACATGGGAGTTTGACCTCAGGTACTTATTCTTGCATGGCCAGCACTCTGCTGACTGACCTCTCTCCCAAGTCTAAACATTTTTTAAAGTTGTCATTACAGTTAGAGTTGGGAACATGACTTCTGATTCCTTGCGATTTTGTAATTACATCAATATTCCAATAGACAAGAACCCAATACAAAAGCCTCTGGATACCAGATGATGTCATACACTCAAACAATAGTCAAGAGACAATTTCTGTTCATCTGTATAACTACCTAAGTCATAACCACCATTGACAGACTACACTAAGGAAGATCTTTTATTCCATGCATGAGGAATTGTCATTTACAAGTGCTTTTTAAAAATCTGGGCCAAGGCAATTATCAGAAATCCACAGGCTTGCCCACACAGATTCAAATTAGTTTGTCTTAGGCTGATGAGGGGGCTCAGCACATAAATGCACTTGTCACGCAAGCCTGATGACCTGAGTTTGGTCCCTGGAGCCCATGGTGGAAGAAGAGAACTATCTGATGAAAGTTGTCCTCTGACCTCCACACATGCATCATAGCATGCAAGCACTGGCACACGCACACCCCTGCTGGCTGTCTCTGCTGCACACTGAACAGCCTCACACTTTAACGGCCTGCTCCAGGGCAGGGAGAGAAATGGTACTGATCAGTCACTTGTTAACTCTTGTTGTCACCTCAAGGCATCGAAGGGTAACACCGGCTTTCCATCATGGTTAAAAGTGATTTATAAGCTCCCAGCTGGAGCTTATAAAGATGGCGGCAAGACCGTTGCCAGAAGTTTCCTGTCAGTTGGCCAACTATTTTGTCCACAAACTAGCTAGATCTACCCATTGTTAGGAGAATAGAGGAAACTTCTGGATCTCAGCCTGGTATAGCCATGCAAACACGGGGACTACAAAAGCTAGCCCCTCCCTAATGAGCCATGAGGCCACACCCAAAGGTATCCATGTGAGGCCCTTTGATGGGTCCATCCACTCAGAGGCTTAAGACTGGCTTCTCAAAGCAGTTCCTTATTTACTGCTCCATCTGGGCTCCCAAATTTGCTTCTGGCTAGAGCATTGGTTCCCCTGGGTCCGTGGTCTATAGGTTGACTTGTCTCTACCAAACCTCAAATGTCTACTGAAGGGTATACTATAAAGCACTAGACCCCAGGGATCCTCTTCTACTCAGCTACCTCAGATCTTGAGGTCTCACTTTGAAGGTTGGAGAAGATAACTTAGTTGGTAAAGTGTTTGGCCCATAAACACTAGAACCTGAGTTCAATGTCTCAAACTTAAACTAAAGAGTGCTAGGCATGGTGGCCTGAGTTTTTAATCCCCCGAGATATATATAGGAGGATGCCTGGTGCTTAGTGGCCAGGCAGTCTAAGTAACTGTGGAGCTGCACACCATTGAGAGACCCTGCCTCAAGGGAGGGTGATGGTCTTTGTGACACCCAAGGTCATTTCCTGGCCTCTCCATGCATCTGCACCCATAAACGCTCACATGCCTTAAAGAAAGAAAGAGAAGAAAAGTGATCTGATTTACTGACCTTCCATGAAGTTTCTGCATTGAATTCCTACTGATTACCATTTCTTACTTTTCTGGGGGGAAAATCAGCTTAATAATGAATGTATTTCTTCTCTCTAATTTCACCTTATTTGAAAATAGCCTCAGTCTGTGTATTGAGGAGGTTGGGATAGGCTTCCCTTTTGGGAGAGACATGGGCTAACTGTGAATGGTAGGCAGTAGCCAAGCTACATCACCGCCTCTGTTTTCTCCTCTGTATTCCCACTTGGAGTGGTCTTAAACAACCTGTTCACTTACTTGCAACCTTCTTCTCAGGCCTGTTTTGGTTTTCTTAACAAAGAGCCATACTTCACTCCCTGCCTGACCTTGGTGCTTCTTTTCATGTCATGGTTTATTGTTAATTGTCAACTGCTTGGGAAATGGCCTCCTGGGCGTGACTGTTGGGGATTATTTAAATTTCATTAACTGGGATGGGAAAATGGCCTGCTATGGGAAGCATTATTCCTTGGCTGGGAACCTGGACCATGTAAGTTATTTGCCATCAGACAATCTGAGGTGACCATGTGGTGAGGGAGCAGAAACCACACTGGATGTATTCAGATGGGGAAATCAAGCATTCCTTCTGTATCCAGGTATACATGTATTCACGTGCCTTCCCACCCTCACTGGCTTAGACAGTTTATAAAGTAGGGCACAGTCATGCTCTCGTTTTACAGGATATAAAAACGAGGTTAAAAAAAAAAGACCTAGTAGAATGTTAAGGTCATGAAGAGTTAGCCAAAAGAGCTGAGGTGATACCCCTGGTATTGGTGACTTAGGCTCTCACCTCAGGAGCCCACCGGGACACTGAAAGGTTAGAAGAAAGCAAGTGTTGAAGGAAGGGTCCAGCTTCCAGAATGATCAGCACAGCAATGCAGGCAGCTCTGCATCCTTTCAATGTTCTTCTACCCTTGGATGTCTGTCAGGACATGCTGTACATTAGCATGTATTGTCTAGAAGCCATAAGGCAACGTAAGTTGAGAGAGGCAGGCTAGAGAGTTAGGGAAGGATGAGGTATTGGCTAGTTTTGTTACCACCACAGTCCCTCCCTTTAGAAGACAAAAATGTCACACCAAGGAGCACTGTCCACGCTACTGGGCCAATCTGCACAAATGAAGCTCTTAAAAGTGAGTTGGATCATGCGTCAAATAGCATACTGTCTTAATTTTCTTTTAACAATTTTAAAGATTGATTTATAGTATGAGTAGTTTGCTTGCATGTCTATCTGTGTATCACATGCATGCCTGGTGCCCACAGATGCTAGAACTTGGATCCTCTGGGACTGGAGGTAGGGACAGTTTTGAGTCACCATTGTGGGTACTGGGAATTGAACCTGAGTTCTCTGCAATAATAAGTGCCTTTAATATCTAAGCCATTTCTCCAGCCCTGTTTCTTGATTTTATAGACCTTTTCCTGTCTCAAAAATGATCATTTTTAACATCCAACAATATGTCAGACTATGCACTTAGCATGACCGCTTCAGCAATTAAATAAATGTTAACTCTCAAATCTATGTGTCATCAGACATTAGGGTAGAATATTTGACTCCCTGCCCAAGTGCTTGGCCCTCCCTTTGGAAATGGCAAAATTGGTAGGGAATTGATTATAACATAGGGGGGTGCTATTAAGTAATGTCACTGTCTGAATATCTTAGGGGAAAGAGAGAAAAGTATATTATGACTCGAGTTGCACTACTTACTTTTTTAAATTTGACATTATCTTTCACCTGATGCAGAAGCAGATGGCTGAGAGCAAATGTTAACCATGGGAGAAGTGAAGAAAGGGTGGGTGCAGGTCTCTGTCTCCTCTGCTAGCTTCCTCCCAGTCTTATATTACTGTAAGTTTATCTAGCTAAAGACATGTTCTATAAATTAGTCTTAAGCTTATAGTCCACCTAGCCAACATTTCTTCCCTTCTTTCTTATTTATTGATGCTGTGGCTAGAACAGAGTCCTGTGCTAAACCCTTATTCTACCACCAAATCACACTTCTAACCCTGGTCAAAGACTTAATGCAACCGTCAGCTCAGCAAGGGGAGATTGTATGAAGGGATCCTTGCATGAAGCTTTGTTGACTTTGTAGTCCAAGTTTCAGTGTGTTTCTTATTGGAAAAGGTCACAGACTCCATAATTGGAAGCTACATGCCAACACCTACACCCACTGCTTCTATTTCCCAGACTATACCCCCCCTATAAACCAGAAGCAAATAATTCCCTACCTCCTGGGGCTTTTGTGAAGCTCAGGCAGGATGCAGGGTGAGGTGGTTTCCTCAACACACATTTACTCCATGCTGATTGGCCTTATCGACTCAGTCAGTGGAGAAGCTTTGGCTTGATCCATAATTACACGTTTATCAAAAAGCAAACTGGATATTGAGAATATCCTGTGGGGGGACTTCATCCTCCCCATGCCCCTCCCCATCCCCTCTGCCCCAACAAACTAACCAACAAATAAAAGTCCTGGAAATGCTCCTACTAGCTGCTGGCTCCCAGCTTTCAGCTCACCACAAATTCTACATGGGCCACCAAGAAGAATTCCGAAGGAAGGGGCCTGACTAGTTCAATGAATGTTCTGTTTTGCCTATAATTTATAAAGAAATTGTTAATCTCTATTAGCTGAAGCAGCTTGGAAGGCAGATATTGACTAAGCACATAGGCCAGTGGAGAAGAGAAGGGCAAACTGCTTCTAGCTAGGAGCCACCAGCCAGCACAGATTATTTGGATGGGTTTGTGCAGCCCAGGCACCAAGCCCTGGTATGTCCCTGATTTCTAGGCTGCAGTGTAAGAACAACCAGGCTTCTGGATTCCCAACTGAGTCTAGCCATCAGTATCAGCAGAGACTTGGAAAAACTGGAGATTTAGTCTTACAAGCAGAGAGGAGAGCGATCTAGTTTTCTGTCTTTTGTTTCCCAATCAAAGCTTGCCCACTCTGTAGCTTTGCTTTTCTCTAGCAAAGTTTTCAGGAGAAGGTGAACTCGCCCTCACTTGAAGTCGTTTTAGGGAGGCTAGAGGGATGACTCGGTGAGTAAAATTCTTGCAGTGGAGACTTCCCAGAAGTTCATGGATAGC
Organism: Tokudaia tokunoshimensis; assembly: GCA_036184795.1. Lineage (NCBI taxonomy): Eukaryota > Metazoa > Chordata > Mammalia > Rodentia > Muridae > Tokudaia > Tokudaia tokunoshimensis. The sequence goes on from BTHU01000008.1 coordinate 112,835,866, forward strand.
TAGTCTGGCATAATAAATAAAAAACAAACAAACAAACAAACCAAAACCCCCAAAGGAACCTTGTCTCCAATAAGACAGAAGGCAAAGACTGACACCTGAGGTCATCCTCTGACCTCCACACATGCACCATGGCATACTCACACTCACAGATAATGATTCACATGCGCTAACATACATTAATTCACATATTGGCATGTGCACATACACATACTCTCACACACAGACACATACTCAGTTACACACACACACACACACACACACACATATACACACACACATATATATATACACACACATATATATACACACACACATATATACACACACACAGCCTTCTCAGATATCAAAGATAATGAGCAGACTCCAGATACAGACTAGCATCTTAAATATTTTCCTGGTGACTGATTAAACGGAACCCTTCTCTTCAGACACCCTCTCCTAGGCATTCCCTGGCGGCTGTGCTGGCCCAAGGAGTCACACAAAGCTTCTGCCCTGCTTCTTGCCTGCCAGCATGCCACAGAGAACCGGGTCAAGGCCAGATTCTACTTCCCACATCATTTCTAATCTAGTCCCCTTGTAACGTTTTGTGTTAGATGACTGATTACTCTTTCAAGAAAACATAATACTTTCAGTGAATATGTTATACATTTTCTTTCCTTTCCTTTCAAATGCAGAATTAAATAATACTCATACCATGTATGAAGCAGATTTACTCTTTCACCTCTAATAGCTGATCTGTGATGTTTTAATTGACTTTTAAAAACTGTCATGAAGCCTGAGAGGATATATTTTTGAGATGTTGGGCTTGGGAACAAATGAATGATAGATGAACATAAAAATCTTTGAAGAACAAAAATATAAGAATTTTAAATCAGTTTTTTTGAGACATGATCTCACTGTTTTTTCTGGTTACTCTGAAGCTCACTATACAGCCCAGGCTAGCCTTAGATTCTCTCTGATCCTTATGTATGAGTCTCCAGAGTGCTGGAATAATAGCTGCAAGTGACAGTACGTGGCCCAAGACAAGCCACTTGACATGCCATGCTTTGTGCGCTAGAAAGAAAAAAAAAGGCCAACTGGTTGATTTTGATGGATTTGGCATTTTGTTCCTAATTTCTGGTTAAGACAAAAGGATTCACGCTGCTCACTACAACCACTTATCCTCCAAACCCTGTGTGGATTCGAGACAGCCTTCGTGCCTTCTCAATAGAAGTCAAGCTACGGAGTCACCGATTTCCTCTCTTGAACTTTTACAAGATTTATTTAATTTTAGTCATTATTCCCTGATTTAATACACATTATAAGGTACATTGAATAAAATGGAGATTAAAATCTACATACCTTGGTTCTGATGCTTTCTTTAAATAAGAGGAACATTTTATATAGGCGGCCATATGTCCCTGTAAATGTGATGCTATAGAGTAATTATCCATAACCCCCTTGGGGCTGGAAAGATGGCTCAACAGCTCGAGCTGCTCTTACAAAGGACCCAGATTCAGTTCACAGCAACCACTTGGTGACTCACAACCACTTGTAGCACCAGTTCCAAGAATCCAGTCCTTTCTTCTGGTCTCAGGCACACATGTGGTAGGTACATAGACATACATGCAGGCAAAATCCCTCTTAACTGTTTACAGTTTAAATAATAAATTACATAATACCTATATTGCACGTGGACACATCTCTCACATACATGTGCATGTACATGCACATTCAAATGTATTTACATGTATGTATATGTATGATTTTATGACTACAATAAAAAGTTCACTTGAAATGAGTATGTAAAATGTTACTCCTTTTGTGATTTTCAGAAATTTCATTACAGCATTTGCTTTTCTTTATCCTTTTATTTATCTGAGTTTCTGAGATAAGATCTCATTACACAACTTAGACCAGTAGTTCTCAACCTGTGGGTCAGATATTCTGTATATAAGAAATTTCCATTACAATTCATAACGATAGCAAAATTAGAGTTATGAAGTAGCAATGGAATAATTTTATGGTTGGCGGTGGTCACCATGATAAACTCTATTAAAGGTTCAAGCTTTAGGAAGTTTGAGAACCATTGGCTTAGACTGATCCCAAACTCATAATCCTCCTGCCTCAGCTTCACAAGTGCCAAGATTGACATGATGTGTCTCTAACCTCTCTTTCTTTCTGTCTTTACTCCGTATTTGTTGTGTCAAAAAATATGTGGCCCCAAAATAGTTTTATAGGGCTGGGGGATGTAGCTCAGTGGTTAGCATGTTTGTTATGTAAACGTGAGGGCCAGTGTTTAATCTCTAAAATGTACATAAAAGCCAGGCACAATGTGTAGTGCATGTGGGTGACCTCAGCACACCTGTGAAGAATCAGAAAGTGGGGACAGGAGATGAGCAGACACTCAGCAGTCTGTGCACTCAGGGATGAACAACCTGTTCCAAAGCAGGTAGAAGATGAGGGCCAGTACCAGAAGTTGTCTTCTGACCACCAAGCACGTGACCCGGGAAGTGTACATCTGTGTTCACACTCAGGAGCATGTGTATGCATTGCATACACACTCATACACACACTCACACACACATATACACTCATACACATACACACACATATATATACTCATATACATAATCACACACACACACTCACACACACATATACACTCATACACATATACACATATATATATATACTCATATACATAAACACACTCACACACATATACACTCATACACATACATACATATATATACTCATATACATAATCACACTCACACACACATACATTCACACACATATACACTCATATACATAAACACACACATACACACACATACACTCACACACATATACACTTATATGCATAAACACTCATATACATACATACACTCACACACATACACACTCATACACAAATAAACACATATACACTCACATATATACATGTATACACATTCAAACAAGTACACATGCATACACACATACATGCACTCACATGCCTATACAAATACACTCACATACATACTCATAGACACACTCACAATACATGTGCCCACTCCCAACACGTATGTTTGGTGGTTGGTTAGGTGGCAAACAGTGCCAACAAGGTTAAGTGGATGAATCACAGAGCGTTGGACCATCTGATTTCCATTTCTGGGCTTACTCACTAAGCACATCTTCAAAAGCAACGCTCTTGACTGTATAAAGTGGTTATACTAATTTAATGTATTAATCTCCTTTAAATTGAACAGAAATCCTGGCAACTTTAAGCACAGGTTTAGTGATCACTGTCTGATTTTCTCACTAATCTTTGAAAGAGAAGAACAGTGTAATTAGACAATGGGTACCAGTGAGAAAGGGCAGAGGCTAGACCCGGAATACTTGGGGAGGTGTACTGGGTAGTGCTGAGCTTTGGGAGGTGTTACCCTGCTAATCAATTACACTCAGGCTCCTGACAAAGCATCTTCCATGACATTTCCCTGGCTTTAAGAATGCCACGAATTTTGGGTGTCAAAATTGGAAATCAAAACACCTAATTGAGAAGGAAACATGAGCAGTCCACATTTTACATCTTTCAAGTGTAGCATAGTTCTTTTTTAAAGTTGTTATTTTCTAAAGATTTTAAGTTATCTATCTCTGTATAAAGAGAGAGGAGAGGGAGGGAGCAAGAGGGGGAATTGGAAGGGGAGGAGAAGGGAAGAGAGAGAGAGAGAGAGAGAGAGAGAGAGAGAGAGAGAGAGAGAGAGATCACTGGAAGGCCACCTGAGTTGGAGGTTAGGAATAAAACTTGGGACATCTGCAGTACATGTTCTTTATCACGGCACCATCTCTCTGGACCCTCGTTTATTCTTCCACAGTCTCATACATATGTATACAATGATGTTTAATCAAAGCCTTTACCTGTCTTACAGTCATCTCCTTCCCACCAAATCCCTCTGCTCAAGTCCTCCTGCTTTCCTGTTTGATTATTTTTGTTGTGCTCTTTGCATTTGTTGTGCCTGCATTAGCAAGTATGGTGCTTATTTATTTAGGGTTATAATTTATAACCAAAATACATTTGTAATAAAGAGTATTATTTATAACCTTTAACTGCTCCTGAGGAAGGGTGGAGACTTATGAATAATTTGCTCATGACGGATTATTGACTTGACAGGCTCTGCCTTGGGAGGATCTTTTGCAGGTAACCACTGCTACTGTGAGTTCTGAATGCAACAGGTCAATGTAACAGTTCAAATGAAGACTCCCACATCTAAATCAACCCCCCTGCAAGATTCTTAGTTTTAAAATGGAGAGAAAGAGAGAGAGAGACAGAGACAGAGACAGAGAGACACAGAGACAAACAGAGAGGCAGAGACAGACAGAGATGGACAGACAGAGACAGAGAGACACAGAGAAAGAGACAGAGACAGAGAGAGACAGAGAGAGAGAGCAGGGAATACATTTTCAACTATAAAGAGTCACTTACTGTTACCCAGACAAGTTCAGGCATCTATGAGATTCAGGAGGGATAATAAACGAAGTGAATCCCTTGTGGATTAAATGTACATGGAAAGTTTTCCTGAGAAGAAAGACTCAAGATACAAAATACATTGCTTGATATTTTTTCACATCTAATACCATTTCCAGTCCTATTTTTATTTTTTGCAGAGACGTCACTGCTCCTAGAAGTCAGTGAATCTGTTATTATGTCTGTAAGCACCTTTTTAGGAATGGCTTCTGTCTTAACTGTAGCTACATTTACAAAGAATACGTAACTGAGCAGTTAGGCTTTTACATATTGCCATCAGTCTAACCTACAGTAGGGACAGACTACAGACTCTGCCTTATTCCTGCAATACTGAACGCTGGAAGACCAGAATTTCGAGGCTAGCCTCAGTTGCATGGTGAGTTTGAAGCCAACCTGGGCTACATGTATTTTGATTGGGCCATCAGAATCTTGAGCTAGACTGCAGGTTAGGGCACTGGGGAGATGGCTCACCGGGGAGATGGTTCATGAAAGCATGGAGACCTGAGTTCAGATCCTTGGCACCTGTTTATAGTCAGGCATGGCTGCATCATGTACCTGTCACCCCCACTATAGGACAGGAGAGCCAGGGGATCCTGAGTGCCTTGGCCAGTTAGGCTAGCCCAAACGTTGCACTTCCGGCTCAGTGAGAGAGCCTGCCTCCAGAGAACAACTGGAGAGTGACAGGATATCCTGCACTAGCCTAACAATGTACACACAAATACTTACATGTGGGCAACACACACACACACACACACACACACACACACACACCGTGTAACACTCACCACAGACCATGCACACAGAGAAAAACACACACACACACACACACATCATGTAGCACTTACCACAGAGTATGCACACTGAAACACACACACACACACACACACATCATGTAGCACTTACCACAGAGCATGCACACAGAAACACACACACACACACATACACACATGCACACACGCACGCACCTCTCCTTCATGGATACTGTCTTGAGATAACCCAAAGCTACCTGTGTCCACATCCAAACAGATGTAGCCGTGGACGCACATGATGACTCCTCAGGTTACTATACACATATAGTGACTTCCTTTGAGAATCAAATTTTAATTAAGAAGGGCTGGAATTTCTGCAGGTGAGACCCTCTGGAAAGCTCGTAAGATGAAATTTCATCAAATGCAAGTCCTCGGTGGCCTGGCATTATTAACAAGATCATGATGAAGGATACAGTAGAGAAGCTTAAAGATAAATGAGGAAAGCAACAGCATCCCCTCTGTGTGTGAGAGCAGCTACTCAATACTCCAGAGCCACCATGGTGTGTCTAATGATGTCCTGGTGGGCACAAGCTCTCATCCACTGGACAAAGCTTGTGGAGGAGGGGGAGACGCAAGCATAATGACTGTCTTTGGGTTTGGTTTGGTTTGCTTGCTTGCTTGCCCTTTTGAAGGCACAAATTGTCCTTATGGGAGATACTATGTTTAGGATTTAGCCTTCAGGATTATTTGCATATCCTGGGGCAATTACTTACCACACTAGACCAAATCTCTATTTCCATTAGCTATACTTCATAAAATTGGTGGCACCAATCTGAGAGGGTTTGGTGAGAGTCAGCTGGGGTGGTACCCCTGCTAATCTGCGTACAGAAAAGGCTTAAGTTGCTTAGGATGTTTTAATGATTGTTTTTTAAATGGGCTTGCGTGTTCCTTTGAATGGATGCATGGACACAGCACCCATGTCTTGCTTACAGATGCCAAAGGAAGGCCTCTGATAACCTGGAGTTACAAATGGTCGTGAGAGGTCATGTGGGTGCTGAGAACCAAACCAGGGTCCTCTGCAAGAGCAGAAATCCTTCTAACCCTGAGCTATCTCTTCACGCTTGCTAGTGTATCCCCCATGCTTTGAAATGAAGACTTTGCTTGCAGGTAAGAATATACCATGACTAGCATTTGCTGGACAGGCTCCACTCCCACCAATAGATGACATCCTTGAGAAGTTTGCCCATAGTTTGGTTTTGTGAGACAGTATATTTCTCTGAAGCCCAGACTACACTCCAACTGGCAATCCTGCCTCTGCCTCTGCCTCCATCATATTGGCACAACAGGAGCATACTACCATGCCAGTTGAAGGGGCATGCATTTTGACTGATTTACAATATCCCATTTCACCACCCTCAACGGATCATGCTTATGGTAAAAACATGCCAACAAAGTCAGAATCCTTCCTGAGCTAGCTTCAGTAAAACCTCAAGCATTTATGAAGGACAGATTCCTGTAGGCAATAGGAATCATAAACTAATTGATGTCAAGTTCTATCCCAGCAATCAACTACTGGAAGGTCAGCCTACCAAGGTCCTGGCATGTGCTCTGCACCCTGAGGATATTATCAATCCAGGAGCCCAGGAAAAGCCCCAGCTGTTGTTTCCAGGTACCCAAATATCTTTAATTAGCATGCCTGTCTGTGACTGGTTTACAGAAGACTTGCCCACAGTAAACAGAATAACAAGAGGGGGTCATTCCTTGGAGAGCAGGTACATTGGACAGAATACAGACCTGCTGGCTTTGGATAATTTTTAATTTGAAACAGGGGCTCTGTAGCCACACCTGACATCCTGGCAATCCTCCTGCCTCACTCTGAGTGCTGCGGTTATAGGTTAGGGTGGATTTTATAAAAGATGTTGCAGGAGGGTGCTGAATCCCTTATGAATGAAGAAACATACTTGCTGCAGATGTGGACACCAACAAACTAGCCACTCACTGTATGCCTGTCAACCTGAGTGCCTGGTCGCAGCCTGACTTGGGGGTACGACTCCGTGCAGGTCTGCTGGTCCGTTTCCTCACCATTGATGGGATATAAGTCTAAGTGCTTGCACTGTGGATCAGTTTGAGATTACTTATGATCACATAAAGTTCATAAGGTTTAGATGTAAACTTCATATAGTTCGGGTACGATAGGTTTATTGGGACATTTAAGGGCTAATAAATTGAAATAAACTTCTTAGATTCTTGGAAGTCATTTCCCACTCAAGTATTTTTTTTCTTTTGCTCACATCTGAGAATATCTTGTGCTGACATTCGATGCTTCTAATTCATCAAAGAGTCCATTTGTGAATGGGAGTGGATACCAGCATAGCCAAAATGGGAACTTTAATAATGGCTTTAAATAACAGATACATTTGTTACTAACAGTGATAACATCAGACCTGAACACAGTTTGATACTAAGTCATTTTAAGACTATTTTTCCTGATATAAACTGGATTTTCTTAGAGTCTATTGAAGTTCATCTATATCAGTATTACTCAGCAGATTAACAAAATAGCCTGGAGGACATTAAAAATGTTTTGCTACTATTTGGCTATCCAATCATTCTTAGAAGTTATCTTCCCTCTGTTTCTTGAATCTAATTCCCTTCAGATGCATCTTTTAGTCTCCCCCCCCACTGTTCCTTACCCCCATACCTGCCAAGCAGAGCAATGCCTGCATAGAGCGCGTGTGTATTAAGTTTGCCTTGTAAGGTGGTGTTCACAAATGAAGCGGAGCTCCCTCCTGACCTCAGGTAACTTCTTTCTAAAGAGTGGAACCAGGCCGTACCAAATAGAGGAAGTGAAAGACACCAGGATGCCTCTGCTTCGAGAAAAAGGATGTGAAGACCAGGCCAGGAAGTGCTGCCATCCTCCTGCCTCAGGTTCCCATCTTCTAGGATGATTTAGAATCCTGTGATGTTACCAAATATTTTGGGGAGTCCCACTAGAGTCACCACATGCTATTGAGGAAATCAAGGATCCTGCCAGAGTTCTTAGTCTTGTTAATAAGACAATCCATGAATTAGAGTCAATAGGAAACTCAGAGACAATTTTATTAATTTAAAAGAAAACCCTGGGCAGGCAAGCTGTGCTGTCTCAACACTCCCCAGAGGAGAAAGACAGAGAAGAGACAAAGAACCGTGCCTTTTGAGTTAAGTTGACATCAAGGTGACGCTCTTGGGGACAAGCAGCCACATGGTAGGGGGCAGAGCTTTAGAGAAAGTGAAGCTGCCTCAGATACTTTAGACACTAGCATCCAAGATAAAAAGAGAGAAGTAAAAAGTTGTATCTTTTTTTATTAGGACTCAGAACACACCCAACAGAAAGAACATCATGGTGGTTCTGGAGCAGCTGCACTGACAGTGGAGATTCTGGGATGGAAAAGGTATATATTTCATTAGACGGATAATTATACCTCCCATCTCTTTGGCATGGCTTAATGTGAGCCCACTTTCCTGAGGGGTGGCCAATTGGGTGATTGACTCGCCCAACTGAATTAACACTTAGGGGAGACAGTGGCATGCCTCCACCTAGAGATAGATTCCAATCTTTCCTAGGGCCTCAATAGAATGTGTAAAAGCCCGGTTTGGGTTATGTTGGGAAGCAAAGCATGAAATAAATTTAACTTGAGTCCCAGTAGAAACTAAGCAGCGCCTTTTCAGATGAGTGGTTTGTAGCCTAGTACATAATCAAAAGGCTTTGTGGCTTCTTTCAGATCTGCCTGGATCCGCTGAGTTCTATTAAAAGAGGCATTAGAACCCTGAGGAGTGAGTCACCTAGACCTAGACTGCAAAATCTCTTCTTTAGGGGGGGTCACATTTCCCAGCATTCTCAAAAGACCTGTATGCTTTTGACTTTTGTCGTTAGAAGCCAATGTTTAATGTTTTTTAAACTACCATATACACTTACAGGTTTTGCTTCTGTACCAAACTGCCTTTCTGGTTCCTGACAAGGTTCTAGCTACAAGAATGTGCTCTTCTTGCTGGTAGCAAAGAGATTTGGCACAAAATTACAACCAGGAACCTGCAATTATGCATATAGCTAGTCTCAGCATCACCAGCCCATGACTACCAAGAACAAAACTACAGTCGGACAGCTGTCTCCTGGGTTAATGACTGAGGGCATGCAGCCAGCCACCAAGTACCTCACCAACCAAAGATGGTACAAAATTGGGAATTCAAATGAGTTGGCTCTTGGATGGGTTGAAAACAAAAGAACATTTTGCCAAGAATTCAATATTCCATCTTGGCTATGAAAAAATACTTGGGACCTCTTTCTTTTGGAACTTCAAAGTCATGAGAGATTTGAAATAGATGCTGACATAGGAGAAGGACACTGAGGTGGGTCACCACCCAGGTTAGAGATGAGGCAGCTACTGCTCATCACAGTAATTTCAATTTTCTAAGCAGGAGTTGGATATCATATTCCATTTAAAAATTTTACATTTATTTATTTACTTATTTGTGTATGTTTATGTGATTTAATATTTCACTTATATATTTATTTATTTATTTATTCAGAGTGTGTGTGTGTGTGTGTGTGCGCGCGCATGCGCGTAACATAATGAGGAGGTCAAAGGACAACTTTCAAGTATTGATTCTCTACTTTTCTACCTGTACTATGTAGGTCTCCCAGGGATCAATCTCAGGTGATTAGGTTTTATATGCTACCATTTTTCTGTTCCCCAGATTTGTATCCTTAGTTGGTGCAACTCCACATAGACTGGTCACTTTGATGTTCTGTGGGCAGAATTTCTCAGAGAATAGGAGAGCATGATGGTGGCCACTTCCTTGGTCTCCTAGAGCTGAAAGCTGTTCTCATGAGGATTGTTATTCTTCATTCATTGTGCTCTGGGTATTATCCTTGTTAGTCATTCCTTCAAGAAGAATGGCTGTGCAAGCTTTTACTTTCTCAAGATTCAGCTATATAATCTCCGTCATATACATATGCACGCATGCGTGCATGGACTCACATAGTATGAGAAAATGAGAAAGAAGGAGAGAGGGAGTATGTGTGTCCGGGAAGGGTGTTCTTCAAGATTACTGATCATGGTAGAGAAAAGGCTGTGACTTAAAGATCAAGGAAGAGAGCAGGTCCCCAGTACAAGACTGGTCCACGCAGCACCCTCAAACAGAAAGATTTTGGTAAACTCTACCTAAAATGCCAGAAAAGCAGAATGGCAAGGCCAAGCCAACCAGCTGAACTATGACACCCAGAGCTGCTTTCATTCGTATGCCAGGGATTACAGGACAAGGAATTACAGACATCTATAGCTCACCCTAACCAAGCCAGGACTCACCCCAGAGAGTCCAGTGGCTCATTTTTTTAATGCTGTAGGTTGTTCTGCTGGTCATGATATGTCTGTTGCTCAGTGAAGTATACTATGTAAGTCTATTTACATTTTCCTTTGGTCTAAAGGGTGAATTCTTAATTAACCATTCAACTGTCTTCTGGCCCCAGCAATCATTTCCCTTTCTTTATCTTCCATTTTGGCTTAGAAGAGAGATTGATATGCAAGAGACAAATTCTGTTATTTTAGCCCTTGGGAATTTACTTATACTATGTGATATTACCAACTCTTTAACAAAATGAATTTAGAATTTGAAAATGCCATGCCACAATTAAAGAACATGTTGGCAATTGTACAATAAATTGTGTTTAATGATAAAAGCTTTGTTGTAATAATACTATAATACAGTAGTCATTTAGAAGCTATGCAGGTGGCCCTTTTTTTGTGTGAAAAGACAATTTAGAGTAAATCATGCCCAATTAAACACTTACAAAATGTAGAACTCAGTATGCCAAAATAAAATCATTAGTAAAAATGTCATGTCTGGATGTGTTAGGGATAGAACCTTGGGCCATGTGCATGCACAGCAAGCACTCTACTGCTAATCTTCACCTTCAGCCCCTAAAGCAAATTTTGGATGGTCTTACTAATTACTTCTTCTATGAAGTAACCTTACTATTTTCAATATATAATTGTCACCCTTTGTCCACGGGCTCCCTTTTAGTAGTTCCCATAGTTTCAGCCACCCACAGCTACTTAAAGTACAGAAGGAAGAATCCCAGAAATATGTAATTCATACAATTTAAATTGTCTCCTGTTGTGAGTAGAGAGGCACAGACTGATACTTCTGCATCTTGTCCCCAGAATCCAATATGTCTGTTCATCCCTTAGCTGAGTTCCTGCTAAGAGATCTAGTGTTGTGGGGGTTCATGATCTGTGATCATATGCTCTAGTTGGCTTTCTTTTGCTGTAGTAAAACACTGACCAAAAGCAACATAGGGAAGGAAGAGTTGATTTCAGCTCGCAGGTTACATGCAGTTCATCGACTAGGAAGGTAGGTCAGCCACTCAAGCAGGAGCTTGAAGCAGGAACCATGGGGGAATGCTGCTTATTGGCTTGCTTCAAGACCCTCCCTCCCAGGAGTCCCTGCTTAGGGGATGGTACCACCTACAGTGGGCTGGGCCTTTAAAAATGTATTTAGAATCAAGAATCGCCTTAGCCTTAGCAATCAAAAAAATGGCCTTAGGCCGATCTGGTGGAGACAATTTCTCAATTGAGGGTCCCTTTCCCTAGTATATTAAGCTGACAACGAAGATTATCCATGACCTGCATTTGACTAAGACCTGAGCCAAAGGGCAAGAGCTATGAGGCCTGAGACTTGGACATGCCAAATGGAAGCCAAGAAGTTTCTTTCAAATGGAATGAGCAAAAATCTAGACCTTCTAAGGAAAGAAATCGTCATTGTGCCGATGTCGTCAAGATACACAGTAAAAGGACTCCTGTACTTACCCTATTGTTTAGGAACGAAAAGGGAAGACTTTGATGGTTATGTTGCAGAAGGTAACCCCCTCACAGTGCTTAGAGAGAAAATAGGAGAAAGGCATCTTATCTGTGGGTGGGAAACATGAACAGAAGACACTTTCCTTGTGACAACCACATATCTGAGAAAGCATTACAGACGGCAGCCAGAGATCCCGACATGTGTGACAGCAATCCCTTTAGAGCAAAGGAGCCATGCTGGGCAGACTCAGAAAGAGGCTTTAAATAACTCACACTATAAAACCAGCAGCAGAATCTTTGTCTGCTAATGAAGCCAATGCTACGCTTCTGGCTGAGGTGACACGTTGTGGCTGTGGCTAGTTACACATTAGGCTCTATCATGGGTGTGGTTCTGAGGCAGGGATCCTGGGGATACCAGTTCCATGGGGGTGTAGAATGCCTGCGGTTTCAACTATCCAAGGCATCTTGGAGTGAATCCTCCAAAGGTGGGGATGGGAAATTCCTCTCCTCTTCCTTGCAAAGATAAATTTCTATTAAAATCTGTTAAAATGACATTACCATAAACCAAATATCGGTTCCCTCTTTTCAGCCCATCCCCAGTGGAGATGAAATAGTGACAATCCAAAAATAAGTGGTTTTTTTTTTTTTTTTTTTTTTTTAGAAAAAGATACGGACTAATTGTATCTTAGCATTTGGCAGTGCCATGTGTGTAAAATAAACAAATTTGAAAACAGCAATACTTCTATTTACTGTTCGAGGTAGATTTTGTATATTGAGTAACTTCTAGTAAAGAGGAAATCACCCCTTCTACCCATGGGCATGGACAGAAAAAAACATAAGGTGAGGATATGGGGATAAGAGAAGACACAGCAAAGGCAGTTCTGCATGTTCAGAACCTGTAGGAACTGCATCTGTACCTCCACTGCTACATCTCTGCTCCATCCTTCTAACCACAGTGTGTGCATGCACACACACACACACACACACACACACACGCATGCACACACGCACACACACATGCACACACTCACACACTCACACGCACATGTACACACACACACACATGCACACACACACACACACTCATACACACACATGCACACACACACACACACACATGCACACACGCACACACACACACACACACACGCACACACACACGCGCGCGCGCACACACACACACACACACACGTATGCATTGGGCACCCTGCAGTCTTCAGTAGCCTGAGCTCCTTCTGACTGTAGGCCTCAGAGACTGGGGGCAGCTGAGGGAGCCAGAAACTACCCAAGGGAGCAGAAGAAATGGGAAGAGAAAAGTCACGGGCAAGCCTGATTACCACAGTGGCCCTGGCATTTAGGGTTAACTGCTCAGAGGCAAGGACAGCAGCCTGCCTGTCTCTAGGGAACTGCTTGAGAGATCCTGGGGAGAAGCCTGGGAAGGCTTGTGAGGGAGGCACTGAAGTTCTTCATAATGGTTGCTTTGACGTTATGAGTGTTTTGACATAAAAATAAACAGCCACCTCAAATTAAGGTGAGCCACAATCTGAAATTCTGTCAGGCCACATGAGTCCATCTTGTTGATAAATGGAGAGAGATTTCAAACTAATTCAAACATAAAGTGCCTGAAAATACTGTTTTATGTCTTTGTCTCTCTCTGTCTCTAGTTTCTGTCTCCATGTCTCTCTGTCTCTCATCTCTATCTCAGTCTCTGCCTCTATGTCTCCCTGTCTCTGCCTCTTGTCTCTCTGCCTCTGTTTCTGTCTCTTTCTCTGTCTCTCTGTGTGTGTGTGTGTCTGTCTGTCTCTGTCTTTGTCTCTGACTGTGTGTGTGTCTGTCCATGTCTCTGTCTCTGTCTCTGTCTCTGTCTTTGTCTTTCTCTCTCTCTCTCTCTCTCTCTCTCTCTCTCTCTCTCTGTGTGTGTGTGTGTATCTGTCTGTCTGTCTGCCTCTCTCTTTCTTTCTGTCTTTGTCTCTGACTCTATCTCTCCCTCTGAAGTATTGGAGATTGAACTCAGGAGCTAATGCCAGTCACATCTCTTTCTAACACAGAATCGAATCTCCCGTGGTACAGAATAAACAAAATGAAAACAATAACAAAAACCAGACCAACAAAACAAGCTTGGTTTTGGAACAGAACTGCTGTCAGTTGCTCTAAAACCCGGCTTCTCTGTCGACATCATTTTCTCAGAGTGAGCTATTGGTGCAATTACAGGCAAAAGTACTTTCTTATCACGTACAAAGTGATGGCAGATTAGTTTATAGATACCAAGCAGCTTTTCAGTCAATCCAATAAAAAGAACAGACTTTATTGTCCATCATCCTGAATAGAGTCCCCAAACAATATCAAAAGTAGATTGCATTTTCCTTATTGGGAACCTCAGACACTGTGCTGTTATGTAACACATTTATCTTCCCAATCAGGGATCTCAAATATTCAAATCAGACACACTCTGGATCTAAGCTTGGTGGGCGGGAAAGGACTAAGAGATTCAGAGATGGTCCCAGAGAACACTAAGGGAAATCATTTGATTCCGTAACCTCATTGATTGCAAAAGTTGTCTAACAGAACTGACAAGGTGTAAATTTATGTCAAACCATAAGTTTTTCAAGCATCCAACATGGCATAGCCAAGTGATGTGTGTGTGTGTGTGTGTGTGTGTGTATGTGTGTGTGCATGTATGTATGTGTGTATGTATATGTGTGTGTGCATGTATGTATGTGTGTATGTATATGTGTGTGCATGTATGTATGTGTGTATGGATATGTGTGTGTGTGGTATGTGTATGTGTGTGTGTGGTATGTATATGTGTGTGTGGTGTGTGCGTGGTTTGTGTTGTGTGGTATGTGTGATGTGTGTGTGATGTGCGTGTGGTGTGTGTGTGGTTTGTGTTATGTGGTATGTGTGATGTGTGTGTGGTGTGTGGCATGTGTATGTGTACGCTTGTGTGTGTGTTTGCACAGGCATGCTCATGCAGTCATGAACACATGCATGTGACCACCAGCAGTCAATGACAGGTGTCTTCCTCAACCACTCACCACTGTGTTTTTTGAGACAGGGTCTCTCACTGCACCCAGAGATCAGCAACTCAGCTAAGCCAGGTGGTCACTGAGCACCAGGGATCCACTTGTCTCCACCGCCCCAGTGCCAGGGCTACAGGCATACACTGCCACACCTTGCTTCTTACGCTAGTGCTGGACCCTCACAGAAGGCATTCTATCCACAGAGCTACTTCCCCATTTCATAAGAAGAATATCTTACACTTAGTCCCCCTTCATTTGTTGGCTGTTTTCACAGAAACACTGAGGCAATAAAGAGCCAGACGAAATTTAACCCCGGTTACAAGCATTTAATGTTCACATCGCCGCACCAGTGATAAAGAAATAAAATACTGCTATAAAACAAGCCCGATAAAGAGTTCCCTTCCTTCACTGGATCGCTCGCTATCTTTGGCGTATGTCCTTGCCTCTTAAAAACACACACATTGTGAGCTTCTTAATTTCATTTTAGGAAATGGGTTGTGATGCATTATAATTTACACAAATAAGAGTCTTGGAGAGCCTGTTTCTCCAAAGCATGAAGATAACTTATTGTCCTGCCAAATGATGAAGCTGCTTACACTGGCAGCTGTGATTTATTGAAGCAATTCAAACGCACTTGGAAAGTATATTAGCTTTGCCTCTGCCCACAAAGGGCGCGTTTGAGCAGGGTAGGACACTCCGATGATAAATTACAGACTAGGACCCCAAGTGAAAGCAATTGGCACATCAGTGGCCTGGAGCCTCCAAATTCCAGCAAGAATATATGTTCCATGGTGATCCGACACTGGCGGTGACTTCTAGGGCAGGCCAGGAAACAAATTAGTGCCCAATTGTTTGATTTCCTGATAGTGTTGCTTTCTCGGCAATGGTCAAACAGCCATAACGAGGCTGGAGCCTCTGAAAGCATTCAACATCACCCGGAAGCCACTGCAGCCCCAGCTAGTGGAGACTCACAACTTAGTTCCAGGCTGAAACTGGGCAGATATTTTGGACTGTGCTACATTTTGACAAGTGAATAAAACCCCAAATGCCCAGTTTCCTCTTTAAAATATAAAGTTGTAACTCTAATTGTATGACTAAACCTTTTCTACAATCTTTGTGTGTATGTATGCATGCGTATTCCATCGTGAACACACACATGCATTCAGATACATATGTGTGAAGGTATGCATGCACATATACATGCATGCACATGTAGGTAGAGACCCAAAGTTAACTCATCTGTTGTTTCTATGGAGCCACCTACTTCGCTTCTTTTGATTTTTAGAGATGGTCTCTTACTGGCCTGGAACAGGTCGAGTTAGCTAGGAATCTTGCACAAGGAGTCTGATAACCCAGGCATTGGCATTACAAGCATGTGCTAACATGCCTGGGTTCTGGGGCTAGTACTCAGGACTCTACACTTTCTGGTTTCTAGATAAGTAGGAGACAGAGTCTTGGAATGGTAGGGCTTCAGAACCACTCCTCCTCTCCTCAGCAGACCCATTGGGGCACTGGGAGCTCATTAGCCTCCAGGCATTGCTCTCTCCACATTCAGCACCATGTGCCAACAACTTAACAAAGCAATTCCCCTATTATTGCATTTAAGTGCTGACAAAACAGTCTTAGGATCATCCATTTACGCGTGAGTACACTGAGGCACAGAGAGACCTTAATCTGTTCAAGGTCGCACTACTGCATGCAGCAGAGGTTTGATCTCAGGTAATCTAATGCCTTAGTTCTTAGCTTAACTATTCCATTACATGGGGTAAATAATTTATATGTAGTAAATGTTGAGCCCGACCTATCTAAAAGGACGAACTTTTGTCTTTCTCATTTTTAAATCTCAGTAGGAGGGAACTACTTACTTGCGATTTAATTTAATAAGCATCGAAGCACTTTGCTGAATTTGTACATTTGCATGTCACCTCTTTGTTTCGTGGAATGGCTGAATTGTGTTCCTTGGCAAGAAAGAATATGTGAAATTATATCTCAGCTCTAGTCAACCAACAAGGCTTCCTCACTGACTTTGGTACACTGATGCCTGCTTTTTACAATACGCTGGAAGTCCCAGGGCGCAAGAGGAGATCCAGTTAAGTGCATGTCACAGCATTTCATACTGTTCCCCATACCTTCTGCTCATCGCTAAACTAACAAACTATCACTCAGAATCCATCTCAGACCCACTTCTAACAGGCTTGGCTATGGCTCTCTCGACCTAAGTCACAGAAGAAGCAAAGAGTCAGAAGGAAGATGATCCCGTTTTAGCCTTTGGCATCTTGACAGATGCAAACCAAGAGAAAAGGAAGAAAGCTTCAGGAAGAACTGACAACCGACTTCTGAGCAGAAAACTGCAAAGTGGGAGAAGAATGGTAGAGATTCCACAAGGGTGCATGCATTCATGCATGCGTGGCCATGAGTGTGCATGCACATGTGCGTGTGCGTGTGTGTGTGTGTGTGTGTGTGTGTCTGTCTGTCTGTCTGTCTGTCTGTCTGTCTGTGTCGGAGCACATGTGCATAGGCACGGTTAGTCCAAGTTTCATCTTTAATGCTAACTGCTCTCCATTTTGAAGAAGCTCTTCATTCTTTGAACACTGATGGGATCCTAGCCCATCTGAAAGGATGCTTGGAGAAGTGCTGGAAATAGCTTCAGTGTGGAATGACTCCTAGGGATCTCTCTGTGATCATAACTGGATCCCTGCCTGGCACTATTTGGGGTTCAGTTAAACATTCAATACAAAGTTGGTGCTACATCTTCCTTTAGAAACTACACTCTCAGAGGACTGATGTAAATTTTTATGTGTTGGGTAAACACCGTCAGGGCCCAGTAGCCCTGATCCTTCTTCATTCTGCACCTTAGGAATCCATTTCTTCCCAGGGTTCCTTTGAACATCTAAAAATAAAGAACTTTGTTGGCTCTTCAATCTATTGAGATTATTTTTCACTTGGAGCTATAAAAAACATGTCCCTTTGAACTAGAATAAGGAAGCATAGCAGCAGAATGTAGCCTAGCTTTGCTGCCCGCCTCTTCCAGCTGATGCCCCAAGATCTTCTCTGACTTCCTGTTGTGGTAGATGTTACAGGAAGTTCTCTGACTTCATGTTGTGGTGATACTGTATAAGGAAGCATCCATTAAAAGCTTATGAGTGGCTTTGCATCGTAAGTATCCAAGCCTGCTACCAGATCTCACGTTTTAGTACCTTGCCTCCATTTGATTGCCCATCTTCCTACCCATAAATACCTCTGAACACACTCCTAAAGACCAAGCAGGAAGGTAAACCTTTGCTGCATCAGATAATATTTCTGGCAACCTAGAGATGCTTTTGAAAGTGTAGATGAAAATTCATGCTCAGCTCAATCCCCCATGACATCCTTACCAATGGGGGTTTCCTTTGAACAGTGGAAAGGAAACAAAACTCAGAAGACTTTTCAAAGTCGATTTGCTTCAGGCCAGTGGCTCTTAAATATTAATGCCACATTAATTGCTGAAGAATGCATATCAGAGGAACTGACCTACGTTGAGTTTAAGAATCTATTACATTTAAAGAGAAAGGAAGCTTTTGAAAAGATTGAAGGAATGCATCTGCCCCACTCAACTTGAATCACTTTCGGCTAGACATTGGCAATTAGGGGAATTTGGGACTCCCCAAATCCCCTTTTATTAGTATTCTGCATGACTCTTTCACATACCAGTCTGAAAACAGGCACAGTATCTTTTGGAAAGCAGTTATTTACGAATCATGAAAGAATGTTTTTCTCTTAGTTAGATTTTCTTTAGATCATTGTTGAGGACAGGGGCTAGGGTGAGAGAGTGGGACTGTGTGTAAGCCAGCAGCAGACTCATGTACTCTTTGGTGCAAAGGTTAGAGGAAGACCTCTAGGGTTCATTCTCACCTATTTTGTACAGGAACCTGTTGGTTCTTGTGTTGCACAGGCTACCTGACCCTCGGGCTTCTGGATATTCTCTTCACCTCCCATCTCATGGAAGGAGAACTGGGATTGAAGATGTACTCTACCACAGCTAGCTTTTTAAGGTGGCTCCTGGGAATCTGAATTCAGGTGGACACAGTTGTATGGCATGCGCTTTACCCACAGAGCTCTCCTCCCAGATTTCCAATGTATTCGTTCATTTGCTGGTGCTGTGGATTGAACCCAGAACATTGCACATGCTAGATAAACATCCTACTACCAAGCTTCATGCCCAAGCTATGCCTTGGCTAGTTGGTAGAGGATGAGTCTCCCATTCACTGGGCCGTGACAGGCTCCTTCGCTTTAAAATCTTCATGGTTTTAATTTGATTTCACAACATCTTCATTGCCATTTTTTTTCTACATACATAATATAGCTCAGTCAATCATGAAGTTCTTATCAAGTTCCTTTAGGACTAGCAGACGTACAACTCCCAGCTGCTGTGTCTTTCCACTTCCTGCATCTACTCCCACGCCTGTTAGCTCCTCAATAAAGCCATCTGTTGTGACTCCTCAGAGGCTCAGCCTCCCCAGAGTCTCTCCAAACCCAAGCCAGGCTCCTGCCACAAATATAACAGAAACAGCCACATGGCAGCTGTCCCTTTACCAATGCTGCCTGTCACCTAGAGGCAAATGGAAAGAATTCAAGTCGACAGTCTTTAGAGCAATGCCACAAACCCTCAGGGCTGGGAGTTGAGGCAGGGGGATAGCTCTTGTTGAGGCTGGGAGTTGGCATTACTGGACTACATATTTTCTACCCAGTTACTGTCTCACAAGCCAATAATAAGGAGCAAAGGGAGGGGGCCTGGACTCCTGTTAGTCTGATTCTTGGTCCCTTTAACAAACCCTGGCTTAGTATCTTTTCACAGGCTTCTGAAATCTGTAAGTACACACAAACACGCAAAGCATTTCTTGCTATATTCCATCTAATTAGTGAGATGGAAAGTAATTCCTATAGCACTGTAGTGTTACTGAACAGGGCGGGGACACAGGCTCACTCTTCCTATTTGGGTAATTTAAATTATTGACATTTTAATTCAAAGTACATGTGTCTATTGGCTATACTGGAAGGCCGTGTGGCCACAACAACATTGATTTCTGTGCCCTGACTATCTTTCTTCAGTTTACAGAGAATGGGGCCCACATCAGCAAGTTAAGATACTTTAGAAGATACCAAATCAGAGCCGTCACAGAGTCTGAGCCTCTGAAGGTAGGAAAATAAGTTTCACTGGTTTAATCCACATGAAAAGAAAGGTGGGCGTGGTGAGAGGAAAAAAATATCGGAAAATAAATGGTATTAACATGGTTTTTTTTTCATTGCTATTTGTACTGGGGAGTTCATCCTGCAGAAGAGGCATTGGCATGAGCCAGTTTGAATTCCTGTGGTGGCGAGCTGAGCTGGTGGCAATTCCACAGAAGAGAGGAGAGGGAGTGGGTTTGTGACCCTCCCTTCTGTGACTGACAGGCTCAGCCGTGGGGTCCAAGAGACGCCCGCCACTGTGCGTGCATATTCATCATTGCTCTAGGTTGTACTAACAGACGTACACAATCAGGTAGCAATCAGGGTCAGAAGGATCAATAGGCTGGAAAGAAGTTGAACTTTCGATCTCAGGTGGTATGGGATTACTGATTTCCCAGTGCTCCCAGGAAGCTGTGTGCTCCAGATCGCTCAGGTGATCTACGAACTTGCTATGTAATATTTCTAGAATTAGAACTCAGTTGGCTCACCTTCTTAGAATGTTCAGTTTCTGCATTTGCTTTGCTACATTTTATATCATTATTATTATTATTATTATTATTATTATCATCATCATCATCATCATCATCATTATTATTATTAACCAGGTCTCCTCTATCCCTGGCTGACCTCAAACTCCCTACATAGCCAAGGATGACCTCAATCTTCTGAGTGCCCTGCCTCTAGCTTTTGAGTTCCTGGATTATTGTTGGTTATCTACCCAGATGATGGGTTTGAACTCAGGATCTCATGCGTGCAAGACAAGCATTCTTCCAACAGGACTACATCTTTAGGGCCACATCTTCTCATTTTTAATGGAGGGAGAAAAACATGTAGAGATCCTTTAGAAGCATTCTTTTTTTTTTTTTTTTTTGGTTTTTCGAGACAGGGTTTCTCTGTGTAGCCCTGGCTGTCCTGGAACTCACTTTGTAGACCAGTCTGGCCTCAAACTCAGAAATTCTCCTGCCTCTGCCTCCCAAGTGCTGGGATTAAAGGTGTGCGCCACCACCGCCCGGCTTTTTAGAAGCATTCTTAATAAGTATGTTGTGAATATTGACAAATTAATATGTGACTTTATAGCAGTCACTAAACATGCCACTGTATCCTGTCAAAGTCAAAAAGACATCTTTTATACAAAATTCAGTGCCTGAAAATAAATGTAAAAACAGATTTTACCCATGATGTAGAAGCAATTCATCTGTACATTTGGACTTGCACACACATAAACTTGATTTACCCCAGTTTTCTATCTCTCTACCTTAGCATCATGAAAGCCAAAGGTAAGAGAATGCCAAGTCTACAGCTGAACTGTTTGAGTTAAGGAAAAAAGTAAAAAAAAGTAGAATCAGTGAGTTGCAGGAGAATCTTTCAGTTGGTGGCTAAACCAAGTACCATGCAAATGTCCTTGAGCTGGAGGAACAGCAGGGAATTGTGAGGAGGTTTCAATGTGTGTGTGTGGGTGGGTGGGTGGGTGGGTATGTGTGTGTGTGCATGCATGCTTTCATGTGTGTGTATTCTGTTGCCAAGAAAGCCACCTTCCAATAGTCTCTGCATAGAGGTTCAATGTGGTGGGAACACTCCATATTGTGCCATCCTAATAATGAGAACAATCCGCAGAGTCCTCCATGTCTGCAGGGAGACTGCCAAGCCAATAGAGACAACTCCTGACCACACGTTAGGAAGCATTTGCTCTAACTGGAAACTGAAGAATCACAAGCAGAAGATTTGCAAGCTCACCTATCCCCACAGTGTATGCTGAGGTACAGGAAAACAGAGGGCACCTGGAGAGGCATCTCACAACATGATGCTTTAGCTCCCTAAGATACAACTGTGTGGGAATCTGGGGAAGTTCTCTTGAGTGGCTGTCAACTGATGCAGGCCTTCCTGAATCCCAAATCAGAAGAACTATCATTAATAGTGTTGGTAAAAGTGTGCCACCATTATAAATGGAATTCAAAACCCTCCTATTAGTCAATAGTATAAAATAGTTCTGCTGACATTCATATTTGGTTCTTGTGCTCTACAACACAACTTATTCTCACAAGTTCTAGAAGCTTATTTGTGGATGGTCTTTTTTGTTTGTTTGTTTTTAATTTTTGTTTGTTTTATACAAACCTTGGTGGAATTATTAAATTCAGATTTATTTATTGAATAGTTGAGTTAGAGATGTTGGAAGAGTCAGTGTACATAAAATATTAAATGTTGAATAAAGAAATGCTGCATCAGTAAGAATTGGCATTATGAGTTAAGTGGCACAATCTCTAATTAAAAGCAGGTTCCTGTCTATAGTATGCACACACACAGACTCAAAGACAGAGAAAGAAGGGACAACAACAAAAACGCACTGCTGTGTTAAAGGTTTTTGGTCTTTTACTAAAAGTGCCCTTTCCTCTTCACAGTCAATAAAATGTTCTGTCTATCAAAAGGCTACAGATAGTATCCTCTGGGTTATTGCTCCTCTATCCCAGTTCTTACACAGTTCTAAGGGAGAAAGATGGAGGTTCTTAGGATTTTCTGTCTTTGTATCATCCTTCTTGACTCATCTCCACACACCCAGGCTCAGGACAGACAGCACTGATCCTTTCTTAGCAGCGAGAACTAGCTCATTGCAGATAGGGTCTCCACCTCACTTCTCTGGAGAAGACTCAAACCCTCAGACCTCTAAGTCATGTCAACTTGCGCTGCTGCTCAGGTCTATGGAGACCAGTTTAATGACATTCCTTCAGGATTTGATTTCCTTGGGTAAGAAAAATAATGCAAAACTGCATGGGGCCAGGCTAACCCAGCATGGGCATCCTTGCCATACTTCAAAACACTGAAATATTATGTACTCTGCAAAGAGTTTGGGGCTCTATTCTACCCCTATCTTTCTGTATTTTGTTTTTAATTCCCAGAACAGTTATGATATCATCGATTATAACTCATACTTCTTATGTGCCTTGAATTGTTTTCTCTTTGGCTCATCTCTGTCTCTCAAGGCTTGGGACAGCAAAGATGAGGTTTTTTCTAATGGGAAGAAACCAATGGCTCATAAAATGCCATGGTACTAGAACGAAGGAGGAGGAGGAGGTAGGGGAGAAGGAGGAGGAAGAGGAGGAAAAGGAGGAGGAGGAAAACAAAGTAGAGAGATAGGAATATTTTGAAGAACTTTAAAAATCCAGTTTTAATGGGTCTCTAAGACCTTTAAGTAAAATGTTTTGGGAGCCAAGGATAATATGTCATCAGGACATTACTGAGGGGGCGGGAGGAGTCTTTGGGCATCAAACTCACCCCTGGGGCCCCTGGATAAAGCCACAGAGGAATCCTGTTGAGGCTTCAAGGATCGAATAGCCTAAGTGTGGGAACTGTCACCAACATTTCCCAGTGAGCAGGCAGGTAAGGGTATCTGGAATGTAGACTGATCCAATTAGGCTTCTTTCCTGGTAACTGTGCGGTCTGGGATTTTCCAGCTAAAGAGGGTTTATGAGACAAGATGTTTCTCTCAGAATTCTTGTGATACATGTAATTCTGTAGTCTCCATGGATGACAATGACAGATGCCTGTCTCTGCTGCTGTGGAAGGAACAGCCATGTGCTTCAGACCTGGAAGGGCTGGTATTCTTGGATGCCATTCTGATCGTGGAGAAGGGACAAGCTGGGGTATGATAGAATGAAGTAGGTCCTTTCTCATTGGTTTTGTTAAAATGGCATTTGTGTCCCTGCAGTGTGCACTAACCTGCCACATCTGAGGACAATGGGAATGTAAAAGGGAGTTTGAAGAAACACATCCTTCAGGACTACTTAATTCTAAGCAGTTCTTTCCATGTAATGATTCACATACTACTTCATATTCAAAGAAGGAAGACCCCCCAATATTTTTAAGTGAAAGTGAATTCAGTGGAAGTGTCAAACACCCCTCCCCCGAATCTAACAATCTTGTCATGAGTACCCCAGTATCTCCTAGTGTAGGAGGAAAGATAAAACTCACTTCTCACATTTCATCTCTGTGGATCTTTAAGTGAAATCACAAACACAGGGCCACCTTTTGGGCTGGGTCTAAGGATAGAATAAAGTTCTTAAGGCGAGGAAGAATATGTGGATCTAAAGGTGCATGTCAATCAATTGAGAGAGGGAAGAGATACAGAGATAGATTGATAGATTGATTGATAGATAGATAGATTGATTGATAGATGATAGATAGATAGATAGATAGATAGATAGATAGATAGATAGATAGATAGATAGATAGATAGATAGACAGATAGATAGGTTGATAGATGGATGGATAGGTGGATGGATAAATAGGTGGATGGATAGATAGATGATACATAGAGCTAGATAATAGATAAATAGATGGTAGACAGAAAAATAGCTAGAGATAGGTAATAGAAAAATAGATAATAGACAGGTAAATATATAGATAGAGATAGATAAGATAGATTACATAGATGATAGATAGTTACATAGATACATACATATATATAGAAATATGGATGGATGTATGGATAGATGATAGATAGATAGATGCATAGATACGTGGATACATAGATGTATGTAAGGATGGATGAACAGATAGAGAGGAGACGATGAAGACATAACCTAGAGCATCAGGAAGTTCCAGTGAAAATTTTGTCTAATATAAAAAGAAAGAGAAGCCCTGGGGAGCTGCTTCAGCCTTAAAGCAGGAGATGGAAACTGAGGATGCAGATGTGGGTGTGAGGAGGAAGTGATGAGGATGAGGAGTTTTCAAAAGGTGTTCCTGAACATGGGACTGAACATTCATAATGAAGGTGATAACTGAGCCAAAGACATTGGCAATGTAACAATCAAGAAAGCAATGGATGGGGGCAAAGAAACAGCCAGTCAAGATTCAACAAGTCTCAGGATAGCTTGTTTTCTCTTAAAATATTTCATTAAAGTTGTTGATAAAGCATATTCTTTGAACGATTACATCTTTCTAACGCTTTCAAAACTCATTCAGAAGAATAGGTTTATTTTTTTTCCTTGCTGCTTTTCTTTTCTTGTCTCCCCAGCTCAGCTCTCCTTCCTTTGTTTCAAGAAGCTGCTGCTTTCAATTTTCTATTGTGTAATTGGAAAGAAGAAATTTTGTGGTTTGTTGTCCTACATACACATACACACACATACAGAGATACCACCCCCCCACACACACACAGATACCAGACCATAAACACACATACACAGATAACACACCACACCACACACATGCACACACACACACACACACACACACACACACACACACACACACACCAGGAAAACCATCACCACACCCATGCACACCCACGGCCTAACAAAGGAAAATATAGCAATTGAGAGATAAGACAAAAGCAGAGGGCTAATTCCACAGCTACTTACATGTCCAACAAAGTCTTTTCATTGTAAATTCCTGTGGGGTACAGGGAACATGGACATTTACATGTGGGAACGTGAAGGATTCTTCATGCCTAAAAATAGTGATTCCTGTCACCAGTTCCTAGCCCTGTTAACCTTTTTCTGAATCCCGATGTGATACTTCTTAGCCCCATTCCTGCGTATGTAAGACTGTAATAATTAGGGCAATTAGTGGAAGAAACACAGGGACATTTCCATAGAAACCTTTTCCAAACTATTATTTTCCGAACAGTGTGTTCCACCAAGGATTTATCCATGTGACTCCCACGGGTGTTAACAGAAATCAGACAGACCATTAAACCCTCCTGTCACTCTTCCATCCTTTATCTTTCTGTTTCTGATAGCACGAATCAGGCACACAAACTGTACAGCACCTCTCCCCAGCTGTCAGGCGTGACAGCCTTTCTGTCCCTTCTCTGAGTGATTGTGAGCATACTATTTTCTCAAGCTACATATATGATATATGTATAAAAATTGAGAAGTTTTGAGAATGAACAAGTATGGAAATTATAGGTAAGATCATTAATTAAATCCTTTTTAGAACAATCAAATCCCAGGGAAGGAAAATTAAAATAGGAAAACAAGATCCCAATGGCTATGAGTGTATCATTTTCTTTGTCTTTTTCTTGTGTGTGTGTGTGTGTGTGTGTGTGCGTGCACACACGTGGAGGCCAAAGCTTGACTTGGTGTGTCTTTTTTTTCATTTTTTTTTCATTTTTCTTCACTTTATCCCTCTCACTGAGACTGGACCTCACCATTTGTCTAGACTGGCTGAATGTGAATCCCAGAGACTGCTGTGCTAGGTGTTTCAGTGCAGGTCCTGGAGGTTGAACCCAAGTCATCATGCTTGCGGAGTAAGCATTTTCCAACTGAGCCACCTCCCTAACTCCATAAAGGAATGTACTTACTTACTACACCAAATCCCACCCCTTTCTGCCATTCTGCCGCTTCCCCTCCTCTCCCACCATTTCCATCTGTTCCCAAGAGAAGAAAGTTCAGTTGTGAAATACCATTAAATTAACAGAACGAGGAAGGAGACTTATTTAAATGAGAAACCATTTCCAAAGGACATTACCACCAAATGATAGATAAGTTAGGCTGAATATATAGGATTTGCTGTGAGCCCTGGTTAAATAACGGTATGGATTCTGTGAGGGTGTCATTTGCCCCATTGCAAATGTGCTTCAGAAAATTTGAGAGGTGGTAACATTCTTACTCAGAAAGGTTAATTCGAACAGCACACGTTACAATAGAATAGAACATCTGAGAGAAGAGACCAATAATGCTAAACCCATCTTTATCTATAGAGCTTGCACGCAGGCAAGGGGACTTGCCTGGTGGGAAGGGGATTGTGGTTTTGGTCTACTCTCAAACATGCTCATGGAACAGATAACTGGATGTTTTGACCAGAAGGGCCATCATTCTCTCTTCCACAGAACAGAGGGGTGGGAGGAAGAATGAGGGGCCATCGCTATGACAGGTTGGGTTGTCAAGACTGGGTCACATCCTGTCACCTCAACACTCAACAACAACGCTTCCTGTTTTACAGTTTCCCAAGTCATCAGGCACCCCTGGCTCCAGACACACTGAACCCCGGCAAAGCTGAGAACCTTAACAATGTGCATGTTTGCCTGCTGAAGGGAGTTGATTTGTCCACTTGCCGTTCTTTCCCATTCAACAACGTTTAGTTTAGTTAGAGCGTGTTTATATTTGAATTGAATGGCTGAAAGGTTTCCATTTAGCTTTCAGATACTCATGCTGAAATTTCAGCTGAGACATTGTGTCTTCCAAGGGGAGAAGATGAGACACTGAGAAGAAAGGCTAAAGAAAGCACACTTTCTCCCTCCTCTCAGTCAATCAGTCAATAATCAATCAATCAATCAATCAATCTCTCCAGCTCCTCTCTGTTATCTTATACACATTCCTTGCACACACCAAAATGAGCACCAATATACATGAGTGCAGCTAGGCCTATTCGAGTGGGTTTTCTTTAAGCTGATATATTCGACAGACTGACTCACTCCTACACTGCGAATCTTCCCTGAAGACAACATTGAACAGCAATGGCTCTTTGGGTGAGGGGTGGAAGTGTGGTCTCTGAGATGTTCCCAAAGAGAGCCATCTTAAGTTTTCTGTGTTATTCCATCATTTTATCATAATATTATCATATTATTCATATCATATCATTGCCACAACAAGACAAACAGAGTCTACATTCCCTGGCCTGGTTCTCTCTTCCCTCAAATTTCCTCATGAGTATCTCACTGACATAAGCCTGGAATACAGGTGTGACACGTCCCTAAAGCCCTGGGGGCTATGCTTCCATTCTCCAGTGTTGGCTCCTCTCATAACTTGTCTACATTTGACGATTCTGACTCCACACATCCAGAGACTTTGCCAGATATGGTAGGTCTGCATGGGTTTTGAAAGCTGCCTTTGTAACTCGATCTGAATGCACCGAAGTCTTGGGACTTCCCTCCATCTCTGACAGGAATCTTCCTGCCATCTCTGACTTCCCACCATCTCTGACTGCACTGGGCAGAAGGCTGATTTCTAGGCTCTGTTTCCTTATGGATTCTCATCAAATGTGCATGTTCTGCTTCTGTGCATCCTTGTCCTGTGTCCTGATGGCTGTTGGGGCAGTGTGGATGAGAAAGTCAGAGGGAGAGTTATCTCAAGTTTGGGAAAGATTGAGGGTTTAAGGCCAAGCTGGATTATCGAGGGAGATTCATCCTGGGGAGGGAGACAAAGACGGCCTTGACCACTGTCTTTGCAAGGGATTCCAACCTAAATACTTCAACACCGTTGGAGCATCATTAACTCAACACAGAGACTTTTTTTTTAAAAAGCAGAAATGCATTCAATACACATAAGTAATTCTCACAAATCTGCTTGGGTTTTGCAATATAATACAGTTTTCACCTTCTTTTTAAATTATTTGACAGTTTCACATATTTTCTGAGTTTTTAATCTCCTATCCTCCTCACCTATCCTCCCTAAAAATTTTTTTCCAACAAGAACACCCCCTTATGTTGATATCCTTATAAAATATTTATTTTTATTTATGTATATGAATGGTTGCCTGCCCTGTATGTATGTGTACCATATGCACGCAGTTCCCAGGAAGACCAGGAGGGGGCATCAGATCCCCTGGTACTGGAAGTTACCGTTGGTTATATTGCCCCATATGGGTTCTGGTAGAGGAACCCATTTCCCTTCCAAGAGCACTAACTGTTCTTAATCTCTTAGCCATTTCCCTTTCTCCAGTCAATTTTTTTTTCCTACAGATACTAGTTATGGTTGTTTATCTGAACGTGAGTCTGAGTGGGGGGATTCCATCTGAACTATAATTTGAAATGTGAAACATTTTTTTCATAGGCAAATCTCTATCTACAGTACAGGTTTTGCCCCCAAAGAAGTCATCCAATGGATGCTTGGCTCTGAGGAGGGTGCATAGAACAAATTGGCTTTATAAAACAGAAATAAGAATGTGGATGATGACTCACACCTAAAATCCCAGCATTTAGGAGGTGCGGACTAGAAGATCAGAAATTCACATCATCTTTGGTAGCAGAGTGAGTTTGAGATCAGCCTAGACTATAAATAATGTCTCAATACTTTCCATTCAAGGCTCAGGGAACATCATGGAAAGTTGGGTGTGAAGAGATATGGAAGCTAATGGATGAGGTAGAGATCTGTGAGGCCCTGTCTAAAAACAAAACCAAACCAGGCAAGAACTATCTCCTAGGAAAGAAAGCTCAGGGTTAAAAAATAAAACATGTATTATTTTCACGGATGGCATAGGTTCAGTCCCCAGCCACCGCTCACCTCACACAGCTCACAGAAACATCCTCCTCTGACTTCCACAGGCAGCTGCACTCACAGACGCATAATTAAAAATAATAAAAGTAAACCTGAAAAATCATCTCCATGGCTGTCAAAATCCAAGGGAAATCATGTGCAGCTGTTATAATATAACTCAGGAACCTCTCAGGGTTTTTCTCTCTCTGCTCTACAAACACCTTGTTCTACAGATTTCACGGCATTCAAAAACCCAGGCTTTCCTGGTCTGCCAGGTGGGCAGAACTGTGGACTGTCTGTTAATGTCATCTTACTATTTTATCTAATCTTGAAGTATATTCCTGCTGTTAACCACCAGTGTGTACGCTGAATGTTCTCTCTGTCTGACTTCTGAATATGTGTGTTCGTGCCTGTGGAGTTGTGTTCCTCTTAGCTTCTGTCAAGGAAGCTTCTTTTGTCAGTGGGCAGTAGTTACTGTGGCAACTCAGAACAGTTTCAAGTATTGAGACTGAGTCACTGTGAGTGCTCAGCTGAAGACCCATCACATCTATGAAGTCTCTCCATCCAAGGTCAAGGAACACTGTGGAAGGGTGGACAGGAAGGGTGTAAGAGCTAATGGCTGAGGGAGAGCTGTTTCTGAACATGGAATGGCTGATGAACACATCAGAACACAGCAGCAGTGGCTCTGTGTAAGACTGCACATGACAGCACACATGGGCCCACACACAGGGAAGGAGGCTCTTAACCACTGAAGGAGGCAGAGTCTCTCTCCTTTGGGGATGTAGCTGTAGGTAGGTTGTTCTTCTCCCTTGTTGTGGATGGCCCCATATCTGTTAGTATATGGGCATATTAATTGTATTGATTGCTCTCAGGGCTTCATTAGTAACAACAACAGCAAAGGTGTGAACTTGGGAGGAGCATGGGTATGAGGGAGGAAGGTAGTGGTGAATACATAGGATCAAAATGCACTGTATAAATATATGAAAAATTTCAAAGAATAAATGAAAATATTTTTAAAAGTCTGACACATATACAGAGAAAGAGAGATACACAGAGAGAATGAGAGGAAAACAGAGAAAGACACAGAGAGACAGACAGAGAGAGAGAGAGAGAAAGAGAGAGAGAGAGAACAGCTCTCCCAACTCCCATTGATCAGAGCTTTTCCCTTCCAGATTTTTTCTGTGGAATGTTCTAGCATTCTCTTTAAAGGAAGTGAAGAACATTTGCTAAGAAAAGAAGCTAATTGATAACAAACTCAGTGTACCTTGAAGGCTTCACCCCTGTGCTTAGGAGATGCCAGGGATATGGGGTACCCCTTGCCTGGAGGTATATGTCAGACCTTTAGGAGGTTTTATGACCGATGTGAATTTCTGCCTTTCAAGAATGGTCAGGACTAGCAAATAAAATGTCAAGCAACACGTGGGAGATCTCAGCAACAAAAGAAGCAGACGAGATCTAGAAGTCATCTGTACAACATGGTACCTAAACACAGACTATCCCAAAAAGTTCCCCCAAAAGTTCACCGAGCATTCCTGAAGGTAGAACATGTCTAGCCATGCTGAAACCACCTCAACAATTTCAGCAGAACGAGAATCACATGGAATCTCTATCAAACTGTAAAGGAATCTATCATCACCCAGTAACAGAAAGACAAGAAGGAACTCTCCAAACCCTTGTGCATCAAGCTGCATGACACTAAATAACGCATGGTAAAGAGGCAATGCTAAAGAAACTTCAAAGATGCTTGCAAGGCTAGAGGTATAGCTTGCTGCTAGAGAAGCATCCGCAAGGTCCTGGGTTTGATCCCAACCACATGCAAAAAGACAAAACCAATCCAAACCATGGAAATGGAAACACAGCCTATGAGAACATGGGCACAGAGGTGGTGCTTCACTGAGAGGGAAACAGAGCACTTTGTGTCTGTGGTAAAAGAGGATGAGATGTGACCAATCAATTGAGCCTCCTATCCCAAGGACACAGAAAATGACATTGGAGCAAAGAGACAGGGAGCACGGAAATTGAAATGGTAAAAGAATAGAGAAAAAAATCGGCAAAGCAATGACTGGGTAAATTTGATGAATATAGAAAGAGTGTCTGGAAGTAAAGAGAGGATTTTGGAAAAAGCAATACCAGGGATGGAACTGTGAGAAAGACAAGAAGCTGTGCACGCACGTGTGTCTGTGTGTGTGTGTGTGTGTGTGTGTGTGTGTGTGTGAGATACCCATGATCCAGGATTCAACCCCTACTGCTGCAAACTGTAATAATAATTATTATTAATTAAAAAATTAAAATAGCAATGTCAACTTCATGTTCCTAAATCTCACAGCTTTCAAGAAATGGGCTGATTCCTTGAGAATCACAAACTTCCCAGACTCGAACTCAGGTGTGTTAGAGACCATCAGGGCAGCCCTCTAACCATAAATAACTCAGAAGCTGCAGAGATGGGCTAGTGGTTAAGAGGAGCTGATCTTACAGAGGACTTGGGTTTAGTTCGCAGTCCCTACATCAGGAGACTCACAACCACTCCAGCTCCAGAGGATCCAACATCCTCTTATGGCCTCTGCTTCTGCACACAGTGCACATACACACACTCAGGCACACACATACACATAAACTTTAAAAGAAAATAAAATTCATAATTAAATGCTCTGGAAAATTCTGACCTTATAGGCAAAAGCATTTCAAAGCAGAAGTCTGTCAACATTTGAAGAAAATACAACTCTAAACTCATATACTCTCCTCAAAACAAATAATCAAACAATAACCCCCAAGCAAATAAATAAATAAACAACAACAAATTCAGAAGGGGATGATACACTTCTCAGTCCCTTTTATAAGGTCAGTGTTGCTAAAATGGCAAACACAGATTTTTCTCAAATGCTCATTTACAAATGTGCACAGAACATTTCCCATAGGAGATATTCTATATTAAAGGTTTATAATTTCCAATATAAATAACTGTGAGATCCAAATATCATTTTCGAAATATTCCCTTTGGCTTCTCCAAAACTGCTTACTACCCCTAGCCTTCATGTGTCATTATGCCAGGCGGAGATTTTTAATTTTAGTATTGCCCATCAATAGAGCAAACAGAAGGAAGTCACCAAGAGGAAGATTCTTGTCCCTGGTGTGACTAATATCCATGAGCTCAGTGTCCCAGTCAGCCAGCTGCAAGGACTCTGGTTCTCTTTATAAAAAATTCACTGTCTGTGTTGGGAAGATAACAGTAGAGAAACCAGAGTTCTGGTCCCCAGCTCCCCAGTAAATGCCAAGTGGGCAAGGGGGCCTGTCTGTAATCCCAGCATTGGAAAGTAGAGTCCAGAGGACACTGGCTAGTTAGGCTAGCCATATCTGTGAATACAGAGGAAGAGTAGAGAAGGATTCCCAACATTAACCTTGAGTCACTCTCACCACATGCACCTGCACACTCATTTGCCCACACAGGTGCATAAGTGTATGTGCAAACACATGCATGGGGAAATACACACACACACACACACACACACACACACACACATGCACGCACACACACATGAGTGGGAAAATAAATGATAAAATACGACACTGCATGGAGTTTTAAGGCCTAGGCAAGGCTTTGTAACCCGACAGGAGATCAACTCTGCCAAGAACTTGCAAGAGAGAGATGCTTTTTATTACAATAAAAACTGGAGTTTCCAGACCAGAGTGGGGATAAATCTCACTGACTTTAATGGACGAAAGTGCTCCAGTATGTGACAGCCCAGAAGAGAGCAGGAAGACTAGACGGAGCATGTCTGTAGAGTGGCTCAGTCAGAGCTAGCCCGGAGTGTATCATTAAAGATGATGAGGGTGGAATAGAGGATGGGGGTGGGGGTGGCACTGCACAGCTCCTCCAGAAAGCACAGTAGTCACGACCATCTAAAAGGACTATGTCCAACTAATAGCACCGTTCCTATGAATGACCCCACCGTGCCATATCCCAACTCCTCTGGTCTCACTAGGCCACAGCAAAGGTCTTCCTTCCGACAGAATGTAGAACATACATGCTTTACCACCGTTGGATTTTATCAGCACAGGATTCTTTGTGACTTTGAGATAGGATCTGCCTTCACCAATCCACAGTAAATTCCCTCTCTGCAGGCAAACTCTGCTGGGATTGTAGGCCAGGTGTCAGGTGCAATCATCAAACCTAGGAGGGCAAAGGTCTAGTTCCTCATCTGTGTGCTGTTGGTGACACGTCTGGGGACCGCGCCATTCTTGAGTCATTTCATTTTTCCTGTCTCTTCCTCTCAGACCACAATGACTGTCACCCATGACTTGGACACGTGGAACCTGCCCTTGTCTCTACTCTGAACACAAGCCTTCCACAGGATTTACTCTTTATAATGATGATGATGATGATGATGATAAATAATGGGTCACCATCTCTCTTAGGAGATTGCATATCCATGGTCCTATATTACACCAGGTCACCAAGTTATATGGTTCAGATTAACCATGGATGGAACATGTATGTTCCAGAGATGCAGGAGGGATTTCTGTGTCTCTCAATAGTCTCACTGCACCTCATACAAGAATGAAAACACTACAGTTACTTTCTCATATGTTGTCAGTCGTAAGGGAAGATAGCGGAGAAGAGGCATGGCCAAGGTGTTACCAGTGATTGTTCTAATCCTAATTCTGGGGACCTGGGACCTGGACCCAAACTCTGCACTTAGCAGGTTCTTACATTGTTGTAGCCACACCCTTTTCTAATAAAATACCCTATCATGGGATATTTCTTTAGAATTCTGAAAGTCACACCCAGATACTACATTAGATACACATGAGATCAGTAGAATTAACGACCTGCATCATGTTTCTTCCTAATACATTCCTGACTCAAAGGCAACCTTCTCTGTGGTACCTTCTGAACTAAGGTCTGGGAGATTAAATGGTCACTTTGGGTGTGAATGTGTGTTTTCATATTCGTGCAAGCACGGTGTTTGTGTACATAGTCATGCACGTGTGGAGGCTGGAGGACAACTGTTTTACTCCTCAGGTGCCATGCGCCTTGGCTTTTGAGACAGGCTCTCTCACTGGCTTGATGTTGGTCAGTAGGCTGAGCTGACTGGCTAGTGCGCCTCAGGCTCAGTGAGCCTGTCTCTGCCTCTCCAGGACTGGCATTCTAAACCCAAGTCATCACACACCCACCTTCTTTATGCTAGACCTGGGTTCTGATGATCAAATTACTGTCCTTATGTTCACATGACAAGTATTTTACCAACTCAGCTTTCTCACAGTTCTAAAGAGTAATCTTTAAGTAAGAATAGGTAGACAAAGATGGGAGCATTCACGTGCAAAGGCACTATCCTGCAGGATTGATCAGAAAGAGCTACACTGTCCCTACCAACACGCTGGAGATTTCCTGGCAATTACACAATGCAAGGTCGAAGGCTTTCCCTCAAAAATAACTTCAAATCTTTTTGTTCTTACTTCTTGAAAAGTACAAAAGCCACTCAAAGATCCCAGAGAAATACAGCCTTTAAAGGAGATTAAAAACTGGCTCTTGTAGGTTCCTCTAATTTCCCTCAGAAGTCTTTAAATGGGCCGTAAATGAAATTAAGAACACATAGGCAAACAGGGCGCAGAAGAACTGAACTCCGTCTCCAGTTTGAATCTGGCAAAGATTTAGCCTCATCACCATCAACATTGGAATTCTTGCGGTGTTTGTGCCTGTAGCTAATCCTTGGCAAGGATTGTAAGTTTGGTTTTTTTTTTTTTGTTGTTCTAGCTTGTAAAAATGGCACAAATCTTATCCATATCACCCACTTGTATCTGCACATATTACGTATTCCGGTATGGTTGTATCCCACGCAGACATCAGGCCTCAGAGCAGGCGGGTTTTTTTTCTTTCTTTTTTTGGAGAGCGCAGCAGGAGCTCTTTAGTGTGACCTACTTACAGAGGCAGAGTCTTCAGCATGACAATTAGCAGTTTCTCCCCGCAGTTTGGTCAGCGGGATTGACCCGGAATTCTGCCTAGAGGCGCTTTCCTTAGCCCTGCCGGGCGCCTGCCGCTCTCTGGTTAACGGCATTCCTTAGGAGTTTGACACAGTAGGGAAAGAGACCGGTTCACTGTGAGACCTGCTACTCACTCTCTTACAGTGCATCGGCCCCCCTTCCCACTGCACAGTGGCTGCCGGGGCTCTGGGTGGCGGGCGTGTGGCCATCGTGACAGTGAACCATGGAGTCAGAGTTCTGTCATGCACGTTGCATAGTCCGGAGCCTTCTTCTAAAACCGGCGCTGGATTTTAGGACAGTATCAACATAACCTAATTTGGCTCCTTAAGAACTAGGGAAAATGCTCTCTTCAAATTGAAAAGGAAACAAAAACAAACAAACAAACAAAAAACACATGGGCTTGGAAGATAGGGATGCACTTGTCTCTCTGCTTTAAAATAAACTCAGGATGTAAAAATAGCTTTGGGGAACAACTGAGCATGCGCAGGCCCGTATGCGCTTGTCTCCTTGTGCCTTTTAGTTTCCCACAGAGTGAAATCAATTGCTTTGCTAGTTTCCCTGGGTAGGGAAAAAACGTGACTTAAATTGTCTCCTTCGGGTATTCATCCAATGAGCACATCTATGAAAATCACCATCAAAAATAACCAAGCCGGAGGACAGAAAGGAAACAGATTTCCCGTACCTGCTTGCTGTGCGGTCTGTGGTATTTGCTGACTCCGCTGAGCGCTGTACTGGACTGAGGCCAGGGGTCGGTACTGCTGTGTGGTTGAGGTAGGGTACTGACCAGATGGGTAGTAATATACGGACATCTGTGGGACAGGAGGAGAGAGAAATGGAGATGAAAGCCGTGCACAAGAAACATATTTTTCCACATAAAACCCACTGTTGCGATACAGTGTCATTTAACCCGCAGATGTTGAAGGGGGGCCATGAGCATCCTCTCTCACACCTGTTTCAAGGTGCAGGCTCTTTCTCCCCTGATGGGAGACATCTCCTGTTCATCCTTCGGAGGGTGAGGAACGTTCTACGACCTGCTTTGATCAATGCAAAGAGGCAAAAAGTGACGTCTGGCTTTCCCAAACCGGAACTTTAAGGAGATTTGCAAGCCCCCAGCTGGAGAAGAGGATTTTGTCTCCTATCTACCCTGCGTGTTAAGATGCCAGAGGCTCTCCGCTGACTGGCTGACTGGCAACCCTCAGTCTTCACATGTTGAGCACAACCTGGGTCAGGTGCTCCAGCCAGTACCATATGGAACAGAACTGACTTCTTGGGAGAAGTCCAACCCACTTGGTGACTGTGTCATGAGCAGCAAAAGGCCACTTGATGTCCAAGGCTTCGAAGAATGACTTATAGTCAGTGTTAAAATCTGCAGCATATGCAATACAAATGGGACCTATGTTAAGATACTGCCTCTGTAAATTCTGCAAACTTATTTTTAGAATTGGGGATTGCATTTAGGCTTTTATGGTTGCTGGGCAAGCCCCTTATCAGTCACCTAACTGTATCCTTAGGCATCGTGTGTGTGTGTGTGTGCATATGTTCATGTGTGTGATCATGGGTGTGGAGGCCAGAGGTCAGTCTTAGGTGTCATTCCTCAGGCACTACTCATGTTGTTTGTTTGAAACAAGATTTTCATTAATGTGAAACTTGCTGATCAGTGAAGTCCGCTAGCAAGATTCACCCAGGGAATCTACTTCTCTCCACTTGCCTCTGAGATTCCAGAAGTTTGGGAAAGAGTCTTATACTTGGTTGCCCAGGCTTTGACTCATTCTATAGCCCAGGAAGGCCTTGAATTCACAATTTTCTTACTTCATTTTCCTCAGATGCTGGAGTTATAGGTCTATACCCCTAGGCCTGCCAACCTTCTGCCTACCATTTAATGACTGACAGACAGTGAAACCACCCTAACCCTTCCCATTGAGATCGAATGTTTCCTGATACAGAAGATGTCTCTGCCCACCTATCAATGCTATGTAATGCTAGTTTCTTAACGATTTCAGCTAATTCCTTCTATCTTCAGGCCTCTGGCTTTTCTCTTCTCATCTTCTTTAAAGGGAGAATAGTTGGCCATCTGTTATATACCCCAGAGTTTACAAGTTGTATATGCAGAAGAAGATGATAATGAACCAATTATCTTATAACTCTGATTTTTATGTCTATTTTATTTTTTGATTTGATTATGTCCTAAGATATTAGTGTTCTATCTTGCTACTAGAGTGTATGATAGTGTTCTTATCTCTTCGGAAGAAGGTGGAAGCAAAGAAAACATTGTATGGCTGTGGTTTTGCAACGCCATGGAATCAACATGAACTTTTTTCTCACTTTCTAGTATGGTAGAGACCAAGGGGAAGGAGCTGGGAGAGCCTAGAACTATTCTGCCCCATTGCTTAACAGTCAGCCATTCACTAATTGCACACATTATTTGTGATCATTTAACCTTTTTCTCTATCTCTCTGTCTCTGTCTCTCTGTCTCTCTCATTGTGTGTGTATGCTTGTGTGTGTGTGTGTGTGTATGGGAGTGGGCAGTGTGTGTGTGTGTGTGTGTGTGTGTGTATTGGGAGTGTGATGTTGGGTATCTTCTTCAACAGCTCCTCCTTGCTTTTTAGAATCATTTGTTTTATTCTTCATGTATGAATGTTTTGCCTGCATGCGTGTATGTACACCGTCTTCATGTCTGGCGTCTGTGGAAATCACAAGAGGAAATCACATCCCTTGGAGCTGGGATTATGAAGAGTGATGAACCCCTATATAGATGTTGGTAGTTGAAGCCCAGGTCGTCTGTAAGGGCAATGGGTGTTCTAACCTGCAAGTGATTTCTCTGGTCCCTCCATCTTACTTTTGGCATAGGGTTTCCCACTAAACCTTCAGGTCAACAGCTTGTTTAAACTGGGCAGTCAATAAAGTCTAAGGATCTGCTTGATTCCACCCTGGACCTTTCCCAGTTCTGGTGTTACAGATGTGTATAGCCACACCCAGCTTTTACAGGTGCTGGCAGTTCCAGCACAGCTCTTCATGCTGCCACGCCAAGCATTCTATGAGCTACGCCATCTCCCTAGCCTGTTCTCTCTTTTTTATAAAGCAGTTCAAAAAACTAAAACCATAAAGAATTTGTGAGCAAATCAATTTGAACCTATTCTGGAATACTGTGATACAGTTAAAAGTCACTATTGCACATTACATATTACATAGATGCCCCACGATATTAAGAACAAGAGTAACTGCTAACTTACCTATCAGCATTATATGTATATATCAGTTAGTCCATTTTTGTGACTTTAGAAAAAAGGTTATGTGAAGATTCAATATAAGCTTATGAATACAATATCCATTCCTTAAAACTACTTATTATTTTGGAGTATACGTAAGTGTGTTTTTGTGGGAATGTGGAGATAGGTGCAGGAATTTGCAGGCCGTAGAATGCATGTGGAGGTCAGAAGACAACTTGTGAGAGTCTGGTCTTTCCTTCCAGCACATGAGCCTAAAGATCAGACTGAGGGTGTCTGCCTTGGTCTCACCAGTCTGTGCTATCTATCCTGTAGTCTTCTAGCATTGAATATGAAACAAAAAGCACTGCAAAGGTATAGAATGGAGATCTAATACTTGAAAAATTCCTGAGGAGTATTCACAGTTTGGAAAAATGTCAAACTTGATATATGTAGATTTTAGAAGCTACTCGTTTCTGTTTGTTTAATTTTTTTTAATCATATTTTTTTCTGTGCCTAGCAAAGGTTTAGACACCTTTACATGACCCTTCTCCATGGTGTGCTGTTGCTTAGTTCTTAGGAATGGTGACATCAGACACTCAGAGGCTAATGGGCACTTGACCCATCCCTGTCCTCTGTCTTAGAGGAAGGAAAGCGAACTGAGTCCATGGACATATTTGGGAAGACCAGTGTGAAAACCTCCTGTGTCCCACCCTCAGGTTGTTCCTAGCCTCACTCGTATGAATGGCAGTCTCCTTCTAGTGACATTAGGAAGGCACACACAAGCCAGAGGAAACAGTCAAAAACAGTCTTCTGAAGAGATAGAACATATTTCCTCCGACACCTCCAGACCGGCTCAGTGGAACTCTCTCCAAAGTTGCATGGTTGGCCAGCTAAACTTTCAAGTGGTTATTACATTAGAAGTCACTACAAGAGTTGTGATCTACACCTGGATCAATGGATCTGTTTGTTCCCAATAACTAAGCTTGAAATATTGAATTTATAGCAAAATAATTAATATAAGAATGGGACCGTTTCTCCTATTACCTAAAATTATCTTAAACACAACTTTAAATCCCACCAGGGAGGAAATATTACTGAGATGGTGACTCGGGGCCCTCCATTAATTAATCATTCAAAATGAACAACTGAGGGAAAAAAATCATTTCCTGGCGGAGAATTTTGTGTGTCTTGAAGAGAAAATAATTTATTCACGATGTGAAGGCAGTGGAACTAATGCCACCACAGTGACATGCACTTTAAACAGCACCTCCCAGGCTGAGCTTCATAATGAGCACGGAAGCTGGTTGGGGTTGCGTACGCCTTGAAAACGGAGCAGAAAATGCTGGTGCGAGTTTTCCAACTTGACAGTAATCACTTCCAATATTCTGCAAGGGATACCCAGGAGAGCCCCAGAGATGTTTGGTGCCGAACAGGAACACACAATCAGTCTTAAAGAAGACAGTAAAAATCAGTGACCTGTGGTGTCTTACATGCTCCAGTCAATTAAATATGATTAATGGCTACCTGTGAGATGGGCTGTGAGCTCTGGCTCTCCTGGGGGAGAGGAGAGGACAGTGGATATTGGCTTTGCTCTGTTCTTTGTATTCGTAGAGACACTCCTGTCTGGAGATCAGCTCCACGAAGTGGCTGTGAACTGATTAGCAGGGAAAACAAATTTCTTGTGCACCAAGGGAGGGGGTTAAGTTTCTAGGTTTAGGATATTCCGTTCCTGACTTCTGCCATGTGAACAGCATCACCCATGTGTGTGTGAGTGTGTGTGTGTGTGTGTGTGTGTACATGTAGAGGCCAGAAGCCAACTTCAAATGCCATTTTCTCAGGAACCATCCAGCTTATTTTGTTTTTTGTTTGTTTTTGGTTTTGTGTTTGTTTGTTTGTTTTTTGAGTCCGGATCTCTAACTGGCCTGGAACAGGCTATATTGGCTACAACCAGCTACCAGCAGGCCCCAGGGATACTCCTGTTTCTGCCAATTCAGTGCTGAGATTGCAAACGTAGCCCACCACACCCATTTTGTTCAGGTGGATTCTGGGGACTGAACTCAGTTCCTCACCCTTGCCTATAAAGCACTATTCCAACTGAGCCATCTCCCTAACCCAGAGTCAGTCATTTCCATGGGCTTATGCTAGCTGCATGGAAGATGGGTCCTCTCCAGGATTCCCACCTGTGAGGTTCATTTCATATGCTTTCTGGTCCCCAGGCTCTGGTGAAGAGGACAAAGCATGCTGGTGAAGGGGACCAAGTGTGAACAAGAAGGCGGGACAATGACAGAAATCAAAGGGCCACAAGCCATCAGCGGTGAAGAAGGGAGGGACCGACCCCACCTACCTGCGCAGGTGGAGGCTGCTGTACAAATCCCTGGGGAGAGGGCGGGGCCTGCAGGACCTGCTGGGAGATGGGAGGGCCAGAGTCCGAGAAGCCCCCTGTGGAGAGCTGCTGGCCAGCAGAAGTGATGACGTAGCTTGGTGGCTGAGCTGTTTGTGGCATGAGGGAGGCTGGGTAGACTGTACCAGAGGGAGGTTCAGGAGTGTCTCCCGAGGACTGCCGGCTCATGCTCAGCTGGTTGAACTGGGCAGTCAGCTCTTCTCTCTGCGATGCAGGGAAATAAACGAACTTGGTCACCAGTAAGGCAAAGGGAGGTTGACAGGCACTCACACTGGAAAGGAGAGGGAGGAAGATGAAGCAAAGCACACACTGAAAAACAAACAAACAAACAAACAAACAAATAAATAAATGAGTTCTTCAGCCAGACATATCAAGAAAAATCATGCAAGATGTCAGGCTTTGTTCAGCTGAAGAGTCCAGAGGTGGGACGCAATTTGGCCCAAATCTTCTTCTTTCAATGGAAGGAAATTGTTCTTTCATCATTGAGGGGATGGGCTCTAGAAAGGAGGCACCACAGCAAAGGAAGGTGTGATTGTGTCAGCAGGTCTTTCAGTGGCCAGCCTGGGTCTGCCTACTCCAGAGAAGATGAACCTTCTTCTGGAATAGAATCCACATATCCATCTTACAGAAAACATTGATACACTGGGCGTAACCTGATACTTATGGATTGTGTGCTGTTTCTACAAGGACTCACTGTAGTTAGGGAAACAGGGAAAGGAACTGGGAGGTTGGATTCTTAGGAGACACTGAGGTCAGGAGCTTAGGGTAGCGATGGTTTGCATCCTGACTTTAGATAATCCTGATGATCTGACATCATGTAACCTGTTTGCTCATGACATCAAAGTCTAAGGACAATGGGTTGTGCTTAGCTGGTAAACTAACTCTCTCTCTCTCTCTCTCTCTTTCTGTGTGTGTGCCCATGTTCATGTATGTGTGCATGGATGCTCATGCCTGCCTATGCATGAGGACTCAGAGGCCAATATTGGATGTCTTCCTCCAACTTCTCTCCAGTTTATGATTTGAAACAGGGTCTCTCACTGAACCTGGAGCTCAGCAGTTTGGCACAAGAGCCCACATGGCCCTCTTAGCTCTGTCTTCAGAGCACTGAGTCTATAAATACTCAACACGTGGCCAGCTCTTTCCATGATTCCTGGGAATCTGAACTCAGCCCCTTGTACTTAGCAAGCATTTTATTGACATTTCCCCAGCCATTTAAGCTAGTAAATTTTAAAAAAAGTATCAGAATGCAGAAGCATTTAACTTAGGGGAAAACAGGCAAAAGAAAGCAAGCTGCTTGGAGGGATGGATCGTACCAATCAGTCATGAGACGTTTACATGTACACGATGACATCACAGTCAGCCCAGGCCATGCATTGAGCATCATCTATAGCTGAGCAGAAAAACTGTAGAACCTGTGAGAATCCTCTGTGTGCCTATGTGCGTGCATGCATGGCTGTATGCACACATGGATGTGTTGTGTGTATGCATGTATATGTGTGCATGTGTGAGTGTGTGCCTGTGTGTGCATGCACGATGGTGAGTGTATGTGTGTAAGCACATGTGCTTGCATGTAGGCAGGTGCATGTGTGTGTGCATGTGTGTGTGCGTGTGCGTGCGCGTGCATGTGTGTGTGTGTGTGTGTGTGTTTTGCTTATGATACTGTACCAGGGGGAAGTGCTGCGTTGGCGACACAGGCAGCAGATGCTGGGGAGGAAAAGAGACCGCTGGATATTGCACAGACTGGGAAGATGGCTGCAGGCCCTGGACAGACTGGAGGCAAGAAAACACTGATCAGGTAACGAGTGTGGGGGCTGAAATCCCATTCCATGGGAAGTGCATTGCTGTCCTTAAGAGGCTCCCTAAGATCATTCAATTCATAGAGGAAAGCTGTGTATGTCAGAGACAGACGGCTTTGGTCTTGAGGGGGGGTCCAGAAAGCGCATCTTTAAGTGTCACTTGAATTGGTTGGATGCTCTGGAATTACAGA
Organism: Tokudaia tokunoshimensis; assembly: GCA_036184795.1. Lineage (NCBI taxonomy): Eukaryota > Metazoa > Chordata > Mammalia > Rodentia > Muridae > Tokudaia > Tokudaia tokunoshimensis. Next base: position 112,878,927 of record BTHU01000008.1, read on the forward strand.
CATTTGTTTCTCAAGAACTAAGAAGTAAAAGCACATTAAAAAAAAGGAGGTTCACCCAGGAAGCCTGCTTAGAACACATCAGGGTTCATTGTGCCTCCCTAGGGAAGGAGGGCATCTCTGCACCTTTTACAGGAGCCCGGAGATGAGCATCTGGGTCAGTTGGGACTTGGCCGATTTCTGTTCTTCCCACTGAGGAAGAGGTCAGCACTGAATATGCAGACATGAGCATTTGATCGGTGGTGGGAAGGGGTAAATTAACTCAGAGTCCTAGAAAGGATTATAAGTTGCATCTGCCACAAACAGCACTTAGGCCAAAGAAACTGTGCATCCGTTTTTCCCTAGTACCTACTTTCACCTAGTAGACACTTGCTTTGGGTATGAGCAGATAATATTTTGTCCATGGACGATTATACTCTGGAAGATTTTACCTATAAGCCTGATGGGAAGTGATGCTTCACATCTCTTCTCCTAGATAGACTGCTGACCTGAAGCCTAGGTGCCCTCGTCTTTCGGGCAACTCCTCACCTGAGTGACCAGTGCCCCTGCCATCTGGGGCTGTGATGCCTGGACCTGCTGCTGAGGCTGAGGTGACGGCTGCTGCTGTGGAGGCTGCTGGGACTGCCCACCTACAGTGCCACGCAGCGTCTGCTGACTTCCAGGAGGGTTGTATATTGCAGGGGTTCCATCCGGGTTCACGAAGGGCTGACCTGAAATGAAGCCATACAAAGCCTGGGCTCAGTTGAGGGTCTCATTGTTTTTCCCCTGTAGGAAAAAGAGGACTCCCATAGAATATCTGAAAATAGCCTAAAGTGAAAGCACACCCAAGAGGAATTCAAGACCCTGCTCCAAGGACAATGCTTTCCTGCTTGTGACCCAAACTAGCTTAAGCTGAATGGTAGTGTGAGAGCGTAGCAATTTAAGAAGCAGCAAATAAACCCACCTCCTTCAGCGAGATATGCCAGGTCAAGGGCAACTGTGAGCAGTGGAACCCAGTAGACAGGCCTGAGGAGAAGCAGTATCTGTGCAACCCTGTTTTGTCCTGCGTCTCACCATCCTCAGCAAGATAATGTACTCTTGAGAGACAGTAGCTACTTTCCAATGACAGAACTCCGACTACCACCAGTAACAAGTTATCTGCCAAAGCATTGAGTTTGGTTCCATTCAGTCTGGCCACCAAACAAGAATTATTACAGGTGCACAAACACATACACAAAATAAGGAGCTAGAATGAATCTACCGCCCCTTCTCTCAGCACATAACTGGGGATGGTTGTGGTTCTTCATCCATTTCCTTACTGAGTACACAAAGTAGCAGGGTCCCCATAGCTTTTTCTTACATGATAAGTTTTGACTGGTTCCCCCATCTCTCTCACCCCATTCCCATTGTACTCCTCTTCCCCTTTTGTCCCCCTTCTAGTTACAAATCACAGGTCTTCTCTTACCCCCTCCCTCCCTCCCCTACTATCTCCACTCTCACATCTCCAAAGACCCTTTCCAGTCACCATACTTCCACCTACGCTTCCTCCCATCTACATACATACATACATACATACATACATACAAACAAACTACATACATATAACAATTGGAAGCTAAGTCTACATATGAGAGGGAATATGCAGTCTTCCCAAGACAGGGCCATCTTACTTAATATAAACTTTTTCTGTTCCATCCATTTCTCTCCAGATTTTGTAAGTTTGTTTTTCTTTTCCGGGTTTTATATTTTTAAAGAGAGGTCAACCCTGCTTGGAGAATACAGTGGTACCACCACTTGTGACCAATACTTTGACAGATTGACTTGCTCACTGTTGACTGCTTAGCGACTGTGTGGCTTTGCAGTTTGGACAAAGATGGTGGAGGAAGTGGAGGCTCACAGGGACATGTGGGGGGGTGGGGGGCGGGGAGAGGAGGAGATGGGGAAGTTAAAAGAGAGCACATTTCCCGTGTGGCAGGTAGGGGTCTTGAAAACAGATCTCACCTCTTTTCAACAACCCTGAGAATATTCATTCTCATTTTTACCTCAACAGAAGTAAAATTAGGCTCAAGGAGACCAGGAAACTTATTTGGCAAAATAAACACTTGCAAAAAACAACAAATTAAAATAGTAAGGGGATGGGGAGATACGCCTTTGCCTAGTGATGCTCCAAAGTCTATTCACTTTCTGATGTACCCAACGTAATTGACTTATGAAAATATACATAAAGAGTGCACAGTATGACTCAGAACCATGACAACTGAGAGGCACCGGCCAAGGCATGAGGATCCAGACAAGCCCGGGATGCTTTGCTTCCTTCTGTGTAGTCATAGGGGGGAGAAGCATGGTACACAAGGTACACATGGTACACAGGGTACACATGGTACACAAGGAGACTGTACCAGTCAATTGCTTTCTTCATTTTCCCATAATCTGGCAGCCCTACAGGGAATAAAGAACTGGGGATGTTTCTCTATAGGATGAATTCAGAAGTGCACAGCAGGAACCTAGCAGAAGTAGGATTCCCTGGACCAGTGTGATGCTCCAGAAAAAGCCTTCCCCACTGGGTGCTGGGGGGAGGTATCAGCAGCACATATCCCAAACCTCTGAGCCTGTCCATGGTCCTGAGGGAGACACAGGGCTTTCAGGAGCATCTGTTATTCTGAACTTGAAGGATGTAAATGACATGGGGACCTTGCCTTGATACTCTTACTCCTATAGAGGCAGAGCAAACTAGGGTTGGTAATCTCATGGGAAAGGAATTAGCAACATGAAATGAGAAGGAAAAGATCTAAAAACCCACTCAAGGAAGCCTACTATTCTAGGTAGGGAGTTCATGTGAACTTCATAGCACCGTGGACTGTTATGAACTAGGAGTAAACAAATTAAGTCAGAAACTTTAATCATTGCATATCAACAAATATGCCTTCTAGGACCTAGGACGTTATGACAGTAGTCTCAGAACCAATACCACTGACTGCTACAGGAAATGGAGCAGAAATATATCTATAGAAAATATGTGAAGTTGAGCAACTTCATATCCAGCTGGGCCTGGTACCCTGGGATGAAGGATCTTTTCAAATTCCCGAATGCTGGGACGATAGGCATGGCCACCATACCTAGGTAACTTTAAGTTCATAATGTCCCAGACACCTGCTTTCTTACTATTGCCATTTAATTTTAGCTACATTTTATTGTATGACTTTATTCCCCCTTAAAAGCCAAGTTTCTTCTAGATTCAAAACTTGCAATCTGCTGTTCCCCAAAGCCAGCAATTTGGAAAAGGCTAAAAATTGTTTCAGTTTTAAAACATTTCTGGGACTGGGAGGATAAGAGGAAAGGGAAGCTCTGATTGAGATGTAAAGTACATAAATTAATTAATGAAAAAAAAAACACATTCTATTATGACCTTGCTTCTGACCACCACCTCAGAGACATAGGAAATTCTACCTCTAATACTGGTTAGATTATAACCCCAAATGTTCAGATACCCTTTTGTGATAAACTTTACAATCTCAGCTTGAAATGTGATTAGCATTCCCTGGTGCAAAGCAAGAGATGGCCCCAAATACTTGCCTATGAGATAATGATTCTTACAACAGAGATGGCTCGGCCTGGAAAGAACAGGAAGAGTCAAATGCTGGCTTGATGCTCGCCCAGGAAAGGTGGCAGAGCTGAGGGAAAGCCAAGGCAGCCAGAGAAGAGAACAAAAGCAACTTCCCAGGACACCTGGGCCAGGTGGCTGTTGGCTTTCTAGTCAGACCACTGCTGCTCCTTTGTGTCTGACGAATTCCACCAATCCAGATACAATTACACTGAATACAAGCAATAAGTTTGAGTGACAGCTGAGGCAGACTGCTGTGGTGCAGGAGGCGGGCTGGGGTGGGGGAAGCCTGACTGGGCCTGAGCTTCTTCAGTCTGATGGAAGCAACTGTGGCAAATGCTGTCGGAGCAGGCTCAGTGGGTCACAGCATGCATGCTGGGCACAGGGAGGCAAATGCTTGATGTCAGAAATCAGCTAGGGGTTCAAAGTTCAAAGCAGGGGCAGAGAAGGAGACCGAAATGTAAAATATGCATTCCTTTCATAAACATACTAGTTGAGAAAGTTTTCCATGGTCCACATCTACATGTCTGCTAGTATTTCAGTAATGGGTCATTATTGAATAATTGCACAAAGCAGAACATTTTGTTGTTTTGCAAGAAAGGAATAAAACCACAACTAACTCTGGGGCAGTGAGATGGCTCAGCAGGTCAAGCCTCTTGCAGCCAAGCCTGGTGATCTGAGATCATCTCCAGGGATCCCCACAGTGCTGGGAGAAAACTGACTTTCACACAGTGTCCTCTGACCTTCCTAGGCATTCTGGCATGCTTGTGTCCCCAGAAAGTGTTATAAAGCAAAGTATAACAGAAAATCTCCCCTCCCCACGAGTTTATAAATATCTTAGTAACAAGGAAACACACACAAGGAAAGTCACATAAGAAATAAAATTGCCAAAAATTCTTGATACCAAAGCATGTCTGCTTCCTACTTGATAGAATGGTAAGGGAAGAGGGGGGAGGGGCTTTTCTTTTCTTACTGTGTATGAGGTCATGTTGACAAAGTGTGTGATACGCAAGGATTAAGTCCATCCTTGAGGGACATCTTGACAGTGCACCAACATTTCCAGGCAACCATGAGAACAATGTGGAAGCACTTTGGATAAGCTATGCTCTCCCTCATATGACAATAAAGGTTCTTCCTCACTAAGAACAGTCATATCCTTCCCTTCCTTCCTTCCTTCCTTTCTTCCTTCCTTCCTTCTTCCCTTCCTTCCTTTCTTCCTTCTTCCCTTCCTTCCTTTCTTCCTTCTTCCCTTCCTTCCTTCCTTCTTCTCTTCCTTCCTTTCTTCCTTCTTCTCTTCCTTCCTTTCTTCCTTCTTCCCTTCCTTCCTTTCTTCCTTCTTCCCTTCCTTCCTTTCTTCCTTCTTCCCTTCCTTCCTTCCTTCTTCCCTTCCTTCCTTCCTTTCTCTCTTTCTTTCACATAATAGTCAGGTACCATTGATGCTGAATATGAAAGTGCGCTTGTAATGTATGAAGAGTGATTTCTCACCCATGGTGATAACAGTAAAGGAAGGATGGGTTCCAGCCCAGAAGATATAAATTACAGTCGAGGTCATATAAGAATCACATGGTATGTGTCACATGTGTACTTACCATGCACACATACCCATACCCTTGACAGGTGTATAGTATGTGTTACATACTTTAAATACATGCACACATGCATATCCCTCTTAAGGTTTTATTTTTCTTAGTTTTCAGTGTGTGTGCCCGTGTGTGTATTTGTGTGTGTGTATGCATGTGTGTGTATGTATGTATGTATGTCTTAGTAGTTTTTATTAGTTTTCAATGTGTGGCTACATGTGTGTAGTTGCCCACAAAAGCCAGAGATGTCAGAGCCCATGGAGGAGGATGTGTGGGTGTTTGTGAGCAACCTGACTGGGACACTCAGAACCAAACATAGATCCTCTTCAAGAGCAGTATGTGTTCTTAACCACTGACCCATCTGTCTGTCCTAGCATATTTATATTTTCAGTCAATGAAATTAAAAACACTCTAGAAAGAAGAAATGTAATTTGGGTTTTTTCATGTGTATATGGATTGTGTATATGTGTCTGCATTTTGCATCAATGTGGGTACAGGTATGTGTCTGTGTATGTGTGTGTGCACATGTGTGCATACATGCATGCATGCATGGGTTCAAGCTCATGATTGTGATTGTGCTTGTGTATGACTGTTACTGCACATGAGGCCCAACATTGATATCTTGAGTATGCCTCAATGGCTTGCCACATTATTCATTATCTCTTAGTTGAACCCAAAGCTCTACAAATTGGCTAGTCTTGCTAATCAGTATGTTCCAGGCAGCCCCTGCTTCTACTTCCCCAAGTTTCAAATTATTGGCAAACTGCCATGCCTCTCAGGCATTTCCAGTGCTGGAGTCCTCACTCCTGTCCTCAGGCTGACACAGCTAATGCTCTAACCATTTAGCCAGCCACCTAGACAGGAAACGTAGCTTATCACCTCCATGGCTCAGCCATATTATAAAATACAATAACCCTGGTCCTTTGTAAGGGAGAGTTCAATACCTAGCGCCTAGCATGTGTCAAAGCAGACAAAGGTCTGTAGAGAACCCATTCAGCAGTGCCGTCCCTCTAGTTGAGAACCTTTCTCAAGGGAGATGTTTTGGTAACAGCCTCAAGTGACTCCACCCAATGAATGAGAATCAGGACTTGGCACCAGCAGAATTTTATCTCTTTGCTAAATAAATTAGACTGCGTATAATAATATATACACACACATAATGCAAAGCCACATTATCATTACTAGTGATACTCTACAGAACATACTTTGGTGCCTTTTTAAGAACACTCTGGAATTCTGCTTAAAACAAATCAAATGAATGTTCTGTGCTGACTCCTTTCTGCAAGCCCTCTATCCACTCAACAGCAAAAGCTTTTACATCAAATTGTCCTTCAGTCAGGGCCCAGAGTAGTGGGTGTGATACTGGTCTCCTTTACTATCCTTTATGAGGCTTGCAATAATCCCAATAAAACCTGAGCCATTCAGAAAATGCCTCTTAGAAGTACACAGACTTATGCTTTCAAGTGGTTTTCAGTAAAATGATTACGATCTCTGTTCTCTCTCAAACTTATGGTACTTTCAGAATGTCTCCATCAAATCCTGTGCTCTGAGAACTGGCCATATCCTTTATGAGAACAGGCAGTTACTTCAGGGACCACTTTGCCATAGTTCCCATGATGCACCAAGGACCCTAATTGCCAGTAGCATTCCCCATGTGAGCAGACCCAGCCAATCACTCTTGTGAGATGTTCAGCTGCTCCTCTCTATTCAAGCTTAGGTAATTGAAGTAATGCTCTACAAACCAGAGCTAAATGTCAGACCCCTTCTCAGAGAATACCATTCTTTCCAGTCCCTAATAACAAGCTCTGAATGCTAAACATGCCAGCACAGCTCCAAGCATATTCTAGACTCTTTGCTTGCTGTGGTGGTGGTGGTGGGGTGAGGGCAGCTTTGGTCTGTTTCTTAGGGAGACTGCCACACTTCAGCCAGAAGAGTCTCCTTACCTTCTGAAGTCCTAGACAATGGTGACAAAGAAGAAGAGGCCAAGGCAGACTTCCTTAAGGGTTCTCTTCAGTTTATCTATGGAGGCTGGAACCTCAATGGCTTCCCTTCTTTGTTGTTAAGATGGGAGTTCCCTGTCCCCTAGGGAGACTGGCAGTCATGGAATGAGCCATAAGTATGGAAGGGACTGTTTCCCAGTCCCAGCAGACTGGGACTATTATCCCCAGGAGGGGGTATTTAATGCATGTCATCATTTTCTTTACTCATGTGGGTTCTTCTTACTCTGCAGGGGCTGGGTGAGTCCTAGAATCTTTTATAATAAGGGACCCTGGGGTCCAGGAATCCAAGGGATTCCCAGCATTCCCGAAATGTCTTTGTGTGAAAACTTCTTCAGGTGTCATGCAGGCTCAACTGAGCATTAAGTGTGAGAAGCTCTAAGATTAGTATAGCGCAGCTCAGGACACAGCCTGACCCTCACCTTAGGTCCTCAGAAGAGGGTAAGACTCTCCATGGCCAAGACAAAAGAGACCAAGAGAAGGGGGATGCTGCGTCAGTGGCTGCCTGATGTACTCCTCCTCCACTTCCTCCTCCTCCTCCTCCCCTCTTCCTCCTCTTCTTCCTTCTTCTTCTTCCCCCTCCTCTTCCTCTTCTTCTTCCCCCTCCTCTTCTTCCTCCTCCTCTTTCTCCTCCTTCTATTCCTTTTCCTCCTCTCCATTTTCAGGGCTGGGAACTAAACCCAAAGCCTTAGTCATGCCAAGCAAGTAATTTACCACGGGGCTTTAGCCCTAACTCTTGAGAACTTGTGGTTCCTGGGAAGTGTCTGATCTGTATGAATGTTGATGTATTTATATACATAGCTATAAATCCGGACTTCCCCAAAGTCACTACAAAGTTGTCCCCATATTCTGTCTCCTACCCAAGTATTTTTTTTTCAGAAAACTTGATAGTGAATTGTACTTATCAAACAGAGGAATAAACCTTTAATAATTTGTGTTTCCAGCAGAGCAGGAGAGTACTGACCTGTGTGAGGATTAAGAAGGATGCTTCCAGGCGGGATGCCAGTCGCACTTTCAAGTGGGAGGAGGATGTAGCTGGTGCTGCTGGGAGGAACCTGGCCCCCCATTCCATTCTCTGAATAAGCCATACAGCCTGGAGAACCAGCTGCCACACTAGAGGTCAGGGCCGCGCTCTGCGGGTGGGTGCGGGACAGTGACCCTGAGGAGCCCGCGCTGCTGGAAGACTCAGAACCTGGCAGAAAGATGGGAATCAACAGAGCATGTGGTACCCAGACAAGTAGAGAGGCAATAGTCAGACATCAAAACGCTGCTTCCTTCATACGGAGACATTGGGCAGTGTGAGGGGTGTGCTGAAGGATGAGGTTAGCCAATGTCCCCTCCATGTTTTGAACTTGTATTTATGGAAATCTTTGCTTCCTCTTTCTCAGGTGTGCCAATTTTTCTAAGGAAGAGGTTATTAAAAAAAACCATTCCTTCAGCTTTTGCACACACACTCTTTAGGAGGTAAACTGGTAAATGGGATATCCAAGCAAAGAACTCAGTGCCTGCAAATTCCCACCTCTTGAATAATTAATGCGACAAGAAATACTTCTCTTAGTGAGACAGACAGGCTAATAGGAACCAGGAACAGGGTGGAGGATAAAGAGATGGCCACCCAAGGAGCCCTAAGACACGGTGCCCCATGTATGCTCTTGAAGCCCCATTCTTCAGGCCTCTATATAGCAACATTCAAAGGGAACTGATATAAACTGGTATTTATTTCCTCTATGAGTAGAGAACTAGACCACTTCTATTGAGAACACAGCACTACATGAGTGGGAATTATTTTTATGATGCTGGAGAGTGAATCCTGAGTCTTGTATGTGCTTAGAAAGAACTGTAACTCGGACCTAAACCTGGAGCGACAAGTTAAACAAACATATATACAAACAAACAAACAAACAAACCATTTACCAGAGGGAGAAGGGTGACTTAGGAGAAGTATAGAGTTGAGAGCAGGAGACTATCAGCTACATCTGGGTCTAACATTTTTCCAGCCTTCTAATTAGGGCAACTTTGAACATCATGGAAATATTAGTTTCCATGATGGACCATATCCTTGGATTATGAACCCAATTAAACTTTTCCTTCATTAGTTTGTTTCTTGTCAAGTACATGGGTCAAAGCCATGAGAAAAGAAACTGATAAACACTTAGGAGTGCAGTGATTGCTAGGTGCCATTTCTGGCTGGCTATGTTATACGCCTGGGCCAGTTTGTAAGCCATAGTCATCTGGAACAGACACAGTGATAGTCTACACAGTTATACCACTGATACATTTGACTAAAAACGGACATTGGCAACAATGATAAAAAACACAGGGTGAAAAGTGTTCAAAGGTTTAAATCATATTGAAATCGATACTTGAAAACTCAAGAGTTTTAGGTTCCCAGTGTTAAAAATGTATCTGGCTTCCTTTTTCCACCAGCTTAATGGAAGGCAGAACAAATATTGAAACACTACATTGGTGTGGCAAGCACTGTGCTTAGCACTATGAATGATCAAATTTCTATAGAAATCTGGTGCTGGAGTCAGAATGAGTCCCCAGATTTGTCAGACACATTTTCTGTGTCACTGAGTGGCAGCATCTGAGAGGACTTGGGCCACTCAACTCTCATATAGTTCAAGCTCCGAGCCTGCAGGCCACACTTCCCATTCAGCCACATCATTCATGTGGCTGCCAGGTAGTGCTAACCGTCTGACCGACCTTAGCCAAGTTCTAGAAGATGCTAGAAAGTAATCATCGTTGCTCCCTGAAGTGGACATAGCAGCTTCCAGGAAGCACAAAAGGGAGACAACATCAGGACAGTCAACAGAGAAACTCAGAGTGTCCTCAAGGGAGAATTGGTGTAGGGGGTTCAGGAGGGGGAAATCACAAGCAAAGCAAAATGCAGAACCAGGAAGGACAGGGCAGAAGGGAAAAGCACAGGAGGGAGGGCCTGCAGCTCCAGTCTGCCTCTAATGTGCCCAGTCTCTCCAGGAAGGTCTGTTGCCTCAACCTCAGAGCTCTCTTCTGTAAATCATCCAGATGGACTGGAAACAAGAAGAGGGGAAGATGGTTTAATTTTTCATCCTTGACCAGATTTCGAACAGACTTCTCTTTTATCTCCACTTTTCAGTCTTTCTGTGTCCTTAAGATGTAAATTCCAGTTTCTTCCAATTTTTGAAGACTCTCTGCCTATCTTAAACTTGGGAGCCATTTTCACAAGACAATTATTACAAGAGGAAAACAGGACACATTGGGCTGTTCTGAAATATTAGACTGACTTGAAGCTAATGTGTTTAAAACCTGAAGAATTACAAGAAAAGGAAGGGGAGAAATAGGAAGAAGAGAATGAGGAGGAAGAAGAGGAGGAGAAGGAGGAAAAACATGCAGAGAAAGAAGAGTACAATACAGGAGGAAGATGAAGGGACAGAGGAGGAGAGAATGAAGGAAGAGGAGAATGAGGAGGGAACAGGAGGAAGAAGATGAAGAACGAAGAAGAGGAGGATAAACGGGGGGGGGGTTCAGAGGGAATGTGGTGCTGTAGCCGCTCAATAGACAAAGACAGACAGAGAGACAGTCAGACACACACACTTCTAATCCCCCACCCCCATATCAAACTAATAGAACAGCAGCACTACACTATAAAATTTAAAACTCTTTAGTCCCATCAGATGATTTTGCTCAATATCATAACTTTATTGACATACATCTTATGTACCATAAAATTCCATCTTTTCTACTGTGGGATCTAATGACTTTTAGTATATCACTGAGCAGAACAAGCACTACTATCCCATCTTAGAACATTCTCATTCCCCCAAAGGAAGTCAATAGATTTTAGTAGGGCTGGACAGTTCCAAATCCTTATCCTAACTCTACAGAACGTCTGATATAAAACCCGCCTTTGTAGATTGTCTGTGTAGAACATTTTTCATAAATACAATTGTAAAATGTGTGTAGACAGCTTCCTCGATGTAGCTAGAATAGAGTTCAAGGTTCATACATGCTGTATTGTGTATCAAAGCTTAGTTCTCCTCTTTTCATTCAGCTCCATCAAGGTTAGAACTCACAGAAGCTGTGGCTGCCTACATAAGACCTACACAATGTTAGGATCCTCAACACACCATTGTGTGTGTGGTGGGGGGGAGCTCATGAGCCCCCTTCCCTCTTTGAGGACCTGTAGGCAGTTAATGTGTACCTTGGGGAGGAGGCTCATATTTTCTAGTGGTGTAAGCATGGGTAAGTTACCCATATTTCAGTGAACAATCTCCTCTCATGCTCAGGTAAGTAACCCTAATTCAATGTAGTGGGGTGCAAAAAAATCATGACATAAAATTAAAAGGGGGAGAGGCTTATTGGGAGGAATACGGTGTTCACTAGGAGGGAAAGGCAGAATGACAGAGGCAATGGGGGGACAGTCAAAGCACCTTATATATGTGCATGAAAATGGGAAGGAATGAGCAAATAAATAACAGTGTTCTATTTAATAGTGATCTGACCCAAACCTTCCAATCAAGGGGCAAGTGACAGTAGGCAAGAGCAGTACCTCGGCTATCACCAATTAGTAATCACAATACCCAGGGAAGGTTTTACCATAATGACCAATTTCCCCTCTGTCGCCATGGATGGAGCCGTTCTCCAGTCATCCAAAGGCACAGAAGTCTTACTCCTTAGTTAATAGCTCTAGAAAATATTTCTAGATTCGGAGGGTCAGAATTCAGCAGAGTAATCTAAAACTTAAGCTAACACCCAGGCTATTACTTGGAGTAACCAAAATAAAGAGGACGAGGTCATGGGAAGAGGAGGTGTGATACATCAAAGTTAGAAATTAAAAATAGGACATTAAGGTTAATATCAAACTATCAAGAACAATCCTCAGAGGTCGGCATGGAGTCAAACGGTGGGGAAGATGAATTACATCTAGAAAATGAAACCATGCTCTCACTCAAGTTGTGAAATGAAAGGATGGATTCTGTCTATGGAGAGGTGATTTCAAAGGATATAGAGGGGTGACTCAACAGCTAGGCACCTGGAAACTTCTAGAAAGGCAAATTGTCATGCTCCATTTGACACCTACTGACTCTAAAGCCTTGGAGAAGGCACAATGTGTGTAGTCACTAGACTTCCCATCTCTGATGACGCTGATAACATTGTTGTGGAGTTGAACCATGGGGGCGAATGACCAAGCACTGTAGTCTGAGGCAGAGCCAGGAGGAAGTATGTGCCCATTGCTCAGCCACATTGCCAGTCCCACGGGGACAACAAGCCTGAAGCATAAGGACCACCTTAAGATTGCTTCCAAGGTCAGCATGACTGCATCCTCAACCTCCATAGACTTGTGCTGGGCTGCTGGCCAACCACTCAAGAGGCCGCAAGTATCCACGGTAACAAGCTCTATGCTGATGTAGGAGAACATCTCCAGTATGGACAAAGGTTCACTATTACCCAGTTAGAGCCAAAACCTTCCCAACTAGAAGAACAGCTTGAACACCTCATTTCAGAAGACACATTTGGTTTCTGAAAGACTTTAAAAGTCCTCAACTTTACTATACCAATTAGAAAATAAGTCAGAAACCTGTTCTGGTGCTCATGACAGCCAAACTGGCAGGTTTACTTCATAGAACCACCTTGGGGAGGTTTAAGATTGTTTTGACATCCTCTCTTGATCTCCTTATAAAAAAAATTCGTTTCTCCTTTCCATGCCTGTGCCTTGACAAGCTTTCGAAGGCAGACACTTCAACTAAAAGGAAAAAAAAATGTCTGAAGCGTTTATAATCTCTAATGGTTCTCTAAAGAGAGTGGCGTTTTACCGTTTGTGAAGTGTTTTAAATGCTTCCGATGAGTTTTGCTTTGGAAGTAACAGAGGGTTTGGTGCATGGAAAATGGTGATTAATTTTAAAATGGTAAGAGCCCTTTTGGGGTGCTGGAATTTTTAAGTGTACTATTTAAGGTACTTGGTTTCATCATCTTAAGAACTGAAACTGTTTAACCTTTCTTAGTTTACAAGAGTTCAAGTGTACTGCCGCAGCTTGTGTGGATTTCAGATGCTGTGATAGTGGGATACAAGAGCAATTAATTAGAGTCAGAATCAAGAGCTTAACCGCTAGTGAACAGAGCTCTCTCGGGAAGAGGGCCCCCACCCACCTGCGCTCTCCAAGGAGCTCTGTGGTATGTATGGAGTGAAGTCTCTGAATAAATGTTATTAATTTGCCTTCTATGTAGGAAAACATGAGATAATTTCTTAGGAGGAATTTGTCAACAACGTAATTATGCTAAGCTATCAGCATAATGGACCTGGTTTGGGGCAAACCCCTTCTCTCCTGCTTCAGCATGAGTCTGGAAAGCAGGCAAGGCACAGCAAAGATATCTCAGCTTCAAGTGGGGTTCTCTATGCACTGCCTAAGTCTTCCACTGCTGCACCCCAGTCCTGACACCCAGGCCCTGTTGGAATTACAATCTAAGTCTCAGCAACAGTTCAAGTGACAATGTCCTGCCTCTTGTCCCCCATCCCTACCTCTTTTTCTCAGTAAGAATCGGAAGTCAGCATCTGGTATCGTTGCTCAGGTACCATCCACCACCCCCTCAATACAAGGCATTTCAACATCCTGGAGTTCACTAAGTAGCTAGGCTGTCTGGCTACAGAGCCCCAGAGACTAGCACATGCCACCAGAGCCATTACCGGGCGAACTGTAGTCCTTGTGCTTGCAAAGCAAGCAATTCACAGATGGAGTTGACCTCCCCGCTGAGAGTGAGTGTGGTCATTCTAAAGCCATGATGGTTCGAGAGAAATGTCTAGGTTTACCCTCACCACTTTCTAAGAATCTTGCCTGTCCCTTGTCTATCTGAAAATATCACTATTCCCAGAGAGGAGGAATAAAGCAAAAATCGTAGAGAAACAAAAAAGTGACCTTCACTTCTCAATGAAGTTTGGAAACGCTAAACACTCCAGAGACTGGCTTTCCTCATCTGCAAATTAGGGGTGCAAATATTTCATGGCCATAATTAGTGTAAGTGTGCACTGACTGAATCCTTGCAACATGCCAGCTATATGCAAACTGGTTTGCATATATTGAAACTTTTTGTCTTCCTAATAACGATTAAGTGTGAAAATATTAGCATTTATGTATCTCAGAAGAGGAAATAGGTACATATAATTTAAATAATAACAGGTCCAGGACCAGAGGAACAGTGTACTTATACAGGAACTCAATCTCTTACCCTTATAATGACCTTACAAGGCAGCTATAAGAAGTATGTCATAGCATTACATTTAAAAGCAGTAGCTAACTTTTGTTAAATAATTGTCATATGTATTTACCAAGGTTCACCTTTATTTTAAAAATTATGTCATTTAAACTTTAAGTAAACTGGGTTCATAAAACATCTGATAACATATATTTTACCAGGAAGGAAACTAAGGAGAAAGAAGCTTAAGGATGAGTTTCAAGTCTGTGGCTAGCTAGGAAGATACAATAACCCACTTAAATAATACCTCCTGCTTCCTTAAATGGAGTTAGATTACTATTCCTGCCATTAGTTAATTCAAAGTCAAGAGTAACAGAGAGCCTATGGCCTGGTTAGAATCCACGAAGCACCAGGCCAGAGACCCTTTCAGTAATACCTACCTGTTTTGGACAGTTTCCCAGCACTCCTGGTACTAGACGTGCTGTCGCCCCTGGTCAGCACCGTGATGCCCCCAAAACTTGCCGTCTTGGTCATGGTGGGCTTCAGATTCCGGTTGGAGCTGTCAGAATCTGTGCTGCTCCAAGCCCGCTGGTGGTCTGGCCACCTGAGCTCAGTCTCTGAGCTGCTCTGCCGGCTCCCAGAAGTTCTTCCTGAGCTGTCTCGGTGAGCCCTGCACAGCCGTCAGAAAGATTCATGGGGACAGAGTTATGCATCATGACGGTGTGGGTGGACAGAGGAGCCCTTCGGAGAATAGTCGCCTCTACTCTCCTTGCGGACCATTTTAACACCCTCCCCCCTCCAACGGTGTTACAAATACCTGGATGACATAAAGACATGTAACATATGACACATGGCACACATTATACATGGGAAACCCAAACCTAGAGACACCATGATCCCTCTGCCAGTGAAGGAGACACAGTTGGAGACAAGTGCAATAAGACATAATTGTTAGCTTCTCTCTCTGTGAGAAAAGTGGGTACACTCTCCTGACTCAAATCAATAATGAATTCATGTTCAGAAGTAATTATCATCTTACA
This sequence comes from Tokudaia tokunoshimensis, assembly GCA_036184795.1. Lineage (NCBI taxonomy): Eukaryota > Metazoa > Chordata > Mammalia > Rodentia > Muridae > Tokudaia > Tokudaia tokunoshimensis. The sequence continues at coordinate 112,894,291 of BTHU01000008.1, forward strand.
TAATTCTAAAAATAATTCCATGGAAAGACTTATTTTTTTCTTCTTTAGCATGAAATAATTTGCCTTGGAGGAAAGCTATTTATTAATTCATTTTCCAACTTTAGGTTCTGTAGGATAATCTTTGTTCAGCAAGATTTTAACAAAAGAGTGATCATGGAATTTCTATATGAACTCATGCTGAGAATCTGTCCCAGGACTTTACCCTCAGTGGTCTAAGGAAACAGCTTGTTAATCCTTACCAGGTAGAACGATTCAGGAAAATATCAGCCTGATCCTATACTTTGGCCTGAGATTTTCCAAGAACATAAGTGGAACTTTCAAAAAAAATCCTTGAAGTGAAAGAACACATTCATTCAAAGTGTACCATGTATCTAATATAATGGAAGTTACCCAATAGCTAGAGCTGAATTAGTGGGGGACCCCAGATTTCCTTCAGGGGGTATGGAAGTTTGCATGTGTTTTGTGAAGAAATTTGTAGTTTCATTGATTTCCAATCTCCTTAAGGAACAAATTTGTGCATATTTACAAAGCTTTTTTTTTCCTCTGCCGAAATAATGTGTTATTAAAGTACCCTAGACTTTTCCTGGGGTATAAATGAGAGAAGGGGGCATTACTCACAGGTAATGTGTAACTTCACATCAGAATGAGATGTGATATAATCAATGAATGATTCAGATCTCAATCCCCGGTCAAAGTTTTGTTTAAAATCAATCCCTCTAAGTCAATAATGTCCTGTTGAGGAGTGAGGAGTCCAGGTAGATCTCTAACAGAAACACTCCTGGCACACTGAGCAGAAGCAGAGCCTCTGTTTCAATGTAGGAAACTTTTGTCTGTGTCTGGGAAGATTAAGAAGGGAAATGGATTTGAGAACAGGTGAAGGCCAAGAGGGACTTTGAGAAGCAAGGTGTGTGGTGAGATAGAGAAATCAGAGAATAAGAAGCATTTTCACAAGGCACAGTAGGTGAAAACACCTCTTATCAAAGTTTTCTTAAGATGTCTATTGTCAGAACCTTGGGGAAATATGGTTTCAGAAGTAACAGGCACCTGAGAGGAGACCAGATATAGGAAGGAGGTATGCTCACCAACGCCAAGGTACCTTTAACTGACACACTTTTAGAAATGTAAGGAAGCTATTAGGGCTGTTGTAGAAGAACAGCCTTCCCAAGGACTTGTATTGTGTAGTGTAGTTTGTTCCTCCAACATCCAAGTTCAACTGCATTCTTCTCTTATGTAATTCTGGTTATGTTGACCCATCTCTAACAAAGTAGAGCCAAAACCATGCCTTAGAATGAATGAACTAGGAATGGGACAACCATCTCCTCTGTAGATGATCTGGAACATCTGGAGCCTCGGCGTGCAGGGCATGGCAGGAAGAGAATGTGACCTCCAGGTGGGAGCAATCTTTTCTCCCATCACCAATTTTCCTTCATTTCTCTCTTCCACCCTGACTTCTGTTCCTCCAGAATCCAGGCTTGTAAAAGTTCTAGTGTGGCTGAGACTGTCTTTGCAAAGGAGGTGACCTCCATTTTTTTTCCAGGGCACAGTTGACACCCTTTGGCATGGTAGAACTGTTTCCAGTAACTGTATAAGCTCATCTAGACTTACCCTACCCCCCTCATCCATAAAGTGACCTGAGATACCCTCCCCTGGCCTGGTGGCAGCTCCAGTCAGCATTCTAAGCCAGGGTCTATGCATTTTTTTAAAGGGGGAGAATTTAACTTTCTGCTTTTAGGAGATACCATAAATAGAATCCAAATTAAAACACACAATTATTTATGGTTTCTAGATATGTACAAATTGTAATGAAACTTTCATTTCTTTATCTCCTGGCTATTTTTCCCAGTAATGACAGGCTGGAGTCCTAATGAATTGTATGCCTACTCAGTATGGAATCATAAATGTTACAGAACATACTCAAATGCCTTGTGAAGTTCAGTTTGGTCCTTTCCAATAAGCATCTAGGAAAGTAATGTCACTGGAGCTTTTTGTAGACAACTAGCACTCTATTCCATGACAGTCAAAAAACAAATACACATTTTATTCTGTTTCTTTGCTTATTGATAACTAATGACACTTTCCTTTACTTCTGAACATTGTGTTGTTATTTTCCCCAAGTTAGATATGTACTCAAAACCTCTTTTACAATGCTCTATGTGCCCTTAATATTTGAAACATAGTGTCTGGGGAAGTGATGGGCTCCATATTCTGATGACTTCCCTGACTATACCATAGCTCCGCTAGGAGGTGACTTGGGGGTTGTGTTAAAGGAACTAGCTTTTTAAGGGTTTGTGTCTAATCCATATCACAGTGTGTGTGCGTTCAGGCTCTGAGTTTTCCCTAGAAAAAATTTAAGATCATCACTTAAAAACTGAGAAACAAAAAAGGGGAGTATCTAATGATGCAAAATGGACTTGGGAAAGCAATGTTCAGCCTAGAAAAGTTAGAACCAAGAAAACAAGACCCCAGTTCCTCCTTTTTAACTAATGCCTAAGGGAACAAGAGAACTCCACTCATGATGAAGATCTCAACTCCAACTGCTTGCAAAAGGCTTTGTAAATCCATCCACTTTTCTTCTTCTTTTCTTTCTTTGAAATTATTAAGAGTTTGTTTGGTGTTTTATCTTAATTCTAATAGAGATCAACCCTCCCTAGGACTTAGAAATGTATCCATATGTATACAATAAATACTTAATATTTTGAATGTGTGTGTGTGTGTGTGTGTGTGTGTGTGTGTGTCTGTCTGTGTTTGTGTGTGTACCAAGCCCTCTGTGTGTAGGTCAGAAAATAACCTACAGGAGTTGGTTCTCTCTACCATGTGGGTTCTAGGCATTGAACTCAGCTCATGAGGCTTGGTGAAAAGTACCTTTATCTTCTGAGTCATCTTGAAGACCTGATACTGAGTGTTTTTAATAGCACTGTTTACAACTGGCCTTATAACACATGTTAGGCAGCCATTTAAGAAAGTGATGAAAAATAAGGCTGGTCCTCTGGTCCCTTAGAGCTGCTAAGCTAGCACAGAGCTCAAAAAATAATCAATTCCTTCCCCTTACTCCACAAATCTTTGCCTAAATAGTCCATTATCATTGAAGAAATCTCATAATTTCTTTTTAGAAATTAAATAAGTGCTTAAAATGTCTGAAATATCACGATGGACAACCATCATTTAAAAACTAGCCACCCTAACAGAGTTATCATTGATTTAGTTTCCAGGATTGAGGATGAAAACATCATTGTAACCTTCCAGGGAAATCCTAACTGGGCTTAATTTGTCAAAGCAGGTTTGAGAGTGTTCAACTCGTTTAAACAGTGAATCCTCCACATAATGATACTTCCTGGCAAGGACTCAGGAGAATACACAAAGTCATGTCTTTCCAGTGCTAACTCTTGCCTTGTCCAGTTGTGTAACAAACGCTACAGGAAGAAAACTGAACAGATTTTTAACTCCATGAACAGAAATATTGCATACTAACACTTATATTGCACACGGATTCCGCCACATCATCTGAAAACACAGTTTATGAAAGTAAACCATACCAACCGAAAGAGCTGTCTTTTCTTATAGGTCTCATTGCATATGTGCATGTCTTCCTGGAGCCTACTGGGAATGAAAAACACCATGTTTACGACATAAAGCCTAAGGGTATGAGACGCCCTATGCAGAATGGATGCGCACTCCACCACAGCATGCCCTGCTTGTAAATCAATCCCACACACTAGGATTCACTTGTGTGATGTTAAGGTTTGTATGAATAAATTCACGGCAGCAAATAACTACTGTAGGTCCTTATCCTATGCTAGATAGAGGGGCAAGAGGAAGAATTTGAAAGTCGAAGAGGATAGAAATTTAATTAAACCTGTGTGCTGATATTTACTTTAAGACAATTGCAAAGTTATTTAATTCAATTCACTGGAAATGTCAGTATTCCAGAAGTAAGTTCCCATTATACTGTTTATTTTTTATGACGGGACATTCAAATGGATGTTTCCTTCTTGGACTGTTAGGATGTGTTCATATAGGCAATGGACAGAGATGATCAGTTATTATAATGCTGAATATGATTCAAGTTGAATATTTAGGGCATTTAAGAGTCAATGATTAGGACTAAAAACTAGAGAAATGATTTGTTAGAGGACTCAGAAATGTGTCTCTATGGAAGTGAACTGTCTCTACTCAACATCTCTGGTGTGGGTGTAAAATTTTGAAATGCTTCAGGGCATCACCAAGGTAACCAATGATGGACTCTCAGTTTTACTAAAACTGGAGAGTTGTGCCTCAGATTGTATGGGCTTGGAATGAACATATTCTGTCTTCCTTTTACCTAAAAGACGTGAATCTCTCAACATTTCCGACTGCTAGCACAGTGACCTTTTATCTTTTAGATTAGTTATCTCCGATATCCAGTTTAAATTCTGAGCAATAGCATTTAATGAGCTTCAATTTTAATCAGTCTTAGAGGGTCACCCATTATGCTGACACCCTAAATTAAATTAACCCAGCACTTTATTGATGAATCCCATGTTTCTAAATCAAGTTGCAGATCTTGATTGATCGAATGTGGATAGCACAGTTTGTGCCACTTCCTTCCTTTGCCTGGAATCCATGTGATTGAAACATGAGAACATTTTCAAACTGTTTGAAAAGGGTGTTAAGTCTAAATGGTTTGCTCTTAACCCAAGACATTCTAGAAACTCCATGAAGACTCTATTTCTCCAGTACCTCCCTCACTGAGGCTTAAGCCAGCTACACTGAGAAATACAAAAGCCTGCATTTTCACATCAGCACTTTCAAGAAGACAGGGAGATCTGTGAAATTTGAAATTATATATATATATATATATATATATATACATATATATATATATATGCACGCAACTCTTTGGCATAGCTAAAGTGATGAGATCCAAGAAATGACAAATATACTTTCAGCAACCTGACCAAGAAGCCAGAGAAACTGAATGTCCATTGGGGCTCTACTGTCTTCCCTTGTCAAGGCTGCCTGGACTGAGCAAAAATGCTTAAACCCCTGTCTGAAAGAAGCCAAGGGAACTCCTTCCTCAAATCAAATGCTTTAAACAAATCTAGTAACACATATGTAAATATATATGTGTGTGCATAAAGATATATGCATGTTCTCATACATATATTCAGGCACACACTTATATACTGGATACATATGAACATGAAAATGTAGAGGACACATGACAAACCATTCCTCTGAAAACACACACACAAAAAAAAACCCCATAAATTTCATTTTACCTGTTGTCCAAAAATAGGCTTTCCTGGGAGCAAACTGACTGAAAAATAAAGATAAAAAAGGCACCATGTCAGATGGGCAGGATTGGCGGAACTCCCTCAAATCCTTGCCTGATTTTAAAACTACTTTCCCTTCCTTGGGGAAAAGATTGAGAAAATTACATACAAAAGAGGAGAACTTAAAAAGGAGAAAAACGGGTTAGTGTTGTCAGCAGGGTAGCCAGTTCTCATCAGCACAGGGCATTTTCCTGTGAGGAAGTCTCTGAAGATGGACAGGAGAAGTTCAATGTCGGGATCACGGACAAAAGAGAAAGATGAGTCAAATGGCTGGAGAGAAGGGTGACTGTAGAGTTTTGAGCAGCATCTTACACCAACCAAGGGCACAAGTTCAAATCCAGACAAGATAAGCAGATTTGACTGGGTTCACCTAGGGCCGGCAGAACTGTGAAGTTGAACCCTGAACTCTCCACGTCTTCTGTGACACACTCTCACAGAAGAAGGAGACTACTACAAGTCTCTCAACATTCAAGAACTGCCTTTAATTGTTAATCTGAATTGAAGGCAGGAGGTAGGACAGAAGGCAAGCATTGACCAGTTTAATCTAGTTGGAAATGCTCTCAAGCAACTTTTGCCTGTTTTGTCTTCGTGTTTCACAGAGAAAGCCAATAGCTTTCTTGTTTTACTTCCCCTACAGAGCCAACTCTGGGGAAGAAAACTCTACCACCTTTAACCTGCCAAGAAAAGGTGGATCACGCTAAACTTGAAGAAAGAAAAAGAGAAGTCTGCGCAAAGCAGACATGTGCTTATGTGACAGCACACTGCGTCTGGGAAACAATACAAAACCAAGTTCAGGGTTAGGTGTTATCTGTCTATTCATCCATGCGCTATCTTCTGTGCATAGGTTTCAAGATGAGTAAGTGACCTACAGAAGGGATATAAAGAGAGACCTAACAGGCCCACTATACCACAGAGATAATAATGATTCTGTCAATTCTTTAAGCAGGGGTATACATATCTGTGTATGTCTGTGCACACATGTATATATGTGTTTGGAAACCAGAGGACAAGTCCCTAAGAGGCTGTCCATGTTTTATTGGTTTTAAAAACTATTTTGTATTTGTGTGTGTGTGTGTGTGTGTGTGTGTGTGTGTGTGTGTCTGTGTGTGTCTGTGTGTGCATGGGTGGGAATGTGTGCATGTCAAGGCACACATGTGAAGGTCAGAAGACAACTTGCAGGAGTCATTTCTTTCCTTTCCCCAGGTGGGTATTTGGGCCTTGAACTAAGATTGTCTGGCTTGATGACAAGTGCTTTTACCTGATGAACCATCTCACAGACCTTTCTCCACCTATCTATTTTTGAAATAGGATCTCTCACTGACCTAGAACTCACCAAGAAATATAGGTTAGTTGTCCAGAGACCCCAGGATCTACCTGTTTCTGAGTCCTCAGTGGAATTAAAAGCATGCGGCATCATGCTTCATGGTTTCTTGGTTGGGTTTGGGGTAAACAAACTGATGTTCCTGTGGTTTGTTTTACCAACTAAGCCATCTCCCCAGCCTCTGTGAGCAATTCCTTAAATTAAACCTGCAGGTTCCTGAAGCTAACACTCAGAGAGGCAAGCCAGGTAGTAGCCCACTTTCTTTCTGACAGTGAAATCACTTCTTTCCACTAAGCCTAAGACTCTGTTTAGACATGGAGTCTCTTGGATGTTTGCAAAGAAGTCAGTGGGCTTTATAGTGTTGCCACCAGGCACTTGAATTGGAGAAGCAACCTACCTATTTAAGGAAGCTGATCTTCAGACTTTTTAACTACAAACCATTTGAGGGGAGGAGAGACTAAACAACTTTAATTCTTCAAATGAAAAAGCAGGACACCAACAAATCCAAGATACTTGTCTCAAAAAACATCCTTCAAGAGTATGCCTCTGGGTGTTTAGAAAGATCCTCAAAATGGTCCCCACCCCCACCAGAGGCCCTTCCCCACACTCTCATAAGTGAGACAGCTATGGGCTGTGATTCAGTAGCTGGCGGAAACAAACTTTAGAAAAGGGAGTATTAATAACTTGCACATTTAATGGCAGAGAAAGATAAAAGTGTCACAGTAATTAAGTACAACATTTAAAGCTGTCACTTATATGCATACCCGGATATAAAAGGCTTCTTTTTTTTCCCCAAAGAAGAAAATGATTTTGCTTAATGGATTATAGTTCTCCCCCACATTCCGCCCCCACTGTGCTCATAGCCTGTGCCCTCTCAGCCACTCAGGGGCAGACCCCACACATGGTGGAGAGGCAAGCAGGAGCTGCTTGGAGCCCTGTCAACACATAGACGTCTTCAGTAAAATTCCTTCCAGGCAAGTCAGGCCTTTCTTGAACATCCTGCTTTATTAACCAGTCTTCCCAAGGTTAGTAATATCAGGTAGAAAGGACCACAGAATGAGATTAAATTCTCACCAAAGAAATAACATTTGATCCAAATCTTACTGACAATAGAGGCATGCTGGTTTATTATTTGAGAGCTATATTTGTCTGTACACTTACAAATATTAGGCTCTCAGATAACAATCTTATCTCAAGGTACCGAACTTTGGAAGCTGTATTTGAAATTATTTCTAGCATATCACCAAGGCAACATGTCTATCTTGTTCCCGTGGCTGCATATGTGAAAACACACGGGTACACGTGCACACAGGCACACACGCACACTGTTTCTCAAACACTCACACATCTGAGACACATTCTTCAAAACATTCAAGAAGATTTCTCATTTTAAAATAAGCTCAAATCTTGCTAAAGTCTGAACTTTCTACTGTTAGTCCAAGTAGGGAACCATATACACATACTTAATATTTAAATAACCACTATATAAATGATAATTGATGAGCAAAATTGATTTTGTCCATTCTGTTTCTTTTTTTAAATCATGAGAAAATCAAATCAAGAATAGTTAAAATAAAGACTTCTAAAACACAGGGTCCTTATGCTGGATGCTTTGTATTGGTTAAATAGTTGACTTAATGTGAAATCACTATTATTGTGTGGGAAATGATCTTGTACGTCAACAGCTTGAGTGAATGACAATGACCCAACAGCTTGGGGACTGCAGGTGCATAGATGAATGTCCCATGAAGTAGGCTGAGCAAGGAGCAGCAAGCAAGATATGTCAAGGTGTATATTATCCAAGAAAGTTCATATGTCCCTGTCACATCCTTGAAATTTTGAGTTGATAGATGCTGTGGTGACATCTTGTTAATACAGCGTCATCTCCCATGCCTTAACACTCACAACCTTCCCACATTGTTCTCAGGGTTGTCTGAGTGTCTAACAGTGTGCAGTCGGAGGGGAGATGGCCACTTCCAAGATTACATCACAGGTAACTGTCGTTTCCACTTCTCTCATGAATTGCATTTCCTCGGGGAAGTGGAGATACACAACAATTTCCAGGGACGCTCGCCCTTCAAGAAAATTGCAAACTACAGACCTGTTCGAGTGAACAAGGGAGACCCTCCAAGTCACCACATGAGCAGATCTGGAAACAGCTAACAGTTCCTCAGCCAAATCATCAGGAGCTAGGCCCAGCTAAGAGCTGAACTGAAATCTCTATTAGAGCCTATGAGTTATCATTGCCCTCCAAGCTACCTCAGACGCCTAGGCCATAGAGATGATGAAGTCATAAACAGATTTAGCTTGCTTTGTGCTGAAAATTTGAGGATGATTTATCATATTCAATAAATGGTCAGTGAGACTGTGTGGGCCAAGGGAATGGCAGCAAACATGAGTTTTCCTCTCTTAGGCTTTGAGTAATCATGAAAACTTACAGGAAGGTATTAAACAATGGGAGGGATTTTTCCCCTTAGAAACACAACATATTTTACTAATGATGTCAAGAGTGTCACTCAATTATGGAGTCTTGTCTTTTGAGTGTATTTTGACTGAAGGAGTCCCATTTTAAAACCCCACCCTGCATTATCAGGCTAGTAAATGATTTGGGTCAGGGGTTAGTGAGGGACTGGCATTAGCTTGGCCCCTAAGCTCTGCCATACCTAGATCTTCTTTTCATTTGAAAGAAATGCTGCCCATTCCTGTGGCCAGTGAAGCTTAACATGGTCAGAAGTGCCTCAAGTCTTTCCCCCGGAACCTCTGTGCCCAGGGAAGGAAAGCCACACAGGGCCCTTCTCCACGTGGCTAGCTTCCTGCGGAAGTAAGAATTATGGGTTCCATTCTTATCGCAGACAGTTATCTGAGACAGTGTTTCCTAAGCATAACTTTATAAAGATAATGACAAAAACAGGGTTTTAACACCCTGTCTGTGTGATGGACATTTGTGTCTCAATATATTGACACATTCCCAAGACATTTGATTTGTCAGAACGAGAGTGGGAGGGGGGCATTTCTGGTATCTAGGTAAGTACACATATGAAAGGTTTTCAGAGGTGAATGGGCTTCCTCCTGCTCACTACAAATGTACTCTTGCCCTCTCATGACAAGGACAAAAGTTTTAGTCAATTTATTCTCTTATCTAATAAGAGTTTGTATCATGGCGTGTTCTGACTGTAACAAGTTAAGGTCAAGTTAGCAGCTCGCACATATTTTCTAGACTTGCACCTGTACCTCCAGTTCCATTTTCCTCTCCCGTTCTTCCTAATTTAAGAGCTCTGGACCAGAGTATTCGATCATTAAATTTCTATTTCAGTGTTTTCAAGAAAAGTGAGGTTGGGGACATAGAAGAGTAAAGCCAGCATGGCAGATGTCCCCTCTTCTGCTGCCTTGCCTTGGCTTGAAGCAGCCTCTCCCAAACTGAGGAACAAAGTGTGCAGCTGGCTTGCTGTGTCCCCAAGCAACAAGCCACTGCAACAGAGGTAGATTCAACCTGACTGAGGTACGGAAGTGTTGACCACAGAGGACTACACGGAAGCCTCTTCTCCTGCCGTCAGAATCGGAGTCTCCAGCACCTGAGGACTTCATAGAAGAGGAAGCTATGGCAATTTCTTGATGGTTTAACTCATTTGCCTTGAAATTCAACTTTTAATTTTTTACATTTTAGTTTTTATCTAATTTAATTGCATTTGGTTTTTAGCATAATGGATAAAAAAGCAAATTAAAAAAGAATCTCAACCACATTTTCTCTGTTTGTTTTAAACAGCAACAAAAAAAAGAAGTTGTTTAGCAAATACTCCCTTGGCAAATTGTTCATAAATGTGATTTGATCTGAAATCAACATCAGGATGGATATTATCAACTAGCACTGTCATAGTGAAGTGCCCATATTTGCTAATTATTCAGAAAATACTTTGTGTGTGTGTGTGTGTGTGTGTGTGTGTGTGTGTGTGGTGTGTGTATAAGAGACAGTGTGCACTAACACATAGTGTTTTAAGCTTCTGGGTTCTGTTGATTTTTAAATAAAAAGGCATTTTGTTTGCACTGTGTACATGTATGTGTGTGCATCTATACAAACGTGTGTGTGGTCTTTGCACACGTGTGTGCCTGCGTGCAGCGCATGTGTGGAGACCAGAGGCCCTCATTGGGTGCCTCTTTCTATTGCTCTCTACCTTATTGTTTGTAGTAAAAGTCGTTCTATGAAGCAGAAGCTTGCAAATGGACTAGACTGGTTGGCCAATGAGATCCTACATAGGTAGGATCCACCTATGTCTACCTCTTTAGTGCTTGTGTTATGGAAGCCTGCCCCCATCCCTGTCTTTTACAAGGGTGTCAGAGATTCAAACCAAGGTCCTCATGTTTGTATAATAAACACTTCCCTCACTGAGCCCTTTCCCTGAACCCTAATACCAATATATATATTTAAAGTGTCACTTATAGGTGATTTGCTACCTAGATGTAAAGGAATTTCAGAAATTGATGATTACCCTTTCTGTACTGGCTCCTTTACTGATCCACACCACCTCTCTCTACCCTCAGAGGTGATGCCCTGGGGGCACATACACAGGACTCTTGGACTATTTTCACCACATCCCTGAACCAGGTTCTCTCCCGGAAACATTTGTGTTTCCTGCTTTGTAGCTCGTTCCTTGCTCCCAGCCTCTGTACTCCCTGCCGGATCTCTGTCCGAGCAATGAGGGGCCTTTCTGCTGATGGAAGGACCATACTCAAGAGGCAATTAAAACAACTACTCACATCATGTGCAAATATTCTCTCCCTCACTCTCTGATATTCCTCTTCTCTCTCTTCAATTGATTTACTTCGTCTGTCATCTCTAAATGGGTGCATTCTGTTCTGCTGAACAGAGAAAAGAAATCAGGAGGGTTATCCATGGTGAGCTGTGAAGTAACCATCAGCTGAGAATAATAAATGCTCAAATAGATAACCAGAGCCTGACAAGCCCACCCCCTCTGCTCCCTGAGGAGTCTAGGCTGGGAGACATAGATGTGTGTGTGTGTGTATGTGTGTATATTCATGTGTGGTATGCATGTGTGTGTCTAGTGTCTGTTCATATGCATTTGTGTGTGTGTGGTGTATGTGTGTATGCATGTGTGTGTGTGTGTGTGTGTGTGTGTGTGTCCTACTGATATAGGAAGGATTTGCAACTCCTGGTTTCATCCTCTACGGAGGAAAGTAGAATGCATATTTCAAAAATGAGCAGGCTTGCATATGCTTCGGGAATTGATCCAGAGTTGGGATGGTAAGAAACAGCCTCTTTCACCTTTGCTGAGTGTGTCTGACCACAAGAGCCAAGTCTTGATGGAAAAGAGGGAAGAGTGAGTTCAGGGGACTTGGGGGTTGATGTGGCTCTGGGTATTTGGGATCTTGAGAAAGATCAAGAAAGTATAGAAAGTGGGAATCTGAAAGAGCCCTGTGGATGGTCTCTGGCTCTGAGGCCATTTTTGTTCACTAGGTGGCTGACCCCGTGAATTGTATGGAGAATATAAACTCAGCCTAGAAAACCTGTTTGCTAATAATGGTCAGCACAGCGAAATCTAAAAGAGCAATCCAAAGAACCCAGCATGAGAACTGTGTTTCCATCCTTTCCCCTGACCCACGCCCTCCTTCTCAGCTGCCTCTCTCCTATTATTTGCCATTGTGGACAAGATCCTCTCTGCACCAAGCACGTTCATCCATACGTCCACCAGACACCCATGGAGTACGCAACATAGGCATGGTTTGGAGTCAACGAGAGCCTCAGTGCAACCCAGGGCTGGTGTCAGCAGTGGTGAGAGACAAGGAGGTACAAATAGAGAATAGGCTCTTTAAAAAAAAATTGCATGGAGTGATGCATGCCGCTCAGAGTGACTCCTGTTGAGTAATTACCAAGAGACCTTGGGTGAGATACATATTGTCTTACCTTCATGGATTCTAAAGCAAAGGCATGTTTCAAAAATACCTCTATTGATTGTCAGACAGCAAGTGCAATTGTCGAGACATTCCCTGGCTTTCTGACATTCTTCTTCTTATTAAATATTTTGGGGGGTTTATAATTTATTTAGTTTTTTTTTTTGGCTTGTAACCCTCTCCCTCCTACCCACACAGAGAAGAGTTTCAGTAAGGTCTCTTTACCTCTGGTCAAGGACCACGATTAAGGTTGTTTCTAGAATGACATAGTGTTTTGTCACAGGCAAAATACACAGCGATCAATTTCTGTTCCACTTCATGCAAACGAGCAAACACATTACATAGACCATAAAACACGGGAAGAAGGGTGGGAGACTAGGACGTAAACTTGATGCTTTGCTGTGAAGACTTTTTTCTTTTTTTTTTTTTTTAGGATAGTTGCAAAATCCTCCTGTCCTCACCATAACAAGGTTTGTTCTTTACAGCTACACCGGTGGCTCATCGGTCCTCAGTGATAATCCAACTCAAATTGTGCACAACGGAAGGACAGAGCTGTAGGGAGTGGAGCGACTGGCAGAGTTACACACACATCTAGAAATGCAGCTGACAAGCTTACCCCCACAGCTGGAGCTTGCGGCATCCCGACCCCCCACCACAACATGCAGCAAAGACTGCGGCCAAGCACCTCCCATGCAGCCCAACACAGAACCACGGCTAAGCAACTGGAGCAATACCATGTGGCTACCCAGTGAATGCTGAAGGGGGAGGCAATAGAGGCCAAGGGGTTGGAGAGAGGGCAGCAGTTGTTAGAGGCAGGGGGTAGGACTGGGAGGCAGGAGGGGACAACAGAGGAGCAACGAGAACATCAGTCAGCCCACCTTCAAAAACAACAATGTCAGCCATTCTCAAACTTGAGAACCAACCTGATTGTCTTCTTTATCAATACTAGAGTTATCTCGCTTCAAGATAAACCGCTTCTGGGATTCTTCACTTTTTTCATCTTTTAAATGTTCACAAAACCTTTGCTCTGGTCTGCCAGCAAAGTAAAACATATCAATAAAAGGAAGTATTGCTTTCCCCATCTGAATAAACTTAGTTCATAGTGAGTTTTCCCTCCCCACTGTGGCATTTAACTTACAAGAATAAAAGAAAGAGAGAAAGAGAAAGCTTTATACTTGGTTGTGGAATTAGAATTGCTGGCAATATATAGGCAGGCCATAACATGTCACTAACATGTCGCTCTACACAGGGATTACAATACCTTTTGTCATTTCCAACTCAGAGCCTTGCTTACTACTTGCTGATTATCAGGATGAACTTACAGAAACATTTCAGGTCACCAACACACAGTGTTTGCTTTGATGTCTTCATTAGCTGTTTTGGCCTTTGGTGGCTCCTGAACACATAATTCCCCCATTCGCACCCTCAAGTGAATATGAAGTCATTGTTAATGTTTGTATTTTCTGGTGCTGAGGATTGAACCTAGGAGCTCATGCTTGCTAGCAAAGATTGTATCTGAGCAGCATCCCCAGCATCTTCAGTATCTCCATCCCTCTTTCTCCTTGTAATTTTGAGACCCAAGTTACACAGAGTAGACTTGAATTCACTTTGTAGTTCAAGCTGGTCTTGAGCCAATGGCCTCCTGCCTTAGTCTCCTGAGAGGATGGAGTGACAGTTGTGTACCACCAGGCCCAGATGAATATACATGCTTAAAACATAGAATGCATCCTCTCATGCATGTCTGGTAACGGCCTCTTAGCGCATGGTTAGGGTCCTCAGAGTGGTGAGAGCTTTGTTTAAAACATATTTCTGCTTCTCCCCAATTCCAGATACTCTGGGGATTTGTTTCCTTTAGCCCCTGACCTTATAGACCTTCTAAATCAGCTCAGTAATTAGGAAAGCTAATGATATTTAATTTAAATAACTTGTTAGCTGATTGTTGTAAAAGGAAGGCACTAGGTAGTTGACTGCTACAGACTGGTCAATTGATTTGGCCAAATCTCTTAATCATTATGGGTTAATTTCCCTGAGCAGCACTGCATACATTCTAGATTTCAATGAATGAGTTGGGAATTCAGGTTTCTCACACGGGACATGCTACCCTGTTTCTCTCTGGGTTAAGAACAATGTCTCCAGACTTCTGGAGTTCCTGACCCTGCTGTATTCCTGGTGTCACAGGCAATGGAAGCCACTTTTACAGTGTCTGTGCTCTACAATGGGTGACCAGCTATCAAGAAAAACTATTTCTCACGAGCAGCAGTTTGGTGACAAAGGAATGTCTTAAGCTTCTAATTCATGTTGGGATGAGAAGCACTCTCTCCTCCACACCCGTCCATAAGTTAGGACAGTGGTAATCAGCAGATGAGAGAAGAAAAGCTTAGATGGTACCTACTACTCCGTGTACAAGTTTTATAAAATGATGCCATTCTCTTGCCCTATCCTGTTGGTAAAAGTGAGATGCAGAAGGAGCAATTATTTTTTAAGATGAGCAAAGCATCCCTCAGTGATTATTTTGATTCCATGACTATAGATTTATCCATGAAACCACAGTCATCAAATAGCTTGGCTACAATCCCATGCACAGTGTAGTGCAGTCCCTCTGATTATACAGTGCACAGTGGCTGGAGCTAGGGACTGGGAGGCTCACCCCTCAATTTAAAGAACCATGAAGCCTCATTGCATCTTCTTGGTGATCAACATAACCATTTTCCACCAAACTTACAATATAATAAAATATAACAAATGGCCTGGAAGTGGAAATAGGACATTAGAAATGAACAAGTTTGATACAGGTCACTCATAATACACTTGGGTTCCTTACTGTAGAGTGAAAGTTGGAGATAGTGACATGTTCACTTACAGTTTGGGGCAAATGACAACTCCCCCAAATAACATAGCATCCTGGCATTTCCAACCAACACTTCTTTCGCTGTTACACCTTTTCTTTTTTCTTTTCTTTCTTTCTTTCTTTCTTTCCTTCCTTCCTTCCTTCCTCCCTTGCTTCCTTCCTTTCTTCCTTCCTTCTTTCTTTCTTACTTTTAGGGAGAGCAACTGAAATGAGGATATCAAGTTGAATAAAGATGCTGATTACATCAATGTTAATTACATCATATCAATGCTAATTAGTCTCTTCTGATATCCTCACACACTAGTCTATTAAGCCTTAATAAATAAAATAATTTGCCTAAATTTACAGATATCCTTTCTGTATTTGGTTTTAACAATCTGCAAATATTCACACACAAGTGGGAGGTCCCGGGAACATGGAAATTTTGAGGCATGGACCCATGGTGAATTTGTTTAGTTTAATTTCTTCTTTTAAGATAAAATGTATTTGAGTGATAACTCAAAATGCCAGCTGGTAGGCACACTGTTTCATTATAAACCTTCAGCCTTAGTGCCTATATCTAAACCTGGTGCCAGTGAAACACTTAGCTGAATGAATGGATGGACCAATGTATGGATGAGTGGCATTTTGGCCTGTAGAAATCATTATAGCTCAGGAACTGATTGAGAGTTGGTCAATCTGATATGAGGTCATAATTTCTGTAATTATAGCGCAGGACATCAGAGAGTTTGGTTAACTGGAGCATAAATCTAAATTGAAAACAGAATGGTCATTGAACACTGGATTTATGTTTATTAATCATTATAACCATTTTACAAAATGACTTACTGAGAGATCTAGGCTAGAGAAGGAATCTTAATCCTCCTCATTCTGACTTTAATAAAGTGTGATAAAGTTCTATTTCAATGTTCCTTCTGAAATTCATTTCTTCATAGTGTTGTTATTTGTAGTAACATATATCATATATATATATGCATATGTGAAAAACTTTGATAGCATGATGAAATTTAATTAGAAGGAATATTGTTATTCATAACATAAATATGAATGATTCATACTTTGATAAATATTATATAAAATAAATTCTCAGTGGCTGTTTTGCTAACATCTTCTTTTATTGTATCTTCAAAAAACTGATTTTAGAAGAAAATCAGTTCTTTCAGGTTTCTTGAAAAATATTTTGAATGCTCATAAAGTAACTTTGAGGTTTGTTTAAAAAGAATCAAGCAACTGTAATATGATTTTTTTCCTCAGGATGGCTTTATAGAGAACTATTCATGATGTTAGAGCTAACCAACATATAAATTGAAATACTTCAGTAATTGAGTTAAAAACTACTGACAATAGGCCATTGTATCCCAGCTATTAAAAATCACTTTTACAACTAATTGAACACCAAACAAGTATTATTTCTGAGCCATACGATGAATGACACTGAAGTAATTCACTTAGGAATAGTATTTAAAATGGTAATTAATTACTTTTAATCTATGAACACAAAAATGCAATTCAAGAATAATTTCCAAAGCTATGAAAATTATTAAATGTTGATAAGTGGTCTTCGCTTTCTGTACTTCACTGTCATGTACCTTACCAACCTAATTTGTCACATTCATGTTTATTTTTATATTTTTAGAATTTATTTCATGAGGTCTCATGTCTAGCTTTCTATATATCATTACCAAAATATATAGGAAATAAAATTAAATTTTGTTTTAGATGGGTAATAGGTTCCTCATCTCCAGGTAGAAATCTATAGCACATACAACAGAACCACTGTTCCCAGCCTGGCAAACACTGCTCCTGTATGGTGAGTTTGCTTGCATCTCCAGTCAGTATCTTTGCCTCTTTGGGGAATAAAAATGGATTATTTAAGTTTATTCTACATTGTTCCTCCTATAGATGGAACTCATGGAAAACAGGGTGGCTGACGACCACAATCAAATCTCTCTTCTACTCAATCAATTTCAGTCTTAGTTCAAAAGAAATTTTTCCTCAGAAGCTTAAAATGAATGAACATTCATGATTACTGTTATTTTAATTTCACTTCTCTTTAAGTATTTTTCAACAGTTTAGCCTTGCTGTTAGGTTCTTAAGGCCAAAATTGTCACTCATCTTCCAAAGACCAAACTTGTTACTCATCATCTTCCAAATAGTTCAGCTGAATCTCTTCCTCCTGTCCCACACGGAAAGGAAGAATTGAACTCTCTTGATGGTGGAGGTGGAGGTGGGGGTGGTAGTCAGTGGTGGGGGTGGGGTAACAGAGAGGTTGTGGTGCAAGTCATGTAGACTGAAGGAAAAGTGCCACTGAGCTGAGACATTATCTCAATAAACAGCTGGAAAACAGCTGGACAGTGGTGCAAACAGTGAAGGATTTTAACTGTCAAAAATATTAGACCTAAGAGTACTGTGAATATTTCACCTAGAATATTCACAACAATGGGTCACCAGAAAAAAAAAAAGCTCTTTATCATTATTGAACAGGTATGTGTCACCATTTCCTATATCAGTCTGTCATTTGATTCCACTTTGTCATATTTTAAATGGTATCATATGTTATATGTTAAGAGAGGAATTGGAGGTATATATACATATGTGTGTGTGTGTATGTGTGCATGCGTATATATATTATGTATGTGTGTGTAACTTTGGAGGAATTTCGGGTATATACACATATATATATGTGTGTGCATGTGTATATATATTATGTATATATGTGTAACTGCATATGTTTTGCAAAATAATTTTCTTTCATATGTATATATACACACATATGTATATATATTTGTGTGCATATTGCATTTATTTGCTATTTACTTTGTGTATGTACATGGGTACCATACCGTCTCTGTGGAGGTCAGAGAACAACTTGGAGAGCACACTCAGGTCAGGCACAGACTGAATCATTTTACCAGCTTTTTATACCTTTTGTTATTAGGAACTTGCAAATTTGTGTTTAGAATTTGGGGTGTTCTTGCAAAATCATTTTCTTTCTTTTGTATGTATAAATAGTATAGGTAGATGCATGTCCATGTCTATGTGTGTGTGGAAGGGTACACATTCCTCTGTGTACACTTTTTAATGCCAGGAGTATACACTTGGTGTCTCCCTCAATGACTTTCCACCTTATACTTTGAGACACCATCTCTTTCTGCACCTGGAGCTGCTGATTTGGTTTACTAGCCATAAGACTCCAGGGGCCCTCCAGTCTCCTGCTCCCCAACACTAAGGCTACAGTTCTTGGCACTGTACCTGTCTTTTTATTTGCATTACTGGAAATTCAAAGTAAGTTTCTCATGCATGTGTGAGAAGTGCTTTATAGATCAAACCACCTTACTAGCCATTTTCTTCTGAGTTCCTTTAGTGCAATTTAGTGTTCACAGGGACGTGCAGACTAACATGGTACTTTGGTTCCTCTGCACTGTGGACTATCACAAATGACACTTAGCAAAATACTCAAACCTGAATCTTAAAGACTCTTTCAATTGGTGTTTTTTCCTTGGAAAAATCAAACCAAACCAAACCAAACCAAATCAAACCAAACCAAACCACCACCATCACCACCACCACCACCAACAACAACAAGAAAACCTGGGCTATATAGATGAAGAAACTTAAACATGCCAATGTGCCTTGATAATATGATCCTATGTATAAGAACCAATCTAAAGGAACTGGCCATAAACGAACACCAAATTCCACTTCAGAACAGTATAAGAATGAAGCTCTCTCCTGCATGCATAAAGAACTTGAGATACGTTACAGTAACTTGAAGTTCTTTAAAACACTATCCAATAACATTGACTAGCAAGTAAAGTCTCTGAATAAAAACACTAATACAAATTCACTATGTTTATGCTAAAGCTTTAACACATGGTAATAGGAATAATATTAGCTGAAATCTTATCTATGGATGGTGAACTGACAGGCCACTTTACTTCTAACCTTTTATAGATTTGTGTTATAATAATCACATATGATTTTGTAGTGACAAAATAATGAAAGTTATTATCTCAGTTGGATAGCAAAACAATTTAGCAACTTAATAATGACTCATACCAAATCATTGGATTATAGACAATTATTCTTATATTTTGAATATTTATAAGATACTCTTTCATTGAATGTATCATTTAATAATCTGGTAATTGGAGATTTAAATGTTTTTCTTTGTCAAATTGCTTCCTAATCCTTCTATTATACTGCAAGGTTTTGGAAATGTAAGATTACATTTTGCTCTTTGTACAAGTCAGATTTCTTATACTAGGACCTTCTAGCTCATGAAAACTCACCTCATCCTACAAAATCCCTGTGTTAACTGGAATGTTGTTCTTGATTTGTATGAGTAGACATTTTACCAATGACAACATGATAATAACCAAATGATAACAATCACCAAGAATATCTCTCTGTGTGCCTGTCTCTGTCTCTCTGTCTCTGTTTCTGTCTCTGTCTCTCTCTCTGTCTCTCTCTCTCTCTTTGTGTGTGTGTGTGTTATAAAGAAGACAAAGCAATGATAATTGAGAACAATACTTAAGGGGATAAAGAAGGATACAATGAAAAACTTAAAAGGGGAAATAAATCTTACAGTTAAGACCCAATATGGTATTTTCAGTTTGTGTGGCTAGTTATTCATGAACTGTATTGAGCATGGAGTTTCAACATTGAGTTTCAAGGCACTGGTATCTTTTTTTTAAAAAAATTTATGTATAAATCAAGGTTTTGTATAAATGAAAAATAATATCTACAATGCAGAAAATAAAAGCCCTTCAAAAATGACCGATGAATGGTTTCTCAGGAATGGAATGTTGTCTAGTTCTATTTTTTGGATGAAAAGGCAATGACCAATGCATGCCTAAGTTCATGAAGCTATACAGACATTCCTCCACATGGATCCCATAAGTGCCAAGGAGCCTGCAAAGATGGCTGCTCTTCAGAGCAATTGTCTGTCTTTGGATCACGCTGTTGGTTCACATTCGAGATTAGCAGCAGATAACTTGAGGTTCTTTATATTTCAAATACCTCAGAGGTCTTTTTTAAGTAAACTTCTGAACCAGCCATGTGGTTTCCACCCACATGTATGATACATGCTTCAATCTGCCCATCCTTCCGGCACCAGCTTCCACCCTGACAGAAGACACACCCCTCTGCATGTGGCTTTTCCATGTTTTTCTTTCCAACACTTCATTAATGAGATGATCTTACATAAAGAATCTGGGAGCAGCAAAGGGGAGAAAGGTGGGGTGAATGTGATCAAATTACATTGTGTGAAATTTGTCCTACTTGGGGTTTCTATTGCTGTGGTGAAGCACTACGACTGAAAGCAATTTGAAGAGGAAAGGGTTTATTTGGCTTACACTTCCGTATCACTGGTCATAATTGAAGGGATTCAGAATAGAAACTCAAGCAGGTCAGGAGCCTGGAGGCAGGAGCTGATGCAGAAACCTAGGAGGAGTGCTATTTACTGACTTACTCCTCATGGCTTGCACAGCCTGCTTTCTTGCAGAACCCAGCATCAGCAAGCCAGGGATGGTCCCACCCAGAGTGGGCAAGACCCTCCCACATCAGTCACTAATTAAGAAAATGTACTACAGGTTGGCCTTAGGCAGATTTTATGGAGGCATGTTTTCAACTTAAGTTTTCTGTCTCAGACAACTTTAGTTTGTGTCAAGTTGACATAAAACTAACCAGCATGAAATTCTCAAAGAATTTAATAATTTAATAATTTTTAAAATATTGTTAGATTAATATATCCAATGCCTCTAACTTCCATTCCCTAAAGGAAATCCCAGTGTATGAATCAATGACTGCAGAAGAAATGATCAGAAAATATATTTACTGTAGAATATCGTTAATATTAAAATGCTTTTTAACATACAAAAGAACATTGAGAGACAAACTTAACATACTGTGTCTTTTCAGTCCTGGACTTTATTGACTGTGTTACTATTATTATTATTTTTGACAGTTTATACAATCTTTATAAAAGAGGAGTCTGGCTCATTTGCTTTGTTGTATAAAGTGAAAAAATATAATGTGTACTTTAACATGCATAGGAGGACTGAATGGATGTAAGGAATCTTAGCAGTTCTGAAGTTTTTGCCCAGTACTAATGAGTCTTAGAATACTAGGAAATCTTATTATACAGTTTATATTTTCTGAATGGGCAAGGTTAATAGGTATGCCAATAAATTATACTTTAAGTTGTATTAGATTTTATCGTGTGTGTGTGTGTGTGTGTGTGTGTGTGTGTGTGTGGTGTGTGGTGTGTGTGTGTGTGTGTGTGTGTGTGTGTGTGTGGTGTGTGGTGTGTGTGTGTGTGTGTGTGTGTGTGTGTGTGTGTGTGTGTGTGTTCCATAAGGTAACTTGTAGGATTTGTTTCTCTCTCTCACTGTGTGAGTCCTAGTGATTGAACTCAGGTTGTCAGGGCTGGTGGCAAGTGTCATTACTCACTGAGACATCCCATCAGCCCAGAGCACACCAAGAAATATTTAAACAACATTCTCATCAGGGTTAGAGATAATCTTAATGATGATAGATCTAATTTGCGTCATAATATTTAAATAATGTTTGATTCATGAGTGTCCAAATGGGTCTGTCAGGTGTTTATGAAAATAATTCTGCCTTTGAAACTGTGAAAAATAATTGGTGTTTTGAGGAATGAAGGGCTTTTTGTTTATTAGTTATAATGTTTGTGTGAAATGGCTCGTAGGTAAATATTGTATTTCCGTTAATAAAGAATTGCTATTGTGAATCGGTTGATGAGGAACTGCCATTTGTTGTCTGATTGCTTTTTGCACATGTAAGAAAATGCAATGCTTTTCTTTCACCCGATTTGATGGAGGGGGCAGGGATACGAACGGGAGGTTGGGAAGCTGGGGGTTGTACTCCTCTGTGTTCACTGTGGGATCTGGAAGAGGCTGTGGTGGGGAAGTCAGGTTGTGGGATTAAAGGTATTTTGTATGAGCTCGGTTCTTTTGGTAGACGACAATGCGTTCAACAGCATATCGTACAGTCCAGATCTGGTGGCACTCTCATCTTCAAGTGTCACCCCAAATTAGCCAAGACACAACTGTCAAAGCTGCAGGTGAGTCTGTACACAGCAGGGGTTGGGGAGGGGGTGGAGGGTGCTCTCAGTATTGAGCCTTTTCCTTTGGTCTGCAGTAAACTTCTCTACACGTTGAGACCCAAGCCACCTGTGCTTCCTCAAAGAGCAATTATAGCTTGGGTCAATAGTATATGTAGTGTTCTTTGTGTAGTAGCCTTTCTATGACTGCCCTGAATACAAAATATGCATTACGCATTAAGTGACATGCACATGTAGTCTTGCATTTGCACATTGTGAGTGCGCTCGCACACACACCTACGCATTCAACCCCAATGAAGCTGATTTCCCACACAGTGAACAGAAGATGGTTAAGAACTTTTGATTTTCAAAGCATGGGACCCACAGTACTGAATATTTGAGAAGTATTTTGTTGCTATATTTTTCCAACCCAATTACCTGGTAAAAGAAATCTCAACTCAATCAGTAACAATACAAGCTATAAGCCTAGATTGGGCAGATCTCCCACTACACTACTCTATTCCCATCTATATTATCCCATATAACTTGCGATTTCTCCAGGCCACAAGCTTCTCTCTCTGCAGCCTCTCCGTTGATTCACCATAGCTCCTCTCTTTCCCCTGCCCCCATCGATCTTTTTCTCCTCCCCCAAACTCTCAGTTCCTCCCCTTTCCTCCTGCCCAATCATTGGCTCAAGCCTTTATTTGAAAAGTTAAGGTGGGGAGAAGGTTCACAAAGGCAACTCCTCATCTGCAGCCCCTCTGAGAAGTGGAATTAGCATCAAAATACAAGCCCAGGGCTATCCACAACAGCATTTCTTTGCTGAACATCCTTGAAGGTCAATGAGTCAGGCTCTACTTCACTAATAAGTGTGCTAAGACAATTCATGGTTTTACCATCTACTTTAGTGTTAAATTTTTTTATTTTGCTATTTAAACACTTCGTGTGTGTGTGTGTGTGTGTGTGTGTGTGTGTGTATTCAAGTGCAGTGTGAATGTGTGCATGTGTGCATGTATGCATGTGTATGTATGCAGGGTGGGGGAGTACATGTACATGTGTTTAAAGATCAGAGGCCAACTTCAGGTACCATGCCCGTGGACATGACCCCCCCTCCCACCACCCTTGGTTTCTTTGTTTTGTTTTATCTAATGCAGAGTTCTCACAGGCCTGATATCTTCCAATTTGGACAGGCTGAATGGCCAGCGAGCCTCAAGGGGCCTCCTTCCTCTCTCTTCCCAGTGCTGGGATTACAAGCATGCATCACCAAGCCCAGCTTTTTATGTGCATCAAGGGGATCAAACTCAGGAACTCATGCTTGCAGAGTGAGCACTTTACCCACTGAGCTGCCTCTAAATCCCTTCGCACAGTTTTAAAAATAATCAAATGCAAATTATGATTTTTGTCACCAGTGGATAGCAGTGGATGTAGACAGCTTAATTACCCTCTCAATTTCCTAGTAACTTGACATCATTGATTCTATGGATGGAAATTCTTTTTCCTATGACTTTTGAAAGGTCAAAATCAAGGGCTGGAAGGCACAAGCTCCTGGCCTTTGGCTTTGATCATCTATGACCTGAGCAGATAAGACAGACTTAGGCTTTGGTTTCTCT
This sequence comes from Tokudaia tokunoshimensis, assembly GCA_036184795.1. Taxonomy (NCBI): domain Eukaryota; kingdom Metazoa; phylum Chordata; class Mammalia; order Rodentia; family Muridae; genus Tokudaia; species Tokudaia tokunoshimensis. The sequence goes on from BTHU01000008.1 coordinate 112,918,352, forward strand.
CCTATGAGATGGACAGGCTTGATTGACACTCTACCATACTGAGAGCCAAGTGAATAAACAACCAAATAAATTAACAAACATATAGATAGATAGATAGATAGATAGATAGATAGATAGATAGATAGATAGATAGATAGATAGATAGATAGATAGATAGAAAAATAAGCAAAATCCCCAGATGCATCACTGTGCCATGCACAAAGCTCCATCGAATAATGTGGCAGATTCTATCTGTACACAAGGTGTCTGCTTGCTTTGTTTCCAAAATTAAATAGTAAACTGTATCATACAATCAGAAAAAGAAACACTATAAACTTATTTTTCCTCCTTGCTCTCTGTTTCTGAGATCCCCCTCTCTCATGCACAAAGTCTATATTCTCAAAAGAAAAGGCAAGATAATATGAAGATGATATAACGTTTGGGGGAAATGGCAGAGAGTTTGACCATGGTCACAAATAGCTCTGAGTTTAAGCTTAAGAGATGATTAAGGACCTAGGTGTCTTCCCAAAAAAAAAGGGTAAATGTTTAGAGAGATGAATATGTCAATGATATTGATTTTATCATTAAGCCCTATGTGTGAGTATCCAAACCACCCTGTATGCTTGCCTATCAGATAAAGAGAAGGAAGTGGAGTGTGTTTAGTGCACAAACCTCTGGGTTCTAGTCAGAAGACCGGTAGCACCAACCTTATGAAAAGCTAACAGTAAATTCACCATGTTTAGAAGTGACCAGGGGCCAGCCAACCACTCTTAGATGCACTTAGATGGAGGGTTGGTCTTCTACCCTCCATCTCTCCAGTAAACATGGACCTAGCATGCTGTTAGTGTGTTACAGTGCCCCTTACAGTTCTAAACCAAGGACAAGAACACTGTGGACATGAAAGGAAGCCTGTGTCTGTTCTTTGTTTTGTTTTGCTTCATGAAAACACAGTCCTCTGTAGGGTATGAAACTCCCTATTGTGGTCACCCAAGAATCCCTCAGTTTAGCCTTGGTGCTTCCGGGCATTCCGGGGAGTGTGTGCTCCTTCACCTGGACCAGCCCAGGCTCTCTGCCCTGGGTCTGTGCCCTGAGATGATGGAAGGCTGAGCCTCCTGTGGTTAGTACAATAATGAGCTGTCTTTTCAGCGCTTCTTAGCAAAGACCCTTCAATCTCACGTGTGGCACTTTCTAGAGAGAGACTTTCTCTAGTTAGAAGAGACTTCTTTGTTCTTGTTTTACTAGAAAATACCTCAGTTAGCTGTATTTTCTAGAGCAGTTACTACACACACACACACACACACACACACACACACATCCCTCCAGGCTAGTGTCAAGGACCACACGCATCAAGAATCATGGAGTTGAATCCAAGAACATTTAACTCTCTTTTTGTTTGTGTTGCTTTGTTTTGCTTTTGAGAGGCTCAGTCTGCAGCCCAGGCTAGCTTCCACATCTTGTAGCCATGCAGATCTGAAATTCACTATGCAGCCCAGGTTGGCCTCAAGCTCATGGGAATCCTCCCAATAGTTACAGTAGCCTTTGGACCACTCCCTCTGTGCCACAGTTTGTGGAGAGTGAACATACTGTCCTCCACAGCATTTGCGATTGCCTTGCTTTGCTCTGCACTCGGAAGGGTAGGGAATCTGAGGCAAGGAGAGTGGGTGGATGTGAAAGATGAAATAGAAATTGTGAAGAGATGACAACCTTTTAACATGAAAATTATCTGAGACAAGTTAAAAGTTGATCTTCCATATGCAAAGATAGCCAGGTGTATATGTGCGCTAATCACGTTGTTTGTGGGAAGTCCAAGTACAAATAGATGGTTTCACATCTTCAAATGGTAAACTCCAGATCTACATCCTTTGTCGGGGGTGGAAAAAGGAGAAGAAGATAAAAAAATAGAAAAAAAAAATACTGCCATAAAAAGAACAATGTACATCTTTGTGCTAAATGTAGAAAAACAATTGAAAGAGAGAAAATGGAGATCAGAGAGACAAAAAAAAGAATATAGAGTTTCTAATGAAGGAAGAACATACTTGTAACAAAAAAAAATTAACACTTTTAATGAAACTACGAAACTGAAATGTTCATAGTTTTAGTCTCCTATCTAAAAGTCCAAATGGTAGCATTGGTCCAGGGTGGAGTCTCCTGTTTATGATCCCAGCTACATGGGAAGCTGAGGCAGCAGCTTACACATGCAAACCCAGCTTGGACTGCATAGTGAGACCTTGTCTGAAGACAAAAATAACAGCATTACAAAGAAAGAAAAAAACTGGAGGTGCAGGCATTAGCTCACTAGTAGAGCTCTAATCTAGCAAACATAAGACTCTGGGTTCCATCTCAAGGGACATTATAAAGAATGAAGAGATTATAAAGACCTTCTGTGGTACAAGTAACATAGACCCTAGTATCTGCATTGTAGATTTTCAGTGGGTGGTACTACCAAGGCTGACACTCAACAGAAGTCTGATAGTGGGAAATCCAATGGGCTTGAGAATAAACCCTGTTGCTGTCAAAATTCAGAGAGATGAGGCAATGGAACGAATGGAATATGGCAAAATAAACAACAGTAACAACAACTACGAAAGCATAGAGCTTCTTCTTGGGCACGGAAGCTGCTGTTTTAAGTCAAAGTCAGATAATTCCAAAAGCTAGTAATTCCTCACTAGCCATTAAGACCCAGGTGATACACCAGAAGGTGTGCCTGGAAACAACTAACTGGTCACACACTCGTACGTATTTCTTGGTTAGTTCTGAGGCCTAGAAAACCTGATACATTACAGGTTCAGAGTATTTTACTAAGTCTCTAGTATACATAGGTTTACTCAGACAGCAGCACCATCTTGAATATCTCCCACAAGAACTTGTGACCTCCCCCCTTCTTTCCCTCTTAGCAACTTTCGCATTCAGTCCAGGCACTGGTGTGACTTTTACAAGAGTCTTTTGTTATACGTATATAAGAAGTAGGTACCACCATCTCTACAGAAAGCTCAGTTCTTTATAACTGCTCAATAAATGCAGAATATTAGCATATAATAGATGAATCCTCTCTTCTAATTATTTGAGTGTGAGCTCTCCTCAGTTTTGTCCACTACAACAGGACATCAAGAATACAACCTCTTTGCTACAAAGTCACACGTTCTCTGCAATCCCCAAAATATTGAGAGTGTAATGTAAAACTTCTAATGACTTCTCTCCAGTACTCACCATTGTGTTTCCTCATTCCCCATGTAGCTGAGGATGCCTGTGTGGGGCGGGAATCTAGGGCTACTGATGGCAGTGGCTGGGTAAGAACACAATGGGTAGATTCATCTTCTATACTAACACTATTGATAAACATGACACATGGATGTTCTCCTTCAACAAGCCATACATGCTAGAAGTGACAAACCAGAAATATACAGTAAGGACTATAAAACTATAGAAAGATTCTGGTGTTTACTTATATGGTTAAGTAAATCTTCAAAATACCTTTAAAATAACAGCTCCGTAATCTCAATAATTTATCGGGCAACAAAGGAATTAAACAGTTTAAATTTATTGGAGATTGGTGCTAATGCTTTGAATCTGCATGTCCAGATGATAAAGGTCCTTGTCCGCAATTGGTTTTTGATCTGTTAATAAAGGTCCAGTGGCCAATGGCTGAGCATGGGGTGGGGCACTGAGAGCGGCATGGGTAGAACACAGGGAGAATCAGGGGTAGGAGATAAAGCCAACCAGTCATGTGAATTTCAGGGTAAGTGGCCACGGGGTCTGAGGTAGCAGGGGAAGGTTAAGAAGTACCCAGTCATTGAGTTAGCCAAGGCATTTTAAGATTAATTGGTGTGTGTGTGTGTGTGTGTGTGTGTGTGTATGTGTGTGTGTGTGCATGCATTTTCCATTCACAGAGCTGAGATAGCTCCTGGCTGAAGAGGTACCCCTTCACATTTGCAGAGAATACAGAACTACCCCCCCCCAAAGAAAATGGTCATTGGAACCTGAGGCACCTAAATCTTAAAGATCCACTTTTACTTTCACATCCAAATACCCTGGCAGTAGACAGCTATAACATCGATACATTCTCATGAAACAAATGTCTTTGCTTATGCTGCTAACATGATCCAAGTCTTGAAAACTGCAATACGCTACTCTTTGAAAGAGCCTTTATTTCGTCCTCTTTCCTTCTTGCTCCTTTTCCAGACAGGTAGCAGTTTACTCTCAAATTCGACCACTGGCACCTTTGCCCCCTAAAAGCCATTTAAATGCCAGAGGGTGAGCAACATGATGTGGTTGGGATGGAGAAAGAGGGCTTCGTGCTTCAGCTAATGCCTAGAAAGTCTGTGGCTTACCACTGGGTCAGGCATGATGACCAGCGGAAGGATGATAAAGGATAGTAGGGAGGAGGGGTGATCAGATTAGATTTGGTGCTGCCACCAAAGTAGTCACTGCCTTCTTGAGGTACTGTATGCCCATGCTCACTGTTCACTCTTCTGAGCGTAAACACATGCAGTCTATTTAATAATGCTCAGGAAAATGGAAAGCCGGGGGCTGACGAGACGGCTTAGCAGTTGACAGTACTTGCTACTTTTGCAATGCACCCAGGTTCAGCTACCAAAATTTATACTGGGCAGCTCACAACTGCATGTAAGTCTAGATCTAGTGAGACTTGATGCACTTATGATCCCTATGGACAACTGCATTCATGTGGCTCACGTAGACGGATATGCTGCATGCAAATACGTGTATGCATGCATGCACTAAAGCTTTCTAAAAATGACCAAAGTTTGTGCTCCTCTGCAAGGGAAGAGGTTTAGCAATGGGACTTCTTTTAGTTGGATAACAAAATCCTTAAAGACAGATCACATTTCTACTGTGGTGTTGGAGAATCTAAAGGAAACACAAGAATCTATGGGGGAGTTCAGAAATTTCTAGAATCACAGACATGTTCTAATGCGCTCCGACTCTGTAAGCAGTTGAAATGGTACTAACCCGATGAAGAAATTGAATTTGAAAATTCAAATTGTATGCAAATTTAGCTAAGTTAAAAATTCACTTTAAATGGAGCTACCACAGTGTAAAAGGCAGCTTCAGAGGCAAGGCTAAACTTCTATCAAGAGTATTCACAAAGACATAATATCCCCCATCAACTAGTGTATGAACATGAACCGTGAGACTGTAAAACCACTGTAACTATTAACAAACCCACCATCTATGAGTTATAAATCTATCAGGTTTAATCTACACTGTCCATGCACAGATCCACACTCCCATGACCTCGAAGTGCAACACAAAGAACCAATTAAAAATGGAAGTCAATTCCTTCCCTGCTTTGTTCTCAAGGCGTCTTTCTCTGCTGTGTGGCACCTGCAAGCCACAAGAAAAACTAGAACGGAGTGTAAAAATAATAAACAATAATACACCAAAACCAGCTGGGTGTGTTCGAGGGAGAACAAAAACGTGGTGGATCAAAGAAGAGTGACCTTTAATTTCCAAGACAGTCAAGACAGGAGGCAGCAGTGTCAACAACAATCAGATCGAGTGGAAAGCTGCTAGAATTTTGAGATGTGTTTTGCCAGCACAGTAGAATACAGCTGCGGGACCCAATAATTCTGAAGCTTCGAGAGCTCTTAAACATTATCCACTTCAAACTGTTCTACGGATATATAAGCAATTTGAAACTCGGGAGGGAAAGGAAGTGAAGCACTACAGTGTCCCCGAGATAATAGCCACTCTTGGTCTTGGCTCCTTACTGGGGGCTCCTCCCCCTAACTGTCTCTGTGCCTCTGCTGAGCTCAGGCTGATCTCCCAGGAGATAAAAGAGTCCAGAGGCCACCCTACTCGCTGTAACCTTCAGTGAGCAGAAAAGAAAGCCTGTTGTAACCAAGAGAGCTTCATTCAACATGAAAGTGCCTGCAGTAACATTCTGACACAAAGACCACGTGATCACCAAACATCCCAAAGGAAAGATCGTTATTTTTTTTTTAATGATGATTTACAGTTTTGGAGGGTGCCACACCTTTTGTTAAAGAAGCGGCTTAAACACTATTTGAAAGCCACAGAGAGGTTCAAAGCAGACAATTGCAGGTGTCAAGGCAAATGAAGTCTCCTAAGAGGAAGTTCTTGATGACACAGTGCAGATAGGGAAAAGATTTTAAGATGAAAGACAGTGATTGTCTTGAGAATAACCAAGTATTGTCTTCTTAGAGCTAAAACTTAGATATCTGGCAAGCTCGGACCTCTCTCTCACAGGTGAAGACACCAAGACAGCAAATAAGGACTGCAACAGGCTGGGGTGCCTAGTCAGTGTGCCAGGATTGAGAAGCAAGGCTTTGTATCCTGTTCTGAGCTTTTCGCAAAGCAAATGTCTCCTCCGAATCAAGAAAGGGAAAGAAAAGGACAAATGTCTCTGTGTGCCCAGCTTTATAAACCCAATCCTTGACCTAGTCCTCCTCCCCTAACCCATCCCCTCCTGCTCTACCCTCCCCTCATCTCTCCTTCCCTTCATTTTGACAGAATCATAACATATATATAGGGCTCTTTTTAAACTCCTGATCGTCCTGCCTCAGATTCCAGAGTACTGGGAGCACAGGCATATGCCATCGCGCCTGCCTCTGCAGAAAGAGTTTACTTACTTGCTTGCTTGCTTACTTAGGCTTTACCCATTTGCTGCATAATAAACTTTGTGTGTGCCACCCGAGTTCTCCACCACTGAGCAACACTCTCAGACCAATGTCCACTCTTTTTATACGAATGCTATTTTGAAGTGACACCCCCCCACCATCTTTTGTGTAATTTTATGGAATGCTAATAGAAAGAATAAAATTATGAGCTTGTGAAAACAAACAAAAACAACGGAAACAAGTTCATTTTACTGCCTAGGGTTTACAAATTTTCCTGGTTCTCATTTGGTCTTATACGAATCCCTGACACCCCAGAACTACAAGGACAGAAAGATAACCAGCGCTGCACATATTTACTGTCACATACTTTGCAATGAATAGTGTGCTCTCATAAACCTGAGAGAAAGAGAAAGCACCAAACAGACACTGTGTTGTCACTTACATTCTGGTGCTGCTGGTCTTGTTGATGATGACAGATTTTCCAGTTTGATCCACGTTGTGGTCCAATCCGAAGTACGCTGCCACCCGGTGGACCAGCATCCTCTGATAGGATGACATCTGGGGGAACTTTTTATAGTGGTTACTGGAACAGAGTTACAGGAGAAGTAAAATCAGCATCTTCATTTCATGCCAGTGGTATATTTTACACAGATTTACACGGCACTATCTCCTTTTATCCAGAAACACTTGGCATCTTTCATTTCAACACCACCTGATGTCTTCTCTGGCAGACAAATCTCTACTCTCATAGATTTATTGATTAAGCTGCAGTAGGCATTGCTGTTTCTTAGCCGCACGTTCATTTTGTCTGTTGCAAAGTGTCCTGGGTTAGTTCATGGTACCTTATCAACAGAGGCAGACAGGGGACAGGCTCCATGACATAATAGAGATCGCAGATATCTATCTGGTCATGTGTCATTACCCAGTTTACACCAAACTCAGCACAATTATTTCCAGGCATAACCGACTGCAGCCAGCTGGAGGCCATTAAAAAAACTATAATAAAAATGAAAAGGATCGTTCTTGTTACAGCTCCTCCATGCGAATTAGTGAGGGCTAAACAGGCCCCATGTTTATGCCTATTTTGCCAGGAATTTAACAGGTAAGATCACATATGACCCAAGCACTGACCACTCCAAAATCCAGTGACTTCTCCATTGAACATACCAAGAACCATATGAACTGATATTTTATCTCTCTACAGCTCTCTGTGGAATGAGTCATTAACTCAGACACTGAACTAAGACATGTCATAGAATTAGCTAGCATTGCCATTGGACATACTTGCTGTCAGCAATGAAATCAATCATTTCCTGCTCCATTTTCAAGAGTATCATCCTGTCCCTGTAAAATAAATGTTCAAAGGAAAAGTTTCATGTACGTTCAGTTTCCAAAGAGCAAATACAGTTTATCAAACTCAACAGGGAAACAGAGGAGACCTAACTCTAACTCATCTTTGAACCATGTTGATTCCTTGGCTTGTATGTCATGACTTTGAACTCAGAAGTTTCATTTTCTTCTCACTCGTTAAGTATTTGGTGGTGTTACATGTCGTCATTTTAATGCTAATTATGACATATAAATTCTTGAATGATAAAAATGTAACCAATAAAGATTTGAAGTTGAAAGAAGCTGGAAAGAAGCCAAGCTGAGTACACACGGCTATGTGCCTGCACCCAGGAGTCATAGACTGATGTAAAATTGATCATTTCATTCTCTCCTTTTTGCTTCAATATGTCCCTGGGCTTAGCAAAGTAAAGTTGGTGCGCTAACTCATACAGTGAGCTACTATGTAACTGTTCGGGCTAGCCATCCACAAGGAGATACAAACTAACCATGGAGAAGAACAAGTTCAGGAGAGACATCAAGGAAGCCAGCTGGTTTTGTATTTGATTTCTTAGAAGTATTCTGACTAATCATTTTGTAATAGTCTATCTGAAACCCCCCCACACCACCCAAAGACTTGTTTCACAATTTAAATTTACCTGGAATTGTTCTTCAGCGTGTTAATTAGAAACTCATGTAAGTCTATGCCTGTAGAATCTGTATATTCTTGGCTGCAATCTGAAACAAACAGCAGGACTGAATTAAGTTGAGGGAAGGACGATGGGAATAGCTTGTGGGACAGGGTTTGAAAATGTTCTGGTTTCCTTCCAGCTCAGGTAAATTTCAAAGGAAGTTACGAGGGCGAAAATACTTGCAAGCAAGGATATCAGAAATAAGACCTGAGGGTTGAGACCTTGACTGTGGGAAGACCCTGGTGTCAGAGGAAGGGAAGTGTGCTGGCTGGTGGTGGTGGAGTGTGTTCTTTGTGGGGTACTGCCTCCACATGACAGGTACATCCCAACCCACAGAGACCTCAAGAGCTTGGGATCCCATGACAACCCTTTTTTTAAAAAAAATTAAAACAGAACAGTTTTTCAAAAATGAAGGTTCTATTATAAAACTATCTAAATATTAATCAGTATAAAACATGACAAGAGATAATGTTCTCAAGTCTTTCTGATCTCCTGGTCCTGGGTAAATTCAGGTTTATACAGCCATTTTAGAAATGTTAGGCTCTTTCCTCTTATACACCTCAGGCTTGAGGGTTTCATCCAGACAGTAGCTAACTGTTCCAAGCAGGAGTATGTTTATAGAGCATAAATATTAAGAGTGGCTACCATTCCTAGACTGCTCGGATTCCCAGAGTGGTCTCCAATGGTAATTCTCCATTCCAGTTTGGCTTCTTTCTACTTTGTGCAATTAGAGGTACATTCACAGTCTAAAAGTTCTGGACTGTAGACCTGTAGGTTTTAGGAGGAATGGCCCTTTTTCAAATAGAAATGTGATTTTTGTTTTCAAATGAAACAACATGCAGTGTTGACTGGAATCAGAGCCTTCAGTGGGTGCCAGGACTTCTACTTACCTCCACCCCCATGTGGCTTATTATGAGGAGGTGCTAAGGCCCTTACTGCCTGTCTTTTTAGATAAGGGTGAGAGCGAAAATAGAAAGCTGTGTATCACCATTGTTTGCCAATCCAAGTCGATTGTCAATGAACCTGAATCCAGGAACCGATTTCAATTCCCTCTTTCTCCCCAGCTTGTCACTAAGAACAGAAGATTCAAATGGGAATTCAAAGAAATAAGTGGTTCTAAAAATAACCTCTGTAGCTATACAAATAAGGGTGCAGGAACCAAAAGAGAGTCAAGGTCACTATTTTTTTTCTCTAACACATACAGGGCCACTTGGAAAATTAGGTGCAGAGTGCCCAGGGCTGTAAACACTGGTGTCAGTTTGCAATGTCTCCTGGCTATGCATGTGCCCACGTTAAGCAAGGTAAGGAAATGGTTTTTAGATTCACCTTTTGATAACATTCTGATCTTGGGTCTCTCAGAGAGTTTCTCTCTGTTCTTATCCTTTTCTTTTTCTCTCTCAGAGTCATCCTTCCTAGATTTATCCTCCTCTTGCAGGCTGGGGAAACTGGAAAGCTGTAAGTGAATTGATTCCTGTTGGGGAAAAAATATATAATAATTTAGGGCCAGAAGTAATCATCTCTGCCTGGCTTCCATTTCGCACAGAGGTTACTGGATATGGAAAAATGAGAGCTTGGTATGGATTCCTATTTCTTAAGTGATTATAAAAAAAAAAATTAAGCCTGTCAGGAAAAAAAGAATACTTGCCCTTTATGGTGAACTGAAATCCAGAAGTCAATGGGAGGTCAGAAGACACATCTAGTATTAAACTTTGCCTCATGAATATTAACTTTAATCAAGCTAAACTCGTGTAGATCACAACTCTTATTTTCCTCTACAGGTTTATTTTTAAATGTGTAGTGGGGGGAGGGGATCCTTTAATCTGCTCATAATGGAGATACTGTCATTCCTAAAAAAGTCTCCTCCAATTCTCTTCTAGAGCTCCTTATAAGGAGAAGCGTGCACATAGACAGTCAGGTTCCAGGAGTCAGAATTACAGTTAGATGGGAGAGAAAGAAAGCACCCAACAGCCAACGTACCGTAGAAATTCTACCATGAAATGAGGCCAAGATGGATACCCCACACATAGGAAACTGAACTCTGCAACTGCTGGAATCTGCTGGATCTAGGGTCATAGGGCACATTTGATTGCACATTTGCTTATGAATATCATTAAATTTTGTTACAAATCAGAGTCACAAAAAGGCATTGCCTTTTGGAAGATATGGTGAGTCCTGCTATGTTTTCTTAAGTTATCTACTTTGGGTAAATGTAGTCAGTTCTTCCCCAAACAGATTCTCCTGTGCTGCTTCTTGGTACAGAGAAGTGTTGAACTAGATCTGAATTGCTAATCATTTTTTCCCCTAGAAATTGATCTGCTTATATTGATGGACACACAGTAGCCAGTACTTTGATTGCACATTTGCTTCTTTGGAGCAGAATGCATCACATGATGTTTTGTTTGGATTTTCTAGTTTCTGCAAAGTGTATGTCAGTTGGAGTCATGATGGCTTAGGGAAGTTGCGGCTGTCTTTGTGTGTGTGGTATATGAGAGACCACTTAATGACACTCACTGCTTCATGGTGTTGGGCAGGGGATGGGTCATGTTTCCAATGAGGAGGGACCCCCATTAGAAGTGATAGCTGAAGGGAGATTGCAATGATGGTGAGAGAAAAAAAAATTGATCTCCAACTTCCATGAGACGGAAGAAGAGATTAAAAACATGCTGTCATTCATAAATTCTTAAGTAAGTTGGGTTTTCCGACTCCTGGGAGGTTATTTTGGGGGGTATATACAAGATATGCAAATCAGACTGAAATTCTACTGTGGTCATTCTTCATGTGATTAGGGACAGAGAACTGTTGCAGTCAGTGAGGGTTCAAGGAGGAGCTAGGGTTTGGAGTTTGCTTTTACATTCTCAGGAAATCCCTAGGATATTTCCAGCTGAGGTGGCGTCTGAGGCACAGTCAGGCCATCAGTAGACTCAGAGAAGTTGTGGGCACGTGGGTCATGAGAGAACGGTTCCATTTCTTCTTCAAAACTGTAAGAACCATCCAGCCCTCTCTAAGTTGGAATCTAAAAAAATCATCACATTGGCAATAAATCCTATATACAAAAACAGAAGCCAAAAACCATCCACTGTAGGCAAATGTACAAATCACTGCTGTATGTTGACAAATACTATACTCTGGTTAAAAAATATATATTTCTACACATAAATATACAACATGGTGTAGAAAGAATACACAAAAAGTGCTGTAGAATTGGTAAAAAACAATCTGTTATTTTTAAATATTTTTATTGATACGCTCAATATTAAAATACAAGTGTTAATAAATACATTGGTACAGGATAAGTTTATACCCAACAACAGTAAAAGAATGATTCAAGTTGCAGTAACACACTGGTCAGTAAATATTATAACATTAGAAAAAAAAAACACGCTTCCTTTGCTCAAAGACAGACTGAACCATCAGGTGCGGGTCTGAGATCAAGTAACACAGGGAACAAGAGAGCTTTTCCCACACAGGAAAATGAAGGCAATTTCCCAAATACTGTGAATATACAAACATGGGGGAAGCAATACATTCCATGTACTGTCTACTTCTCTGGGAGTCAGTCCACACATTTCCTAAATGTTCAGTGTTATCTAGTGAAGGCATTGAGTATAAATTCTAAGATTGGGTGACTCACTTGTTTATGTGTCTGTTGGTTTTCTGCCAACCCCCTAATCGCACCACTCTTTGGCTAGTCCGTAGAAAGTTTGAGGGGCCTAATTCTCTGCTCCAACTTGAATCCTGTTTTCTGGGTTCGGAACCAGTAGGAACAAAGCACCGTTTGCACCCACTGTGTGGAGGTACCACTAGACCTGCCTCTGAAATGGGTGCTATGATACAGATGACTCTTAAAGACTCCTGTGCCATGTCAAAGAGATAAAGAGCAAATGAAATCTACAGAGGCTGGCCTCCTCTGCCTGGCATTAGGAGTGAGGAACAACTGGGTCCTTACTTCTTCTCCCAGAGCCTGGCAATCTACAGGGTTTCACACAAGTCAGATGCCGGACATCACAAGCCATCCATCCGTTCACATTGATAGTACAAGGCATGAGATTTGCATCATTCCACCTTTTCCATCTCCATTAAAAATAGAAGCGCACATGAAATGCTGAAGGAAAGCCACACGTTTCTCAGAGCCCAAGTTTTAAAAAAAAGGGGACATGGGGGCTGTCTATGACACACAGTAATGGCTACTGATAGAGAGCTTGTCTGTGCCTCTCCACATGAATGGCATGTGAAGAAAATGAGACTAGTGAAGAAAACACTCTTAGGACAAGAATCTATAAGGAATTTTGTTGTTGTTCCTTTTAAAGAAAGTGCTCTCCATGTTCTCTGTGTTCGTAAAGAGAATTTAGAGGATTTCAAGTAAAGTGAAAAGAGGGAGGGGGGATGAAAGAGAAGCCAAAGAAATCCAAACAAAAATTAATGATTTTGTAATCAGTTTTCCTTCCCTTGGGCTCAGACAGATCATCTGCCTTTTGTCTTGGCTGCTTTTGACCTCTGAGAAAAATAAGCAAAATTTCAGCATCAAGACTACATTATCTGTAAGCAAATAAACATAGTAGTTAAAAAGAAAAAAAATAGTCACAAAGAGGATGTGAAGGGCCTTGGAATTTTAAGTTTTGGGGATCAAAGATGAGGGTGGAGATGTGTAGCAGCTGATTAGTATCAAATTCGCGACCAGTTCAGATGCTTTTCTGGACCATTTTTGCAGTAGTCAAAAAAAAAAAAAAAACAAAAAACAAAAAAACCAAAAAAACAAAAACAAACAAAAAAACCTTCCCAAAGCCCATTACGGCATCTCTCCACAGTTCAGGATGCTTAGAAACTACTTCTTACATCTCCTAGGAGCCAACGGTGGTGTTTTATTTATAGGCAAGTTCATCTAGGGAGCTGAGAGGTAAGCTGTCTCCATAAAGACAGGAAGCTTGGGGTGTATTTGGTTCAGCCTTATCAAGGGAGAGCCTTGGTGGACATCCAGCGCTACTGCGCTTACTGGATTTTATTTTATTTTTGCAAATTAGGTTTTAATCTAAATTCTTTTGAGTTCCTTTCCATTTGCAGTTCTCAGAGAGTCTGGAAAAAAAACAAATGCAATAATATCCTGTAATATACATTTAAACTAGTTGTGGGGTTATGGGGGCGTGGGGGTGTATGTGTGGGGGGGTTATTTGCATATTTGTGGGAGGTACATCTGGGAGTACAAGTGCCTGTGCATGTGGAGTCAGACGTCAGTCTCAGGTGTTTCTCCTCAGTTGCTATCTGGCATTTTTATTCATTCATTCATTTATTTATTTTTGAGACAGTCTCTCACAGGGACCTGGTGCTCACTGGTTAAACCTTGAGTCAACTAGTCCTTGAATCCCAGGAATCTATCTGTCTGTCTTTATTTCCCTGGTGCTGAGATTACAAGTATATGCACCATGTTCAGGTTTTGAGTGGGTTCTGGGCCTTAGACATAGGCCCAAGTGCATGTGTGGTAAGCAGTTAACTTGCTATGTCCCCAGCCCCAAACTTCCAAACTATGCAGAATGTCTCATACACAGGAGGAAGCAAGAAAATGTTCTTTCTTCAATCCCTGTTTTCTCCCACAAAACATCGTTTAATTTCAAATCAGTGGTTGGTCATGCACACAGAGGTGTCATCATGCAATCCCGTCTAATAGCAAGTTTCTACCTCATCATGCACACAGAGATGTAGTCATGCAATCCCTTCTAGTACCAGTTTTTATACCTGATCCTGGTGACTTTCTCCTCCAGATCTAGCTGAAGACTCTTCACAAACAGCAAGGCTTCTGGTCAGCTTCCCTTTGCCTGCTCCTGACTGGGGATTGAGATTAAGGGGGGGTGGGGGGGAAGCAGAAAACATTCTCAGACTGTCAAAAACCTCATGCAACAGTTCTTAATGATCTTGACTCATGCGTGAAGGGTGAAAGAATGTCATTTCTTGAAAATATCACAAGAAGCACTTGACAGGACAAATTTCTATTAAAACTAAACTAGGAAAAGATTTGACAAAGGAGATGTTCCAAGCACTGAGCAACACTGTCCATTTATTTTCAGGTGGAGATCGCTTGAAAGATTGAAATGTCTGCTCTAAATTTTAGTCACCAGCAGCAACAAGAGAATAATAACCTCCTGTGGGTGTGAATTGGGTAAAGCACCCGTGAAACTCCTGCTGTAAACAGGAACACGTTCAGATTCTGAGCAAGGAGTATCCACGTGAGAAGAGAAGATGAGCATGACCGCCAACTTGTAATGGGACAGCCAGGACCCATCCCAGCCTCTGAGATATGGGCACATCTTCAGCTCTGATGGAAATGCACCATTTATTATAACTTTGGTGCTAACTCCCCTAGGACCCTCAGGATCCTTACCTTGGATTTTCTCCTCTCTTGGTTCTGAGCTGCAAGTCGCCGCTGTATGGTAGAAGCAGAAACAGAAACAGAAACAAAACAAAAAAACCCAGTGAACCAGAAAGAGGAGAGAAAGACGGGAAGGGGGTGGGGAGAGAAAATCAAAGGAGAAGACATCATTATCATTCACAATGGAGATATCCTCGGTGGAAGCCAAGATATTGTGACCACTAGGAAGGACACCCTCCTGGCCTAAGTCCCAATCATTCGATGCTGTCATTTTCTGTCCTTTGTCCTCCCAGCAAACACAGGAGAGAAGAAACAACCTAGAAAGCTTCTGATTGCTATGTGGTCACTGGCTTTTGATAAGATTAGCTCATGGAAAAGGCTAATGCATTTGTGAATCGGTTCAATGAGAATCTACAGCATTTACAAGCTCAGCTAGCTTTCCCTGGACCAACATCTTTTTCTCCCTTTTGTAAATCACTGTAGAGTTAATCCGGCCTCTCCCCTGCTTCCCCTGCTGTTTCCAGGTCCCACCCCTCCCCCAATTTGTTTTAGTGTTCTGACTCTTCAGCTGGGGACTGTTGAGCTTCAATTTGCCTGAAAATAAGATTTGGACCTTAGCATGTCTATGATGAATGGACTACAGGGCTTTGACATGTATGAGCTGTGTCTCCGTCTTTCCATGAGATAAGGAATCTGTGTCAAGACTTCAAGAGCCTAAAGCCACATCTGTAAAGTCCTGACACACGCAGCTTGAGGTGGTCTAGCAAGAAGTACAAATGAAGGATTTTTATCATTCATTTCTAAAGGCATTTTATGGCATCATTAAAAAAGAAAAAAGAAAGAAAAAACACTAAACAATTGGGAGATGATTCCTAAAACTGATCTCCTAATCCCTTAAGGACCAAATTCCTAATGCAGCCTCATATACATCCTAGAGGTGGAAGGTGGAGGACAGATCCTTGTAGCTCACCTGCAGTTCCAGCTTCTCCTCCTCATCCAGACTTTCTGCCTTGAGGATGCCATTTTCTGGGGCAGACTCTGGCTCGGTCCGCCCTTCTTCCAGTATGGTTGGGGTCAGTTCTCCTTGCTCAGACATTCTCCCAGATCCGAATTAAAACGAGATTTTAGACCCTAAAAGGTTACAGTATCAGAAAACAATATCAGTGCAGGGAAGGATTTCCAATTATTCTTGAGATCTCTCATCCTGCCCCCCCCCCCCAATCCGTCTCCCGTGAATTCACATCCAGAGGTGCAGCCCGGCAACCCTACCGACAACTTGACACACTCCAGAGGACGGAGCAAGACAACATCGAGCAGCAAATGCACACACAGGAGGCAGGTGCGTCACCTCAGCCTTAGCCCATCCACGCACACATCAGCACATGTGCGTACACCTTCTGTCAAAATGAGTCAACCTCGTCTTAGACGAGACACATAGCTCCCACCCATGTTAGAACCCACATCCCCGCTACAGAGTGAGAGAAGAAAATGGTGACAGTTTCCCAGTGCTGCAACAGGTGACCCACAACTTCCGAGTCGAGAGGTCCTACCGATGGCTGGCGGCATCTCAGATATAATTCAGAAAATTATTTTTAAGTTGCAACCATGGAAACACCTCCCTAGCACCCAGCGATGATGGAATACTGTGCACTGTGTTCAGGGACAGAACTCAGAGGGAAAGGTTATGATTTGGTATAAACATGGGATCTATGTCTGGCCATGAGCCTTCCTGGGTCAGTGCATTCAGGCTTCCGACTAACAGCTAACAAAAGCAGCAGCAGCAGCCCCTCCAGAGCTTCCGGCCCAGTACCTGTGCTACATCCGTGCTGTGCGCTCAGGAGAGGCTGCCTTCCAGGCAGTACTAAGGACAGATGCTGCTGCCCCCTACCACTCCACACTCAAAGACACTGCTCTACAGACAGGAAGTGGCTTTTGAGACTTCAATTCCATTATTGTTCCTGACCAACCCTCACCCCCTTTAACCTCCTTAAAAAAAAAAATCTCTGGCACTTCTTTCCCTTTGATGTGCTCACTGGTCCTTTATCATTCACTTATTTAGTTCCTGTTCATGGATGAGAAAATGAAGGGAGGGAAGACAGAAGACGGAGGGAGGAAAAAGGAAAAGCTGAGAAGTAGAGAAGGAAGAAAGGAAAGGAGGCGAGAGAGGTGGGACTGGAACAGCTGCAGCTTAGAAGATTCTTTCTTTCACAAGCTTCCCCACCATTCGCTGTCCCATCCTGGTCATTACAGTGGCATCGGACAGAGTAGTAGTCCGTTGTCTCTGTGAGCATGGCAACACTGCCAGGTAATAGTTTAGGAACTTTATTCTCTGCTGGAAGTAGCAATCACTGGACACCATGGCCAACTTGATTTCAGATTTACTAAAAACCACCATGACAGGACAGTTGGCCTGGAACAAAAATCTTACAACTATACCAACCTATTAGCCAGAGGATTGTGGGATTGTAGAAGGAAAAGTTTTCCTGAAGGAGGAAGAGGTTTGAGTTGGTGAATTTGCTGCTTTTAAGTTTGGGAAGGTTTTAAGATTTGGTGCCTTTGGGCAAATGTCTTCTACCTGGGCTTTACCCAAACTGTGAGAATAAAACAAAAGTTTTATTTTCCCAGTTTGCTTTCCTTTAGCAGCGGGTAGGGTGAGGCGAGAAAGAACTTCTGTTGCCCTAATTTGATTTTCAGAGTGCTTCAGTTAAAACAAAACCAACCAACCAACAACAACAACAAAACTCAGTCAAACAAACAATATTTAAACAGAGTGAGCAAACTGAGCTCTAATACCCCAGACAGACAGGTCCTGACTCTGAGGCTTGGTCTCTGCAGATAGGTATGGTCAAGAAGAATGTCAGTGAAATACAGATGAGATGCAGCTCCCCCCCCAAAAGCTGTACCTTCAGCACAGAATTCCAGCTGCAGATCTGGACGAATGACTGGTGGCTTCTGTCGTTCTGCTCCGGGAGAATCCACGCAAATGATCAGAGGTAACTGCCGTCCCATGTCCCCATTAGCAGTCCAGGATGTCCATCTCCAGGCAGTTTCCTTACACAGCTTGACACATGGTCGACAACCTGAAAAAAGAAGAACAGTAAATCATCGTGGCAACAGTCGCGGCCATCCGGAGAAGCACGCAGTAAGTAAGACTGGGTTTCTAACACTAATGACCAGCTTCCAGCAAATCTCGATCCCAGCTTGCTCCAACTCCACCTGTCCCAAGCTGCCGGCTTCTTCTCCAATGAAGGCTACAGCCGGCTGTTCAAGTCAGAGCGGCACCCACGCAAGGAGCTAAAATTAACAACTGAATTATGCACCGAAGATTACTCACTTCAATTTTAACCTTTTTTAGTGAAATCTCGCACTTCGTATTAAAAACACACACACACACACAAGTTTGTGTGTTTGCTTCAATAAGAATCAAAGTCACCTACATGCCAAAGGTTTGCCTTTTATTTCTAAATCAAAGAAAGCCTTTGTCCAAATTGTAGGTGGATGCTATATGCTTTAAATCTACGACTATGAGTCTTTTGTGGGAGATACCTTAGTGCAATATATGTACAGGTTTGGATTTAATGAGACCTTGTCTATAAAGTTTGAAAGAGAGAGAAGACAGCCGAAAACTTCCACACTGGCACATCTGAAAGAGCACCTTTCACTTCACAGACAGTTTGCAAAGCATCCCTACTATCCCTGCTTCACAGTGAACAGTCTCTCCACATTCCTCCTTCTTTCCCCACAGGGACAACTCTGCCAGCTGAGCATTCCCTGTGACAGCTAAGAATCACTGTCACAGCAAGCAACAGATTGGCACACTCCAAGCCCCTTGCAAACAATCCACACTCTAATGTACAGTTTCTTTTCTCGAAACTCCTACAGAAGCAGTCGTACAGACAGCTTGGATGCAAACAGAGTCGGGATCCTGATAGCGTTTGCCAAAAGCAAACCCAAACTCTCAGCCTCCCGGGGGAGGTGGGGGGCACAGCCACTGACATCAGCAGACACACCTCTTGGGTCCTATTGCCCAGAAAAAAAAAAGCAAAAAACTAAATGTAACTACTGCTCCAAAGGCTGGAAACCCTTTCTCTTTGCCATTCCCTCCCTACTAGCCTAGATGGGCATGGCTGATTCCTCTCAGTTTTGGCAGTGTCTCTGTTAATAGCGTATTGGGTTACAAAGCCATTTGTTTTGCAGTGGAAAACAACTGTCGAAAATACAACCATGAGTCCTATCAATAATTTCTGATTTATTCATCTTTTATGCTGATGAACAACCTGGTTTTAAAATGTACACCTTTTTGTTAGAAACCTCCTAGCTATTGGGATAGGCAGACACACATCCCAGACAACACGGACCATGGGTTGACAGTCATTTTTATTTTTCTATTCTGGCTCCTTGTACCACAACTACCATGGTAGGTGGCCAATTTTAATTAAATAAAACAAAAAAAATTTAAGAAAGGATCAATGTAGCCTGAATGGCTGGAATAAGCTATCCGGTTAGATAAAGTTACCAAGTAGCTTTTTAGGCTGTTTTCTTTTTCCCAAGGTGAATAAAGTTGTTGTGAATTTTTACAAGCCTTTGCCTCATTTTCTTACACTCACAGTTGTGCAGGGGCATTTAATCCGGAAGGCAAGTGACAATGAAATTTCAAATTGAAGCCTCAAGATACATTGCCTGGCTTCAGTAAGAGGATGTAAGAATATATATACATACATATATATATATATATTCCCCAGAAGACAGAACAAACTCATATTCACGTAACTACCCAAGTGCTAACAGCCTGGATCTGTGTGTGTGCGTAATTGCCAGGACATGTTTTGAAATAGAACTGAACTCTAAAGTCAGCGAGGTATTATTCTTACACGGCTGAATCATGAAGTCATCATCTTTCCCAAGATAAAAGAGAATGTGGGCATATGGGAGTGAGCAGAGAGGAGCATATGGATCGCAAATATTTTTGTAACTGATTAAAATTGTTCTCTTTGCTGAGGAAGCAGTGCCAGGAACCAGCCCTACTCCAGCTTTCTGCCCGCGAAACGAACCTCGTTCCTACACTGCCGCTTCTGGGGATCAGGTCCAAGTTCTCTCGCTTTTTTATCGAGAACCAAATTATATTTAATGAGTATCTTTTTCTTGGCAAAATTTTGTTAATAAATAATTTGGTCATCCAATTTTAATTTATGTAATAAAAGGACAGAAAGGGAGAAACTTTTATTATATAATATATGTAGTCTGTAGAACACACAAAAGACAATTTGCTGGGCTTCTTTTACGGACATTATTATTATTTTATATTCAATAGCTTTTATGTGCATGTGTGTATATGGATGTGCATGTACTGCAGCTCCCGAGTGGCTATCAGAGGCAGCTTGGTGTTCTAAGCCTTCCTCCACGTGTGTGTGTGACCTGGGGACCAAACTCAGGTCCTCAGGATTGCCATGGGTACCTTTATCAGCCAAACCATCTCAGAGCCCCAGAAATATTACTTCGATCATGAATTTGGGAGGATGTCTTAGGAGAGAATATCAGGGTAATGAATCTACAGAAAACTGATACATTTGCTCTCAACTTTTTTTTTTTGGAGAAAACATTAAATAAAACGGTGACCATTTCGCATTCTCTTAATGCGGCTTTCTATGTCTTAACCTTGCTTTAGAATAAAAATGATAGTAATTAGGATTGTAAGGAGGAGACGAAGTGGAGAAGAGAGTAATGTAAGTCAAAGCTTAACTGCATTCTGCCTTTGGTTCCCACCAAGAACTTGCATGTGTCCTATGAATGTGTCTATGTGTTACATACCCTACTCATTGTGGAGTGGTGTAGCATTTGATTCCGGTTCCAGTAGGCCCTTCCTTTTTCTGTCTAAATGGGGGATTAAAGGTGGATTCTGTCTACAAGTTGAGATGCTCATTTCATTAGTCACTCCTTCACAATATGTGAGGAGTGAGCACACCGATGCTAAATTTGTGCAAATGTTTTATGACAAGACAACACAGTCAGATGACACTCAGCGGGGACAACTGAATGGTTTCTCCCTTTGGCAGAAGGTTCCCAAGCTGCAAATGAACATGACTTGCATTTTGAAGAGACAATAATGATTTGTTGGTTTCCTGTGTAAAGTAGAAATACAGACAAGCTAAAATACAATTCAGTCGCCAAAGACTCAATTGACTGGAGTTCCTAAAGAATTTTTAGCACCTCAAATAAGGTTAAAGAAGGCTAAATTTTGGAACAATTAAGCCCTTGATAAAACGGATGGTAACAATGGCAAGGCATAAGCTCTGCATACATTAGTAACTTCAACAAGTCTGGAATCTTCTTAAGGTTGAGCAAAAGGTGTGAAGTTGTTCCATAAATTTAGCTTCCCAAAGAAAGATTTAAGTTTTAATATATGTGTAAGAGGCACCAGACTAGGAACTTGACCCTTTAGATAAACTATTTTTTTTTTTTGGTGAGGCAAAACACACAAATATTTTAAGATAATTGTTTGCATGCAAATGAGAAAAACTGACAATAAAACGTTTGGAAAGTAAATTTAGGAGGCACGTCTACATCTAAGAAAATAAATGTCCACAAATTCTAGGAAACTGAAATATTCTATTCATGTCCTTTTTTCAAGACTCTATTTTATTTTTTATACAAACCTAGTTTTTAATTAAGTTGTTTTTTTTTTCATACAACGACATCATATGTATAGGTCTGTGTCCATGGGTGGCTGTGTGCACCTAACAGGTAAAGAAGTGGATGATAAAGCATTGGTGACTAAAATGTAGCCCCATAGGCCAGTGAATGTTTAAAAAGCAGGGGAGATCCTTTGTCAGGGAAAACATCCAGGAGAGAAAAGTCAAGTATTGAGAGTTTACCTTTCACACAAAACAAGCTTTTCCAAGCTTCCATTATGTCCAAAGTTGATCTATGAGACATGATATTCAGGTCAAATAATGCAACTCCCCTTGGAAATTTTATTTGTTCCTTTCTGAATATGATATGGGTAAACAAGAAGCAGGTTGCTATACATCCCAAAAGATCAAAGGCAGAATATGCAAGCTCAAGAGAGAAAGCTGGCATGTTGCCTTTCAAAGTTTCCTCAGGAATCTCCATGACAAACCTGTACAAAACAGTTCTGTGATGTAAACTGTTCTGACTGGAACTTGACTTCTAAATTACATCCGCCCAGCCCCATCACCTTAGCCATCTTATCATGGTAAGAAAGGCTTTGCGATTTCTCAGTGCCACGTGGATACAGATGGGAGAGATTGATCAGGGAAGGGGCATGTGAAAGTCACAGAATCTGCCAGCATCAGTGTGTGGGGGTGGGTTGTGTGCGCTATGCTGGCCAGTTTGCTGCTGCTGCTGCTGTTGTCAATTTGACATAAGCTAGAGTCATCCTGGAATGGGGGTTGTCAACTGGGAAATTGTCATCAGATGGGCCTGTAGGTAAGCAAGTCTGTGGGGACATTTTCTTGATTAATAACTGACCCAGCCCACTATAGGCAATGCCACCCAAGGCAGGTGGTCCTGAATTGCATAAGAAAGCAAATGGAGCAAGCCAATTTTACATGGAGAAAAGCCAGCAAGCAAAGTTCCACCATGTCTCTGCTTCTGCTCCTCCCTCCAGGTTCCTGCCTTGAGCGGCTACCCGAACTTTTCCTGAGGATAGACTCTGTACTGGCCAGTTCTGTGGGTCAACGTGACATAAGCTGGAGTCATCAGAGAGGAAAGAGCCTCAGCTGAAGTGCCTCCATGAGATCCATCTGTGGGGAATTTTCTCAATTAGTGATCAATGGAGGAGGGCCCAACCCATGGTGGGTGGTACCACACCTGGGCAGTTAGGCCTGACTTCTATTAAGGATGCAAGCCATGTGGTAAGGCAAGCCAGTAAGCAGCACCCCTCCATGGCCTCCGCAATCAGCTCCCACCTCCAGGTTCCTGCCCTGTTGAGCTCCTGTCCTGACTTTCTTTAGTGATGAACAGCACTGTGAATTTTGTAAGCTGACTAAACCCTTTCCTCCCCAACTTGCTTCTTGGTCATGGTGTTTTGTTGCCTAGTCTTTTATCACAACAATAGAGAGCAAGTTAGAGCGCACTCTTGCCCATCCTGGGGAACTGCCCATCACATGGAACAGGCACTACTTCTGATAAAAGACAGCTCTGCAATTCCCTTCTCCCCCAAATAGGGCGAACATTTCACTGTCAGGAACGGCAAGTGGGGCAAAACAACTCATTGGCTGGCTTCTTACATCTCCGACCCAGTGTTTTATATATATTTTTTTTGTTTTAATTTGAGTTAAATAGGGTTATTAGACCCAATTTACTGAAATTAACTGGACTCTGACAGGATCGGGCCTGAGTTCAGTTTGACTGACTGGCCATTGTCTAGTTCAAAAATTTATTCAAATGGCCTCAACTTTCATACTGGTTACTCCAATTTGTTCATTCGTTCCTTTGTTTATGTGTATGTGTTAAAGTAGAGACAATGGCATCTGTGTTGACATCAGAGAACAGCCTTAGAGAAGAATCAGCACTCTTCTTCAACCTTGTTGGTTCTGGGATTCAAACTGAGGTCACCAGAAGTGGCAGCAAGCACCTTTACAAACCGAGCCATCTCACCTCCATCACCCCATATTTCTAACATCATTCTATGAAGAGTATAAGCAGGGTGTATCCATAGATGCTTTGGTCCATTGATTTCCAAGCAAGTGTAAACTTTAAAAGATTACATAATTCAGAGAGCAACAAAGCCACTGCAAAGCACATCTAACAGACATCAACTCCAGAGGCTTAGACAGGACTCTCCACTACTCTGTAACAGAGCTGAGCTAACGTCAATCATTTTGCCTGGGATGTCAGCGATCTTGTCAATCACTGGTTCCTATACTGCTGGCTGCCGTAGCAATGTAAGCTGTATTTACTCAATCAAAACAATTCATTCACTGGACATGACGATCAGGTATGTTCACTGGGTCACTATGTTCTGCCTTGTAAACGAGGTACTCAACATCACAAGGACACTTGCAGCCCAACTCCTGATGATAGCAGTCTCTTCCATTATTTTGGTCCCAAGCTCTCAAGTATGGTTGGGTCAAAGATTCTGCTCTTTCTCTGACAGCCCTGGAAGCCATATAACCCAGGCATCAAAATACTCTAAAATCTGTATGTAAACCATCTGCCTTCTTTGCCTCTTCCACATCCAGAGCTCACACCATCTTCCATGTCTCTGTCTCTGTCTCTCTGTCTCTCTCTCTCTCTCTCTCTCTCTCTCTCTCTCTCTCTCTCTCTCTCTCTGTGTGTGTGTGTGTGTCTCTTTCTGTGCATGTCTGTGGTGTACTCATATGGTATATGTATTCCATGTATGCCCACATAGAATGAGTAGATGGACATGCCTTTGTATGTGTGGAAGCCAGAATAGAATGCCTGGAATCCCATTCTATCTTTCTCAACTCTTGTTCTTTTGAGACAGGGTCTCCCACTCAACTTGGAGCTAGGCTAGTAGCCAGCAAGCCTCAGCAGTATTCCACTCTCTGCCTCCCAAACCACTGGGATTACAGGGGTGAATCTGGACCACATACAGCTTTTTAAGTGGGTGCTGGGACTTTAAACTCAGGTCATCATGTTTACATAACAAGTACTCTTATGCAATAAGCCATCTCTTGAGCACTAACATGCAGGAAATCATATGTCTACCTGATATCCGGGTAAAATAAGCTTAGGGTTTTCAGGACGACATGCTCACTTTTTAAAAGTAAACATTAATCAGAATCCATATTGGCAGGCCAAATGTACCATCTAGAAATGATTACCAACCTAATCTTAAAGCAAAATGCTAGGATCTCAGGCTTCTGTGGCACCCTATTCTTCTATGTAAACATACAAGTTTCCTAAAAATATGTCTAATGCTATCACATAACCTTTCTAATATATATATATATATGCATATATATATATATATATATATATTAAACAGTTATGTCTTCAGGTTAGATCTGAATATATCTGAATATATCTTGGGTTTTGCTGTCTCAGTGTCATGGTACAGAGATCTACACTGATGGGTTTCTATCTGACCCTTTAATATAGTTCCTCACGTTGTCGTGACTCCAACCATAAAATTATTTTTGTTTCTACTTCATGACTGTAATTTTGCTACTGTCATGAATCATTATGTAAATATTTTTGGTTACAGAGGGTTGCCAAAGGGGTTGTGACCCCCTGGTTGAGAACCACTGTCCTATGCTAAGCATCAATCATCTTAGAATGGGAAGGAATGACGGTGACCGGAAGTGACAATCCTGCATAGTTCATAGATCTAAATTCAGATCCAGATATTATTTAAAATAAATCCCTTTAGATAGAGACTAAGACAAAAACTTTTTTCTATTTCTTATATTGGAGATGCTTTGTCTTGGAGCAAAGATTTATTATAAAAACCTATGCCTTTCATCCTGGCTTAAAGGGCTCAAAATATGAAATTCATCATCACAAAACGGAAAGACATTTTAAAAGGAATATTAATTTTAACAATCATCAGCATATTTGACATGAACTCTTTTCTCCTGCATTCCTACAAGAAGTACAAAAAGCACCTGTCACTTCAGAACAATGAAGCCTGGTCCATGTGATGTAGTTCTGGGTGACAGAGTGGGAGCTTAGCATTTGCAGCATTAGAAAGAAGAAATGAAGAGCGATTTCTACAACAGGAGAAAAGTCAAGAAAACCATAGTGAGTTGTTATTTGCTGGGATTTTGAAATGACCCCAGTCCTGATTAGAAGACATGGAACTCCATTAGCAGGAAGTCTTGTTTTCGCTACAGCAATACTTAGCATTCTGTCTCACAGATAAACAGTTCCTGTCTCAACATCCCATTTGCAGAATTAACAACAGCAAAGGCTTCTTTGCTACATATCATAGTCCCCAGGCCCAGTGCAAAGGTAATGAGGTTTCCCCAGAAACTGGGAAATGGTAGGGCATGCATCTTCCTGAAGTGAAGAGAAGCTGTGTGCATCGAGAGCAGTGGTCCCTGATGCTGTGACCCTTTAATACAGTTCTTCATGCTGTGGTGAACCCCTCCAACCATAATATTATTGCATTGCTACTTCACTTTATTTTTCTAGTTATGAATCTTAACATAGATATCTGATATGCAAGATATCTGCTATGTGAACCCCAAAGAGGTTATATTTGATATGAAGGATATCTGCTATGTGAACCCCAAAGGGGTCATGACTTACCAGTTGAGAACCACTCTCTAAAGGGTTTCTTTCTGTCTCTCTCTCTCTCTCTCTCTCTCTCTCTCTCTCTCTCTCTCATTGCAGAAGTTCGCATGGTAGAGAACTTCTAGAGCAGGAAGGGAAAGAGCAGAGCAGAGGTGACATCTGGTATGACAGAGGGGCCATTCCACCAAGAGCACCTGAAATTTCTGTATACACAAAGGGGCTTTCAATTCACATAGGCTGCTCTGGACTAAATTTTGTGTTAGCATCTTGAAAGTTAATAAAAAAATTTTATTTCTCATGTGTATGCATGCGTGTGTGTGTGTGTGTGTGTGTGTGTGTGTGTGTGTGCGTGCAGTACCCATGTGGACATCTTCGTTGAGTCCTCTCCACCTCATTCATTCAGGCAGTGTATCTCATTCAAAGGGAGAGCTCAGCGGTGTGATTAGCCAGACTAGCTAGATTAGGTGGCTTGCTCTATCTCAACCTCCTGAGGACCTGAATTGCAATGGGACCCGGCTATCCACCTGGCATTAACTTGGGCTCTCAGAATTGGAACTCTTGTCCTCATGTTTGCATGGCAAACACTTCAACCACAGAGCCATCTTCCCAGACAGAAAATTGTTTGCAAACAATTCAGTATCTGCACCAGCAGGACAACCACCTTTGATTAAGTGTTTACAACGTGATCGATTGAGACTGAGTTTCACAGTTGCTTAATTTATCCTCACATCAACCCCATTTATTTTTGTCAGCCTCCATGCAGAAAATAACCTGTGTTGCTTGCCTTATTTCCTTAGTGTTAATCCAAGTGACTTGATGACCCATTACCCCATGGGGCCCCCACATGATCATTCTAGCAAATTTCAGCGTCTGAACCAAGGCATCAAACCACTCTCATCCCACTGTTATGCAAGATGACAGTCACGGATTTGTACCTGCCTTGTCTACCTCTACACCAACTCTGATCCCAGAGATAGTGCCTGGCATGAATAAGTGTTTGTCCACTTAGTAAGTAAAGCAAGGATCCAAGTTTCCAGCAGCATAGTCAGTGATGGACCATGTTTGGGGGGCTTCCCACACCTGAAAGCGAAGACCTCTGCTCACTCTCAGATATCTGAGAAACAACTTAATGGATTTAACCAATAATTGCTGGAAAGTGCTCAGGGGCAAAGCCATGGCATGCTTCTGGATCTGTGGATGCATGATATGAAATACTCTGTAGTGTTAGACACTGCATTAAAAGAGAATTGAAATGCATTTCTTAAGAACCCACTATGTGGGGCATTCTATAGTCCTGGAATAGGATACCAGAAGAAGGAAGAGATGGTGCACACTTGAAGGGGTCACTGAACAAATAAGAAAGCAGCCTGCAGGTCTGAGGCAAGTAAGAGCAATGGGGGATGATAAACCCTTTTCTTCTCTCTGTGTAATTTTCCCCTTTTCTCTACATTACATAATACAATATTGCCTAAAATTCCACAATGATAACAGTATATTCATTGTCATTAAAATGTATAAGCCACTGTACTGGGATCAACCTATTTTCTAGAAGCAACTTAAGTATTCATAAATCATAGTAAAACACATTCAATAATCATTACTTCTCATTCTATAAGACACTTGGTAAGAAGGTGCAACTTGAAATTGAAAATTCATGGATGCTCTTGGCATTGACTGGCTTTGTTTATTTAACTTTGTTCTAATGGACAGCACCACTGTGTTAGAAATTTGCTCCCAACTTACTTAAACCTCTACAGACCTACTCAGATGGTTGCTGCAAGAGAGCTATAACGGAGCTAGCTCAGAATGACCATGGATATACTAAAGAAAAAAAAAGGTTCAGTTCAAGATGCTGAGTTCTGGCCAAAAAAAAAAAAATTAGGGGATGCTATGTATGACTCTTCTGCCTGCCCCAAGAGACAGCTGGTCAGGAGGGTCTTGTGCCTTCAGATGGCGACTGTCATGTCAATATTCTGGTGAACACAGGCACATATTGTGAATGCAGATACCAAGAGTGTCTCTAAGTTCTTTTTCCACATCATTAAAGATTTTGCTTGTGTTTGTTTTATGCTTTAAATATAAACATTCTAATAAAATATTCCAATGACCAATGTGGGCACTGGACTCTAACTAGGTTCCCTGGACAGGAGGACTTCTGCACAGCATTTTCTCCAACTGTTGTTTCACACTGACAGGACCACAGCTGATATATTTGCCTGAGAGGATAAACAGATATAGCCAGGTACAGAAAATATTTTCAAGAAATCTGCAGCACATTAGTAGGGAAGAATCAGGATTACCACCATGTGCCCAAGCTCTGATTAAAAAAAAAACGGTAATTTCCTTCTTCAGATGTAGCGCTGTGTGTATTAATTTGGCTTTGTTAGTACCTGGACACTGCAACAGTCCCTGGGGATGATAATAGAACCTTCAATACCCTGTTTAGAAGGTCTCACATGGGGGACTATTTGGTTTGTCATTCTCTAGTAGAAGTTGGTTTGCTTCTTGTCACTCAGTATCCGAGCTGTGATCATGTGGCTCAAGGCTGAGTGTGATGTCTTCATTCCCTCCATTCTCCAAGCCCGACTTTATGTAATTCTGTCTAAGCAAATGTTCTTGCCTTAAGGGTTGTTGGCATTCAAACCTGATGCAGTTGTATGTGAAACCATTCCCCACCAGCTCCTCTACCCTGACACGGTGCAGTCTGGGGAAACGGAAGTTTACTCTTGGCTATTCTCCACATCTAAACGAAATAATGCAATGTTAGTGACCTTAGGAAATGACAGATTATACAAGTTCTGGGAACTTTTCAAACCTGCTAGCATGACCTGTTACTAAAGACACAGAGAAAGCTGGCTTTCCTTCTGCTCTAGACAAAGGGACTGGTAGGAGTCAGGACAACACCGGAAAGCACAAGGTCAGCCTGGCCTTGGGCAATGAAAGACTGTACATGTCTTTAGCTTGTGTGGTGTTCTGCTTCACTGAAATTAGGGCTTTTAAAATGTTATTTTCAGTTTCCTAGAAGAAATATCCCTATAAGAGTAGAGACTGCTCCCCAAAGTCCCCAATTCTTACTGCCACACGCTGTAGGCTTCTGCCAAAATCACAGAGCCAAGCACAAGAAGTTGAGGATCTCGGTTCAGAACCTTGGCAACCACATAAAAGCAAGGCATGGCGGAACATGTTTATAACTCCAGCACTGGGTCAGGAGCATAGGGCACAGCACAGACATGCAGATTCTGGGGTCTTGCTAGCTAGGCAGCCTCTCCAAATCTATTAGTTCCAGGTCTGGTAAGAGACCCTGCCTCAAAGCTAAAAAGATGGAGAAGTGATTGAAGAAGATAACCAATGTTGACCTTTGGTCTCTACACCAACCTGAACTAGTGCAAACATCCAACGGCACATAAAACAATAACGCTGGTTTATTAAGTTAATGACACCACAAAACTAGAATTTCAAAGTATCCTTTTTTGCCTTCTGCCCACAGCTGGCCAGAACTGACTTCTATGTATATATTTTTAGTTTTAATCTGTATGACTGAATGAGCCTCCTGCAAGCATCTCCGATTTAGGGGGGGGATGACTGGTTAGCTGCTCTCCAAATTTGATCACCTTATGAAAAAAATTCTTTCTTTCTTTTATCAGAATTATGTTTATTTCTGTTATAGGTGAGTGATTTCAACCAGTTGTAACAGAACCCAGTCAGGGGTCTCATGGGTCTCAAGTTCAGCCCTTTTTTGGAAGATCTTGGTGCCAAGGTTATGGCTAAATGGTTCCAGGACTGTTGATGGAAGTGTTAAGATGTGTTCAGGGATTCTAGTTTTTGTTTTTTTGTTTTTTTTCTGATGCTGAGGTTGAATAGTTGAAGGCATGCAATCATGGTTTTACAGTGCACACTCTAAAGGCTTGCAAGGGATTGATACTTCAGTGCACAACCGTGGCATGAGTGAATTCAATAGTTGTGGGTTGTGTGTGTGTGTGTGTGTGTGTTTTCATAGACTTCAACAACAGAAGTAAACTGCTGATAAGCCTTGTGAAAATCAAGATTTCAGAAATATGTGTACCTGCCTCATTCTATCATATCTCCGATGTGCAACCTTGCTCCGATGTGCAAGCTTGCTCTTAAACCCAGCAAACAAGTTACAGAATTCCTGCAGCAAGACAAGGCTCCCTGGCTTCTCTAGTAGGAATTGAGCATCTGACATTCCACCACAGAACAGGCACATAAGATGGCTCCATTTTTAAAGTTCAAAAGTCCTCATAGCCAGGCTATAGCAATGGAAAGTTCCAGGGCTGGATTACATAGAGAGACACATTTCAGAGTTATCTGTCAATCTTGAATACGTGGCCCAGTTTTGGAACTATGGGCTTATTTGTTTAAAAAAAAAAAAACAAAAAACCTTGGCGATTTTACGTATAGATAGTATAGATAAACATGGAGAAGTCAGTGTACTCTGGTTTTCCAAAGTGGAGGCTTTTTTTGTGACTTATTGTATTCTGACTGAAAAGGGCAAAGTCTGAACATAGGGAAGGGCACGTGATGAGGGAGAAAAATGATAATGAGATGAAGGAGGCGATGAATCCAAGGAAGGCAGCAGGAAGGCGGCTGACAGACCAGTAGATCTCTGAGTTCCCAACCACCTCGGGGTATTTAGATTTTTTAAAAAATACTGTTAAATGTTGTTAGTCTTTTCTTAGTTTGAGCTGGGGTGAATATCAGGTGTCTTCCTCCTGACCTCCATACTTTACCTTTTGAAACAGGGTCTCTCACTGAACCCATAGCTCACCAGTTAGGCTGACTATCTCTCTAGTCAGGAAGCCTTAGAGATCTGTGGGTCTCCACCTCCCAGCACTGACATTACAGAAATGCAGTACCACACATGGCATTCTACAGGGATGCTGGCATCTGGAGTTAGGTACTTGGCCTTATACAGTAAGCACTTTACTGACAGAGCATATCCCCAGCCCCCAAATGTAATTTTTATGAAGATTAAAAATTATGACAAAAAAAGAAAGCCGGTGGGCCTTATCACTACCACCTAGTGGAAAGGACACTGTTCACAATTATAGATAAGAAGCGGCATAGGATTGCCATTTCCATAGAGCTATTAAAATATGGGATAGAGGAGCATGTGTCCAGCACTTTAGATAATTCACTTATTACTAATGAAGAGATCGACGTGGGAGAGAAACAAAGAACATAATATGATTCTCCATGACAACAAGGGAAGCAATCTGAATCTAAAAGTGCTGAAGAATTTTTAAGCTTCTTTACATAGATGGCTACATTTGGCCTCATAAGCCATTATTGGAATCCTAATTTAAAATATTTGGATCTGTATACAATTTGTGAGAAATCTGAATCCTGGCTCTTTGCAAACACACATGTGGCAGACCTCAGGCATTTGAAATCTTATGTCATCTAAAACTGCCCTTGGGGATGAGTATGTCCTGGCCTTGTCATGGGTCACTGAGCTCTGACTTTCCTCACTGTGGAACTTGGGAAGGCCTGCTGATATGAGCGTCAGCTCACACCAAGATCCCTCCGAACATCAGAGCCTCAGCAGCGCCAGAGGAAGGACTAGCCACTAGAGGAGTAGGCACCAAATTCAAGGTCACTTTGCAGGACTAAGGACAAATATATATATATATATATATATATATATTGAAAGAGGTTAGAAAACAATGCCTGATGTCCTGGTGCTAGCCTGGTGGTTACCAAGCCAAACTGATCTCACTGTCTCTGCCTTCCCTCTGCAATAGCTTTGGGATCACAGGCACACCGGCAGGCAGCCAGGCTGGGTTTGCTTATCAAATGGGTGCTAAAGGTTTGAACTCTGATCCTCATGCTTGCCCAGCAGTTGCTTTTACCCCTTGAGCCATCTGGCAAGCTTCTCAGACATTTTTGTCAAAATCATCACATAGCAATCGAGAGTAACTTTATTCTGCTCTTTTGTTACCATCTTCGTCTTAAAACAACTGATTTTTTTTTCATCTCTCTGGTAGATTTTGAAAGATAATGACACAGCTGGCCTTGTCTTGAAATAGCACCAGAGAAGAATTTAAGTAACCTGTTGAAACTGTGTTTCATTATCCTAGTCTGTGTAGCCTTTGGACATTTTAATATAGCCCCCCTTTTTATCCCCACACCTAGGATATAAATAAAGGATGTGGTGGATACAAAATTTATAAGCAAGTGATATGTTCAGTTTTCCTTGAACACAGAGTCTTAGATTCTTAGTTTCCTTTTCTCTCCTAAAAATATATCGCTCCATATTTAAGACACTGTCTCACTCAAAAGGACAAAAACAGAAAGAGACAGTTTCCAATGAAGAAAGGTAAGGACATTGCAGGGAAGGGCGTGGCCCATCCCTCGGGAGAGGAGTTTCTAGTTTCCTTTTCGTGGCTTCAGGCTTCTTTAAGAAAGGAGTATTGCAGATGATATTCAACTTGCCAGAGCTGGCTCAGGTTCAGGTACTGGTACATCAAAGCCAGAAGCCCATTAAAGCCCCTTTAATGTGACTTTTGTTTTTAAGCCAAGGTGTGCTCACCATTTTAAGAGGTGTATGCCATAGTTAACTCTCCAATTGTATCATTTGTGAGTTGTGTTAATGCTATTCTGAAATGTTACTAGAAATTAGACTGACAGGTGATATAAGCCTATTTCAGAAAGAACACACTTTCCTTTAATTGGATACAAGGCATTTCGCATGGTTCTCTCTCAGTCCAGTCCCCTGCCTCTTCACAGGGCACTGAAAGCAGAGAACAGACACCGATGGAGTCTGACTTCCAACAGTCACTGCGTTTGCTGTTGGTGTAGGATGAATTTCCAGGTGGCTTATGCTAACCCACATGGATTGATCAATTGGCTGATGGGCTGATTTCGAGACACAGAGTAGCTCAAGCTAATCTGTAATTTACTCTGTTGCCCGGCTGGTCTCAAACTCACAGCTATGCTGGAATTTCAGAATAAGCCACCACACCCAGCTAGAAATCATTGTTAATGCAAAGACTACCCTTAATTTTGTTGTCCTGAAACACGTAATAGAGTGCCTGACCTTCAGTAATGTCTTGATAAGGCGTTGAATGAATTAACAGATAAATGTATCTATGGGAATATGGAGTTTAACTGTAGAATGAAGTCATTGCTGTTCTATTTCCAAACCAATAGTTGTTACCCACAGTCATTATCACTACCAAAACTCCATCAGTAAATACAACTAGCTTTGTTTGGTGAAATTTGATGCTTTACATAGGAATAAAACTAAATACTAAGAAAACCAGGACTGGTCTGAGGGGATGGCTTAGTTGGTAAAATGCTTCATTTGCAAGGCCGGGAACCCATGTAAATAGTCCAGGTATGGTGGTGCACACTTGTAACCCCTGTATCTGTGCTTAGACAGACACATCAATGTGCACACAGACCAACCCCCAGAGACCCAAAAACCAGGAAAAGAAATCTAGCACGATGCAAAGGAGTGTCAATGAAGCTAAAAGTGAAGAAGTGTAAATGCACAGAATCAAATGTGCCAGAGAAGTTTTGTTAATAGAACATGATGTTTTAAATAATTGTTAAAGAAAAAAAAAACTAATGGAAAACACCTTATATGCAAACTCAGATCTTAATAAAATGCCAAAAGACTATTCATACTTATTAAGTAATCATTAAAATTAACATAACATAGATTTTTGTGTGTGGAATAAATATCAAAGTAAGAACAATGCGAGCACACTGAAGACTGAGCCCAGAATAACTGCTAACATGACTGGGCTAAGCCAAAGCCTTGACTATTTTTTAGCTTACTTCCATCTGTAAGACACAGATGAAAGAATTTCAGAGAAAACCAAGTTTCTAGGAGAGCCCATAGTGGCATGCTTGGAACAGAGACACATGTGACACCTGTAACCCTTTGGAGTCAAGGAGTTTGGTGGGAGTAGACTTCACAGACAGGACTAGAATTCAGCCTCCAGGAGGTTCTTCAAGTTGTATTGATTCCATAGACCTGGATTGGGTTGAGTGAACACCTCTCCTCTCCCTTGACTATAGCACTTCTGACTGGGACATGGGCCTGTAGACTTGTGGATAGTTACCCAGAAGATTCATCTCTTGTTTCTCCTATAAAAGACTGGAATCTCAAATGTCTAAGGTGATCCTTTCTCTCCAAATGAGATATCACAGAAATCAACTCTATGACATGATATCAAAAGCTGTATTAACTCTGGCTGAGTGGGGAAGCATGCGGATGTGGGCCTAAGTTTGCATTTTGAGTCCATAGAAGTTTATAGACATAAGTGAATAAATTTTTTTGCATGGACCATGCCATTGACTTTAGTTTTTTAATTTTAAAAGCCAGGGT
Organism: Tokudaia tokunoshimensis; assembly: GCA_036184795.1. NCBI lineage: Eukaryota > Metazoa > Chordata > Mammalia > Rodentia > Muridae > Tokudaia > Tokudaia tokunoshimensis. Next base: position 112,952,885 of record BTHU01000008.1, read on the forward strand.
TTTAGAGGCAGTGAGATGGCTTAGTAGGTAAAGGAGTTTGTAGCTAAGTCTTAAGATCTACAGGAGAGGACTAAAGTCTGCAAGTCATCTGACCTCCATATGCACCACGACACACAGTGCACAGGTGTGTGCACATACACATACACACACACGCAAGTATGTATACACATATATGTATATATTATACATTATTGCTTAATATGTATACTATATATACATTAATATATAGTATATAATATATAATTAACATATTAATGTATAATATATTATATGTAACATATTATATATGTGTATGCATATATACATATATGTGTATATATATTAATATATATATTAATGTAAGTCTTCATAATTTGGCCTGACAGGGTTACTTTATCTTTATTGAAGTGAACACAGACCCTAACAGAGACAAAAGACAGAACAGGTTCTCCAGTCCTTCATGCATAGTTTCTTAAGACAGTAAAGCCCTCTCTCATTAACAATGTGTGGAATGCACCCACTGGAACGCTGGAATGCTGGTCCCTGTTCCTGTCCCTATCACAAAGATAAAACCCACCAGGTGCAGGGCAGAGGCATGCCGTCTCTAAGGACAAACTTGCCGACTGATCGGTTGTATCTTACGTGAGGAAAATTCCAACCTCGTGACTTAGACACAACCTGAGGACAGGAGCACAAAAGGCTTATTTGCATGTATGCAAATGAGGCAGAGTGTTGTGCGGTCTGTGAACACTGGGGGTAAGAGCATGAGACTTTAAAAAGGAAAGGTGTTGAGGACATGTGGAGGGTTGGGTAACGGGGCGCACGTGACACAGAGTAGAATGGAGACTAGGGAAGAGCTGAGACTTACAAAGGAGGTGGAGAGAGCATTAACGAAAGTGTGTTTTGTTTGAAAAATGCCATAATGCAACATAATGCAACTGCAGTTAAACGATTTAAAACATTAAGATATGCAAAGTGGCTGATTCCCTCTTGGGAACTGCGCAAGCCAGCCTCTTTCAGACTTTATCAGCCCAAAGACCTCTCCTCTTTTCCCATCATGCTTTGCTTGGAGCGGTGGTTCTCATCCCGTGGGTCGCGACCCCTCGGAAGGCCCAGGTATCCTTTCACAGGTGTAGCCGATGACCATCGTAAAACACAGATATTTATATTATAACTCCCAACAGTGGCATAGTTACGGTTATAAAGTAGCTAGGAAAAAAATTTTATGGTTGGGGGGGGGTCACCACAGCATGAAGAACTGAAGATGTCGCAGCATTAGGAAGGTTGAAAAATCATTGCTTTTCTAGAGAAAAAAAAACTCTCATTTACACATTTGCCTAAGAGCTTCTTCTATATCAGATTTATTCCTATTATTATTGGGATAGAAGTTCCCTTGAGTCCTGTATCAATGTCTACATAAAAAAAAAAAAAACAACAAAAAACAAAACAAGTTTGGGGTTACATAAACCCTGGCAGCAGAAGCTGGGAGACCACAATACCTTTGCTCCTGAAATACCTGCTGAATCCCATATCGACCAAGGTACGGAGCAAACTCTGTCTCAGAAACCGATGGTATTGGCCATAGAGATGAGCTCAGTGGCCAAAGTCTGGCAGCTTGTATTTGATTTTTCAGAACTCACTTAAAGGTGAAAGAAAACAAGGGTCTCCAGAAAGTTCTGCTCCAGGCTCTTCTCACCTGCCTTGGCATGCCCCTGGCGCAGCTTTTCTGGAGGCTGCTTTTGTGTGTACAGGGACGGACAGACAGAAGCTAAGCTCTGTTGTGTGTTAAACCCATGCATCCTGGGGGTAGGAGGGAAGGCTCAGCCTTCTTCTTACAAAGCACTCCTTTAAGACTGGCCTCTCTGTTTCTCACTGTTGGAAACTTCTCAAGGAATTTGAATTTTGTGATTTTTCGCTTCAGTTATGCTACACACACACACACACACACACACACACACACACACACACACACACTCGAGGGTGGAGAGCACAGCAGCTGGGTTAAGTCACTTAAGTCGGGAATATTCAAGCAACACTCCTCTGCTGCCCCTCCCCAAATGCCAGTTCAGGCCACACAGAGGCCTGGAGATGCTTCAGCTCAAAGAACACGGTAGCAGCTGCAGGGAGCTGGCTGCTGCCTCAGCTGTACTCCTGGCCTCCTGCCTCCTCCAGGCGCTCACTGGGGCGCATGACCAAGGAAGCAGCTGGCTACCACCTTAAAGAGGAAATGCTGTAGCCTCGCCCCCCACCCCAGCCACCTGCTCCAGAACCAACCAACCAGCAGCGGCCCTGTTTCCTTTTCATAGGCACAGCAGCTGCCGGTTCACACTGAGGCATGCCTGGGCCCTTCTCAGTGAGGACAGAGCTGGGCATGGGAGGTCATCTTCAACACTTCCGGCAAACATCTGTGGATTTGAATAGTGGGGAGCCAGAACTGTGTGCCCAAGTGGCGGGGCTCATGTCAGATTCCAAACATATTTCAATAGTCCCTGTAGACTTTCTGAAACCTACTCTTTTCCCAAGCAGAGATTTTCATTTCGGTTTTATGCTGAGACGAAAATCTGCCAGAAACATAAGGGAGCTGTTCAAGTCACTTTTAGACTCGTTGATTTCCAAAAGGAAATCTACTAGATGACATCCTTCTCTTCCTCTTCCTCCTTGTCCTCCTCCTCCTCCACCTCCTTCTTCTTCTTTTCCTCTCTCTCTCTCTCTCTCTCTCTCTCTCTCTCTCTCTCTCTCTCTCTCTCTCTCTCTCTCACACACACACACACACACCAAGGGAAAAATAGCTCAGTTGGTGAAATGTGTGCCTTGCACTGGTGGGGACCTAAATTCATCCCTAACATCCATCTTAAAAAGGTAGGCATGGCAACAGGTGTTTGTAATGTCACTGCTGCTTAGGTAAAGACTTGAAGATGTTTCATACTCGCTAACCGGTCTCATCTAGTCAGGGAATTCTTGGTCAGTGAGAATCACTGTTTAAAAAAAGGCTAACAGTTTCCTAGGAAGGACACGCAAGGTTGTCTCTGGCCTTCATTCACACACCACATGTATGTACATATGCTACTGCATGCGCAGACAACACATACAGACAATAAAACAAGCACATTGGATGTTTTGTGCCTTTGTGTAGCCTAGGACTCAGAGCATGATGTCTTGAAGCCACAGGATTCTGAGGCAGCCTTGGGTGTCAGCGTCAGACCCAGGCCCTCAGGCTTCTGTAGAATCTGAATCTTGGAAACAAAAGTGGACAGCTCGCCCTGCCCAAGGGCTGCACACTGGACTTCCCACTTCTCAGAAACATGACTCCAACGCTTTTAATCTTACTCAGCTCAACTTGACCAATAGACAGGCCTGATTTCAGGCACTGGCAACCCTCTCCTGCTCTGAAACCACACCCTCCTCCTAGTCTTTTACCCAGCAACACAAGTGGTTATGCTTGGTGCTGTTAAGGATAAGTCTAGTATGGAGAAAGACAAAAATACTGACACTCCTCTGTGCATACGGAGGCTCAGAACACAGGATCCTGTTTTGTGAGTGTGTTGACATATTCCGTAATGAAAAGGATGATATCTAAAATTTCATCTTTGGAATTAAATTATAGACAGACAAACAGACTGACGGATGGATGGACTCACACACAAGGACTCATACACACACACACACACCCCGGCCTGCTCACTTGCAGGCCAGGTGGAAACGCTGATCCGAAGGTGAGTCAGTATTACCCAGGGGGAGTGTGAGACACTTCGGAGCCTCGGGAGTCACATGGCTGTTCTCCATGATGCAAAGGCAGTGCTCTTTAACACCGGGTTGAGTGAGACACACTTGCGCTCAGCCCTCACAGAACAGTACCTGGTGTGCTTCTGATCCTTCTGATGGAGTTCAGGTCATAGACACACATCTCCCTTGTAGGACAAGTGGCCCTAGATGTGTGCTCATGTATTTGTGTGTGTGTGTGAGTGTGTGTGTGAGTGAGTGAGAGAGAGAGAGAGAGAATCTGTGAATATGTCTGTGACTGCATGTTTGCACACGTGCATGTGCATGCGTATGTGGAGGTCAGAGGTCAACCTTGAGTTCACTCTTCAGGTTCTGTTCCATTTGTTTTTTGGGACAAGGTCTCTGATTGGCCTGGAGTTTGCTAATCAAGCTAAGCTGGGTGGCCAGTGAATCCGGGTGATCTGTCTCTCTCCACCATGCCTCCCTCTCGGTTCTGGGGTGTCAGGATGGAATGCTCAGCCTCAGGCTTGCACAGCAGGCATTTCGCTGAACCCCCTGCAGAGCCTCTTGAAAGCCTCCTCAAATGCTGAGTCAGCTCAACTCAAGCCACCTCTACCTTTGTTGCCAGCTTGATGGATTTAGTATCCATTAGGATGCACACCACCGAGTGTGTCTGTGAGGGTGCTTCGGGAAACCTTGACCTGAGTGGGGAAGACCCCTCCTGAAGGTTAGTGGTTCTATCCCACGGGATGGAGTCCTGCCCTGAATAAAACACAGAATAGGATTCCGAGCATCCCTCTGTCTGCCTGCATTCCTGACTAAGGGTGCAGCGACACCACCAGCTGCGTCTGCTTCCTCCACTGTGCTACCCCTGACAAGATGGACCACACCCTCTAACAGCGACCCAACCGCACTGAATCCTAATGTCCTTAAGTCGCTTTCCTCAGACATTTTGTCATAGCGATGAGAAAAATAGCGAATCTAGTAGGGTCTAGCAGAGACTGGGAATCTACAGTCCAGAGGCCATTTTAGCTCTCTATCATCCTGTGGGCCTGGGGGAGGCCATTTTCTTTGTATTAACTATCTACAGCTTGCCTTTTGTCTCTTCCCAAGCTTCTCTCCCCTCAGCCCCTCAATGGTGTTTGTCTCCAGAATGCTCCCTACTAAATAACTGCACACTGAACTCCGCCTCAGAACTTGCTCCAGAGAACCTGCCTAGGCTCGCTCCTCAACACACCCTTCCTAAGACTGGTCAGTAATTGTAAAGCCCAGGAGTTGTTCCATATCTCTAAGGGTCCCAATGCGTGCGAAGTCATTCTGATTTTTGTTTTGTCTTCATGTTAACATTCAGAGGGTGTTTAATTTACTAACTGCAAATTGAAACCCCACTCCTTTTAGGTATCTCAAAAATCACACCTCCAGTTCCAAACCACAAGCAACTATTATTCTGCATGATACTATGTAATGGGAAGGTGTAAGGATGACATATGAGTTAGTGCCTGTGGGGCTCTGTGTGTCACTTAATTTTATCAGTGACCAGAAGATCCAGTACAAATAGCCCAACACAGCCAGAAGAAAGGTCTATTTCAGCTCACAGTGTTGGTGAGCCCAGTTCTTCACAGCAGAGAGTGTGGCAGCCTTACTCAGTTCTCTACATGGCTGCCCAGGAAGCAGCAGAGAGAAGGGAGTGGCGGAAGTCAGCTAGTTTTCTCATTTGTTACTGGTTTTATTCTGAGCCTCGCAGTTCATGGGATGGTATCACCTACATTCAGGACAGCCTTTGTTCTTCTGTTAACCCTTTCTAATAAATGTTCTTACAGGTACACCCAAAAAAGACATCTCGATCCCCCAGGTAATTCTTAATCAAGCTAGCATTTAAGATGAACCATCAATACTCCAAGTCAGTGGTTCTCAACCTTCATAAGGCTCTGACCTTTTGATACAGTTCCTGCTTATTGCAGTGCAGTGACTCCCAACCATAAAATTACTTTCATTTTGTTACTGTTATGCATCATGATGTAAATATTTCGGAGACAGATGTTTGCCAAAGGGGCCTCGATCTACACATTGAGAACTGCTGCTCTAAATGCTCATTGGCTTACAGAATCATCTCGCTTATTCTCTCTCAACTTTTAACTTTCTATTCTATACTAGTCTACCCAAACACCTTTCCCAACTGATAATTTCAAAAGTACTAAAACTGTGATCCCCCCCCTTTGTCCTGAGAGATGTGTTATCATCAGCAGGAAGAAGCAGGGTATCAAAATGTAAAGTTGAATATTGTTGTTTTTTAAAAATTTGTAATCGATCATCAGAGATTAATGTATTCCAAAGTTCCACTATTCCATAAAAAAAATATGCACAAAACCACCCCAGAATTCCCCAAGAGAAATGGACTGGATAGTTCCAATAGCATCCCCTATGTCACGATCCTGAGTGCTGAGGGGAACACCACTGCCCTGTTACCAAGGACCTGGATTCTCTTTCTCTTCCTACTCTTTGTGTTTCCACATCCACTACTGCCCTTCTCTTTTTGGCTACCCCTAGGAGCGCTGAGATTATAGTACCACAGGTCCTTTTGCTCATCTGCACATCTCAGTGAAGATCGTCCTGAACATGGTAAAGGACTCACAGGAGACTGTCAAAATGGAGGCAGTACCTGATGTTCTACAAGGCTGAGAAGGCTTGTGTTTGTATTTCAGTTGAATTGAGGAGAGCCTGGCTTTAACTGACTAGGCAGTCCATGTATACATCAGTACATATGTACATAGACCCCAATAATGAGTGGAACAATGAAAAGGGATTATGAAATCAGCTCCTAGTTGAGTGTTCTCCATTGTAAGAAGCACAGTTGCTTTAAGAAATGTGCACTGGGGAGCAGGGGAGATGGCTTAGTGGCTACCAGCACTGGGTTTATCTTAGCACCCATAAGGCAGCTCATGACACTTTAACTCCAGTTCCAAGAATCTAATGTCCTCTACTGGCCTCTCCATGTATCAGGCACACACATGGAGCATCTATACATGTATGCAAAATACACACATAAAATAAAAATGAGGTTTTTTTTTTAAAAAATTGCAATCAGCTTCAAATAATTACACAAATCTGCTAAATATTTTGGTTTTTTTCAATAAGTAGTGTAGAAAATAATTCTAAATAAATCCTTATCATTAGTTCTTAACATTCAAAGAAAACAAACTCAGCCTTGATTTAAACAAACAAGCAAACAAACACAGGATCCCTCTTGCATCCAATATTATGAATAGTAACTCTTATTCAGTATCCTTAGTCAGGGGTTAGACATTCTCTTTTGGAATCCCACCAGGAATTAGAATCTGAGAGTGCTGTGACTTGTTATCACACACTGAAGTGTCTGTGGCTGCCAGCCTTCTGCCTCTAACACCTGAGTCTAAGCATGCATCTCCTGCCCTAGGCCTTTACTTAGAGAAGGTGCAGTCATCCTGAGGTGAGAGTATAGGCTGCATTCAATATCCCAGATGGTTTAAAAGAGATAAAGGTCAAATCTGGGGCACAAACTTAGGGTCTGTGGGAGAGAAGCAGTCAGAGCTCAGGAGGCTGGCTTCCCGAGAGAGACTACGCCACCAGCAAGGTGAAGCCAAGAGGAGGAAGTCCTCTGGTGACCTGCCACCTGTTACACATGTCACCATGCTCCTTTGGCAGAGGTGTGAATCGACTAGTCTCCTGTGACCCCTGGAGAAAATGAGAACTGCTGTTTCAGTCCAAAGCTTTCACAGAACCTTTGGGATTCACTTGGGAGCGATGCCTCATGGTCTCCTTTGAAAATATCTCTGAAAAGGCTGTGTTTAGGGAGAAAGGTCCAGACCCTGAGTTCAGGAGGCCTGTCCTGGCAGGACTCTGCTCTGTCCCTGGCAACGAGTCTCATGTTTGCCTGTGCCAGCAGATGGAGCAAGGCACACCTGTCATGAAGCAATCTTGTTTTATTATCTGAAGTGAGTGAGTGAGTCTATACACAGGCATCTCTGTGACCCTAAGGGTGTCCTGACTGAGCTGCCCCTGGAGGGTACAGGGCTATGCGGGAAGACACTGAGCCCCTGCACCAGGTAGATCTGTATTCCATCCATCTCCAGGCTCCTGTTTTTCCCATCTCTTAACAATTCTTTCTCTCTCTGACAGACAACCTGATCTGAACCTGTGCTAACCCACAGAGTGAGTCAGGAGATACCTCTCTAACAATCACACTAATGCTCCTACCAGGCTACACATCTCCACTTCACCTCAGGGAACACAGGGGTTCCTAAATCATGCAGATCATAGGCTTCCCCAAGTCAGTCATCATGCTTTCTGACCTCTGAGTGCCAGAGTGAAAAGATCACAGGCTCTCCTAGGAAATTTAATGTTTCTAAGAATTAAGATTTTGCATTTGTTTGCATACTGGGTGTTTGTATTTACATTTTTTACTATCATAGTCTAAGATGAATTTTAAAGAAAAATTGATCTGAGCTTGTGAGCTGCGACTGGTGAATGGAGAACTTGAAACAGGAAATATCTGTCAGGTATATGTGGACTAACTCACACAAGAAATCCTTTGCTGGCATGAGTGGACATCAGTCAGCTACTGGCTTATACCCAAGTGTCTCCCAAATAAGTTAGAAGTCTCATCAATAAATACTTGCTGTGACTGTGAATGATGCTCATCTCCAAAGACCGATAAGTACTCAGTGAGAAAATATTAATCAATTCTCACTTTTGACCCAGATGAGCTCTGCTGTGTAAACTCTGAGAGAGGACCATGAGTAAGTCCCTGTATAGGTCATTGCGCTTCAGTTTGCTGTGGTCCATTAACAAGTCATGAAGATTGATCACTACCTAATTACTTTTTAATTTAACCCCATCTTTTCTTTCTCTATCACTTTTTTTAAAAGAGGGATTTACATACCCCACAATGGCCTTAAATCTGAGGCTAAGGTTGATCTTAAATTTCTGACCCTCCTACCTCTACCTCCCAAGGCTTGGGATTGCCACGCCATGTTTACAGGGTGCTGGGGATAGATCCAAGTGCTTCCTACATGTCCTCTACCTAGTGCACTGCATCCCTAGTGGAATATTTTTAAATGAAATAAATAGATAGAAACCTCAGTTTCTATCTTGAGCCTGAGTTCAGAATGAGTTAGAGTATGTTACCTGTGCTAAGACTATGACCCATAAGGATTTGATTCACGTGTGTGTGTGTGTGTGTGTGTACATGCATGCTGGAACTCCAAATGAAATAAGGTATTTCTTGACATGGATGTGTCCAGTAAGAGTTCATGCTGCAGATCTCAGGCATTTCCCTTTCTGTTTGAGATGTAAGAGAAGGGACGGAAGATACATAGGCACATTGTGTGTTGATTTCCAGAGTCATCAAGAGAAAAATGAAAGCTATGCTGGAGATCCCGCCATGAAATTCAAACACTATTGTGAGATTCAAAGGCCTTATCATTAAAATATGAGGACTGATTCGGCTGATGAAGACAGAGCATCTTAGTTAAAACAAACAGATGATTATCTTGGGCAGCATCATAAACAAGACCCTAATTCACGGAGCTGCTAATTGCTCTTCCCAGCTGCAGAAGATTGGCTGGGTACTTTCTCGGCACGTACACTGTGACCAACATCTGCAGAGTCCCGAAAGTCAGCACAGAGCATACCAGCCACACACCTAGAGCCAAGACCAACGACCTTGTCTTAGAGGCAGCCACCTTAAAGCATGTCCTCCGTTATAGATAGATGTGCATTTACCTCTATGGAAATCCTGGAATTAAATAGGCCACTTCAACTCTTCACCAGACTCAGTGATCTAAGGAAAAGAAACTTGGGTTCATTTTTCCTACTCGAGAAGAAATGATGAGGCAGATCTGTGGTAAAGGGAACCACAAAGCTGGTGTTTAGAGAGTGATAACCACAACCCCCATAGCTATTCTATTTGATTCACCTCCAACACAGAAGCATTTACACGTCCCATAAAAATAACAGCTATTGTGGCTTCATTTATATTTCATGGGCCAAGTGCCCAAAGGATCATTTTATATATAATGTTTTCGTGCTTGGTACAACTTACTTATACATAATAAAGAAGGGAAAATGGAAAAAGAGGAGGAAAAGAATAAAGTAAAAATAACAACAACAAAAAGGGAGGTTGCTGAACAGATGATGCAGTGGGTAAAGGTGCTTGCTGCCAAGCCTGATGACCTGAGTTCTATCCCCAGGACCCCCATGGGGGAAGGATAGAACTGACTCCTGGAAGGTGTCTTTTGACCTCCACAAGTGCATCATGGCACAACTAAATTAATTGGTAAATGAATGAATGGATGAATATAATTGATGGCAAAGAAGGGGGTAGGAAGGAAAGAATTATGTAGGGGGAGGATGGGGAAAGGAGAGGGAAATAAGAGAGGGAGGTGAGAGGAAGATGGAGGTAAAGAAGGGAGAGGAAGGGAAGGAATTGTTGAGATTTAAAAGGATGAGTCCTTGTCCAAGGTCAAGTGAAACTGGCTCTGTCTACTGCTTTCCACCACCACCCCCTTCCATGTACACACGTGGGTTGTATTTACTCAAAATGAATGCAATGGCCACACACAGAGCCACTGTCACTTACTGCAGAAAGGTACCAAGCCACATCAAAACGCATCTAATCTTATTAACCAGTGTCATTTCTACAACCTATAGCCAGAAACATGCAATTGCTTTCCATTCATGGCGCTGTCTCTCACACAACCCCTTAAAACACACATCTGTGTCCCCTGGAGCTGGGCTAACAATAAGAAACCTTTCAGTCACAAATACTTGCTACTACCAAATGCCCGTGTAGCCTCTGACTCCAAATGCAACTGTACTTAGGGGAGGCTTTTCTAAGGTTGACTGGTGTCTTACCTTGACCATTGAGCTTGGAAACTTTAAAGAGTTTGACTCTAAGGTGGAGCTGACCTCAGTCCGTAGCCATCTCTGAGGACTGAGTTGGCCAAAGGTATCTCTGAGGAGCAGGCTTCTCTGTAGGGGCCTCACTGGAGCATTATAGACATCACTGGTTTGCTTTGAGCCTAGAGAAAAGTCTCTAACATCTGACTAGCAGCCTCATTTTGACCCAGCTGCTCCACCAGACATGTCAGAGAAAGAGAAATAGCTGGGCCTTCTTGTCCCATACCTTCAGGTCCTGCCTGATCACTAGATGTGAACAGGAGAAGCAGCCTTACCAGGTCACCAGCAGGCCCCTCGCCCAGCTTCCTCTAGAATGCACTTTACTCCGTCATGAAGCATCTGCTGTGAGAGACAGAGAGTGCCCTGCTGGCTATACAAGACGAGAGCATCCCAGGACATCTACTTGAGAGCTCCTCCCTTCCCTTCCTGTGTTACCAGGTGTTTCCTTCTGCCACAGCTGTAGCTATGGCCACATAGGTGGGTACACAGGCAGAGCCACCTGGGCCAACAGCTTCCAGTGTGACAGGTTCAAACAGGAAGATCTAAACACTCTCCCTGGTGCCTCAACAGATCAGTTCTGGACAAAGGCTTGCAGGTGCCCCCAGATCTCATGGACCTCGTGTGAACTAGGAGGGAGTATTAGCAGGGATAGAGGCTTACATCGCAGAAGAAAAATGCAGAGTAAGCAAAAACTCAACTAGAGAAAGTGTAACATTGTGTTTTAGTTTCAAATCTTGAGTCAAACACCCAGGACTCAGCAGGCAACCTCTGTGCCTCAGTTTCCACATCTGAAAACAGGAGCCTTGGATCCCCATCTCACCTAGTTATCACTGTGCATGTCTTAGTCCTTGCCTGTCTTTCACCGACAAAAATCACTCATCCTCCCTGGACTTGTGTGTCCACATTCCATAATTACAGCTTTGGTTACAACGGATTTTGAACCCTTGGGGAAGCCCTGACCATACAAGGCATTTCTAGGGGCACCAGTGGTTTCAAATACTGTAGTAATTTTGGAAGGGCACTAGTTTCTTTGGAAGGTGTCTTTTAAATACTGCTGGGACTGTAGGCATGAGCTACCATGCCAGCCTAGAAACTGGTCTGTTTCTGAGAATTTTATATTACTACTTTAATTTTTTCAGCCCGTGAAATTATGGCCATCCATTGGTTATCCAAACTGAATTCTGTGAAGAAAGCCTAGGTTTTCAATAACTGGCTCCCAACTTGTGATTCATGGACCACTAACATGGGAATCTTTTGGGATCTTGTCAGAAATTCAGATCTGAGTCCCACCCAACCTACTGAGATAGAATTCTCTGTATTTTATAAAACCCTTCCTGTTGGCCAGAGCCTGTGCAGGTCTGAGAATAAATGCTTAGGGCAAGAACTCTCCTGGGTGTGACAGAAGACAAAATGCTACAGTCCAAAGCTTCCCCTGGAGATGGAATGTGGAAGCACATGTGGTTCCATTGCACTAGGACTCACTTAAGAAAGAGCATAGCTCCCAGATGCTCAAATATGACCCCTGGGTCACCAGTGATCATAAAAGACAGGGAAGGGTGTTCACGTTGATCCCTGGGGTAGAGATATGAAATAAGAAACTGCATGTATGCATATCCTTAAGCTGCATTTTGAAACTCTTTACTTTCTACTTGTTTTTCCACTTCACTGGGGCTAAGGGTTTGGAACCAGAGAAACACGAAAATCCTCTCCCCTTCCTGATTCTGTTCTGTAACATTATGCTTAATGGTTCGTGTATTCTTCATTAGTTGTAGAATAAATAAATACAAAAGGAACAGAAAATCAATGAGCCTGTCTCACTCTACCACAGGCCCTATAATAGCAGAGATTAATATGCTCATAATAGAATGAAGATCCAAATTTATACAGGTATATAAATAAATTCTACTTATTAATTTATATGCAGTTTATATATTTATGTATGCATGGTATGTGTCAACATAGAAATATATATGTTTAGCCTATAGGCATATTTGTTGATTTTTTTTCTTCTCTCTTCAAAAAGTTTCTTTAAAATTAAATTGACCTTCCGGTATTGGGTTGGTACTTACGTGAGTAGAGTTAGCTAATGCCTATGGTGATGTAGACAAATGCAAAAACAAACAAACAAACAAACAAACAAAAAACCATGAAGCAGTGTATTTTCTGTATATCTTCTAAAACATATTGAGAGAAAATAAATCCCTTTACCCTTAATGAATATTTTTACAGTTCTGTATTTCTTCAGCTTATCTGAGTGAGAAAAATAAATAAAATTATTTGAGTTGTTCTTTTGCTTTAGGTCAAGAAATAAGTTTTAACATCTCATTAGCAAAAAAAAAATTAATCACTGACTCTAAATTTCTCTGTTAGAATATTTTAATAAAGCCCTCTGCCTTACACAAATTCTTGATGAACAGGTCTGTTAGACCTATTTTACACTTAACTTCTATTTCAGGGTCACGCGGCACCTTCTGTTTAGCCTCACCACTTCCTTTGTCTGAGAAACTGGCTCCTGAGGGTTGAAGGCAGGCGGGGAGAGAAAGGTAACCTGTCATTCCGGAACATCCGCAGAGCAACTGCCACCCCGTGCCAAATCTGCAGAGTAACCGTCACCCTGTACCAACGACAGGCAGAAAGCTGATGCTCAACCCAAACACTCATGCATCCCAGGGGTTAGGGGACTGGTAGGCAACCAGGGACCAGGCTAGCTAATTCTCATTTATGTGTCCTGGAGGATAATTATGCCGGGAGAAGGGAGTGGGTAACTTCACCCCCACTGTCAATAAAATACATCCATCCATGCTAGCACTGGGTTAAAAATAAGTTCCTCTCCCTGTTAACAGTAGTCCTGCAAGGGATGGAAGGCAGGTCAGATGTAAACAATTCAGCACTTTTCTCTAACTGGAGGGAGGGATTGATTAGAACGTACATCTGAAGACTTAAGCAATTCACCTTCACCACAAAGAACCAAAACCTGGGACCTTATAGCAGGGGCTTGAGAGTCTCAAGCATGAGAACCCATTACGGAGAGAAAAATGAAAAAGGTTGTTTTTCTTTCAATTTTACTCATTACTTTCTAGGCAGCTACAAAATAAATTATTCTCAATATTTGCTTATTTTCCCCTGAAAAGTTCACATTTTTCTATCAACCGTTGTTCTGTGGGCATTTGGTTGTTCTTAGTACAAACTTTCGGTCCCTAAACCAGAGCCTGAGTCAAGTTAATCTATAGGGCAAGTTGAAATGTGTAGTGCAGGAGTCTTTTCCCCTGGCCTTCATTATTATTTTTTTTGCAATTATATAATATATATTGCTAGCCCTTTTCAAAAGCAAGACTCTGTCCACTCTTTAAGTTCATTTCATTGTCTTTTTAAGGTTATCTATGGGCAGGTATGTATATAGTATTCTCAAACTAAAACGTTATAGTATTTAGAACAACAAATCAAAACCCCATCATTCTCCGAGTTCTCCCATCTTTCTGGGTTTTTCTTTTTTCCTCCTCTTTTGTGTGGTGCTGGGATGGAATCAAAAGTGGCCTTGAACATGTTCTGCAACTGCAGCTACACTGTGGCTTCTTTTCACAGTCAGTCAGTGAATAGAAAAAAAGAAAAAGAAAGAAAAAAAAAGAAAAAACAGGGGTGGAGATTGTATTTCTAATTACATGGGGAATTTTTATATGTGAGACTCATTAAGGACACCCCACGCTCCCCATGGCCAACTTGGGCAGGTGAGAAAGAGGAGGAGCTGAGACTACCTGTCCATGACCTCAGGGGAACCTTGGCAGTAGTACAGTTAAAACTAGGAGCAGTGGTACAAGACAGTACACAGGCCCAGAGCAGCAGCCACACCCACCGGAAAAGACCACACATCTATACCTGCTTCCTGTGCCGTCTTTCCCCACCAGAATTCCATTACATAATTTTCTTTGACTCTGGGATTTTCAACCTCTCCTTTGAGACTATACCACTTAAGTGTTTGTAGGTTTTTAAAAAATAGCAATTACATAATACAGTATAGTTCCTATCACAAAGAAAAATCATTGAAGGAATAAAACAGTCTTTTATCTTATTTCCTTGGGGGTCGTGGTGGATATGTCACACCAGAGATACTAGCATTGTGTGATCCCAAACAGAAGGCAGGGCAGACACACACATACACACACACACACACACACACACACACACAGAGAGAGAGAGAGAGAGAGAGAGAGAGAGAGAGAGAGAAGAGAGAGACACACACAGAGAGATAGAGAGACAGAGACAGAGAGACAGAGAGACAGAGACAGAGAGACAGAGATGGAGAGACAGAGAGACAGAGAGAGAGAGAGAGAGACAGAGAGAGAGACAGAGACAGAGACAGAGAAAATTTTACTTATCTTTGTCCATGTGGCCTTAGCAAGCAATGCAAATAGCCTACAGAGGTTTTGGTTCTCCACATTGGATATATATGTGTGTGTGTGTGTGTGTGTGTGCGTGCGTGTGTGTGTATCTGGTGGAACAAGGCAATTCAGAGGATGAAAGGTAAGCCATTCCCAAGGAACAGAACAAGTGTTAGTAATGAGCTAGTCGATGCAGAAGCAAGTGTGGTTGCCACTACAAATGACCACAGGTAGTTCCCCTAACCACTTCCGGAAAAAAAAAGTTCTTTTTTCCTTTTCTTTTTTGTCTTCCCTAGTATTCTTCCACCAACGTCAGGGGCTTCCTGTTGATTCCATATCCTATATGTAAGTTCATGTGTACACATTAAAATACATCATCGGACACAGATGTGCTTGTACAGGGCTGGCTTTCCAAGCTGCGAAGACCTTGGCAAAACCAGCAAACCAACTGATGCTTGCTTAGACCCAAAGCTCTAATCAATCACCAGTGAAACAAGCAATCACTTCTGATCGCAAACCATCAGACCGTCTACTTGCACAGAGAGGTTAACACAATGAGGTCGTGTTTCTTCATGATTTTAGGAAAATGTAAATTACTTTAGAGCTCCCTTGTCTGACTGTATCCAATAGATAAATTTGATTTTACAAATGACATGTGCCAGATAGATTCACGGGCTTTCTCTGCCGCGGCATGAGTCACAAATCTATGGACTGTGTTTCATTTGAGTTGATTTCTGGTTCTTTAGATAGTAATCCAAATCACCCCTGAGAGGGTACTAAAGTGTTATCATAGGAGGAGTCTGGGAGGAGGCCTGGGTAACTTCCTTTGTAAATTAGCAAAAAGACGTGGTCTCACCTCAGATGAGTCAGGTTAGCAGGTAAAGAAATGCTGTGTGGAATTCTGTGTGGGTCGGGAATTCTGAATCATCCTCACCCAGACCTCTTTTTTTAGGTGTCTCTGCTACCATGTGCAGTGTGACTGTGCTAGGAGTGATGGAAGCACCCAGGCAAAGCATGAAGATATGAGGAGGACAAGGGGAAAAATTAAACCCATCACTGGGAAGAACATTTGGCCGTTAGTTCTTACTGCAGTCCTGCTTTAGAAATGAAGACACCAATGCAGAATGCTTAAGGAATGAACTTGAGCCTGGCAAAGTGGAATCTGAGTCTGGTTCTTGGGACTCCCCCCATCCCCATCCCCATTTCTTCGCTGAGTGATCTTGATAAGTGCACTGGTCTAAACTCTTGCTCTATTTCCCCACCCCATGCTTGCTCTCAAGCCTGAAGGGAAAATCTATAATAAAAATTCATGAACATTACAGTATAAAAACAGACCCGCAGTTATTACAAGTGTGTCATTGAATCATGGAAAATATAAACACAAAGAGACCTTAGATATGGTGGTTTGCTTTATAGGTACTCCCTTAAATAGTCCCCCCTCCCCAGTGTAACATTGTGGAATAAGATACTTGGCCATGAACCAGTGAGCCCAGAGACCGGTCCAGTGCGGACATCCTGAGACTCACATTGGCATGCTTTGTTGTTTCAGCATCCATGGTCGTTACCTTTCATCGATCCTGTGAGCCTGGAGTCAATAAAGCTTCACCTTAAAGTCCTACCCAGATAATCATTTCACAAGGTGCACTTTTGCTTGCAAGGTTTCTATCAATGGAAAGAATTGCATTTAAATAAAAGAAGGGGATCCTGGCGGGGGGGGGGAGGGGGTGGGAGCCGGGCAAATGGATGAGCTGGTTACTTGCTGCATAAGCACACGGGGTACCTTAGTGAGATGCAGTGAGGTAAGCCTCACTCAGATGCCAGTGAAGAGCTGACCATGCTGGCATGGACCTGCAACCACATCGCTGGATTAGATGGACTGGGAGGCTTTAGGAGTTGGATGGCCAGTCAGTGGAGTTGAATCTGGGAGTGCCAGGCTCAGGGAGAGAGGAGAGAGGGGGAGGGAGGGAGAGAGAGAGAGAGAGAGAGAGAGAGAGAGAGAGAGAGAGAGAGAGAGAGAAAGAGAGAGAGAGAGAGAGAGAGAGAGACCCTGTCTCAAAAAATAAGACATCCTAATGCCAGTCTCTGCTTCAACACATGCCAGCGCACACATGTGCAAACACAAACACACAAACACAAAAGAAGGAATGTCCAACATACACACTATAATACAATGTACAATGTAATTATCTGATGTAATCGCTGTGCTTGGCAGGCAACCTGCAGGTTAGACCACTCCCTAGGAACTAAGGGTTCCCTACAGAACTGTATCTAATTCCACAACTTTTTAACCACAGACAGCAAGCTCTTATCTATTAAGAACAGTCAGATAATTTTTATGGGTTCATTTTTTTCCCCATGTCTCTTTTAGAGCAACCTACAGTTTAATTTGATATAGTCATATATATATATATATATATATATGTATATATATATGTGTGTGTGTTTATAGATATATATATGTATATATTTATGAATTATATGAAAATCTGTATGATCATTTATATCTATCATCTATGTACTTATGTAACCGTCTAACCATCACACGTGTATCTATCTGTCATCTATGTATTTATCTATCTCAAAGTCACCCTTACAGCCGAGAGTAAGTCAGTCATCAGTGGCCTGGTGGAGGATTACATCCCTCGGCATTTAAGTCAGGTTAACTCTATCATCTTCTGAAGAGACAGGGAGATATCAACTTTTCTGTAGTTTAGGAAAAGTGGTCTTGCCTGAGGAAGCCCTGGTGGGCTAGAGCTCTCTGTTTTTTACCCCTGAGCCAGCCTTCCTACCCGGTTACCCACTAGCTTACTCCTTGGATTGACCCTCTCCCCCTCTCCCAAGTCAGACATAATCCCTTCATAAGCATAGATCCGGGAAAGGCCAGATGTCTCCAGCACCTTGAGCCAAAAAATTCAAAGCCCATACTGGCTTTTGCCTCATCGCCTCCCAACACTTTGCTGACCGAGGAGTATTAACTGTAACTTCCTCCCATGCAGGTAATCATTAGGTTGACACAGGCTGGCAAGGGAAGGCCTTTGTGACTGTCTCAGAATTCCTACCTATTTCCTGAAATAGGGAAAGAAACTTGTTTGAAAAGGCAAAAGAAAAGTCTTGAGTGTGGCTGCAGTGTTATATTTAAGGACATCTCTTTGTTGCTGTTTTTCAGAAAGACAGCTTTCTCAGGTGTGTGAGCTGAAATTCCATGAAGGAAATACAAGTAAAACTTCATGTAGGACTGAGTAGGAACTCTGCACATGAGCTCCACTCAATACTAACAAAGGTCAAATTTTAATTCAGTGAACTTTGATTAAATAACTAATCACAAATAATCACTATATTAGCCTGAAACTGCTGAAGACTATGAAAAATAGGTGAGGAAAGAACTTTTGGGGTAAGTGTGTTTTGCTGATTTTAACACACACACACACACACACACACACACACACACGTTTTTGTATGCATCTATGTATCCATGTAATTCCTTTATTTGTCTCCCAGAAAATCTTGTAAAAGGTAAGGTTTGTGAACATGCCCCCAGGCCTCTGAGAATGTTCATTGGCTAAAACTGATGGTGTTATTTCTCCAGGAAAAAAAAAAGTACGATATTCAAATTACAAGAGAAAGCACAATGCAATTATCAGATGCATTTACTGCTCTGCGCAGCCCACATTCTTCTATACTGAGGACCTCTTGTGGTTCTCTGTTTCCTGCTAGAGGAAATAAGTGGGATCCCTCATCATGACAGCAGTGCCCTTCCTCCTCAGGCCTTACTTGCAGCCAGGGTGCTGACTCACTGAACAAAATTATCCGCAGACACTCCAGGATCAGAGGCCAGCTCTGCTGCCCTGCCCAAAGGAGTGTAAGAGACAGGAAGCTCGAGTTTGGGAGAATAACAGGAGCTTCTTGGAAACCCCCAAACTCTACGCTCACTCTTTGTCCTGGGTTAGAGAATTGTTTTTTGTTTTAATCTCCCATGCCATCTGAACTCTTGTTGAGTGGCTCCCCCTACCTGGCTTCTGCAAAGTTATTCCTTCATGGAGCTATTCTGACCATCACTTGTTCAAAGATTTGAAAACTAGGCTGTCCATTTTAGATGGTAGAAATGAGACAAGTACAATGGCCTGAACCAATAATAGGTTTGGAGAACTCTAGGGTAGACATCCCTTCCCTTAGGAACGGAGAGAAGATAGAGCCTTAGGAAGGTACTGTGCTCTTTTTCCAATCAGCACCCCTGAGATTTAGTCACTATCTTGGTCTTTGATAAGTCATAGACATAAAGACTGAAGCTGTTCATTGATTTTTAAATGCCGAAACTGGCATTTATATTTGGCAGTTGGACATAGTGGCGTGTTTACAGTTTCAGTTTGAAAAAAAAATAATAAAGAAAAAAGTGTTTGTTGTTAATTAATAACAATTATTAATTATGGTACCGAACCCTAGCTTTTTTTTTTTTTTAAAGCTTTGGGTTTTTTTTTGTTTTGTTTTGTTTGTTTGTTTTTCCTAAATGGAGTTGTGTTACATTGAGAACATTGGTTGCTCTACTGGAGGACCTGGGTACAATTCTAATTCTCAGAACCTGTGTAGAAGGAAGCTCACAGTTGCACGGGATGTGTCATACTTTCTGACCTCTGCAGGCACCAGGCATGCATGTCCTACAGAGACATACTTACAGGAAAAGCAAGCATACACATTAAAAATGAAATAGAATAACTAAGAGAACTGCATTTTATTTATGTAATGAAGTAAATCTGTGTCTAACCTTTCTATGTGAAAGGATGAAGACTTCATTTTAGTGGACCCCTGTGCATGTCAGGGATGGTTAGTGCTGGAAGGTCAATTCCACTTTCTAAATGGAGATCGGAAGGAGTAAGTAGTTAACTAAGTTACTAGTCATATAACTAGCAGATTATTAAGATCAGGGTGCTACTGCACAGGTTTACTGAGCTAGGGTCCCCAGAGCGATTTACTTACTGTGGGGAAGAAGCCAGACATCTAACCCACATACCCACTCAGGTGAGCAACTTTGTACTTAAGGTGGAGAACTGAGGTTTGCTAGTGCAAAAGGCAGGCTTTATTTCCCTGAACCTTAGCTTCCAATGCAAATTATGTTCACAGAATCTGAGGCCACAGACTCTTCCTGGGGAGAACAGTCCTTCCTCTCCCCTAACTGTTTCTTGCTCTTGTCACATAAGGTCCTACCCTCCCTGGGTACACATCCTCTCCACTAGTTCTAACCCTAGTTTCAATCCCAAACTCTGCTTAAAGTCAAAATATTTTTGCTTCTAACTTCCTGCCTCACATTTGACCACACAGATATAAAAATCACTTGTAGGAGGATAATTATACCAGTGCTCTGGAAGATGTATAATTTGTTTAGAAATGCTTAAATTCGTCTTCTTAGTGTGTTGTGGTGTGTGTGTGTGTGTGTGCATGTGCGTGCGTGTGCGCGCATGTGTGCATGTGCATGTGTGTGTGTTTGTGTGTGTGTGTGTGTGTATTCCCAAGCCACTGTGTGAGAGTGACTGTCAGAAGTTTCCTTGCAGGAGTCACTTCTCCCCTTCCACATGTGGGTCCCAGGGATTGGACTCAGATTATCAGCCTTGGAGGCAGAGACCCTTCCCAGCTCACTCATATCACTAAGCCTAAACATTTTGCAACACATGACCTGGCACATCTTTTCTGTTCTCTGATGTCCTGATGCTGAAGAGAGTTCCTAACAGGAAGTTATTTATAGATCCAGGAGACAGCAACAACCCGGAGACTAAACATGCAGTTCCTTACAACACACACGACATTCTGGGATGAGCGTGAGTTTTACAGCGTGCTTCAGAAGCTTGGTCAGCACTGCATTGCTGGATGTTTCCAGAACATTCTTAACAAATATGTGAAAACCAGGATTGGAAAAAAAACCCCAAAAAACAAAAAACAGAAAAAAAAATTAGATCAACTCTTTGCTGTGGAGAGTCTGGCTGACTGCAAAAATTCTGCTGACTGCAGCACAGGTAAATAAATTTATAGTAGATAAAACACAAACACACGAAATAACACAAGGTGCCGGTGTTGGCTCAGTCATTTCCTGCATGGAAGTCTCACGATTCATGTTGGGGAATTCAACACCAATTTTGACTTTGTACTCTACTGGTTTAAGGAGTCAGGACCTGATGATAAACTGCACAGACTTATTTTCAAACAAACAAACAAACAAATGTGCACCATTCCCCAGCTACAAACATTGCTTAACACTCAGTTAACCATTTGCTTTCCAGAGGCGGTTTGTAGCTAACGTAAGTGCTGTGGAGGTTTTAATTCTGCTGCGTACTTGGATCTGCTTGTACTTGTTTTCTTCTCGGCTGATGATGTCATTGCATCATCACAGCAGCACTGGAATTCCTACTGAAATTATATTCACGACAAACAAAACATGAGCCAAGAAACACCATTCACTGAGTTTTTCCCCACAAATAAATGCTAGAACGTCCTGTGAGAATTTTGTCTGTGCTTTTAGAGACATGGGGATCACTAGACAGTCTTTAATTTTCCAGTTGAGCTCATTATAGGGAAGTAAAAAGAAAAATTAAAGGATTAAGACTAACCTTTGAGTGCCAATTAATTAACCTGTCCCTTCTTTGAATTCAGTGGTCTTTACCTAGATTTTTCTAGAGTTTTCTAAGTTGCGGTAGCATTGAGGAACTCTTCTGAAGTCACCTTGAAATGCTGAGTGTGTGGATGGTTTCTGGACCACCTAATGTACTAGTGAAAAAGATAATTTGTTTAAACTGGGGAAAAAACCTTTTAGAAATTAATGTTCCACGTTGTACTGGGAATATTTTAGCTTGCATATGTTGATTCCTATCACAGTGTTTTAAATTACTGTTAAATTTATTTATTTTTTGTTTATGAGTGTTTGGCCGTATGCATGCATGTGCACTACACGCCATGTCTATCATTGGATAGTTGTGAGCCACCAGGTGGTTCCTGGGAACAGATCTCAGATCCTCTGCAAGAACAACAAGTGCTCTTAGCCAGTGAGCCATCTCTCCAGTCCCTCCCTTATGGTGATTCTTAATGCCAACTAAATCAAAATGCCAGGATGAATGGGCTTATGTTCCTTTTCATTGAAAGGCCTTACATGCTGGGATGTTCTAAAGTGAGGGTTGTTATCTAGGCAATATGAAGGGATTTTGCTAAATGTCAGAAACCCACCTTCCTCGTTTGTTCTATGATTTCTGCATCTATGTCCTGTATTTAGTGTATAATAAACAAGCAACCAGTGACCTGGTGGAAAGGAATGCAGATTATTAGGAACTCCAGCACCAACGTGGTTGATCGGGGCACTGAGGAAGAAATCAGCTGGACTCATTTAGGTAGATAAGCTTAGTCACTTGGTCTCTAGGAAACAGCTATAAAGAGATGATTTGATACTTCCGTAGATTATGTGTTTCTGCATCAAAATATAGCCCATGATGTCAAGTAAACCTCTACAAAATTTCTCAAAATATTTGAAATTTAAAATTATGTCACTGTTGTCTTCTTAAAAGTCTTGACTCCTCTTTTAAAGTAGAACTAAATTTTGCATGTCATTACCATTACTGTTAAACTAATGTCACACAGGGGCTATTGACTTTAACATTAGCACAACTGTAATAATTTGTATATCACCCCCAATTATTTTTAATTTGAAAACTGTATGTATCATCTTGAAGTCATATGAAAGTTGAGAATGTGCTAGAAGGCCTGTTTATAAAAGAGACAATTCGTGTCTCTCCTTACCTGGAGAAAAAGTGAGTGATGATCTGTTGTTTAGTAAAAGGAGTGATGGTAATATTTTAAAATGTGATACGAATTTATAACTGAGGAACAATTATGAATATATGCCTTGAATGAGACCCTCCTAGTGTAAGTGATCAGCATTTCAATAAGTTGCAATGACCATTTGATCCCTCGTTTTGATTATACAGAACATAAGTACCTTGTCATATTGTCGTATGCATTAAGTTGTGATTATGTGTAACACTGCCAGGAGAGATGTTCATAGGAAAAGTTCATAGATGGAATTTAAAGCATCAATCTATTGTGACCACTGATAGTGGTTAACATTCTTCCCACCTGCTGGCAGTGCTGGGATCTATGCTGGCAGCTAGAGGAGAAGGAGAAGAAGAAGGAGAAGGAGGAGGAGGAGGAGGAGGAGGAGGAGGAGGAGAAAGAGAAGGAGAAGGAGAAGAAGAAGAAGAAGAAGAGGAAGAAGAAGAAGAAGAAGAAGAAGAAGAAGAAGAAGAAGAAGAAGAAGGAGGAGGAGGAGGAGGAGGAGGAGGAGGAGGAGGAGGAGGAGGAGGAGAAGAAGAAGGAGAAGAAGAAGTGGTGAAGCATGAAGTGAAGGAGCCAGTCTGAATACAGAAAGCCAATAAACACCATATAATCAAGCCAACATCTTTTTGTCCCCGACTAACTCTTCAATTGTTCTGTGCAATTACTTCAATTCACTTCTTTCCTTGCTTCTGTTCTCCTTTTTTATCACAGAGATATGCCCCAGCAACGATACACTCAAGATGCTATGAAGGCATTTGATGTACTAAGAAAACATCTCTAGGCATAAGGGGATTGGGAGAAGACCATAGCATAACAATCTTGTCAACATTAAAAACTGTTACGTGAGCTTGATACTTAGGGAATTTATTCTTTATCAGTCTTAGTAAGGACACAGTGATTTACATAATATCTCAGTTCATATTGGATCTTTACAGACATGAGATGTCTGTGATGTAAATATACATAATCAAAACTTCTATATCTGTGGTTAACAGTAATCCAACATGCTCCAAATTAATCTAAGACCAGAACAAGCCCTGAAAAGAATTGATTCTTAAGAACGTGCCATAAAAATATATTAAAAGAAACTCAGAACTTAGAAGCAAAAATACAAATAAATCCAGTCAGACACAGTCTAGACTGTGTTGCCTCTCTCTATTTTCTTTTTTCATTTCACAATCCTTAAGCATAGGCATATATAACAGTGTTTAAGATGTGGTTTTCATATTTAATACGAAGTGGTGTAGTGAACAATATTAAAAAGCAAAAACCACAAACACATGGAACTACAGGTTTAAGCATTACTTAAGATACAAAGATCCTTTGTCCTAAGGGAAGAAGTGGATGCTTTACAAATACAACATCACTGAAGGTATGCTGAAGACCTCCCGGGTAACCCGCTGCCTTGTTATGGAAGCCAAGTCCCTTCAGTGACCAGGAGCCTTACAGCTTCCTAGATGAAGGACCCAGGTAAAATGACACTGGTACTTACCCCCGAAGAAATGGCTTTCCATGTCAGCCTCAGTTTTAGGTACCCTATTCTTGCCTAATCTTGTCAGAGACCAGATTCAAATGACACTGACTGGCAAACAAATAGTGAAATTTCAGTGTCCAACCCTGTGGACTTTGAACTATCTCCTCTTTCTAAAAAAAATTCTCCACCGTTTCCATGCCTGGCTACCGGCTCCTGGCTACTTTCTATCTTCAAAAGCTGACTCATTCCAATCTCTGTTCATGAAGCTTATCATTATCTTGTTCAAAGACCAAAAAAAAAATGCACTTTGAATTCAGATGCGAATGCCCTCAGACTTGAGAAGTCAGAGAAAGACAGAGCCATGAGGAAAATATTGACGGCCAATGTGGTTGGCTTTCCCCCTCTAGAAATACCACGTGGGAAGACTAATGAACAAAAACAACGACAAAAGATTTTGCAGTATCTCCATGCAAATATTGTTCTTAGGTGTTTACTTCATTTTAAACTTGGTCACTTCCATGTCGACTTTTTGACGTGTCATAGAGGCATTGATACAAAATGATATGATTTTAGCTCCCCATTTCATATAAGCTGCTCATGTTCTCTTATGCTTATTAATTTTGAAACTACTTAAGTGTTTGGTCTGATGAGCTTCACCCTGGGGGTGGGGGAGTGGCCTGATGACTGCATATTGTTAATATGAAAATGAGCAAGATACCTTTCTGATTGAACATCCCCACCTTGTCCCTGAAGATGGGTGTTCCGTGGAGGTGCCGGCAATGCACAGATAGCTTCTTGTATCTTACATGCTATTATGTGAAGATATTTGGATAATATTCTAAAGGTAATCAATGCTACCTCAGAGACATTTTAAGATATGCAGTCTTTAGAAAGATAAATGAGGGATATCTTCCCCAAAGTGAAAGGGAGAAAATAATACAACTATTCCACCAAGTCCATCTAAAACCTCCTGATTCCCTTAGTTGTCACAGCTCTCTAACAAAGTTTCAAGTTCATGACAGAAAAAAATCAACCCAAAATTCCCATGGCAGAAATTCAGATTACCATCACCATCTGAAGATGGTGGTAGTTCTTTGCATCTCAGAATGTTTTGTAAGGTCCAACCCATCTGCCACAGCAGAACAATGATTCAGGAATTTGAAATTATTTCTGCATTCATTACCCAACATTCTCACAGCCTATATTAAAAATAGTAGACACACAGGAAGTCCTCAGTTAGCATCTCCTCCCAAGTTTTAAGAAACTCAAATTATTGAGTCTTCTTTCTAAGAACCAGCAAAGACATTGAAGGAACATCTAACCAGCTATTCAGAGAATTCTCTCATCCAAACCAATTGATTCCCATTGATAAGATATAAGGACCGGATCCAAAGGACCACCTCTGCAGCCTGAGTTACCTTTCCATTTCCCTCTGCTCTGCAGTCTCCACAGCAGCACGGGGCTCTGTCTTCTCTCGTGCTCCTTTCATTGCAGAGTGAGATGCCCACTCCTTCGTTAAACAGCATTAAAAACAGACTGCAAAGAACTCCTCAGTGCAGCATGCTCTAACAGGGCGATTGCTACAGTTCTCAAGGTAACCACACTCAACAGGGATCTATGACAAGCAGTCACTGGGGGATTGGCAACGTGCAAATCTAATAACACACACACACACACACACACACACACACACACACACACATACACACACACACGCACTTGTCTGGGTCTGAACAGAATTATCAGCAAAAAGAAATCACCATGTAGTGAATGAAATTAAATCACCAAGAAACCTAATGCTATTCCCCGGAGCTGCATAAGTTTCTTTACATATGCCTCACCCAAAGTACTGTTAAATAAGCATTCACAGAGAGGAATAGTTACTTTATCATTCGGATGACATAAATCATACCCAGAGAGGAAAAATTAAGACATGTATAATACTATGATCTAAAGCAATGCCTTTAAAATTACATTGAAACCAAATCACATTAGCACAGACAAGCACGGCAAGAGAGGTTCTTTTCCCAATCTTTTGGAATGAAAACATGTATCACTTTAAAAAGACATAGAAATTTATTCTCTAGAACTATAAAAATAGCCTTCCAGTCAAAGTGATTAAAAAGCAAAAGAAGATGAGGACAAATAACACTGAGAAGCAGACACAAGCAGTTACATACCTTGAAGAGCTACATAACCCTGAAGACAGGGTCTCTCATGTTAAGATCACTCTGCTATTTGAAGGAAGCATAACCGACTCCCGTGACTTCCAAATGACTGGCTTTCGTGAAAATGACATTAGCTAAAATGGTATTCAGACATCAAGCCCTGTGGTAACACAATCCTGAAGAAGGAGAGGGTCTACTCATGTTGAAGAACATCGCAAAGGCTTTCTGACTTTCACAGAACTAAAAAAGCCAAACAAACCAGGAGTGCTTTCCTGCCTGCCCTGTCTACTTCGCTGCTCACTTAAGCACTAAACTGCAGAGTTGGGTTCCAAGGCAGATGAGGAAGGGGTGGGCACACCCCTGCATCGGAACAAATTTTGAAAAAAAAATACAGATTCATTTCCATTTTAGAGACTGTCATTCTTGCTTCCAGAAGCTGTGTCCTTTGAGAAGGCAGACAGCAAAATAACCCTGTTTCCATCTGTAACATGTTCTTAGGGACATCGTTTCAAGCAGCCTTACCTTGCACCTCCCATCCCGCCATGACATTACCTTCCTCTGTGCTTTTTTTTTCCATTTAAACTTACGCTCCAGTCTTAGTCTGTGTCTGGAGAAGGTGACCAAGCTTCGAACTTAACATATCCGTGACATCAATGCTAAGCCATATAATTTCTTTTACAAAGAAACTTTTTAAAACACTTGCCTGATACATATCCAATCCTACTACCACATTTATCACCCGAGACAGCTAACGTTACCCTGGAGGCTGTCATGGAAATGACTTCAAGATTTTACAAAAATAAAACAAAAATATTATCATCCTCCCCCTCCCTTCTCTGACCTCTTGGGACCCAGGACCTCTGTGGTAACTGAGGAAAGTGGCAAGTTTCCATTTTCTCGACGTTATTTTTTCAACTGAATCAAGAGAATGTCTAAACTTGGCACCATAAAAACCCATATGAAATTACTGGAAACTTCTGTTACAGACAGCATCATCCCTTTCAATACCCTTCCCAGATTTCAAATTTTGCCTGCTTTGGGGGAAGGGAAAATCTACCCATGCTTTCAGCCGAGACATATAAACAAGATAAATAACACAGAAACGACAAACAGGTCAAAGGGAAAACACAGATAGATGGTAGAAAGAAAAAAAAGGGGGTGGGGTGGGCGGCAGAAGCAGAAAGCCCCAACAGCGAGACACAAAAGGCTTGCGATGCTCACGTCGGAAGACTTGGCTCTTTACCTGAAGAACAGTGGAGTGACCCAGGGTCCAGGTGCCTTGACTGACTGGATTTCGTTTGGGGCTTTTGTGAATAATTATTGTTTCTCAGTGAATGCTTTGGTTGGGTCAGTTTGGTTTGTGGCTTGCCTTTGTTGTTTGGTCGATTTATTTAACTGCTAGCAAAAGGAGCCCTCGGCTTGGAGGCAGGGGTCCTCGCGCTGCCCAGGCACAGCGCTGCTGGTGGGAAACGCGTAGCTGTGAGACTGTCGCTGCTCCGGACGCTTGGAGGTCGTCGCTGCAAGAGAGCCTGTATGTAACCCCAGGCTGCTGAGCTCCTGTCCGACTATTTGCCTGTCTGTCAGTCTGTCTGCTTCAGGAAAGGGGTTGGGGGGGGGGTGGTGTCCAGGCTTTGCTCCGCTCCTCTCTCTCGGGAGTAGCCACCGTCTCCTGCAGCTAGTCCTTGCGCTGATCTGTCCGCCCCTCTGCGACCTGCGGTCCCACAAGCAATGAGGGGGGACCAGGCGACTGTCGTTGGATCCCGCAGCGTCTCTGCTACTTTGCTACTTTGCGCTCCGGCCACTTCCCCAGGTCGGGTGGGAGGAGGTGACTGCAGGGAGCGAGAGCGCGGGGCTGGCTGTCCCCGTCCCTCCCTCTCCCTCTCCTTCTCTCTGCCCACTGAGTCTCAGTCTCTCTCTCTCTCTCTCTCTCTCTCTCTCTCTCTCTCTCTCTCTCTCTCTCTCTCTCTCTCTCTCTCTCTCTCTCTCTCCCTCTCTCTCTCTCTCTCTCTCTGGCTGAGTGCGTCCACCTGCCGGTCACTCTTGCAGTCCCGCCGGAGTCAGCAGCCTCGGTGGGCCCCCTGACCGCCCCGCCCGGCCATGCCCTCCCACATGGCTGGCTAGGCTCCCAGGCAGCGCCCAGCTCCTCCCCGCCAGCCGAAGACGCGTCCAGCCGGGCGGGCACCAAGAGCACCGAAAGCATTGCACATGCCCCCCACCCCCCATAGCTCCTGCCCAAGACCCGTGTTCCGGACCCCTCCGCGGAGGGAGATGGCCCTGAGGGGACGCCTGGTGATGCCCGGCCTCTGCGCCACCACGCAGAGCCAAGGACTGAGCGCAACCGGCACCTGCTCTGTGCGCCGGGCGCTGCCATCCCCACTGCTCTCGCCACCACTGGGCTGGAGACAAAGCGCATGAGCCACGCGCGCGGCAGCGCGAGCATCATTAATCAGAGAGGAAACTGGCGCGCTGCCCCGGCCCCGCCACCCTGCCTCTCCCTCCCAGCCATCAGGCGCGCCCCGGAGCCCAGTCCTTGCCTACCTCGCTGGGGTACCACCACCTCGAGTCCTAGGGATGTTTGACCAGAGCTTCTGGCGTTCTGGTACCCCGCGCTTACTCTCCCGGGCCAAGTGCAGAAAACAGCCCAGGGCAGCAACACCTCACCCCACCCAAGAAATGATTCTCAGCTTTGAGCTCTCAGATGCCCAGGCTTTGGAGCTGAGAGAGACCACAAGTCCAGCTGCTCAGCGAGGCTGGTTCTGTGGATGCAAGACCGCCCAGATCACTGTCGCCTGCCCCGCTGGGCGCCGGTGCGCTGACTGAGAGAAACCAAGCACTGCCAAGCCCAGAGGGGTAGGGCTGGGGCAGGGAGCAGAGCTGACACCTGAAGAAATAAAAGCTCTGATTTACCCATTTGTTTTGGAGATGCGTACTATTTTTATTATGTGCAATTCATTTTATTTTTCATTATCTAAGGGCACACTACCAAGAGGAGGAAAAAGTACAGTGAAGAGTGAATAAATTTCCGGAATACCGCCCACCCGCGAGCGAACTATACATTCTACTTTCCAACAGCATAGGTCACCAGCCAAGATAGTCTTGTCTAGCTTCCTACCCCCAGCTGAGAGCAAGGCATTAGATTCTGGCCTTCTTGGCTGGCTTGTTATTAATGGATAGCAAAATTATAGTCGTGCACTTCTGTGTGCAACTGCCAAAGCTCATTTTAACAATATCCAATACCCGAGCTTCTGAGATGCAGACAGCGAGCTAAGTGTGGATCTGCTGCAATGCACAATACATTGAAAAAAACAACAACTTAGTGGTGATTAGTAATCCCATGAACAAACAACAAATATATAACTACCATAAACTATGCCATGAAAATCTCTCATATATTTGTTTTTTGACTTCTATTTAGGTATATCTACCTTTAGTGGTAGTCGTTAAAAAAATGAAAAACAAAAAACAGGTTTATACGACACATGGCTTCCGTGGTGTTCTAGAAGAGTGATTTGCATAGAATCTGTATGGTCACTCGGCCAGCTACTAATATATAGATTATAGATCTTAAAGTGTGTGTGTGTGTGTGTTCACGCATGCATGTGTACACTATGGAGAGTAGAAGGTTGCATTGGTCCTTGATTAGCAGATCATCATTCTCTAGCTGTCAGCGTCTCCCTCTGGGTTTCCACTTCTGCAGGGCAGGAAAAATCCACAGTGTGAAGTTTCAGGCGAAAGATCATAAAGCTTTCAAAACCAGCACTTTGGCTTTAGCTCTGTCTTTCCTACTAACGCTTCTCAAAACATTGATAAGTGTTTTCCAGCCATTTGGAATGCAACAGAAAAAAAATAAAATAAAATGTTTCTAATCATATCTTAAGAATCAAACACTAAATAACTTCCTGGGAAATTATATTAAGTTATGTATCTGGTCAGTGTAGATATCTTCTAGACAAAACCATCCCCATACCCCCCCCCCACAGAATCCAATTCTGTAAATCAGAGTGGAAATTACAGTTTTTGAAAAGGAGAGGAGAATTCTGTGAGAAATTCTAATTTAAAAAACAAAACAAAACAAAACAAACAAAAACTCTAGCACTTAGACTGAGGAAAAGTTTCTAAACCTTAAT
This sequence comes from Tokudaia tokunoshimensis, assembly GCA_036184795.1. NCBI lineage: Eukaryota > Metazoa > Chordata > Mammalia > Rodentia > Muridae > Tokudaia > Tokudaia tokunoshimensis. The sequence goes on from BTHU01000008.1 coordinate 112,983,471, forward strand.
GATAGTGGACGAACTGGATGACGATATTTAGAGCAATATCTCTTGTGAATTTTTAAGCTCTGTTTGAAAATAAGAAGTTCACTTGGATTTAAAACATTAAAACTCAATTTTATTTTCTGACTTTTCTCCTAATTCCCCCCCCCCCCAACAAATCAGTGGCTTAAGAAGGCCCAAGTTTATTTGAGGCCACGTTGCTAATTGGTATTCAGCTATCCAATTCAAAAAATTTGTGTCCTGGTGTGGGACTGAAATATCCTCTTGGGGCTATTAGGCAGGTAGTGAGCAGTGCTATTATTGTAGGCGTTCGGAAAGGGTGCACATTTACTTAAATGATCTGAAGTGGTTCTTAACAGTTATGGCCTTTGGCCTGACAGATTAACAGATCTTTTATTGTGTAAAATGAGATCTTCCATGTTGGACCTCTGAGTGATAAAGTCATAGTGGCAGTGATGTTCTCACTTTAAAGATGACCTGGATGAGTGGGAAAGCAGGAGGTGCTGTTACTCCTGGTCTGAGGGCCCTGGAGTGTTTGCTGCCATTGTGTTTGAAATGAGAGGGTGAGCCTGTAACCAGGTAACCCCAGCTTAGGGAACTGAACTCACCTACACACTGGCAAACACCGGAGACTGTTGACAAGCTCCTTTAAACACATATTCCCCGAAGACACTGAATTAGTGCCCTTTAATGAAGCTCTCAAATTGGATTTTCAAAATAAGGCGAATTGCTAGAATAACCCAGCTACCTTTATGAGCACCTTTTCAGCTGAAGCGAGAAGTAGAATTTCCGTGCTGTTGAACTTGCAACGTTTCTCAACAATTAGGTTGTGAGGAACTCCACTTAAGGGCAGACACCCCCTCCACAGTAAAAGGCCCACATATTCCCTAGAGAGACTTCTCATCCGCCTTGTATCCAGCAAAACTGGCTAGGGTCTATTAAATATCAGTCTTGGGTTTGGGTTTCTAGCTTTAGAAACACACAGAAGGGAGAAAAGCAAGGAGAAAGATGAGGTGGGGTGAGGGCGGCTCGATGGCAAGATTAACATTTCAACCAGAGAAGTCGAGAGAGCCCCATTCTTACTTTGTACTCAGCCAAAATAACTCCAAAAACACATTTCAGAACATCAACAAAGAATGTTACATCATGTATGCATCTGAGCGTGAAGAAATGTCACGATCAAAAACAAAGAGGACTTCTGAGACTAGAAACCAAATGTTCAGATGGCACGGATCCCTTGGTTCCAACTCTGTCTCCTCTGCAGTAGGCTGGCTGTGTGCAATGTAAGAAAATGATCTCCGTGAGCAGGCAGACCACGAATGACCCCTGGCCTGCCCTCCCATGAAGTGATGCTCTGTTGCCAAAGTAGCTCAAGATGTTTCTTAAAAATCAATGTGTTTGCAGCTTTCCTGGGGCTTGGTCTGAATCAGAGGAGGGGCAATGGAGAGGCACCGGAGGCATCTGCTACAGGGAGGTTTGGGAAACCTGTCAGGGAAAGATCTGAGCAACAATAGACCAGGAAGGCTGCTGAGTAAGTTACCTTGTTTCTTTTCAGCATTCCTTGAGCCAGATACAATGACACTCAAAGCATCTTTTTTTTTTTCCTCCTCCATGCTGGGAAGCAGAGCACTGTGTTTGCCCATTTGCATCCTGAGAAGCCCCAGGGGTCTCCTGGGGTCAGGCAGTGGGACAGAGGCAGGAAGACTTTCTTTCTGAATGGCAGGGGTAGGATACCCTTATCATCTACTATTCTAGGACCTATTCAAATAGAAGTATAGTTCCACATGGAACCCACTAAAGGCATTATCGCTTTCTATTTTGCTTGTGGAGTATGCATTTTCACATGTGATGTGGGCACACTTGGACTTGCAGTTCACATTTATCTGTGTGTACATATATATGGAGGCCAGAAGATTGACATTGGAGTCTTCCTCTGCCCATCTCCACTTTTATTTATTAAAACGGGCTATATTGCTGGAACCAAAGCTCACCGATATATCTAGTCTAACTAGCTTGGTCAGGACCTTTGGGGCTCAAAGCTCATCAGGCTTTCTTGTGGGTTCTGGAGATCTGAACTGTGATCTTGAAGCCTGCCCAGTAAGTGCTTTCATCCAGTGAGCCACTTCCCCAGACAAAGGTGTTATTGATTTAAAAGAAACTGAAGACACAAAACATTTGGCCTAAAAAATGAAAGCGGAGAAAAACACGAGCGTTAGGATACCATGCAAGAAAAGAGAGGTCGATATTGTATCCAGGAAGCCCAGGAAGGACACAGAACAGAGCCAAAGCTGTGCCAACTTAGGTCTGTAATCCATCTCTTTTATAGTCTTTCCTGAGGTCACAGATTCCCCAGGATGGACACTGGTTCCTTCCTCACACAGAAGCAGATAAGTGTCACTATCAGATATTTGGCTTCTGATAGTGACAATTTAATTAATTTAATTAGGTGTTATGGGGGGGGGAAAGTAGCTACAGTCCATTTCTAATGGGATGCAGGACATCTGATTTTGAAAACTATTCTCCAAACCTGAAAGTGAGATGTGTGTATGTGTGTGTGTGTGTGTGTGTGTGTGTGTGTCTGTCTGTCTGTCTGTTTGCACACTTGACACTTCAAAAAATATTTAGGTCCTACTAAAAAGATAATTGTCTCATAGTCAGCCTCTCCAGAAGGATAACACTACAAAGTTATCTGCATAAGTGTACAATTTGTTCTCTAAAGCCATTCTTCAACGAACATCTTTTATTTTTCTTTTCAAAATGAAATTTACATTTATGCAATGTAAAGAGGCATTTTGGGGAAAAGAAGAGAATTTCAAAATCAGAGGGAACAGAATAAAACTTTTCCCAGAATACAACCACCCAAATTGCCACGGCTTTTTTGCTTAGCCAATCTCTGTGCATATGTATCTGTAAATCCATGGATCTGTTTTGCAATCATGGATTATAGACTATGTGTTATTTTATAATCCACTCCCCTGTTCCCTGCTCTTCTCTCTATTTTTGAATGAATCATGAGTTCTTTCTATGCCTTTGACTATATTGGTATGTTAACTACAACATAGTAGTTCATTAAATCTTTGAATGTACCTATGCTACAAGTAAAAGAATACATGAGTTCCAACTTGATAGAGTTTATTCTCTTTAAAGTAAATGAATTTTCCCTCCTGAGGTCTCCTGTAGCCCAGACTCACTTCAAACTCATCATGTAGCTGAGGATAGCCCTGGACTAATTCTCTTACTTCCAGATCCCATGTGCTTGGATTATAGGTTTATGCCACCATGTCCAGTATCTACACTGCTTCTCATTAGACCCAGAGCATATTCTAGAACTCTATCAACAAAGCTACATTACCAGCCCCAAAGGAAATCTTAAAACTTGAGCTCTTCATCCAAAAGTATCAACATTTTATATTTGATACAATCCTAGATTAAAGTTATTATACTAATTTCTGAATATCATTTTCTTTTATTATCAGGATTATTAGAGAGCAGTTGGCTGTTCATTTATTATTGTATTGGTTGTATAGAATTTAAGTATACCATAAAAATATTAAAATAGACTTTTAAATTAATGGGATTTTAAAGATATTTTTAAAATCTGTTGTGTTTGTGTGTGTACACTTATTGTACACTTATGCTTGTATTCCTGTAGGTGTGTGTGTGTGTGTGTGTGTGTGTGTGTGTGTGTGTGTTAAGAGGCAAACATGTGAGAATCAGTTCCCTCCTTCTACCACACTGGGCCCTGTGATTCAGCTCATGTCCTCAGGCTTGTCAGCAAGCACCTTTACCTGCTGAGACATCCCACTGGCCCAAATTGTTTTAAATTAAGACAAAATCATTTTTATGTAGTGAACAAAAGAAATTCTCTGTTTGCTAATGACCATTTTACTTCCTTTGGTAAACAATTTCAAAGAAAACTGAACACCTTCAGACCAAGAAGTTAGGATTTGATGGGCTGGAGATCTGTCCTCTGCTCCCCCCAGGAATAAAGCAGACCTCTAGGAAACACCCAAAGGCATCTAAAGTCATCCTTTTCCTTTGCTCATGACTGTAGCCTACAGAGTCAAAGGCACTGATTACGTTACAGCAACTCCTCAGCTCCTAGGAATACATTGGCAGAAAGGAAGGTTCTGTTGGGATAGAAAGAGTGCCAGTCAATAGTCCGTAGCTGTCTTCTCTGTGCTTTATAAACCTGTAACCCAGGTTCACCCAGCTCCTCCTTCATGACTTTCCTGAATGTATTTATCCCACCTTCTTGCAATCTGATGAGGCCGTGAGGAATGGACCATTCAATTACCATGGGAATGGTTTGTATCACATTTTGACAAATGACACTTCTCTGTGCTGCGCTAGGCTCTTCTTTATCCCCCATAGTGATATACATGAGGTTGGATGTACAGAGAATCTAGACAAGGGATTATGAAAATTTCACAAACGTGATGAGTCTCTGATGGTCTCTAAGAACCAGCTTTGATGATGACCCAATGAGGCACATAAGTTAAGCAAGAACTAGTATAGTGGCTTAAGCCATTGAGAACTGTTGCTTGTTACAAAGTCCATCTAGACTGCCATGATTTATAAACTATTGATCCCACATGAGACAGACAGTCTACTAAGTAGAGCCGGGCTTAGGATTCCCAAGGCCAGAGTTGCTACAGAACCTGTCACCAAATTACTATGAGATTCAAACAAGTCATTTTTGTTTGTTTTTTTTGTTTTTGGTTTTTCGAGACAGGGTTTCTCTGTATAGCCCTGGCTGTCCTGGAACTCGCTCTGTAGACCAGGCTGGCCTCGAACTCAGAAATCCGCCTGCCTCTGCCTCCCAAGTGCTAGGATTAAAGGCGTGCGCCACCACTGCCCGGCTAAACAAGTCATTTTTGTATATGAACTCCATTATATCTACTTTTTATTATTACTTTTATTTTCATTTCTAAAATGCAGGGAAGAGTCTACGTTTTCTTCAAATCAATCCCGAGTCGTTCTGTTGACACTTTACGATAAGGCTTGGCACACATCCAGAAGGAACTCATTCCTAGTGTATGTTAACGTTATGCCTGCAATATAATTACATACTCTCGTCTTTGTTTGAATTCTAGAACTGGCCTAGAAATCTTCATAATCTATCTTAAAGGATTTTACATCAGAACTGAGTTGAAGTTAGAGGGTGTCTGTGGGGAGCTGGTGGCACTTGCTATTGTCTCTCTAAATGTAAAATCTGAGATAACTCCGTTTTCTCACCTGCAGTGAGAATTTTCAGGGTCTAGCACCTCTCCTTACTGTTACTTCTGCCCATAACCTCTTTCATTCCTAGAGCCAATTGTTTAACTTCTGACCCGTTTTTACCAATGTTATCAGTTTTTTGATGGTAATTCTCCAAATAGCCCGGGTGTTAAATAAAATACTTTTACTATTTCATTAACCCTTATATTTTTATTTTTCATTTGAACATTTTAGGGATTGTTCAGTTATTACTTTGAACACTTAAGGAATACACTTAGCTCATTAAATCTGAATGTTTTCCCTTGTTAGATACACTTAAGAATATATATCTGGATTTATCTTAGCATGCATCTGCTGGAAACCAAAGCTGTTCCCACTGAAGCTTTATTATTATGTTACTATTACATTATATATATTATGTTTATACATTGTTACATTATATATACATTATTACATTATATATAATATACTATTATATACAATATAATTATATTTATAATATAATATAATGGTAACATTATTATATATGATATAATTGTATTTATAGCATAAGCTTTATTTTTATTATGGATGTTCTACACTATAATTTGAATTATAAATCATTATCATCCTATGAGAATTTAGGAAATATTTTTATCATTTACATCTAACTTAAAATGACCGTTTTTTGGGATGCCTCACCTTTCACTACAGAGACTTAATTTTGCTTTATCTCAGTCAGTGATTTTAGTTAGTGAAGCTCTCCTCCAGCCTCTGCCATACAGTGTCTTCCAATAGTTTGTGTGCTTTGGACATAACGTATGTCCCTTAGTAGAGGCTCTGTGTAGACCTGTTAGTTCAGCCATATAACAATAAACCATTTGCACTTTTTCAAACAAGCCTCTGCTATTCCCTCTGAGCTGTTGCATCGCTCTCCCAGCTGCTGAGCGAACAGCGCTAACGTCTTCTATTATTTCTAGACACTTGCTAATCTTTCCCGTACAAACATCATGGGTTTTTGTTTCTTTTATTATGAGTACACTTTGAGACAAAAATGTTACATTGTGTGTTTTTCTGCTAATTCTTTTCCATTTTTTAATTGGATATTTTATTTATTTACTTTTCAAATGTTACCCTCTTTCCCGGTTTCCCCTCCGCAAACCCCATCTCATCCCCCTCCCCCTGCTTCTATGAGCATGCTCCACCCCCGCTCCACCCCCCCCCCGCACACACACACACACACACACACACACACACACACACACACACTCTGCCTCACTGCCCTAGCATTTCCTTATGCTGGGGCATCAAGCCTTCACAGGACCAAGGGCCTCCCCTCCCATTGATGCATTCTAGCTTCTTACAGCCTTCTGAAAGTTGATTTTGCCCATCATTCACAAAGAAAAGTTTTCTTCTGACTTGGTGGTGTTGATATATCCAACATTCATTTTGTATCTGCTGTGTTGTTTCTAGTGTATGTTCTGAATTTTGGTCGTGTTTCATTTAAGGTCGACAACTGTTGGTCTCTTACAAATACAACCCCAGGGGATCTGTCTTCATTTATCCCACTAGGGCTGTCCTCCACTATGTTACTCTCTTCTTGATTAAGTTCTGAAGACTTTCCCCTTGACTATTGCTTCTTTGATTTCTTTCCCGAGGCTTATATTAGATATAAACTGTAGGCTCTCACTGCTCCAAACTTTCTCCTTTTCCTGTATAGGTTTCTTTATGGCTTTCTCATGTCTTACTTTGATCTTTTTCTTTTTCTTTCCAACCTGTGATCTTAACCATCTATTAGACTTCACTATAATTTCGTTTATACACATTTTAGACGGTCCACTTTAGGATCTCTCTTTTATTCATTTTCCAATGTTCTAGTCCATGCTCCCCAATTACAATGGTCTGTTAGTGCTCTTCCATGGACTGCCCAAGAACCTGGTAAAACACCTCATCTGCTAACCTCCCATCTTTATCTTCCATGTAAATGTAGTGCAAAAATAGTGAATGGTCTTTATCTTTAAAATCTGAGCTTAAGAGACTGGAGAGATGGCTCATAGTCAGGAACATCTGTTCCTTTTTCAGAGGTCCTAACATTGGTTACCATCACTGGGGAAGCAGCTCACAAGCATCTATAATTTCAGCTCAAGGGAATCCAACACCTGTGACTCTTTGGACATCTGCACTCATGTCCACAAATCCACATGCAAACCACAAATCCACGTGCAAACATACATACCAATACACAATCCAAAAGAATAAAAATAAAGCTTTTTTAAAAAAAAAAAAAAAAACCCTGTGCTTGATAGGTTCTTCAAAATAATTTAAAGAATCGGTTTCATTTAATATTTTCATACATTTCTGTTTCCTAGTTATTTGCATACCATTTTTATCTTTATGTATTTAAGAATAATTAGTTTTCATTTGCATAGTCACCTTATTAGAATATAACCGTTTGGTTTTTTTTTCCCCCTTGCGAACATAGTAAACAACTAATCTGCCATTCTGCACACTTTTAAATATCTCTCCTCATGTTGTCTGCCTCAGTTTCTTTTTCATTGGTGTGACAAAACACCCTCCCGCAAAAGTAACAGAAGGGAAATGGGTTTTATTTGAACTCATAATTCCAGAGGAATGTAGTTCATCCTGGCAAGAAAACCATAGCAACAAACATGAAAGTCATGGGGGCAGGTTCCGGAAGCTGCCGGTCTCCTTGCTCAGGGCTCAGGAAGCCGAATGAGCGGGGTGGTGAGTCCAAGCTGTGAAGTCTTCAGTCCTGCCCCCAGTGACCCACATCACTGACATTTGGAGACACAGGTGTGTCACCCTCAGACAGAGGAAGGAGGTGACTCATAAAGAGTCATCTTCCAATGGCCTCTGAAGCTCTGACTTCTCTACTCTTCCTTCTGAATCTATGTGGGACTCTTCTCTGTCAGGTAGGAGGACTTGGATGATTTCCTCAGTCTAATTTTCTTTTCAATCTATATTTCTTTTCTCATAATTACTAAGCCTCCAAGGATGCTCTTTCTAATTTCCTTGTGAATTTGCCATTTCTATTAACTCGACCAGAAAAGATTCGTCAGTATGAACCGAACATTCCATAGAAAAATTAACTAAATATTTATTCTAACGTTTTGGTTAATCTTATTCATTTTGAAAACTTTAATAACTCATCAACTCCAATTTGGGCTAGTCATATACTTTTAGGTGTGGGACCATTCGCTGGAACACAGCTAATCTACTGGAGTAACAGCCTTGAAGAAATACTCTCTGCCTCAGAAGCTGTCATCTGTCTATAGCTTCTTTTGGTTGAGCATATAACACTTTTTATAGATTGCCCTTAGAAAACAATATTGCATTACTGACTTATAGCAACAAGACAAAAATTTTATGTAAACAAAATATTTTCATATGTATATATCCTTATATAATTACTCATGCATATATTATGATATTGTAGAGTACTATATATATATATATATATATATCATGTAGTATATATAATTTATAGGAAGACTTTTCAGTGGGTTTGTATGATAGCTTCTGACATATTCAATTTCATAACTGTCTTCTCCGTTGTGTTAATGTGCTTCCTAACAAAATTGATTGGTTTGTGTGTAAGATACATACATAGTATATTGTACAACACAGTATATGTCACATATAGCATATAACATATGTCATTATAACATATAGGTCTACATAGTGTTTTATGTATTAGATTTGAATGTTTTAGATTTATTTGCTATATTTCATGTGCGTTAATACTCAGCCTTCATGAATGGATACATACCACATGCATGTCTGGTGCCTGCAAAGATCAGAAAAGGGAATTGGATCACCTGGAGCTGGAGTTATAGGTGGTTGTTAGCTGCTATGTGGGTGCTTGGAACTGAACCTGGTTCCTCTGAACGAGCAACACATAGTCTTAACCACATAGCCGTCTCTAGCCTCAATATATGTATTATGTTTTAAATTCCTGTCTACTCAACACATGAATTTTCAAAAAGTGTTTCATGTGCTATGACATGTAGTATAGATCTTGTACATATAGTATATATGTTGTTATATGTAATGATTATTTTTACACAGTCACAGGTATACATGTACATGAAAACTTCTGGTTGCCTTTTTGATAGTTGCAAATTTTATTTTATTTAGGAGTTTAGTAGTAGTGCACATTTCATGCCTCATTTCATCTTATTTTTAATTTTTTTAAGTTTCTGAGATTATATTATGATTAGATCATTTCCCCTTCCCTTTCTCCCCCAAGCCCTTCCATGTAACTCTACTTGCTCTCTTTCAAATTTGTAACCTTTAAAAAAAGTATTATATGCATGTATGTGTTTATATGTGTAAGTGTGTGTTTGGGTGTGTATGAGTATGTATGTGCATATGTGTGTGTTTGTATATGTGTGTGTTTATGTGTATATGTGTGTGTTTATGAGTCTCCATGTATTTGTATGTGCACGTGTGTTATAAGTAAGTGTGAATGTGTGGGTATGAGTATGTGTGCATATGTGTGTTTGTGAGTGTATATTTGTACGTGAATGTGTGCATGTATGTGTGAGTTTGTGAGTGTGTATTTGTATGTGTGTGTGCATGTCTGCCTAAATACATGAATTACAACCTGCTAGTCTGTATTGTGTTACTTCTAAGTATATTTTCAGGACTGACCATTTGGCAGTGGACAGTCAATTGGTGTGCTCTTCCCTGGGAGAAGCTATTTCTCCTGTTGTCGGCATTCCTTGTGGAAGAGGAGCCTGTCAGATTAGAAAAGCCTTAGATATTCTTTAGACTTTTCAGGAACAAACATGTTCTCTTCGGTCCTAGAACAGATATAACTTAAAAATTTAGTTGTTTTCAGTTTAGAATTTATTTTATTATTTTCTTACATCTATTTATTGTCACACATACCTTATCTTTTTATTTATTTAAAATATATTTGCATTTCTTTCACTTAGTTTAATTATGACCCCTGATTTAAACCTGTTAGTTACTAACTATAAAGTCAGACCTATCTGAAGGACAGCCCAAATGCCATCTTATACTTATCATTTGATAATTAGTAACACTTTGTATTATATAATAGACTGGGTAAGTGACAATGTCCAGTCCTTGTTCTGTTGTGGCACAGTGACTGGTGTGGTGAATTTTGCTTTAGGAGACAATTAACATGACTGGACTCAAATTGTCTACTCAGCATATAAACCAGCAACTGAAAATTTCCCGTATCTTTCTGTTCCATAGGAAGGTCTGCATTCTGTGCTGTGCACCCAAGGTGAGTCCCCGAGGTTTCAGATGAGATGGACAGAATGAGGCTTCCTCTGTGTGAACAACTCCTTTGTAGTCCTCTATTACTCTCCACAAATCAGGTGACTAAACCTATGTTGAATAGATCCTTAGCTATCACCCAGAGCTGACTTTAGATTGTTGACCAATCACTTCTTGGCCTTTTGGCTAAGAACAAGTGTAGATTGTTGACCAACTACAAACCATGAACACGTTTAACCTTGAATCCAATGCTCGTCTGATTCCAGGATCAGTTGCCTTCCAGCATCTATTGGCTTTTATTCTACAGAGTTCACTATTAGTATAGCAGTGAGGTTTTGGTCTGTTGGGAGCTTACTTAGCCACACTAGAAAGAGGACTCAAGAGTTCCTTGAATTCCAAAGGAAGAAAGGCCAACTGGATGACCCAACAAGAATCTGTAAATATAAATCTTAGATCCTGGAGAAGAGGTGGCACCCCAGGGTCTCTTAATACTCCACTGTCCCATCACCATGCCTGTGTGTAAGGAGCCTGGTCCATGGTACCCTGCCCATGTTCTGCAATAAAGGTAAGGAAATACACACAATTGTTATCCCCTCCACCAACTCCTCCTTGGTTTCTAAATTTGTCATCTGTGTTTTGTTTCTTCTGAACTTGACAGTCTTTCACTGAAGTATGGAGATGTATCAACTCACCACATAAAGTTTGATGAAGAGAAAAGAGAAGCATCTGGGCAGCTTACTGGGATATTTTATAATTCAAGCACTTTAAAATCTCACACTAAATATTTGTGAACAGAAAAAAGATCTTTTCAGGGCTTTTGTCCAAAAAAAAAAAAAAACTTCCTGTTGGATCTAGTTCCCAATTCAAGGTAGATTAAACCTAATCTGGTCTTTTTTGCTCAATTTGTTAGACATGATACTTAGGTACATCATTTTCCAATTGCTTTTAAAATAAATTACATTTGAGGTATTTCTCTCTTGGTCACTGCCATTCAAATCCATTACATTTCAACAGACTTAATTGAACAGAAAGAATAGAGGGAAATTTGGAGAGATGGCTCAGCAGTTAAGAGCACAGACAGCTCTAGCAGAAGACTCAGGTTTACTTCCCAGGACCCAAGCATGGCTCACAGCTGCCAGTAACTTCAGTTCCCAGGGGATCTAGTGCCCTCTTTTGGCCTCCGTGGGCACTGCACACACATGGTGGATTTAAGAATGTGCAGGCAAAACACTCATACACATAAACTAAATGTGGATTTTTGGAAATTGGTGTATGTCTCATCCTGTTCATAGCTGGCATGCCATGCAGGGAGTTTTTTTTTTTTTTTACATTTACCAGAGAACACAAGTCCTTCTTCTAAGCAGAGGGGTTGTTCAATAAGATAAAGTGAGGAGCACAAGGTCACCAGTGGACAACAAGTATTTGGCATTGATGTCATTGAGGACACAGGGGAAGAATACCAATAACAAAGGGGCATTCTGTAAATAGATATGTTATTTTGCTTGTGAGCTGAGGTCCAAGGCAGGCAAGTTATGATCAGAAAGCACAATGAGGATGGGTAACTTGTACAGAACCAGCAGACCCTTATTGAGTGGAAGAGATGTGCTCAAGCAAAAGATGCACATGCTTGGTAAGTGAATGTTGAACCAGGGCAGAGAGCATTAGATGGAAATCATATCAGAAGGCAGCACAGAGAGATCATCTAGAGGTTAGATACTCAGCTACATGTGTGTAGAATCCCAGTGTTAATCTGAACTCTAGCACAGAGGAAAGATGGCATAGCCAAGGGCACCCCAGTCACCTTTGCTGCTACCAAAAGCATCCATTTTGCCTGGAAAAATTTCAATGTATGATTATCTCAACTCCACCTTGTAAGAGTTGGGAAACTCCACCTTTCCCTAGCTCTGAGCTGCAGGAGAAAATGAGTTGACAAAAGGAAATTAAAGCCAGCTTGGAACACGGTGTATTGAAAGTTCTCACGATTTCAAAGGAAGAGAAACAGGAACATTCAGAAATATGATGGACACACTTCATGTGGTCTGAGTCTCCAAAAGGAAATGCTACTAAGGATGTTTGAACTGAGCTAAGGAGTTGGTTCTCTGGGTAAAGTTCTTTCTTTAAGCAATAGGACTAGAGTTCCATCCCAGAACCTGGCATGATGACATGCTGGGGATGCAGGGCAAGCTGGTACCTAGGGAGTTCCAGGCCTATGACAGACCCTTTCTCAAAATCAGGGTAAAATGACACTGAGGAGCCATACCCAAGGTTGTCTTCTTCTGACCTGTATATGCATAGGCATGTACATTCCTCTACACACACACACACACACACACACACACACACACACACACACACACAAACAAACACACATGAACAGTCACACACATCAAGTATGGAAAAAAAAATCAAAGAATAAAAACAACTTTCAATTACTGCATTGATAAAGAGACGTTGGGAGAGATTAGTGGATACCAGACAGCTGTCCACCAGAATCCAGCGCTAGAAGATCATGAGTTAAAACTGGAAGAGAATGTGAAGCTGAGCTGGGACACAGCAGCCAACACAGCTGTTCATAAGCTATTTAAAGGGAGGGGCGCCTCAGCATGTGGCACCTGATGACACTGAATCCAGACCCTGCTGTGGTGAGGCTTCGAGTTGGTTGTGAGCTGTCACCAGAATGTCGGTCACTGGCTATTTTTTTTCCTCTCACTTTCAGTGTCATTGAAGACTGCTCTGCATGTATCTTAGGTACTCTGCCTTCAGTAATTGCAGTGGAAGGTCACACTCCGGCACTCAATGAAGAACTATGCTTTCCTGATTTCTCCTGGCCATGAAAAGGCTGCTCTCCACATATAATCCAAAAGTTTAGAAGCTGAGGTTTACTCTCCCTGGTATTTCTGATTATGTGGGTAAATGAGAGAAATTTTTCAATGTGTTTATGTAATGAGGAAAATGAAGGTTTGTAACAGAAATCTCTGTGCTCTCAGTGCCAGTAACCTATGTGCTGGGACAGGGAGGCGGAACCTCCGGGAGATGACTATATGGTGAGAAAGGAGTCTGCATGAGTGAGCTTGGCACTCCGATGCAAGAGAAGCGATGACCTTGCGAAGAATGGAAGACTGGGTAGATCCCCTGAATCCATATAAATGTTGGGTTGTGATCCCGATGGCTCATTTGTAACTCTCAGTTTCGAGGACAGAGACAGGCCATCTCAAGATGATGATGGACTGTAAATTAGAAGACATAATAAACTCTTTCCTTGCCCAACTTGAGTTTGGTCATAGTGTCTATCACAGCAACAGAAAGCAAACCAGGACAATAACAATAGACACAATTACAGAATGGTCAGCGTTTTGTTTGTTTATTTTGTTTTGTTTGTTTTTGGAGAGTCTAGTTGAATCCTTTTTAAATCTCTTTATTCTTTGCTTTGCTTTGGTGTGGTGCTGGGGATGAACCTGGGATGTTTGTCTTCCACTTTACCTGTGCTAATCAAGTGTTCTGTCCTTGTGCCGTGTCTCCTCTCTAGGGGCTCTAAAATAAACTTAGATTTATTCACATTAACTGAGCTACATAACAGTAATCAAATTTGTCTACGTATATGTATGTCACAACATATTTTTCACTGTCTCACAAAAAGGAGTGGGGAAGGTCATGTGACCCAGCTGGCACTATAGCACAGAAGAAGAAACTGCTTAGGAAAGATCTGAAGAGACTTAGAGAAGAATTAGTGAGGAGAGAGAATATCATATATAAAATTCCAAAGAATTGGTGGCTGGTGGAAGACAGTAGGGTAGTTATATATTGGTCTTTATCATAGCATAATCTACTTAGAAATGCTACATGGATAGCCTTGGCAAGAGATTCTAACTATGTGGTCTCATGTTAGCATGGGGAAGTGATTTTCAGGAAATCTTTTCCACAGAATATGCAATGTGTAGTGATGCTGCCCACATTTCCCTCTCTTCAGACCCATCCACATTATTCAGAAACAGCTTCCGTACCATACCGCCCACTCCCCGATTTTTTTCCTATTTCTGCTCCTCACCCCCACATCCATTCTTTTTATTCTCAGCACAAAACTCTAAAGGCTTTGATTTGAAACGGTGGGGTCCAGCCTGGCCTGGAGTGGAAGAGAAATGCATTCTTTAATATCTACCGAGAATCACTCTGTGGCCCAGCATACATGTACCCTGTTCACCCTCCTGTGTATATTTGAAAAGAACATGTAGGAAATGAGTTTTCCACTCCCTTACTGACTTAACTGATGGTTTATTCTCTTAGCTGACAAGAGGCGGGTCTTCAAAGCTGGTTGTATTTCAAGTATTTATTTCAGTTCTATTAATTTTTACTACATATATTTGTAAAAACCTTCATTAGTGGGCACACAAACTTTTGGCATCGTCTTCCCCATGATGAGCCTTGCAAAGGCTTCTACTCCTGTGCACTGCTGCTGTCGCGCTCTGAGTCTGCTTCACGAAGAGTGAGTGCTCATTTGTGATCTGAAAAATCACAGCAGTTTGGGTGGAGTAGGAGGGTAGAGGCGCTTGCTGCCAAGTGCGATAACTGGACAGGAACTCAGAGAGTAGAGAGAACTCATTCCCATGAGAGTTCTTCTGACCTCCACACATGCACCGTGGCATGTGAGCGCACACACACACACACACACACACACACACACACACACACATGATAGAGAGAGAGAGAGAGACAGAGACAGAGACAGAGAGACAGAGAGACACAGAGGGAGACAGCGAGAGACAGAGAGAGACAGAGACAGAGAGACAAAAACCAGATAGAGACACACAGACAGAGACAAAGAGGCAGACAGACAGACCCAGAAACAGAAACAAAGAGACAGATACAGACAGACATACGGACAGACAGACACAGAGAAACAGACAGACACAAAGGCAAAGAGACATACATACATACATACATACATACATACATACATAGAAAGAGAGAGACAGAGAGAGAGACAGAAAGACACGCACACAGAGAAAGAGACAGAGACAGAGAGAGAGAGACACAGAGAGATTCAGAGAGCGAGCGAGTGAGTGAGCGAGCGAGAGAGAGAGAGAGAGAGAGACAGACAGACAGACAGACATAGAGAGACAGAGAAAGAGATAGCCACACACACACATACAAAAAGCACTATAAAATGAGAAAAATAAATGCATGGTGGTTTGCTCAATAACTTTCATATGGTTTCACCATTCTCACTAGCATCCTCATCAGTGAAGCAAGACCACACTTCTTCCACTTTGCCAATATCCATCCTAACAGGAATGGAGATACCTTACCCTGGCTTTCATTTCCCTTTCTCTAATTAGCACTATTGAGTACTTTTACAACTATCTTTTGGCCATCTGTCTGTCCGCTTTTGAGAAATGCCTATTCAATCTCTTTGTACACTTGTTAACAACATGAATTTTTTTCCTTGATATTGAGAGGCATGGATTCCTGTAGATGTTCCACACCCACGTTTGTCCTCCACAGGCGGATCTTTTTGCAGTTGTTTCTTTGCCATAGAGAAGCTATGCCATTTGAAAAAAAATTACACTTACTTATTATTGTTACTTGTGCACTTGAGGTTGTAACCAAAGAGTTCTTTTTCAGGGCTAGGTGATAAAGTATTTCTCTCATGTTTTCTTCTAGAGCAGTGGTTTTCAACCTTCCTGATGCCGTGACCCTTTAACACAATTCCTTGTGTTGTGGTGACCCCTAACCATAAAATTATTTTCATTGCTACTTCATAACTATAATTTTGTTACTGCTATGAATCATAATGTAAATATCTGTGCTTTCCTGTGGTCTTAGGCAACCCTCTTAAAAGTTTCATAACCCACAAGTTCATGGGTCCTATTCTAGAAGTTGCAGTTTAGAGTCTGAAATAAAAATTCATAATTCATCTGAGCTGAGGCCTGCAGATGATGAGATACCTAGTTCTAATTTCATCCTGTATACAAGTGTTGGCTTCCTCTACATCACCTATTAGAGAGCATGTCCTTTCTCCATTATACCTCCTTGGCCATTCATGAAAATCACTTTCTAGGGAATACATGGATTTATATCTGCTCCCTATTATTCTG
Organism: Tokudaia tokunoshimensis; assembly: GCA_036184795.1. Lineage (NCBI taxonomy): Eukaryota > Metazoa > Chordata > Mammalia > Rodentia > Muridae > Tokudaia > Tokudaia tokunoshimensis. The sequence goes on from BTHU01000008.1 coordinate 113,000,027, forward strand.
TGTGGCTATTGTTAAGTCAGAATCATGTTTTAGGCTAGAATAATTTTGTTCTGTATTTTGGAGTCAGGCAGTATGACACTTACAGGTTTTGTTGTTGCTGTTGTTTTCTGTTATTTGGCTTTTTATGATTTTCCATAAATTTTAAGATTATTTATTTAGTGAGTTTTACTTCTTTGAAAATGTTTTTGGTGTATGTTTAGGAGAGCATACAGTACAAACCTCCAGAGATGTTTTTTATAGAGATGGTATTCGATTTGTACATAATTGTCTTAGTTATTATTCTGTTACTATAAAGAAACATCATGATCCAGGCAACTTATAAAAAGAAAGCATTTAATTTTTGTCCCAAAATTTTACCTGTTTACAAGAAATACAGAGAAAAAGATGGATCAGAGATTGAGACATTGTTCACCAATAACCAGCCCGATTGAGACCCATCCCAAGGGCAAACATCAATCCCTGACACTATTAATGATACTCTGTTATGCTTCCAGACAGGAGCCTAGCATGGCTGTCCTCCCAGAGGCTCCACCCAGCAGCTGAGTGAAACAGATACAGAGGCCCACATCCAAATATTGGACAGAGCTTGGGGGCTTTTATGGAAGAGTTGGGGGAAGAATTGAGGGCCATAGAGAGGATAGGAACCCCACTTGAAGACCATCAGTCAACTAACCTGGAATCTTGGGAGTTCTCAGAGACTGAACCACCAACCAAAGAGCATACAGGGACTGGTTCTAGGGCCCTGCACATGTGAAACCGATGTGAAGCTCAGTTTTCATGTAGGTCCCCCAACAATTGGAGCAGGAGTTGTCTCTAAAGCTGTTGCCTGTCTGTGGAGGATCCCATTCCCTTAACTGGGCTGCCTTGTTTGACCTTAGTGGGAGAGGATGTGCCTAGACCTGCAGAGAATTGATGTGCCAAGGTGAGGGTATACCCAGGAGGACCTTCCCCTAATCAGTGGAGAAAGGGAGGGGGAGAGGGAGGAAGGGACTGTGTGAGGGGGACCAGGAGATCAGCTTGCAAAATCATAAATAAAGTAATGTAAAAAAATAAACAGAAAGCATTTAAATGGGGGTATGCTTACAATTTTAGAGGGCTACTCCATGACCATCATTGTGGGGATTGTTGTGGCAGAGAGGAGAGAGGAGTAGCTGAGATCTTATATTCTGACTTATAGGCAGTAGGCAGAAAGAGAGAGAGAGAGAGAGAGAGAGAGAGAGAGAGAGAGAGAGAGAGAGAGAGAGAGAGAGAGAGAGAGAGAATAGACTGGGCTTGTAGTTGGCAAAACCCATCTCCAATGATATACCTCCTCCAATGTGGCCATATTTTCTATTCCTTCCAAAAGAGTTCACCAAATGGGGATCAACCAAGACTTTGAATACTTGAGCATATGGGGACCATTCTCACTCAAACTTCCACAATAACTATATGTAGAATAAGAATTTTAATATAATTGCATGTTATTTTATTTATTTTTTTACTAATGATTTTTTTGATTTTGATTACTCATTTTATTTGTTAAATTTATTCCTAAGACATTTTTGTACTGATTCTAAGTGAGATCATTTTCTCTGTTTTTATTTCAGATGATTTTCCATTAGCAAATGTACACTCTACTGATTTTTTTCCATTGATTTTGTATCCTGCAACTTTATTGAATTTGTTCTAACAGGTTTTCACTGACATCTTTGTGTTGTTTTATTTAGATAATCATGTTATCCACAAGTGGGTGATTTAACTACTTTCTTTACAATTCATGTGCTTTATTTCTTTCTCTTACCTATCATTCTACTCAAAACTTCACAAAATCTGTGGAATAGAAGAGGCAAAAGTTGGTAGCTCTTGTTGGTCCTCTTCTGCATCTTACAGGATCTCCTTTAGCTTAGCATCACCTGTGAGCTGGCCACCATGACCCTTCTTGTGTTGGGAGCTTCTGTTCCTAGTTTGTTGAGTTTTTTTTTCCCCACGAAGAAATGCTGAATTTTGTTAAATGTTTTTCTGATTTTATTGAAATGATATAGCTGTCTTTTATGTCTATGTCCCAGTCCTTGGAATGATGAGTAGTGATTTACAACACAGGGAACGTGCCCAACTGGATTTATTTTCTGTATGTGATGATCTATCCATGTATTCCTGGGATGACGACTACTACTCTTGATGAATTGTTTTGCAATGCAGATTTAGTTTGCTGGTATTTAGTTGAGAATATTTGCATACATGTTCTTCAAAGATCTCCTGCAGTTTCTTTTTCCTCCCTTCCTCCATCCATCCACCCCTTGTTCAGTCTTTCCCTTCATTCTCTTTCTTCCTTTATCCCTTCCTTCATCCCCTTTCTCTTCTTCCCTGACTCATCTCTTCTAGTACTCTCCTCCCTCTTCCCACCTCTTTCCTACATTCTTTCATTCTATCATATTCCCCTCCATTTATTTCTCCCTTTCTTCATTCTCTTCCTTCCTTCCCCTTCCACTTCTCTCTCTCTTCTCTATCTCTTCCTCCCTTCCCCCTTTCTCTTCGTTTCTTTGCTTCTTCCTCCCACCCTTTCCTTCTAGTGTCCTTTCTGGTTTGTTGGCAGGGTACCACTGAATTCAGGATCATATTGGAAGCATCCCCTTTTCTACAGTGGGATTTTAATTGAAACTGGTATTCCCTCTTCTTTAAAATGTCTGGCAGATTGGTAGATTGGTAGAATTTCACAATGAAATTGCTTTGCTGTTGGATTTGCTTTAATGGGGAAGTTTTAAGCATCCTGTTGCATGTGGAACAGTGTCAGGCTCTTCCCTGCTTAGCTAAGGAGGCTCTGCTATGGTTTCAATAGGGTCTCAGCTGTAGTTGGCTGAAGTGTGACTCACTAGCTTTGAAATGCCTTGGCACCCACAAGACACTCAGTGCTCCTGCTCAGTCTATTGACCACAGCTTGTCACATGAAAACTGATTTTAAGGGGGAATTGGGAAGCTTTGGGGCAGATGCATATTGGAAGAAAGCTCTCCATTTACTCTTGCTGCATGAAGTAGTTTTTATGTGAAGATGTAATACGTGTCTTCTCTGGGCCCCAGACTTCACAGAAAGCAGAATTGTGCTAACTCTTGCATGTGAATCCCTATACACTTAGCCAATACTCTAAGAGTTTAGTGTCACTCAGGGTCAAGGACTTAATGTAGACAGGTGTGAGTCACACCACATGCGTGAGCATGACTAAACCATTCCAAGTCCCATGCGGAAAAGCCTTCTCCTGCCCTATGTCCTAAATAAAGAGAAAAACTAAGTTCATGTACCTGGAGAATTTCTACTTGCCTGAACAGGACCTAAGAATGCAGGCGGGGTCTGAGTCATGGAGGCACTTCTGTAAGTGAAGAGGTAAATTCTTGCAGGTCAAGCATATTACCCCTGGGTATGAAATCAACATTTTAAGGACATGCTGATCCATTTACCTAAGTTGACCGGTGTCTGTTTTATGACCTCCTGTTTGTTTTTGTCTAAGCAGTAATTCCTTGGGTGTTTACCGACATGTACCATTGTTTTAATTGACATGATTATAGTTTTAAAAATTTTAGATGCCACTGGTAGTAAGAATATGTGGTATTTATTTTTCCACTCTTACTATCCTTTCATATTGCCTCTTCCCACTTCCATTCTATCTTCCTCTCCCTTTCTATTCCTTTCCTCAATTCCCTGTTCCTAATAAATAGTTCCCTTTCTAGTTTCATATATATGTATGTGTATGTGTATGTATACATATAATCTCAATTATATAGATATGTACATATACCTGCACATATTTAAGGACTGAATTATGCGTAGCTTTATACCTAAAACCCAAAATGATTTGATTTGTATTAATATTATAGTATCAATATTATAATATAAACAGCTTTGTTTAAATGTTCCATTTTCTTTATTTTTTTCACTTTAATTTTAATACCAAATTAGGCATGCTTTGGGATATAAGATGACAATCATGAGGATACACACTCAACATTTTTGAGTTTCACGCATTTATTTCATTTTCTAATTTATTATACTTTGCATGTGTTTCTACTGTATATTTTAATTATGTCACTGTTGCCACATTGAAACAAACTATAGAGCAAAGTTCATAATAGCAAATTGTAGACGTTACCTAAAGAAGGTGAAGAAAAGCAGATTTTGTTCACTGACATATAAAATATTGTCTTTATATTGTGACCTATTTAATTACTTCAGTCTTCAGTGATACCCACAAGTGTGAAGCATAATTATTAGATTAAGGTGTGGGTAATCTTTTTGGATTCTCATTTGAGTAAATATAATTTGTCTACCACTGTTCAGCATTTATCAACTCATTTATTATTTAAAATTACTTACTCCACTATTACAGGGGACTGCCTTCATCACCAGGCACTTACTTCAAAGTCTAGGACCCCCCCAGTAACATGTAGCAATCATTGAGATGAGAGAGAGATCAAGATCTAGTTCCCAGAATCTCTGTGTTAGAACTGGGTGTCTGTCCCCTGGGAACCTGGCTTTGGAGGCAGTTATTGGGCAGAGAGCAAATACCACAATGCACAGCTGCACCTGCAAGGTGGATAACAGGTGGTATCCAACAGCTGTAGGTTATAGAAATTCTCAGACTCTCATGCTCTTTGGGACTGATGCTTTCAATGTCTGAACCTTTAGGTATTACACACTATTGTAGCTTTGAAATCTTTCTTTACTGATTCACTGATACTAGTCCCACTGATTCAAAACCATCCCTACCCAGGTACACCCAGTTCAGAGTGTTTTGTAGATAAAGACCTTTCTTCTTATCAAACACTTCAGTATGTTTGCCAACCTGATAATTTATGGATATATTAACAAGCAACACATTGGGCCACCAGCCTTTTTCTTTCAGTGACATCCTCCCAATACTTAAAGATGTATAGATCATGGGTCAGATGGCTTACTTCTTCTTAGTACTGTTTATCATACCTATTAACAAAGTAGAATCTGTATTCATTATAGCCTGTAACTGTGATTGGTTAATTAGATTTGGATGGATTCCATTTGCCATGGTTTATCTAATATCGGATTGTTCATTTTGATTTATTTCTTGGTTATTTGGATTCCACCCAGCAGTTATTTCTGAAAGGTCACAAAGATGTATTGATATCTTGAGTTTCACAGTGCTGGGTCACTTGTTTTGACTAATATATTAGTCAAGAAAACAATTATTTGATGTTTCCATTCTAACATGCTAGACAATCAGTTTTATTTTCTTCTCTTGACTCAGTGATGTTTTAAGGAGGGAAGGCAGAAAGACCTTACTGGAAGGGCACACTGCAATCAGATCAGTTGGTGGAGATGTGTTGGATTGGTGTGTTCCAAGGAGCATCTGGGCTCTGTGGGGAGAAAGACTGTCATCAATTAGTGATCTCTGGCAAAGGCCCAGAAGGGAAGGAGATGATGAACACACCTTCTCCAGGGTAGTAGGGAATATCACCTTTTCCAGGGGAGCTGGCATTTCGACAGAAAACCAAGGTACATTTGGTTGCAAAGAAATCTATGTTTAAGAAGGAAACATAACTTCAAGTTACAATAGTGTCATACATAGTGGTAGATAAAAAGAAAAACATGGTAAAGATGTTGAGATTAAATGTCAAAATTAACAAATATGACCTAATAGCTTTATAGAATGTTTTGTGACCAAATAGGGGGAAAAAATCTGTATTCTTTTCAAGCACTTGAGGCATTACGAAAACAGATAATATGCCAGGGAATAAGGAATTAGCACTAATTTCGAAGAGATCAGACTGTCTGCTAACCTTGATGAAATCAAATTAGAAATCAATAATGTATTCATGGCTAATGCCATCCAAAATATGTAGATATTAAGTTGCATATTTTTAATGATTAACTGGCTAAAAATGGAATCAGAAAATATCAGACCACTTCAAGTCTGTGGAAATTAGTTATAGTCAGGCTCAGAGATGCCTTGCTAGCATAAAGACCTGATGCCAATCACCAGGACCCACATGCTGGCCAGCTAGGTTAGCCTAACTGGTGAGCTCCAGGCCAATGGGAGATGTTATACCAATGGAAGTGGGTAGCATTCTTGAGGACGACACCTGAGGTTGTCTCCTGGCATCCATGAATAAACATACATATGTGCATATGCATGCACATGCACACACACACATACATGCAAACACTCCCATGTATGCATTTTTAAAGAGCAAATATATCTGTGCAATGAGGATCTGAGAAAAGCCATTCTGTTTGTGCTGGAAGTTTTCTGAAGTATAGCAATTGTAGTTCCAAAGATTACTTCCTGTTATAGATTGTTGTAACTTACACAAGGTGTTCTAAGTTTGGTAGAGAAGAGCAAGATGAATTGCCCTTTGGAAGGGCCTCATTAGGAGAGTTAGAACATGATGCAATAGAGCCATGAATGGTAGGAGAAATCCCTTAGTATGAAGAAGAGACTGATTAGAAAAGAAAGCCATCCTGGATAGCAGAATGGAGGTTCTGAAAAGAGAGACAGACACTCTAGTCCCATAAAAGAAAGGTAACTGTTTGTTTTGACAGGTTCCCTGAAGTGGTGTGTGTGTGTGTGTGTGTGTGTGTGTGTGTGTGTGTGTGTGTGTGAGAGAGAGAGAGAGAGAGAGAGAGAGAGAGAGAGAGAGAGAGAGAGAGAGAGAGCAGTTGTCTTGGAGTCATGCATAACCCTGTAAGTGGTTCTAATAAACAAATTGTTTCATCAAGTTAGATGTGGATGGAATCATTTCCTGTGTCTGTTTTCATTCCACCTGTCTAGAGCTGAGTGGATATTTGTTTATATCTCCCCAACAACAAGAATGTTTATATCTCTATCACACAACAAGAATGTTTACCGTAGGGCTGGAGAGATGGCTCAGCGGGTAAGAGCACTGACTGCTCTTCTGAAGGTCCTGAGTTCAAATCCCAGCAACCACATGGTGGCTCACAACCACCCATAACAAGATCTGACTCCTTCTTCTGGTGTGTCTGAAGACAGAAAAAAAAAGAATGTTTACCGTAAGGACACTAGACTTTTACTCCAATGAAGGGAAAGGGCTGCAGAGTGTCAGGAGGTGAGCTGAAACAGATCTAGGGCAGCTTTAGCCTGTGCCATTCCCTACCTGCTATGAGGCCCAGAACTGTGATGGCTCTTTGGAGTTCTTCCTATTGAGTCGAGATGTCTAGGCCTCTCTAATCCCACAGCCATCTGTCATCAAATACAGCCAATCTCAGGTATGGCTATGACCTTGTATGAGATGATTCTTGGCCACCTAAGTGAGCCAGAAGGCTGGCAAAAGGGGACTTTCTACTGACAGCCTTCCTAGTAACAGGGACAAGTCTCCTTCCCTGTGTTCAATTCTGGGCACCATTCCCACACCTGTACTACAAACCCCACATCTCTACAGCATCACAGCAGAGACCTCAACATAAGGGTTTGACTGGAGACTTCAAAGCCCTTTCAGTACACCCCAGCTCTCACTTGTGGGGGAGGGTGCCCTTGCCCCAGATGACTCATATGAGTAACTTGGTGCAGTGAGAACCAAAGAGAAGAATTTAATGTGAGTTCTCCTAAGACTCAGTCTGCACTATGACTTTGGGTATGACAGTCACAGGAGCTAACATTTACCAAGCACTTACCATGTACCAGAGACACCCTCAACTGTTTCACATGGATGTCAGTAACCTGAATCTTTGTCTTCCTGAGTGCAGGCAACACTACCCACTGAGAAGCTTTACAACTTGTATTCACTAAACTAACATATTTGCTAATTCTCTTTGCATGAAGTGGGCTCCGCACCCGTGGGAATGCCTCCCTCCCTCTTCCTCATCAAGTGTGAATAATTCTAGATCCCCAAATACACGGCATGCTCCATCAGCCTTGATATATGACAACAATAATGTTTATAATGATTGTTATTATAGCTCTCCTTTATTGAGGGCTTACCATTTTCCAGTCAGTGTACTAAGCCTTTGATATATATGGATAGATTCATTGTGTCCCCAGAATACCCCTGTGTGGCAGAAACATGAGACTCTTGATTCTATGCTGTCCCTAAAGGAAAACCCAGAAGAAAGCATTTCTCTTCTCAAGCAACCAATTATTTATCAGTCCCTTTCTTTGTGTGAGTGCAAGTTCGAGTGTGTGTGTGGGGGTGTGTGTGTGTGCACATGCACACCCACACACTCATGCACACATATGCTCATCCACACACACAGGTGTGCAATGCAAGCAATTTCCTTCAGCTTAATTATATTTTAACTGATTTTATTTCTTCCTCTTTGCTTCCATTTCTAGTCATATTTAATTCCTTTCTTTTGTTTTGCATTCAGAATTATTCCATGCTCAAAAAAAATTACAGTCCTGTAGAGAAAGCCAAACCCGTTCCCTCTGCAGAGCTCAGCACGAGTGGGAATCCTGCCACTGAGCAGTCTGTCCTCGTTCAATTTTAGCATCCTATAATTTCCTGCATAATTGTTTAAATGTCCTCATTCTTATCCCTGTCTCTCTCCCCAAACTTCGCTATTTTTTAAAGAAGGCACCCGAGCTGTGTGTCTGCTTCAGCAGGGAACTTCACAGGCTCCGTGCCAGAGAGCACTGTGCACCTCGAGTTACCATGGTACCTCAGCAAGCCTGCCTGGCGAACGACCGCTATGGAAGCCCTCCAGCCTGCCCCTGCCTGGGTCACTTTCCCCCTCTACCAGCCTCCTGGAGGCCAGGAAATTCCTTATGTGTTGGTGACATTCGATTCCCAAATATCACATAACCAAAAATATTAAAATAAACTGCTCATAACATTTTCCTGAATGCCATCTGGGCCCCACTGGAAGCTGACACTATCCGTCAGACCCAAGATAACCACATTTCCCCTCCTTTGTATGTGTTAATGTTTGTCATAATGGATTTCACTTTAATGTCCCAATTACATTTATGACATTCTTTCATCCGAGTGGCACTAATGACTTTCATTATTATTTATGCTCCTCCTTAATTATAAGACTCTCACCTCTCTCATTACACACACGCCTTCATCACCCCCTTACTTGCACACATGCTCTCTGGTATGAAGCTAATGTTCCTTCGATTCCCATTGTCGCAAACACAATGATTAATTACTCCTGTTAAACCATCGTACCCCAGGGTGATCAGATTGGTGAAACAAGAAGGGCCAGATTGCTGCTCTAGAGGATTTCTGGGGACACCTGTCAGAAAGGAAAGAAGAAGAGGAGCCCCTAACCTCCAAATAAATAAATGCCTGACAGTTCAGGCTAGTTTTAGCCTTGGGATTAATCACTAGGAGAAATAATTTTAACTCAAAATGAAATAGGTCATCGGCTCCAAATGTCTTGCATTGTAGATGATGATAGCATGGCCCAGGGAAGTGTGTAGAAGCCACAGAGCACAGAGCTTTGTCAATTAACATAGTCTTCAGAGAGAACTGACCTGCTATGATATATGGCAAATTGTACCAATTATAAGTGATTTTATGCTAAGAGAAAGACTTTCATTTGACCCTTCAGCCTAGGCAGGACCTATAATCATCATCATAAAGATATGATTGAGCCAAAAGGATGAGGCAGGGGTGATGTTAGATTTTTGTTGTACAAATTCTACCCGAGGGGAACATAAGCCATGTCTATCCCTCCCTTACAACCTCAACAACAAACCAAAGAACGATTGCATCCGCATTCACCTGGAGAACAGATGAGCTGGGTTAACTTAGTGCAGGAGTGAGGGATCACTTATAGGTGTGTGATAACCCTATAGTAGCCGTACCACTGGAAAGTCTCATCCCAGCACAGATGATGGTTTTCTCATAGCTATTGATGAAAGTATCCACTTTGGCTGCCTTCCCCTGCCTATACATCTAAGCATTCCCTAAAATTAGGAAACCATGGGCAGTTAGGGTAGAATTGCACACAAATGCCTGAGAGCTACAGGAGGGAGTGGGGGAAATCTCACCTGAGTATCCAGTGACCCTCCCTACTCACTTCTTCTGAGGGAAGGGAAAGTCTCGTGAGGATGTGTGTGTGTGTGTGTGTGTGTGTGTGTGTGTGTGTGTTTCGAGAAGGTGTAGCTAATCTGATGAAGATGACAGCTGTTGTGCTTTAAGGACAAAATTCCGTAGCATATTTATTCCAAATCTGGACCTTACGGGGTCTAACAGTCTCCACTCTGCTTACTAAGTACCCTCCCATTTCCATGGGAACAAACCCAGGCTCTTGATGTGCACAGGGGCCCAGATGTTCCACGTAGCCCTATTGACTTACCAGCTGATTGGAGATGTAGGAGCAAGGCCAGCCAAGATTAGCCAAACCATAGCAACCAGCCAGCTGCATCCAGTCCAAATTGCCAATCTGCAGATCCAGGCACTCAGGAAATGGCAGTGATTGTCAATGTTTGGGAGGTGGTTCATTAACAATAGAAGGTGATGGATGTACTCATCAAGGGAAATGCATTTTGGTTTGGGGATTGTTATAAAAGCTAAGACAACAGGTCATGAGGAAAATCCACTGGCTCTAGGTATAAAACAGTTCTCCTAGTTCTTGCTTTAACTGTTAACTTGACACAGCTCAGAGCTAATAAGAGAAGGGTGGTATCAATTGGAAGATTTTTCTTTCAATCAGCTTGGCCTGTGGCTATGTCTGTAGGGTTATATTGATTGCTAATTGATGTGGGAAGGCCCAAGACATTATGAATAGTATACCCCTAGGTAGGTGGGTTTGGACTGTGAAGGATTCTAGCTGTGGGGCTAGACATATGACTCACTGGTTAAGAGCAGTGGATGTTCTTCTAGAGTATCTGTGTTTGGTTCCAGGAATCCCCAGGACAACTCACATTTGTCTAATTCCAGTGCCAAGCGATTCAGGACCCTCTTTTGGTCATTGAGGGCAGGAGGCACACATGTAGTACGCAGACATACATGTAGGCAAAACATAGACAAAATAAAAATGAAAGGAAAAAATTTGAAAAGGAACCTAGATGAATCTGAAGGAGGAGGAGGAGGAGGAGGAGGAGAAGGAGTAGGAAGAGGAAGAGGAGGAGGAGGAGGAAGAAGAAGAAGAAAAGGAAGCCAGTAAGCAGCATTTCTTGATCATTTCTGCCTTGAGATTCCTACCCAGACTTTCTCAAAGATGGACTGTGACCTAGAAGCATACGATGAAACAAACACTCTCCTCATTTGTTTGGTTCTGGTGTTTATCATAGTAACACAGAGGAAAACAGGACAGGAGTGAACTCAATACTTTAAGTGGAATGTGTACTATTGTCTTTATCATTGTTACAAAAAAGAAAACCCATAATTCTGGGTGCCACAAACTTCAGGTTATCTCAAGAGCCACATCAAAGTTTCACATCTACCAACTTTGGCTCCAGAGACAATGCATGCTTAAGTACCACACTTGCTATGTTGGCCAATAGTCTGAAACTCCCTCGTCATCACCCCATTCCTCATTGCTCTAGACAGGGCTAGCAAAAAGAGGTAGCTGGGAGCAGGGCAGAGAGCAAATAGCTTGGGTTTTTTTTTTTCATGGTCTCTCTCCATGTTTAGTATTGTTTGCTAACCCCATAGGATCTGGAAATACCTGGGAGACACGTGTCCATGCACACCTGCGAGGAATTGTTTGATTATGTTAGACTTTGAACATGCCCATGGGATATGAGATTATCTTCATTAGCTTCACTGAGGTTAGACAATACACTGTTGAGACCCTCTGGACTGTATCAAAAAGGATTAAATGAACTGAGCCCAAACTCCTTTTCTTTCCTCATTGTGGCAAATTCCCTTTCCTTCCCATTGTCATATAACTTGACCAGCTACCTCAAGATCCCACTTCTGGCCATGATGGACTACACCCCTGAGCTGTGAGACAAAATAACTCTTTTCCCATTAAGGTATGTGTCCCAGTGGAATATATCAGTCACAGAAAAAATAACCAAGACATCCTCATTAGGTAGCACAGTTGGCCCTGTCATATCCCTTTCCCCAGAGCTCTGGGATTCAGAAGAGATAGAGAAAGCAGCTTAAGCAATAGCTAGCTAATACGCAAACAGGGCCAAAAATGCTGTGCAGGGCTACATTTAGAGTGTAAAATTATTTTGTTAAGAAGTATGAGTCAGGGGTTGGAAAGATGGTTGTCTTAGTTACTTAGTTACTTATGTGATGAAACACCATGACCAAGGTAACTTACAAAAGAAAATATTTAATTGGGGGCTTGATTACAGTTTCAGAGGGTAACCCCGTGGTTATCATGGTAGGAAGCATGGCAGCAAGCAGGCAGGCCTGATGCTGGAGGAACAGTAGCTGAAAGTTTACATCTGACCCACAAGTTGCAGGCAGAGAGCAGGGTAGGGGATGCTTGGCATGGGGTTTCGAAAACTCAAAAACCCATCCCAGTGACACACCTCCAACAAAGTCATACTTCACAAATCCTTCCCAAACAGTTCTTCTAACTGGGACCAAACATTCAAACAAAATAGCCTATGAGGCACATTATTATTCTAACCACCACAATATCATTCTTGCTGAATATTAGAGTTTAGTTCCCAGCTCCCACCTTGGGTGGATCACAACCACTTGTAACTCCAGGACCTCTGCATGCACCTGCACTCACGAGTTTACAGATTTCCTTGTAGATGTACACATATGAACACACAATTTAAGAATAAAAATAAAATACTAAAGAAGCAAAGGACAATGAGTGAAAGTCTGTGCTTAGCTGTTTAAACAGCTGAGCCTCCAAACCGCCACTTTCCCTTTCTCTTTCTTTCTCTTCTTTTTATCTTCCAACATGTCCCTTGGAATTGGCATGGTTACACTGTCTCTTTAGTCTTCCTTTTGTAAAATATTTTTCCATTAATACTAATAATCTCTTAGAAATTGAGAGTATGGTTGCAGCATCTCAGACGCTTGGCTGAGGAGCTAAAGAGCACAAATCCCCTTTTCATAAAAAAAATGCTGTGCCCGTGTTTTATTTAAATAAAAGAAAAACAGAACTTGGGAGGTGGCAATCATTACTTACAAACTCTCAACTGAGTGGTTTTTCTAATTTGACTCATATTTCCTTTTTATCTCATTTTATTTTTATTTATTTTAAAAGAGCCCACATTTCAAGGCTGTATTACTCCTGGGTAATTTTGTAAAATACTTACATTGGCATGTTTTCATCAGTATACACCATCACCCAGGATGGCCAATGTAACACTGGAAAGGCTTCTTATCTTGGCTCATGGCTTCAGATGTTTCACTTCCTTGTCAACTGACTTTATTCTTTTAGGTTTGTGGGGGAAAAGTCTATTATGATGACAGAAAAATGTGTCAGAGGAAGCTATTTATGTTATAGTAAAGCAGGAGATAGATAGATAGATAGATAGATAGATAGATAGATAGATAGATAGATAGATATCCCATTATATCTTTCAAAGACCCACTCATCCCCACTGACCAACTGCCGTTCCCCAACATAACTTTCCTTTTTCTTTCTCAATGGATGTGTCCACTGATGAGGTGAGCACACTCATGATTCAGTCCTTCCCTTCAGGAGTGCTGCTGTTTGTGCACCAAGCCTTTAATATGTAAGTCTTCTTGGTGGGCTTCAGATTCAAGCTAGAACAGCGATTTTAATTTACTTAAAATATTATTCTTTGACTCAATTTTTAATCTTGCTGTTACATAGATACATACACACACACACACACGCACGCACGCACACACACACACACACACACACGCACACACACACATATTATTCCTACTCTTGATCCATCTCAATAAAAATGTGACCATGAAGAAGAGAAAAAGGTAAAAATAAGCAGGGAAGCATAACTGGGAATAGGGGAGGGGGAATAATATAGAGGGAGGAAAAAAGGATAAATATCATAAAAGATGATTAGACATGTGATGAGCACGTAACAACACATACACATATGATTTTAATGCATATGGAGGGATAATGCTTACCAAAGAGCCATAAAAAATACAACAACAACGACAATAAGCCAGGACTAGGCAGGAAACATCTTCCTTCAAGTCATTGGTCAGAGGGGTTCAAGAGACTCCCTAAAACAATATAGACTATTACCATTGCCTTTGGTTGTCTTCCAGAATATGATGGTAAAACCCTATTACTGTAGATATCACATACTTCAGACAAAGTACTCAGAGAAAATCAAGCTGGTATTGACCTTGAAGCCTCCTCCCTAAGGGATAGCTCTCATAATGTTGGAATGTGTTATAAATGCTAATGTGGATAATAGTTATCAGCGGTCTAACCCACCTGTAAATCCTGAGGACCATAATAATAGGGCAGGCAAGAAATCCTCAACAGTGAAATAGTGGCACCTGTCTCTTGAGGGCAACCAAGACTGACCAATTGGATCTGAAGCCCACTCAATTGGAGGGAACTCATTTCTGCTACTATAAAACTAGCCAAGAGCCCATTACTTAAGAGATTGTAGAAGCTGGAGAACATAATATCATATTAATAAAGTAATAGTTTCCAGTTGTCCTTTATGTACATATCTTAGTCATCAAGGACATGTACAATTCTCAGTTATCACTGATGATGTTTCTTTTTGCAGGAGACTACTAGAAAGATCCACAACTGGTCAAAATGCACCGAAAACGTGAAGTTGGGCTGCCCAGCTCCAAACGGGACATCTATAGCACCTACACCTTAGGATCAGGAAACATTACAGAAGAGAGTGGAACGACTGGAAAAAGAAAAAGACCAAGAGGCCTGGTCAACTGTTACAAGAAAGTTTTTATCTGAACAAGATAGGAATGTTGCCCCCATAAACTCCCAACAGTATGGTTGTCTGCTGAAGATCTGCAAATACCACTCCAATAGACATGTTAACATGGATGAAGAAAACATCACAAGGCTCTATCCCAATATGAGGAAATGTGGGCAGTGAATGAGTGGTGAGAGAGGGAGAACCAGAGACAAGACCCTGGGCCTAAGAGGCCAGTCCTAACACAAATAAGAGCAACATTCACTGGACTAAGCAAATTGTATATATGTATATAATATGTATATTCATATGTGTGACATATATATGACAAAATAAAAACAGCAGAAGAGATAATGAATTAGAGGTAAAGAGTCTGTGGGAACATGAGAGAAGTTGGAATCAGTAAAAGGATATCTACAGTATGTAAATACAGCGTGGTTGTATATGAAATGAAATATCTATGGATTATTTAATTAATTATAAATTATTTTAAAATAAAATCATATCTTCTTTGCCTCCTTTGGATGCATTTTTTTTCAATTTAAATATTACAAGATTAAAGTATATATTCTGATCTTTTTCCAAGAGACTTTTAAAGAGCAGTTTTAATATTTAGGGCAAGTCTCCTGGTAGATTCTTCCTGGCAGATGTTTACATATGGAAAGATAATTGAATGAAGATATCAACAAGGCTTCCATCAACTTCCCTATTGGAGTCCGTGATCACATGATAGCGTATAGGAATGGATTTCAAGCAGAAATCTGTAAAATGAGGCTAGTAGGAATGTATACAGATAACTCAAGACTATGTTGATGAATTTCATAAATAGTTTCTCACATTTATGGTCATCTCACCCATATAGTAAGTTAAATATCAGATCCATATTTTTCTGCACAGTATATGAAGTTTTAAGTTTCAAGATTTTCTAAGACATAACATTGCCAGAACTATAATCACAGTGTCAAATCCTGAGGCCACTGCTTGGCAAGTTATTATAGAATCAGCTGGGAGGTCTTACAAAGGTTTTGATCTTACCTTCTGTTCCAGGAAATTTTATTTTTTAATCATACAATGGGATCCAGAATCTTAACATTGTGCTGTTAGCAAACTCCAGAGGTTTTGAGAACCATTGTTCTGCAAGTTGCTTGACATGAGGAAGTAAAGAAAGGAAAATAGCCAAAAGGAAGGCTGGAGAGGTGCTCAGCAGTTACAAGCACTTGTACAATCATGAGGATGGTGTTCAGGTCCCAGCACTCATGTAACAAGCTCAATATCATGTGTAGACCTGTAACTACAGCTCCAAGCTGAAGCAGACCCCGGAGGATTGCTTGCTTCCAGCCTAGCTATGGAAACAGAAACCAGTTTCTGGGAAATAATACAGCTTCAAAGGAATATGAAGAATGTGATACAGGAGAATGCTTGATACTTGCTTCTGGTCTCCACATATGCACAGGTACTGGTGATCACATGGATCTATACAATCACACACACACACACACACACACACACACACACACACACACACACACACGAGTGTGATTAAGTATAGCCAACACAGTTGCAAGTCTCTAATTTTTATTGCTAAAGAAACATGGACTGCCAGTCATGGTACTGTGGGAGAGGCAATGAAGCTTGGGTAACTGTGACAGCTCTTACCACATGACCTTGGATGGTGCCATAACCCTTCTAGGTATCAGTTTTCTTACCTGTAAGAAGGTTTAGACAAGAGAATGAGTTCTACTGTCGTTTATCATGTGACAATCCAACGAGCTTCTGGGGTCAGTGTAGTTACAAGGTATGAGCTATTGTTGATCAAACCAGGTCATATTAGGGCTTCTCATAGCCAGCACTCCCTTCTGATTTGTTTACAGTGTCAAATGAGACTGTATCTGAGGAAAGTCTCTAGTGGCAACAGTCTGGACATGTTATCTCCAAGGATCATTTAATAGCCATTAAAGAGATAATTGCCCCAGAAGAGGTACACTTGAGAGAGATGGTTGATAACACAGTCTTGGAACAGTCAATAGGATTTCCATTTGAATGCCTTTCAGTGATGTTTTCCCATTGACTTACGTGGCTATCAGACTGAATGATTAGAGCTGAGGAAGCAGTCTACAATCATGATCAGACCTCTGTAATTGTTACCCATTACTTATCACCCCATGCATCTGTTGCTAGACCAGGCAGAACACTAGCCATGACTGCTAGACAATGATATCTCATATCTCATCATGCATAGCTCCTATAGCACTTAAAGAATGACAGAGTTGGGAGATGGAACGCCCTCATCCTGATCTTGATTTTACTTCTTGAAACCATTCCTGATCCCATCCATCTCACTCAGGAAGAATGTGTCACCCACATCCTGAGTTCTCACTGTATCTCACGATAATCATAAATAAAAATGATGATTAATGCATATAATTTCCTCTCTGGGTCAAGTTTCCTTCCTTATCCTGAGGAATCACTTAGTTTTATTCAAATAATAACTGGGCATATGATCATTTTCCCCTGAGTCTATCCTTCTCTGCTATGAGACTGAGCATACGGCTAAGCTGAACAACCTTCTTGGATGGATAGAAGGATGGATGGATGGATGGATGGATGGATGGATACAGGGATGCATGTATGCATGGGTGAATGAACAGACAGACAGATGAATGGAGCTTCCATATTTTTCCATTTTCTTAGTTCCTATAAATACTTATGTTCAAATCAAGGATGTGTGTGTTGAGTTAGTCCCTGGGCTGTGATTTGACAAAATAAAATGCAGAGACTTATATACCAGATGCTTAGAACACCACAGAGAGGCACTTGAATGTCCAGAATCAGCGTCTACTACCAGTGTTGATAGTGTGTTCAGGATGTATGATTTTTGTTTTCAGTATATACCCCAGGACCCCTCTACTTCAGAAGCCATGGCTAAACACTCTTTCTCACTTATCTCTAAGTTATTTTGTTGTTTGACAGTTCCCACAACATAAACATTGTTTTGTGATTTCTCTCTCCCCATGGATTCTCTCATCACCCCCCATCCTTGTCAACTCTCTCATGCCCATCAATGCTTTGCCATGTTCTTGACTTTTGGTTTAATTTTATGACCCATTTAGTTTAACCAGGGTTCTCTATGCAACCATCTGATTGTAAAAGTCTATTTCTTTTTAGCTTCTTTGGTGTCCAAGGCAGTCTCTATAAGATACATTTTTCTATAGAACTCGTAGAGTGGGCCTCAGTTATCTTCACTAGCAGTGTTGTTCCTGGAAGATTCAAAGCATGGATGGAAAAGAGATGCAGCAGAAGTATTGAAAAAGATATTGCTGGCATAGTGTCTGTCATCATGAAGTTTTGAGCATACAATTTTAAGATTATTTTAACTGAAAAGCATAGTTTCAATTCCTAGTCTAATTGGTAGCAGTGTGACCTTGGACAAATGCCCTTTGATGTCTGAAACCCAATGTGTGTATGTGTGTGTATGTTTTTGTGTATTTCTGCATGTCTGTGTGTCTGTATTTGTGTGTCCCAAGGTGAGACAGTCCCAGGCTGCTGATCTATGCCCTTTTAAAAAGATTATTTTGAGTTATTTATTTTATGTATGTAGGTGTTTTGCCAGTGTATATGCCTGCTTGTTGCCCAAGGAAGTCAAAAGAAGTTTTTAAATTCCGTTGTACTGGACTCAGGGATGGTTTTGAGCCACAATATGCATGCTGGGAACAAAACTCAGCTCCTCTGCAAGAACAGTTAAGTGCTCTTAAGTGCTGAGCCATCTCTACACTTGCCTACATCACCTTGATTTCTCTTCTCATTTTCCCCTTCAAGGCAAATTTCTGCTATGTCTGTCAAGGAGTGGTTTGTTGACTACCCACACACCTCTGTTTTGAATAAGGTTGCATATTTGTCAAAGTCTGATTCCCTTAATTAGTGTGTAACTAGAGAGATAGAACCTGAAAGGCATGGGCGGTATCTTCTAGTCAGCAACTCTATGTGTAGTCAAAGAAGCACAGAGTGGGAAGGCCATGCAAAGGGAAAGAAGTTGCAGAAAGATTTAAAAATTAAATCAGCTGAACAGCACAACCTAGGAAATAATGGAAGTATTAGAGGATGTGAAATTTAAATCAGAGGTACTATTACAACGGAAATGTGGGGATTATAGGCACACAGCTTCATGACTTGAAAACAAAGTGTTATTTAGGTACTGACAAAAAGCTGTCTGTAAATTCTGCTTTGAAGATCACTAATAAAATACTGCACCTACACACAATGGACAGTTATTTGTGTCATGTGTTTAGATAAGGATGAGTGAGTCTCTCTCTCTTCGCTCTCTTTCCTGTCTAAGGAAATGTACTATTTAGGAGATCCCAGTGGTAACAGAAGGTGGGGATTTCCATTGCTTCCCTAAATTTGTCTGTGGGGTATCCACATTCAGTGGTTTGCTCTGTCTTCTCTCTATCTCTCTCTTTCTTTTTTCTCCCTTAATGGAGTTTACATAAGATTTTTAAAAATGCTATGAGTCTATACTGAATTTTCCTTTTAGCATTTAGTTTTCTGCATATAGAAATCTTAATGGATTTTGGCAAATCACACATGGGAGTTACTGCATCATTTTCAAGTGCAAGCAGCCAACCGCTGATGAAATCAATTAATTAATTAATTAATGTGTCACTAAACTTACATTTCTGAAGTCTCATTGCTTGTGTGTCCTTGTGATCTGAGATACCTTTCTTCCTCAGTTTTTTTTGGGGGGCACTTTTTCTTTAAATAAATAACATATATTTAGGGAGATGGAGCAATGGTTCAGTGCTTAAGAGCATCTGCTGTTCTTGTAGAAGATCTAGGTTCTACTTTCAATACCAGGAACAGCATTCTTAAGCACTGTATCATCAGTGCCAGGGACTCCAGTGCTCTTTTCTGACATCCATAGATGCTTTCATGCATGTGGTATGTATACATACACCTATACCTTCACACATATACACTTAAAAATAAATTTTTAAAAATATCCTCTGAAAAGTACAAAAACACATGCACAAGCACACACACACATGAATGTATATACACATGCATGCACACACTCACATGCACACACATGTACATGTATTTTGGTTATTTTCAACCTCCAGTATCCTCTCTTGTCCCCTTTCCACTTCTGTCTTCTTACAAATCCAAATTTATTTTCATTAAAAAAAAACCTAACAAATCCAACCAACCAAACAACCAACAAAAGCCTTACCAACAACAAACCACTAGGAGTCTAATTTGAGTGCAAAGTACGGAAGTTCAAGACCATCAAAATAGCTCTGCAGAAGATATATCATGAAATATTATACACTCAGAAAGAGAGTCTCTAACACAGGAGCGTGAGAAAGAAAAAACTTCATGGGACAGAAAGGAAAAAAGAAGACAATTTAGATCTGCTATACATCCTGTCAACACAGTAAATCAGCAAACCCTAACACTAAAAGGACACCAAGGAAAGTTTTTCAGAAAGTAGGGAAGGAAAGCAATCATGAAGAAGGGTGTGTGTAGGGAGATGATAACTTCTATGTGGGAAACAAGCCCACATAGGGTATCTGAGATGACCTTTGATATAATAAGAAACAACCAAACTTTGCAGGAATTAGTAACCATCTTTCAATAAAAACCTTAAATGTAAATGGCCTCAATTCATCAATTAAGTGATAAAGACAAGCTGACTGGGTTAAAGAAAACTAGATCCAGCTGTGTGTGATCTCCAAGAAGCATCTGTCACTGGAAAAGACACTCACAGACTGTTCATCCAAAGATGCAATGCATTCTTCAAGGATTCAATCCCAAACAACTCAACACAACTATTACAGTTTCTAATGAAGTAGAATTCAAATAGAAATCGGTTCTAAGAGGTAAAGAAGGCCAATGCCTAGTAATGAAGGGATATATTCATCTAGGGTATATCCATTAAACACTATCACCCATTTCAGGAAAACAAATGCTAATAGATATAAAATGTCAGAAGAGTCTAGAAATAAGCTTTATATAAGTCATCCAAATGTCAAATCAAGAAAGAACCCTAGTAATTAAGCTATAATATAGATGAAACAGAAATGCACATTATCATGGGTTTTTTGATGTTGTGGTAAAACAGCATGACCCAGAGCAACTTGAGAAGGAGAGGACTTCTTTCACTTCTGCTTCCACACCGCAGTGTTTCACTGAAGGAAGTTAGGGCACAAACTCAGGCAGGAACCTGGAGAGGAAACTGAAGCAGACGTCATGGGGGAATGATATTTACATAGTTTGTTCAGTCTACTTTCTTATATGACCCAGGGCCATCTCTCACACATAACACATTAATCATGAAAATAGCACACAGATCTCCCCATAGGCCAAGCAATCATTAATCAGTAAAATAGCTCATAGACATTCTCACAGGCCAATCAATCATTAATCAATAACGCAGCTCATAGATATTCCCACAGGCCAATCTGGTAGGGACATTTTCTCAGTTGAGTTTTTCTCTTTCAAATGAGTCTAGCTTGTGTCAATTTGGCAAAACTTAGTCAGAACACACACACACACACATACACACACACACACTCACACACACACACACCTCTAAAGGGGACAGAATACATATTATCATATTCCAAAGAGCATTCTCTAAAATTGAATATATATATATGCATACAGGCTATAAAAAAGCCTTATCTCCCCTCCTCCACCACTTGTCTCTTTTGTTCTGAGGTGGTAGACCTGTGCCAGGTC
Source organism: Tokudaia tokunoshimensis (assembly GCA_036184795.1). Lineage (NCBI taxonomy): Eukaryota > Metazoa > Chordata > Mammalia > Rodentia > Muridae > Tokudaia > Tokudaia tokunoshimensis. The sequence continues at coordinate 113,021,491 of BTHU01000008.1, forward strand.
TGCCACAGGGGAAGACCCCATTTCCTGGTGCTTTCTAGAGATCCAGCAGCAGCAGGGCATTCGGCCTGTTCCAGGTCTGCATGGGGGAAGGCCACATTTCCTGAGATCCAACAGCAGTGAGGCGTTCGATCCAGCAGCAGCAGGGCAATCGAGAACCAACAGCTTGCAGGACATTCAACCTTTGCCAAGTCTGCCACAGGGAGGATTCCATCTCCTGATACTTTGTGGAAAACCGGCTGTATGCAGGGCATTTAAGAGAAAGAAAATCCCAGGAGTACAGATACACAGGCCTGCAGGACAGAGAAGTCACAGTCAGAGACAACAAGACCAGCTAACACTGGAGATAACTAGATGGCCAAAGGCAAACACAAGATCATTACCAACAGAAACCAAGGCAACATAGCACCATCAGAACCCAGTTCTCCCACAACAGCGAGTCCAGGATACTCCATCAAATTGGAAAAGCAAGAGCTGGATTTAAAATCATGTCTTATGATGCTGTTAAAGAAATTCAAGAAGGACATAAATAACTTCCTTAAAGGAATACAGGAGAACATGGGTCAATAGGTAGAAGCCCTTAAAGAGGAAACACAAAAATACCTTAAAGAAATACGGGAGAACATGGGTCAACAGGTAGAAACCCTTAAAGAGGCAACACAAAAATCCCATAGGGAATTATGGGGAAATATGGGTCAACATGCAGAAGCCCTTAAAGAGGAATCACAAAAATCTCTAAAAGAAACACAGAAGAACATGGGTCAACAGGTGGAAGTCCTTAAAGAGGAAGCACAAAAATTCCTTAAAGAATTTCAGGAAAACAGAAACAAGTGAAGGAACTGATCAAAACTATCCAAGATCTAAAAATGGAAGTAGAAACTATAAAGAAATTACAAAGTGAGACATCTCTGGAGATAGAAAACCTTGGAAAGACTTCAGGAGTCATAGATGCAAGCATCAACAATAGAATATAAGAGATAGAAGAAAGAATTTCAGATGCTGAAGATTCCATAGAAAACATTGAATCAACAGTCAAAGAAAATGCAAAATGCAAAAAGCTTGTAACCCAAAACATCCAGGAAATCCAGGATACAATGAGAAGACCCAACCTTAGGATTATAGGTATAGAAGAGAGCTAAGATTTCCAACTTAAAGGGCCAGTAAATATTTTCAACAAAATTGTACAAGAAAACTTCCCTAACCTAAAGAAAGAGATGCCCATAAACATACAAGAAGCCTATAGAACTCCAAACAGACTGGACCAGACCAGAAAGTCCTCCCAGCACATAATAATCAAAACACCAAATGCACTAAACAAAGAAAGAATATTAAAAGTAGTAAGGGAAAAAGGTCAAGTAACATATAAAGGCAGACCTATCAGAATTACACCAGACTTCTCACTGGAAACTATGAAGGCAAGAAGATCCTGGGCAGATGTCAAACAGACCCTAAGAGAACATAACTGTCAGCCCAGACTACTATACCCAGCAAAACTCTCAATTACCATAGGTGGAGAAAATAAGACATTCCATGACAAAAGCAAATTTACACAATATCTTTCCACAAATCCAGCTCTGCAAAGGATAATGGGTGGAAAATACCAACACAAGGCAGGAAACCACACTCTAGAAAAAGCAATAAAGTAATTGTCTTTCAACAAACCCAAAAGAAGATAGCTACACAGAATTTCTCCTTTAACAAAGAAGATAACAGTAAGCAACAATCACTTTTCCTTTAATATCTCTTAACATCATTGGTCTCAATTCCCCAATAAAAAGACATAGACTAACAGACTGGATATGTAAGCAGGACCCAACATTTTGCTGCATACAAGAAATGCACCTAAGTAACAAAGGCAGTCACTACTTCAGAGTCAAAGGTTGGAAAACAATTTTGCAAGCAAATGGTCCAAAGAAAAAGCTGGAGTTGCCATTCTTATACCGGATAAAACTGACTTTCAACCAAAAGTTGTCAAAAAAGACATCAACCAAATAGAAACAAAAAGAACTATACAAAGAATCAACAAAACCAGGAGCTGGTTCTCTGGGAAAATCAACAAGATAGATAAACCCTTAGCCAGACTAACCAGAGGGCAAAGAAGCACTACCCAAATTAATATAATCACTAATGAAAAGGGAGACATAACAACAGAAACTGTGGAAATTGAAAAAATCATCAGATCCTACTAAAAGAACTTATACTCAACAAAGTTTGAAAATCTGGATGAAATGGACAACTTTCTTGATACATACCAGGTGCCAATGTTAAAACAGGATCAGATAAACCATCTAAATAGTTCCATAAGTCCTGAGGAAATAGAAGCAGTCGTTAATAGTCTCCCATTAAAAAGAGTCCAGGGCCAGATGGATTTAGAGGGAAATTCTATCAGATCTTCAAAGAAGAGGTAATACTGATACTCTTTAAACTATACCATGAGATAGAAACTCAAAGAACACTACCCAACTCATTCTATGAAGCCACAATGATGCTTATATGTAAACAGAACAAAGATCAAACAAGGAAGGAGAACTTCAGACCAATCTCCCTCATGAACATCAATGTAAAAATACTCAACAAAATTCTGGCCAATCGAATTCAAGAATGCATCAAAACTATAATTCACCACAATCAGGTAGGCTTCATCCCAGGGATGCAAGGATGGTTCAATATATGGAAATCCATCAACATAATCCACTACATAAACAAACTCAAGGAAAAAAAAAACCACATGGCCATTTCATTAGATGCTGAAAAAGCTTTTGACAAAATCCAGCATCCCTTTATGATAAAAGTCTTGGAGAGAGTGGGAATCCAAAGCCCATACCTAAACATAGTGAAAGCAATATACTGCAAACCAGTAGCCAACATCAAATTAAATGGAGAGAAACTCGAAGCAATCCCACTAAAATTGGGGACCAGACAAGGCTGTCCACTCTCTCCCTATCTATTCAATATAGTACTTGAAGTTCTAGCCAGAGCAATCAGACAACAAGAGGTCAAAGGTATACAAATTGGAAAAGAAGTCAAAATATCACTATTTGCAGATGATATGATCGTATACTTAAGTGACCCCAAAACTTCCACCAGAGAACTCCTAAAACTGATAAACACCTTCAGCAAAGTGGCTGGATATAAAATTAACCCAAGCAAATCAGTAGCCTTCCTCTACTCAAAGGATTAACAAGCTGAGAAAGAAATTAAGGAAATGACACCCTTCACAATAGTCCCAAATAATATTTCATACCTTGGTATGACCCTAACGAAGCAAGTGAAAGATCTATATGGCAAAAACTTTAAGCCTCTGAAGAAAGAAATGAAAGAAGATCTCAGAAGATGGAAAGATCTCCCATGTTCATGGATTGGGCAGGATCAATATAGTAAAAATGACCATCTTGCTGAAAGCAATCTACAGACTCAATGCAATCCCCGTCAAAATCCCAAATCAATTCTTCATAGATCTAGAAAGAGCAATTCTCAAATTCGTCTGGAATAACAAGAAACCCAGGACAGCAAAAACTATTCTCCACAACAAAAGCTCTTCTGGGGGAATCACCATTCCTGACCTCAAACTGTACTATAGAGCAAAAGTGATAAAAACTGTTTGGTATTCGTATGGAGACAGGCAGGAAGCTCAATGGAATAGAATTGAAGACCCAGATAAGAAATCACACACGTATGGTCACTCGATATTTGACAAAGGAGCTAAAAAACATATAGTGGAAAAAAGACATTTTTAACAAATTGTAATGGATCAACAGGCGGTCAGCATGCAGAAAAATGTAAATCGACCCATTCTTATCTCCTTGTACAAAGTTCAAGTCCAAGTGGATCAAGGACCTACACATAAAACCAGACACACTGAAGCTTATAGAGGAGAATGTGGGAAGGAATCTTAAACAAATGGGCACAGGGGAAAAATTCCTGAAGAGAACACCAATGGTTTATGCCCTAAGAACAAGAATCGACAAATGGGACCTCATGAAACTGCAAAGCTTCTGTAAGGCAATGGACACAGCCAGTAGGACAAAACGGCAACCAACAATTTGGGAAAAGATCTTTACTAATCCTACATCCGATAGAGGGCTAATAGTCAAGGTATACAAAGAACTCAAGAAGTTAGGCTCAAGAGAGTCAAATAACCCTATTAAAAAAGGGGGTACAAAAAAAGAAAGAAGGGTCAAAAATTCAGCACGTAGACTTGAAGAATCAACTAGCCTGGACCTGTGGGGGTTCACAGTGACTGAATCTCTAACCAGTGAGCATTCAGGGGATGTACCTAGGTCCCTTGCATGTTTGTAGCAAATGTGAAACTTGGTCTTCATGTGGGATCCACTAACAATTGGAGTAGGGGATGTCTCTGACTCTGTTGCCTGGCATTGGTTCTCTTTCCCCTTATTGGATTGTCTGTTTGGTTCTCAATGGAAGAGGATGTGCTTAGTCCTGCTGGGACTAGATGTCCCAGGGCAAAGTGGTACCCAAGAGGAGGAGTAATGGGGAGAGACTATGTAAGGGTGGGACTGGGAAGAGAGGAAGTAGGGGGTGGTGATGGCGATGTAAAGTGAAAAAATATTAAAGATATAAATAAATAAATAAAATATGATGAAAAAAAGGGGGTACAGAGCTAAACAGGGAATTCTCAACTGAGGAAACTTGAATGACTCTAAAGCACCTAAAGAAATGTTCAGCATCCTTAGTAATCAGGGAAATGCAAATCAAAACAACACTGAGATTCCACCTCACACTGGTCAGAATGGCTAAGATGAAAAACTCAGGGGACAGGAGATGCAGGAGAGGATGTGGGGAAAGAGGAACACTTCTCCATTGTTGGTGGGATTGCAAGCTGGTAAAACCACTCTGGAAATCAGTTTGGTGATTCCTCAGAATATTAGACATAGTACTACCTGAGGACCCAGCTATAGCACTCCTGGGCATATACCCAGAAGATGCTCCTACATGTAATAAGGACACATGCTCCACTATGTTCATAGCAGCCTTATTCATAATATCCAGAAGCTGGAAAGAACCCAGATGTCCTTCAACTGAGGAATGGATACAGAAACTGTGGTATATATACACAACTATTAAAAACAATGAATTCATGAAATTCTTAGGAAAACGGATGGAACTAGAAAGTGTCATCCTGAGCAAGGTAACCCAATCACAAAAGAAAGCACATGGTATGCACTCGCTGATAAGTGGATGTTAGCTCAAAAGCTCAAAATAAACAAGTTACAATTCACAGACCACAGGAAGCTCAAGAAGAAAGAGGACTGAAGTGGGAGTGCTTGGGTTCCTCTGAGAAAGGAAACAATATACTTACAGGAGCAATAATGGAGGCAAAGTGTGGAGCAGAGACTGAAGTAAAGACCACCCAGAGACTGCTCTACCTGGGGATTCACCCTATAAACAGTCACCAAACCCCAACACTACTATGGACGACAAGAAGCACGTACCAAAAGGAGCATGCCATGGTTGTCTTCGGAGGAGCCCTGCCAGAGCCTTATACATACACAGGCAGATGCTAGCAGCCAACCATTGGTCTGGGAGTGGGGTCCCCAAGGGTGGAGTTGGAAGGTGGTATGGAGGAGCTGAAGGGGGTTTACAGCCCCATGGGAAGAACAACGAGGACTCCCAGGGACTAAACCATCAACTAAGGGGTACACACGGTTCCAGCCAAAAATGTGGCAGAGGAATGCCTTGTTGGGCATCAGTGGGAGGAGTGGTCCTTGGTCGGGTGAAGGCTCAATAGATGCCCCAACAAGGGGAAATCGCGGGGGTGGGGAAGGTGGGAGTGGGTCGGGTGGAGGGGCAAATACTTGGAGGCAGGGAATGGGAGGAGGGGTTGGGGGTTATTGGGGTATTGGGGAGGGGGGAAACCGGGAAAGGTTTTACAACTTGAAATGTAAATGAAGGTTATAGTTAATAAAAAAAAGAAAAAATGCCTTATCAAATATAAGAAATCACAATAACTGGTTCTGTCTTATTAGGCCATGAATGAATGACACTAGATATCAATAGTTAGAAAAACTGTAGAAGCTAAATATAAAATTTCACAGACACTGAATGAACTAATGAAGAAATTAGATAAAAGATTTGAAAATTCCTACATTCCACTAGAAATGAAATTATAGCTTATGAGACCCTTTGCTGTATTACAATACAATTTTAAAAGGATAGTTCATAGCTATGAGTGTTTACAATAACAATTAAGAAAAAGCTTAAATAAATAACCTAATAGTACATCTCAAAACAAGAACAATCCAAACTCAAGAGCAGTGGACAGCAAGAAGTAATAATGATCAGGATAGAAATTAATAAACCTTTAAAAATGATATATAAAAATTGGTTAATTAGAGTTGAATCTCTGAAAAATAAGCAAGATTGGAAAATCCCTTAAATACTCTTGATAAAAAAAACAAAGAGAAAACCCAAATTAATAAAATTGGTGATGGGAAGAGGGCAGTTACTATACATTCCACTGAATTCCAGAGAATCATTAGGAAGTATTTTGAAAACACTTCAGGAAACAGGGAGGGGAAGTGACCGTGAGGAAGGAAGGGCATTGCGGTAGAATGACACGCATGTGTGAAATGACCATCACAAAACCGTTACTCTTCATGCTAATTAATAATGAAACAATAAAATGAAGATTGGTGCCAGCACGGAGCCAGGGCTTGCTCACCCGGAAAGCTGAGGTCAGCAGATGCCCCTGTGCACTGATCCTTGCGAGGCGGGGGAGGACTTGGAGACAAGGGGAGCAGTGTATACTGAGTTGCACAGACTGTAAGTAGCAGGCACTTTAGACTGCAGGGCTTTCCCACTGATCACTTATTTCTGGCTGAGAAGGGAGCTGCTCTGACCTCCCAGTCCAGTCCTTACCATGCAGTGAGAAGAGATCGAGAAAGTCCATGTTGCAGGCGTGTGGTAGTATCAAATGTGACATAATGTTTGATTTATCAGACCTTGGTAGAGCAATGTCATCTTGTTTTCAACTGTTATTGGCGGCAGAGAAGCATAAAAGGCCTCTGTTTTGGATTCAGAATGAACGAGACACAATATCTGGGACTTAGCTTTGGCAATTTATATGTTGTTCTAAATGTTTCTCGATCTGTTTAATCGGATAATAAAACTTATTTGAGAGGATCACATCCATTCTTTAACATATCAGTGTTCCTGCTTCTTAGGTTTAAAGGACTGCATCCCAATAATAAAGATATTTAATCTTGGTACTTTTCTTTGTTCTTTTTATAGGATATATCTGTAAGCCAAAGATTTGAGCAGAGGACAAAGAAAAAAACTCTGAGCAATAGCACCTATTTCATTTTTCCATAGTTGACACAGGTGTTATTGAAAATGACCCACTTATTTCTCAGGAGAAAAATATAAAACGACTGGTTGTGGGGATTTGATTTTTACAAAGTCCCCGTTAGGGAGGCTGTTAGCTAGCGGATGGATTCTATCTTTAACCACTCGATGATTTTAAATGGGAAAAGAACAATCCTTCACAAAGAACAATCATGATGCTGCCCTCTTCCCATGAGCCCTATCGTGCCTAATTCTTAAACATCAATTGGTACCTCTCATTCCCATCAGATAGCGTCGGTCTCCACCCCTGACACATATAGGGAAGCATCGAATGCCTGAGCTTTGGAGTCAGACTTCCTGAAATACAACATGCTCCATTCTGGACTTTAGGTAAATTCTATATGGTACTCAATCCATTAGCCTATCTGTATAATTGAATAACATAACTCCCTCATTTGAGTGGTTATGCATGTAATTCTTATCACAATGGCCAGTGCAGGCTCTCCATCATAGTGACTATGCGCTGTATTGGTTCCTGCTGCAATCACAGGCATACACTCTGGAGCCAAAACACCAACACGTCTACACCTCTAAGATGCCACCATGTTGGAAACTGTTAATCTCTTGTTCTTCATTGTACAACCCAATGCAGCTTTATTTCATATTTTGGGTCTGTTCAGTGCCCCAAATTTGTTTCTCTTATGTACTCATCCTTGCTAAGGAGGGAAGGTAGAAGCTATCAAAGATTGCCAGCTCTCATATTATCAGGTTATTGTCGGACACTATATACTTTTTAATATCTTACTTAATACAGTGATTAATATTTTCAAGTTCCTGTAAATCTTTTAGTTAAAGGTATCATTTCATGATTCTTAGTTTACTGAAGTATTACTTGGATTTAACTTTTGATATTGAGGTTATATGCTGCATAAACCAATTTTTACATTTTTTCCCTGAAATTTATGCAATCTAATGATATATCTGTAATCAAAATGCAATAGAGGACTCAGTGCTTTTTTAAAATAGTGGGGTTTGTCAATGATGTCCATAAACCATTATAACAACCAACATAGCTCAATAACCCCAAGGATGGAAGAGTTGACTCATACCTTGGTAGTAACAGCACTCTAATTGGACTAAAGACCTGTTCAGCAAGAGGAAAATAATGTCTCTTACTAGAAACCTAGCCAACATATTCAGTACTAGTGAAGATCTTGAAGGAGAACTTAGAACCACCATTTTACTAAATATGCACAACCCCCGACTACACTCCAAATATTCATCCTTATACCCTCACCCCTCATCAAGGAAACTTCTCTTTGCCACAAACAGAAAACATTAAAGAAAAATCCAACTAACGAAATGCAGAGCTGTGGAGCCCAGTCCCAGTAGATAAGTCTACAAAACACCTCCTGCATTTAAGTCTCAGAGAACACGGTGGAAGAGGGTCAGAAAGATTGTAAGAGCCAGAAGATCAGGGAAATCTATATGAGACTGTGTCTCCTAGTAACATCACATGGTACACCCATAAAGACTCAACAACATGACTGTCTAACATAGACAACAACAATAGATATGCCATAGTGAACAGGAACAAAATGACCAGCAAGCCTCAACCCTGCACAAAGAATAAAGGCAACTAAGGAATGCTCAGGGTGAGAGAAATGGTCTTCCTCAGAGAAGAGCATACCAGTAGGTTATCTACTCCAAATGGTTGACCATGAAGACATAGATGCAAGTCTTGGTGTACAGATTGAACAAGTTATATTTAGGACTATATATGGATATCCAAATATGCATGTGACAATAATTCATGAAAAAGTGGCCATGGACTTGAAAGAGAGCAAGGAGTAGCATATGGGAGGTTTTGAGGGGAGAAATTGGAAAGGCAATGATGTAATTATATTATAATATCCAATGTAAAATAAAATGATAGCTTTATAAGACCCTAGTGCTGAAAACACTGTGCTCATCACAGGACTTGGAGAAGCCAAGCTGGTATTGAACTAGAAGCTCCCTCCATACTGGCTAGCTTTCATAGTTCTGGAAGGTGAAGGTGCCATGCAATAAGCTGGAGAAGAAGAGTCACCAAGCAGCAACTCTGACCTTAGCAATGATGGCCAACCTGATGAGTTATGCCCATGGGTGGAGTGAATATTATTGGTTTGACTAACTTCTTCCTGACTGGATTTAAGGCCTATGCCACAGGAAGAAATTCATTCCTGGTACTAAACATCTGACCAAGAACCCATGGCCAGACTGTTTGCATGGCCTAGGGAAGAACCTAATATGAATTAGCTAGACGGGCATAGTACCAAATGTCCTCCTGAATAAGGCTCTCTGTGCCTGCAGATTACTGCAGCTCTCAGTCCTCACCAGAGAAGCTTGTTTGTGCAGCGATTGGTGCCAGATAAAGCATCATGACTAGTCGAACTGCAAAGAAGACATGTCTGTGTATTGTCAACCATAAATGACACATCTCTTTTACAAATTCTCTTCCCCCAGACTCAGAAAACATTGCAGATGAGGGAGCCGAGAGACTGTAGAAGGTGTAGGTTGGTGGGGACTGGGGCAAAACAGCGTTTTGTGGACATGACAAGGCACATAGCATCTGTGATTGCTGCTATCAGACTAGCACAAGATCAAGCCAGAGAACAGCTCACCAGGGATGAAGGAGGGGGGCAATAATGCTTACACCAAACTGAAGTGCTATTGATATTTGACAGTTGCTGGAGAAAGAGAGTAATTTTTGGAACTGTGATCTCTTATAGGTTGACCATACTCTAGTGGATGATTGGCTTCTCATGCAAGTGTATATTGACAAGGCTAATTGGGTAAAAACAAGTAAAATAGAAGAGGATGTGAAGTTGAAATGGAAACATGAGGGGTTTGGGAGAAGTTGGAGGGGAGATGGTGATATAAATGATCAGAATGAATTATATGCAGATATGAAATTCTTAAAGAAAGACAAAATATTATACACTCATATTTATATTTTAACCTATTATATTTATTATTACATACTATATAATAATATTTAATATGAAAATATAAAAATATATTCAAGTGTATATGGATATATTTAAAAGTTTGTTTTAGGTCAAATGAAGCTCTTTTGTGGAATAAAACGAGGCTGGAAGTCATGAGGGTTTTCCAGGTCTTTTACAAATGTCTTAAAGTCTAATACCTCATTAATGGCATGCAATTGCAATCAAGACAGTAACTGTTAAGTATTCGTGTTGATTTCAAGGTGGTGATTTTCAAAGTAATTTCTGACTTCTCATACTGTGCATAAAATCAGACATGATGTCCCCAAACAACCTCCCATTTACTACAGGAAAGAGTAGACCCCAGCGGATCCCTTTGCTGCTGCATGTGGCTGCCTTCAACTGATTATTCTCAGATAATGACTTGATTAGACTCAGGATAGCTGTCCAGTCCTAATGTTTTGGGGGTCACTATAGTTTCCAGCACTCAACATAATATGTAGTGATTCAGAACCTTAAGCACAATGATTCCTTAAATTAGAGTTCATAATATTATTTTTCACTTTCCTTCAAAAGGAAAAAAATATAATATAAACAGTATTTGAGACAATGGAGACTACATCCTTATTACACTAGTACTGATATGCCGCTTCAGATGTACTTTGCTATCTACTCCTCAAGTACCCTCGTCCATCAGCTGCACCTGCCCTCACCTGCAATCTATACAAGCTGCAGGAAAGTCTTCCCCTGAACAGACTGGTATCATTGTGAATTTATGACCCGAAAAGTCTGGGAACACTCATAAACATTTGGTAGACCTCAGGCTCTGGATAGATCATGAATCTTAAGTTTACATCCTGATTCCAGTAGTAAATAGCCAGATGACTTTGAGAGAGTAGTTTAATTTCATGTCTCAGTTCCCTGCTTTGTAAACTAATAATGATAATTAGAGTTTTTACGAAGGAAGGAATAAAATTGTCCTTGTTTGAAGATGATTATGCAACAAATTTGAAAGAATAAAAATAAAAATAATCTCTCCAAACTCTTGTGATTATGGAAAGGTGGCTTATCACGGGGTAATTAATCTTGTATAGTATATATTGTTTCCCTATTTGTCAGAAAAAAATCAAGTGGGATTTGAAATGAGAATATACTTCCATTAGCACCCAAATGGAGGAAAAGTGGAAAAGTGCTGAGTACAAGAATTAAATATGGAGACATTGCCCTCTGTTTTTGTATGGCCCAGGGAGAGGCACTATTATGAGGTATGGCCTTGTTGGAATAGGTGTGACCTTGTTGGAGGAAGTGTCTCACTGTGGGGGTGGGCTTCGAGATCTTCCTTCTTGCTGCCTGAAAGTCAGTCTTCTGCTTGTTCCATTCAGAATAAGATATGGAACTCTTAGCTCCCTCAGCAGCACATGCCTGTCTGCATGCTACCATGCTTCATGCTATGATGATAATGGACTGATCCTCTGAAAGTATTAGCCAGCCCCAATTAAATTCTGTCCTTTGTAACAGTTGCTTTGGTCATAGTGTCTCTTTAAAGCAATGGAAACCCTAGCTAAAATAGAAGTTGGTACCAGGAGTGGGGTATCACTGGGATAGGCCTGGCCTTGGAGTCCAGCTGAGTCTGCAAACCAAGTCCCAGGTCTCAGTGGGAAACCCTGTCTCAAAATCAAGGTAAACAGCTTCTAGGGAATGACACCTAAGGTTGACCTTGTCCTCCACTCTCATGCTCTCACACATGTAACTGCATATGCACACCAAAATATGTGTGCATATTTGTGCATATAGCTCTGCTATAGGAAGAATAATGAGAAAGTGAAAAGACAATCAATTAGTGAAGAGGAAATAACCGTAAGATGGAGGAATGAAAATTCTGATTCTATAGAGAGTTCCACCAACAGAGATGTGTTCTTTACCTATACACATGCACAACCACACACATACATGTATACACATGCAAGACAGAAACACAGGCATGTACACAGGGACACATGCACACACACAGAGGCATATACACAGGCACACACACTGGGGTCATTGTCATCAGCCATAAAGTGACACAGTCAGGGAGACCTTCACCAGAGCCTGTGCAGGCTGTTTGAATTCTCAGGCTCCCAAACACAGAATTAAATAAACTGGAACAAAATAAACCTCTTTTTTTTTCCTTTGAAGTTAGCTTGCCTCTGGTGTTTCATTATAGTAGTGGAAAATAGACTGATATAATTAAGATGTGGAGTTAATCTAAGTCTTTATCATGAACAGAAGGAAAAGGGAAATAGAGGTAAGTATCTATAATGGACAGATTTTTAAAAGACAGATGATGATTCTGTTATTTGTGGGAACACAGAAAGTTCTCAAAGTACTCTGCTGGGTATTGTAAGCAAGGCACTGAACAGAAACTGTTCCATACATGAAGTTAAATCAAACTTATAGAAGTAGAAGGGAGAGGATGGTAGCGCTGAGATGACAGTCGAAAGGTATGTGGTCTGAAACAGGGCAAAGGCCTCTCTAGTTTCTGAAGATCTACTGCATTATGTCAATGATAAGTAACAAGCATACTGTGCATTGCGCAATAGCTGCAGAGTAAATTTCAAATGTTCTCACCGCAAAGATTAAAGATATTGAAGGGATTAAACTGTCAACTAGCTCAATTAAAGCAAAAATCTACTAAACACAAGATTTTCATCAGTTTACATTTTTCTGAAAAACTGATCACTCTATCTTGTAAAATCTACATGTCTATAAATAGTCAATTTACAATGAGTGTTTTTAAAGTAAATAAAACACAGACTTAGAAAAAAAAATTCAAATGCCTATGAGACAAGATGCAGTTTCAGGAAAATTAACAAAGAACTCTTAAAACTTAGAAAAGGAAGACAATCATTTCAATTAAAAGAAGCCATTGCTATTAGAACTGATAGGTTAGTAGAACTGATAATGCCTAAGTACATTAAGCAAGCAGACAAATTCAGCAACATTTTCGTACACCAATGCAAAGAATTCTAGGAAAAAAAATTATGAGAGTTCCCAATATCAATATCCCCAACCAGATAAAATACTGGGAATAAATTCAGAGAAGTTAAAAATAAAACATAGTCTCTATAATGAAAACTCACAAAGCCTTGAGAACATAAAGGAGGGTAAAGGTTTAACAGATTAATATTGTTTAAGTACTTATTCTAATCCCCAAGTGATGTCTTAGTGATTAAGAGCACCTGCTGTTCTTGAAAAAGACCTGGGTTTGGTTCCTAGTACCCACATAAGAGCTCATGGCCCTCTCTAACTTCAGATCCAGGACATCCAATACTTTCTTTTGATTTTTGTGGGCACTAGGCACACATGTGGTGCATATACATACAAACGGGCAAACACACACAAAGAATGAAGATAAATAACATTCAAAAATATTTTAAAAGTACCAATCCCCAACCTAATGAAACAAACAACTCAGAATGTATCAAAGCCATAAAATGTAAGGGCTGAGAGTATTAAAAGTGATAGAAGAAAACCCAAAGGAAGACAGAGATAGCAATTATTTTGTAGATAAGACATGAAAAATCATAAGAAATCAAAGCATTAATAATGGCAATGAGAAGAAAATAAGGTTATAGCAAATGAAAAAGCTTCTGCAAAGGACACAGTGGACACAGTGAAGACATAGCCCATGTGATAAGAAAACTGTACAGTGTGCATCTGACTTAGGATTAGTATTCAGAATATAGAAAGACCTTACAGAATTTAACAACAAAAATTATCTGGTCAAAACTGAGCACAATCTATGGAGAGACACCTCTTGAAAGAAGAGATTCTGATGACCAACAGATTTAAGAAAAAGGCATGTGCATTTTAGTTTGGGTGTAAAGTGACCCCCAAAGGCTCAAAGGTATATCAGCTGATGGTGCCATCAGCAGCTAAGTGGATCATAACTTTGAAAAATCTCATTGATGGGGAAAGAACTGTATAGATGACTTGAAAGCATCTCCATTCTCCTGCCTGTGTTGACAGGTCCAGCTACTTGTAAGCAAACTCACTAACTAGGTAGAGCCTGGCTGGTTTCATGTGAGGAAGTCTATATTCAGAAATCTTTGAACTTCTCCCTATTAGCCACAGTTATTTGATATGGATACAGACCCAGTGTAAACCTGCTCAGGCCGTTATTTATGTACAGTTAATTCCCCTGGAGCCAGCAGAACTTACCAGCTGCAGAGAGGTATCTGGGGGAGCAATGTCAGACCTCTTTTGTTTTCTCTCGTTCTAGCTGGCAAAGCACTGACAAATTAATGAAGGTTTTATCTTTAACATAAAACACCCATCTCCATAGGTCTGAGGATGCGGATAAGAAGAAAACAGAAACACACAGCAAAGCCTCCTGGGAAGGAGGATAATGGATAATGAAGCATGATGTTCCAGTAGATTATCACTCCATGCTAGCTTGTCAGAACAGGGGCAGATTATTTGACAATCCGTTTTCCTCAGCAGTCCTGAAGTATGAGTTGGACAGCCTCAGTACAACACCCCAGGTTGTTTCCTGCAATAGTTCAAAACAGACAAAATAGACAAAGTGGCAACAGGCTATGACCTATCTCTGCAAAATCCATGGCTCACACTCTTCCTTCATAAACACTCCCAGTAAATATTCAAATTTCATTGCAGTCATTCAGAGAGTACTTGTATAGATCTGTGCTGAATTAGAAACAAATCAAGCCATGCAATCAGACCATCCCATTTCCTTTGTGGGGCTCTAAAGCTTGGGGTGTATGTATTCATATGCTTTCTTATACACACAAGAGATATTCTATGAGAATGATCACTGAAGTTAAGCTAGAGTACTCTGCTAAGCAAGCTTACTGCAAACAGAAAGAATCTTGGAGGTAATCAAATTTGCCCAGCAAAACACAATCTGAATATAATTCACTCTAGGTCAAGGGGCTCAGACTGTATCCCCTTAATGGTATCCAAGCTGGAATAATGACATCTGTCATAAACCAGAAATTCATTTCCCGAAGTTGATGGGTGGGTCCGTTTGACTCCATTATGTATGGCTTGATAATTGCCAAGGTGGAGAGACATGGGCATCACCATCACAGACACTGAGGCACAGCCCTCATGTGAACCTGGAGGCTAATAGTTCAGGGTTTGGTTGCAAACAAACCCTTTGCAACTAGGAAATTGAAAGTGGCATTAGGGAGTCTCCCATTAAGGCCTTACATGTCCTGCCCAGTGAATCATGAAAGCAGACTTGGATGGTCAGCTGAGACAGCCAAAGCACACTTCTGCACATCAGAGGCTGAACTTGGTTTTGTAGAGCCTAGGATTCTCACCAGCCTTAATGTGCAATGCAGTCCATAGAAATATTTGTGATGAATCTGTTAAGAATCTAAGATTTTGCAGAAGTCACATGTCAAGAGCTATTGGTTTTTGTTAAATTTCTTATTATGAATCTATTTAGAACAGATTTGAGTGAATTTTACCTAATAGATTTTTTTTTAAAAAAATTTCTAAATAAAGCCATCTTAATTTGCTAAATTTCTATTTGCTAACTTCAACTGTCAAGAACTGTTTCAGGTGGTGAAACCATAGGCATTCATTTTTTTAAAGAAGTATGCCTGTGGACATTTACATGTGAATATAGGAATGTCGTCTATGTACTCTATAGTTTGTTACAGAGGTGTGTGTGTGTGTGTGTGTGTGTGTGTGTAAAACACACACAATTAGAAGCCAGAAGTCATCTTCAGGTGTCATTCACCTACCCTACTTTTTGAGATAAGGTCACTTTCACTGGCTAGAATTTCCTCACATAGGTTGGTTGGCCAGCAAGTCCCAGCAATCTGCCTGTGTCTCCCTCCTCAGTGTCAGGGTCACAAAGTACACTACCATGCCTGGAGTTCTATGTAGGTAAGCAGGCCACAATTATATGCTTTCTTCTATATGTTGTCCTGGTCATGGTGTCTCCTCACAGCATTTGAACACTAATGAGACAGAGAGTCATGTAAAGTTGGGGCATCTGAGCTGCTGTGGTTCCTCAAGCACATACTGGTTCTCTTCTGTCCCCACTTAATTCTGACCATGTGTGTGGCTCACAGTCATAGGCCTGGATCCAGCACAAAAAAGTACAAAGATAAATGTAGCATCTGATGGAAGACAACAACAGATACACCAGGAGAAAAATGCGAGAAGCTGTACTGACTGCCCAGCATGTGTGGCTATGCCCAACCTCTCCTTCTGATCAGGGCCTGACCATTGGCTAACCCTTTTCCACGGCCAGAGGGGCCAAGAAGTTCCATAAAGCAGGTTCCTAGATTAGACTATATATATATATATATATATATATATATATATATATATAGTATTATTCTCCTCTTAAAAGTGAGAGTTATTCATCCTTCTCAGAGCTAATGCCATTCTTACCACTTAAATGACCATGTACATGCACACATAGACACACACACAGATACACACCCAGACACACACTCAGACACACACACACACACACACACACACACACACACTCCAAACACACAAACCATCCAAGGATCTTCTGAAGCAGCCTCTAGGATCAGAAAGAATTGGTATGCATCTTTGGGAAATGGAATTTCTCTTTGCAGCAAAGAATTATGTGAAGTTTAGGCAAGAGAACATGGCAAAATGAAATTGAAAGCATTAAATGCCACTAGTCACTGATGCAGCAAGATGGGATGGATATCATAAAATACTGTAAAGGAAGAATGTTGACATTTCAAAGTTGTAAAAAGTATATTCGATTCTATAAATGGATAGAAATGGCTTCCAATCTGTGAAAATAATAATAGCATACATGCACAAAATTTTAGATCTACTAATACTGAGAAAGTTACAATTTTCAAGTGTCTGTCAGCAATGCTGCCTGCACGTGCCTAACTCTGACCTGTGTCAGAATCCTTCCATAGCCTCTCATGCTGCAGAGTTCAAGGTCTCTGCAGACCACAGTACCCTGTGCTAGAAAGGGCAGCCTGTGCTCTAGGCTGTGGCTCTGCTATCTATGGAGGTTTCTCCTTTACTGCTCTTCTGGAGTTTGTAGACTCTGCTGCTCTGCCTAAGAATTCCTGTCCCTCACAGCACTCTCATCTGATGAAGTCTCCCAGAATGTTAAGACGGACCATACGAAAACAAGTATCTAGTGTCTACAGTCTTCGAGGCCGAGAGGTATTTGACTATTGTTTTGCCAGGATGTAGGGTCTCAGTTAGAAACAACCTCATATGCTTTCTAAGCCTGTTTCTGGTCTTTCGGTTTTTTTAATGTTGAAACTGATGTTAATGTACCTTTCAATATTTAATTTTCCATTTTCCTCCTTTTAGGGTTTCTGCCTTATCTTCGGTTTCATGAAATATTCATGTTAAATCTTCTAAAAAGTTTTTTTACACTTACTTATTCATTTATTTGCTGTGTGGAGGTTAGAAGATCACTTCCTAGAGATGGTTCTCCTACCATGTGGCATCTGGAGAATTGAACCCAGGTCATCAGGCTTGGTGGGAAGCTCCTTTACCTTCAGAGAACTACTGATAGCCCCTTATGCTAAATCTTAAGAGCTCCTCCCCCTTTTCCATTGGTGGATGTGACATCTGTAGTAATAATAGATATTCTATCTACCTCAGCTTGGGGGAACTTTTCCTAAATATTTTTTTTGTCTATTTATTTTCTTCACATTTTCTACACCTTAGCATGGTAGACGCTGCACTTCGGACATTAGTCCTGAATTCTACGCTATAATATTTTCTCCTAGTTCTTAGATTTTTGTTCATTTTGGGGTGAGGTGACATTGAACTGATCTGTCTACTCTCACCTTGCTATTTGTGGTCTCTCTGCATGCTGGCTCCTGCTGGGATCCCTCTCTCTTTTTATATTCTTGTCTTCTTTTCTTTTGTGGCTATTCTAAAATTGTAAATGAGGAAGGTTGAACTTGGATAGTTTATCCAGTTTCCTGGATACATTCCAATTTTCCCTGGTAGCTTTTGATTTCTTCTGTAACATTTTGCTCAGTTTTCTGAGCTTCTCAATATTGTGACTATTGGAAGACTATAGTGATAGCTTTCATTAATGATTATTTTATCAAAGATGAAGACATCATGTGCCCCACTGGACATGCTGTGTATATATCCATGGGAAAGGAGATTGTCTCTGACGTACCTCATACAGAATGAATCATTTTATGTACATTACTGTGTTGGACTGATCCTTCTCATTTAGTTTCAAGTCAGCAGTCATGACTCAGCACTGTATCAATTATCCCTACACCCCCCGTTTCCAGTATTTTTTAAAGAAATTGTGTTAGGCCCAGGAGTGTGGGAGGGATTATGTATCAAACCAGCTTTTATACAAATTAACAATACTACCCTTTAGGTTTATGGCTATCTTGATTCTACTAAAATGAACCCTGATTTATCCCTTCAACGTTATTGATGACTCCCTGTTTGCTTCTCTGCTTCTTTTTGTTTTACATTGACTTCTGTGGGGGAAAAAACCAAAAGTATATTTTATATACAGTTCTTACCTTCAATATCCTTAGGGCTCCTTTGCCATATCTTTTGCACATCTCAGAGAGATGGTTCAAAAAGCACACAGACATAAATATCCATCAGATGCTATCTCCTCATGAATGCTCGAGTCCCAGAGAAGTCGATAATACTTCTTCATCTTTCTTCCTTAATGATATGTAGCAAGATTGAGGGCATTCTGCTATCCTTGTTGGTTTTGAATACAAGTTCTGTATGATAATTAACCACTACAGTTGCATGAAACCTTCAGAGATAAGATCATTGGCTTCTTGAAGCTAGTGTGACAGATAAGGAAATTCAGTGAACTAGAACTAGGGGTTGGTAAGGCCAATGGAAGGGTTAGGAAACAGAGGCTTTGAAGCTCAGTGAGAGACTCTCTGTCCTTCCTAAGACAGTCTATACACCTGTGAGAAGGGGCTCGTGTTGATTATCTCATACTGCATAATACATACTTCCAAAGATGAGTGCTTAAAAGAATAACAAGCATGTATTGCATTGCAGTCTCCATGAACTGGGAATCATAGATGCAGCTGGCAGCACTGCGTGAAGACTTGACCTGAGACATACTGAGAAATATGTCTGACAACAGCACAGTTTCATACAGCCCATAAGTTGGAAGTGAATGAAAACAAGGGGCTTAGATCCTATTCCATATGGGCTCCTGAATTTCCTTACACCATGGCACCTGCTCTGCAGAAAGTGTTCTGAGGAAACACAGCAGAAACCTATGCACCTTTATGGTCAGTCTGGTAAACCATAAAATACTATTCTTGGCTAACTCTGCATAGCATTGAAAGTTATAATTACCAGAAGACAAGAGTCTTCAGGAGCTACACAGGAGCTGGTTACTGCTCACAGGAAACCCTCTGTAGATGGAGACTTTGTTATAGAACCAACAGTAGGACTGTATGAAGTTAGGTACTGATGCTAAGGGCCACAAAGTGCAGAAAGAGGGATGATATCTGAGACTCAGATGTAATAGTGAGCAGGATGCCGGAGTTTATATGACTGAAGCTTAGTATTAACAGAAAGCATGGCACAATGTGATGTCAGACTAGTTCACAAGGACCTCGTGGTTTCCAACTTCTGAAGGAAAACAGTATGCTCAGGCTGTGGTGTGTATGCTTGCCTGTGTGTGTGTGTGTGTGTGTGTGTGTGTGTGTGTGTAATAACTCAATGAGCAGAAGCCCAAGGAATGCTAACAGCAAGAAGATGGCAGGAAGTTCAGGAGATGCCAGAGAGCATATGCCCCTTCCTCTATGTGGTATTTGTCTTGGCTTTGACTTACTGAGATTAAAAATGGATGGGCCTTCTGAAAGTACAAGAGTCTTGGAAGAAATACTTTTGAAATATTTAAGACTTGCTTAAGCCCCAAGGAATGAACCCACAGAAGTGTATGGTGCTCTGGGCAGGTGTAAACACAATTTATTGAAGGTGCTACACAAACCCTCTCCTCCAGTGCCGTCAGCACTTTCTTTTGGCTTACTGTTTATCTCAGTTACCCATCTGTAAACCACAGGGCCGTCTGACCTGTGATAGAGATAATGGAAAGCCTCCCAGGTCAGAACCATAGTCCTGGTGATGGAATAGGATCAGGGATGCTGGGGAATCCTACAGGGGATTTACCTTTTTGTCCAGGCAAATATAGAATTGTCCGTCCATCTGTTTGTACATCCATCCATCTGTCTGTCTGTCTGCCTGCCTGTCTGTCTGTCTGTCACCTGCCTGAGGTTTTTATAACTTGGTGGGTGATTAAATGCAAAGTAAAGTAATAGACGTTCTAACCAGTTCTGAGGGTTAGGCACAGGGTTCTTTGAAGAGTTTGGTACTTATTTGGTTTTATATTTGTGTGTCCATGTCCCTGTCTGTGTCTGTGTGTGTGTGTGTGTGTGTACACCTGCTTGTCTGCATGTGCTCCACATGTACACAATACTTGCAGAGGCCAGATGAGGGCCCAATGAGGATGCTGGAAACGGAACTCTGGTCCTTTGCTAAAGAACCTGGCTGGCTGTTGAGCCAGCTCTCCACCCTGCGACCTCATTCTTTCTTAAATACCCTCATTATTATTATGCATGTGGACTAGACCTTATTTTGGCAATTGAGACAGAATGAAAAAACAAAAGCATTGAAGAAGCATTGTCCAGTGCCTTTCCAAGCAATAACAAATCTCTTTCAGATCCCTCATAGCCATTGGGCTGTCTGTGTTTTTATGATCTGCTCATCTCTCAAGCCTCTGGGAGTGAAGAGCAGTGTTTTGTTGTGTAAAGAAACATGCACACCATGGCTGCAGAGCCAACTCAGTGTGTGTCCTAGGTAGGGGTTACTATTGCTGTGATGAAACATCATGACCAAAGGCAGCTTAGAGCTCCAGATCACAGTTTGTCATCAAAAGCAATGAGGACAGGAGCTCAAGCAGCACGGGAACCTGTTGGCAGGAGCAGATGCAGAGGCCATGGAGAGGTGCTGCCTCCAGGTTCCCATGATTTACTCAAACTGTTTTCTTATAGAACTTGAGACCAACTGCTCAGAGTTGTCACTGCCCATAATGGGCTGGGTCCACCCATTAATCACCAATTAAAAAATGTTCTACAGACAAATCTTATGGAAACATTTTCTCAATTGAGCCTCTCTCCTTCCTGATGACTCTAGATTGTGTCTAATTGACATAAAACCAGATAGCACAGTGGGTAACAGTGTTAGCTCTGCAAGGGAGAGGACTTGAGTTTGAGTCTCCAGAATCTACAATGTCAGGGGATGGCTGGGCATACCTGTATCCTCAACATTGGTGGGCAGAAATGGGTGGGTTCTGAGAGCTTACTGGATGGCCAGTCAGTCTAACCAAATGGTGAGCTAGGAGTTCAACAAGAAGCCCTGTCTCAAAGCAACAAAGAGGAGAGCAGCAAAGAGACTTCAGGCTCTGGGCTCGCATGTGTACGTGGGTGGGGGTAACATACACACATACACACACACATACACAAACACACACACACATACGTGCGCACACACACACACACACACACACACACACACACACACACAAAACCATGGCATCTATGGCCAGAAGCTATCCAACATAAGTGTTAATTGTCTTCAGGAAAATGATAGAATTATCTGCCATAAACAAATATGAGACTGGACAAAGAAGATGTTTTCTTCATTCAGAGAGAAAGAAGAGAATGAGAACATAGAAATGAAGACTTCCATTTTTAAAATTTGGTATCTAAAACAGGACCTTGCTCTGTAGCCCAGGCTGGCTTGTCACTGACTAGATAGTGATGGCCTCAAAATTTGTAGTGAACTTCTCTTTAATACATGGTGTCAGTTGATTGATATGCTCAGCTCACTGGCAGAACAGAAGACAGAGGGTAGGGTTTCTTATAGTTTGCAGAATATGGGATTAGGCCAGGATATTCAGAAGGAAAACTTACCTCAGGAGATATGAGAAAGGGGGAAGTGGCCTGACTTGACTGGGGTGTCCCGGCCTTGAATGACCAATGGTGTTTCTGTGTGAGGATGCAGAGGAAGTTACTGATTAAGGATAGATAGCTGTGTCACGGGCTCGCCTTGAGCAGTTTCTCTGTGTGAACAACTGAAGGGGACCGAAGCAAGCAGCTCTCCAGCACCTGCTCCCTCTGATCCTCCCTGAATTGCCTTCCCAGTTGTGCTTTCCAAAGATAACATCGTCTGGCATGTGTTAGGTTCTGATGTGCTATTTATTCTCAAACTGAGCTACTGAAGCAACAAAATTGAACATCCACTAAGCTTCAAAAAGTCTTATGTGGGACTCTCGGTTAAATTTAATCAGAGATACAGTAAACCAGGCTGTGAAGAAGCTTTTGTGATTTAGGGCAATCTATTTATAACTTGTGAGTCAACAAAGGAATCTACCTAAGGCTTCAGAGAGAAAATTCTAGAGAGCCCATGCCATCAAAATATTAACTGTGCCAGTTAGGAATGTACACCAGAGTGTTAAAAATAAAGACTTCTCAGTTATTATGTGAACCGAAGGACGTTCAGTCACATGGCGAACAGTTTACAGCATAACAGCAAATGTAGCTTTGATAAGAAATATAGTGAAGCACTTTTAATAGATTTTTCCTACTCATATCAGAAATTAGATTCTTAATAATTTGGAAAGTATAAGGTGTACATAGATAAATACACAAACCATTCCATACTGCAGGCACCACTGTGGAGCTGACTTCATTTTTCTCCAAAACTGTAAGCCTAAGGACAGTAGAGCCAAGTGATAGGTACTGAAGTTGTGCTTTATGAATTACTAATCTTTACAAGGAATATTTAAGACAGTGATTAAAGAATGGAACCAAGCCTCCTCTATGAATCAACACTAATGGTGAATTCTTAAAGTTCTTCAGATTAGTCATTAGGGACTCAGATTGGCAGCATGATCAATATTGCCAAGAAATTTTTTTGCTGTCCAGAATGTAGTTCTGAGAAAGTGACTACAGGATTAACACATCGATGTGTGTGCCCAGCCTCATAAAGTGGAACAAAAACGTGACCACCTAAAGGCTCTCTCTTCAGTTCTTCCAAGGCCAGCAGCATTTTCAGTGCTCAGACTTCAGACTACATCAGTCTTTTGAGTCATTATTTTTAAAATAAGGTACTTATTTATTTTTATTCTAAGTCACAGCAATTTGCCAGTATGGCCCCCATTTAACAATACTTATCCAACAACAACCACCCTGTAGCATTTGAACAAACATCATTTGGAATCCTATGTATATTGCAGCAACACTCTTTAGATATTTATTCTTTTATATCTGTTAGTTGGTAAATTTCAAGTTACTTTTACTTTATGGAAATCGTATTTATAAAATTTATAAGATAGTATAAGATAGTAATATGTGATTGAAATTTAGAGAATTGGGCTGCTATTAGTATATATAACTAGCAGCTAGAAATTTTATACTGCATTCAGTGCAGGCATAGACTAAGAATAATGCTACTATTTTCCAGCTTTATTGAGATATAACCAATAAATAAAAACGCATAGATACATGTAAGGTATGAAAATGATACATGTGAATGATGATTGTAGTCATGTTTGTTATTTTTGCGTTGGTATAGCCAAAGTACTGGACAGAAACAAAGTAAGGAAAGGATATTTTTGTTCACAGTTTCAGAGATTTTTCAGTCCTGCACAGTGTGTGAGGAATGGTGGTAGGGATGGGGGTGGGGTGAGGGTGGGTGGTGGGGGTAGATGGTGGGAGCGGCCCTGTTCCTTACAATGGAAAGGTGGAGCAAAGACTTGCACACATGGTGGCAGACAATGCGTATTACTTTCAAATGTCTGCCCTTGGTGACCTTCCAGCAACCTGGTTCCATTTTGAAAGGCCAGTAACCTTCAAATTAGTGCTACCTGACAATTACTGTGAATGCTCAGAACTTAAGTGCCCCCCCCTCCACCGCCGCCGTGAGACATTTCAGAACCAGATTAATAAAAGTGGCCACACTAATTAACACAACTGCCCCCTCACATTGTCACACAGCTACCTTATTCTGAGAGTGGGGATTGCACTGAAGATCTGCTACTCATAAATGTCAAGTCTACAGAACAGTACTGTCTGCATTCACTACAAAGTCCATAAGATCTCTAGAGTGTGACCGTGCAGACTAGCTGGGACTTGGTACATCTCAACCATCACTGCTCCCAGCTTTTCAACTTCAGCTCCAGTAACCATCATTCTCCCCTCTGCTTCTTAGAATGTGACTTTTCCAGAATCTGCAGAGTGATACCGAGATGGATTTTCCCAGCTTGTTTCACTGAGCAGAAACTGAGCTGCGCTCTCATTGGATTGATAACTTCCTTTGCTATGTTGAAGTACATTGGTTTGGTGCATTCCCATTTATCTATGTCTCCTTTTGTGCTTCTACTTTTGAAATTTCCAAGAAAAATGTTGTGTACCCCCTTCAGTGTGTTTTCTGTTGAAGTAGTTTTAGCTTCTTGTCTTTCACTTGTGGCCTCAATGCATTTTGAATATGATGTGTGTAAGGGCATCACAAGTAGTGGCCTTGTTTTCTAAGACCATATACTGAAGAGACCACTCTTTTCTCTTTAGATATTTTTGGCATATTTGTCCCAGATTACTAGTCTGTAAGTACCCACATTAATCTCTGGACTCCTACTCTGTTTCACATTCCACTACATGTTTTTTGTATGGGTTTTTGCATTATATTTTGAAATAATTATGATAGCTTCAGCTTTTCTGTTTGCTCAAAATTACTTCTGTGTATTGAGGTCCTTTGTGAGTTTGTATAAATATCGTTTCCCTATTTTCATGAAAACAAAACAGAAATTTAGATTTTGACAGGAATTGAATTGAATGGCAGGTAGCTCTAGGTCATGTGGATATTTGAAATATCAATTCTGCTCTGAAGACATATGTGTCTTCTTTCATTAAAGTTTTAGTTTTCAATGAAAATCTTTCACTTCCCA